>CM035839.1:163647416-164247416 GCA_020510985.1 Pholidichthys leucotaenia
AGCATTTGGATCAAGCCTCGCCAAATTGGGATTTGATGCCAAGGATTGCTATCAACGCTGAATCAACGTCACCATTGCTACCAGAGGGGGGACTGTAGCATCATCTCACTTTGGCTCAGCAATAATTATTTTTCTGCTTAAAGACATTTTTGTTTCATCCAGGAATAATGCAAAGAAATGGATTTTCTTCCCCCAGGCCACAGCTGAAATCCCCTTTTGTTAAAACCAGCCTAAGGAATTTCCCCAATGTCCGGCTGCACTTTTATTGCCCCCATAAAACCTACACAGATCCACGACTCAGTTAATTTCCTTAAACTGTGGACATGCTGGATTTAAACAACTTTAAAGTACATTATTACAAACTCAATTCTAAACATTCTTTTCAGAACTATGAAAATGCAGATGGACTCTGATGTTTTGATGTGGAAAATATGTGTGAAATGCATTAATCTGTGATTTTATATATATATATATATGCATGCCAATGTTAGATGAATGTTTATTCCTGCATGTTGATTTAGAAGCACTGCTTATAAGATACACTAAGGTTAGTTTAGTTATACATAAGTGTGTAACAGTACATTCCAATGTATTTAAAACTGTGTATTCCTGTGGACTGATATCATGTGTCACCAGTCTTCATAGAACCCCAGCTTCTTCATCCTATTGGTCCCTCACAGACAAGGCCTGTTCATTGGACTAAAAGTTCATCGAGCCCGCCCACGAAGGACGTTCATTGGCTGAGGTTCCGGTCAGGCCAGAATCCCGCGAAACTCAACAGAGCTTATAAAAAGGAGAGAGAGACTCGGCTTCAGCCTCTTTCGTCGCCTCTCTTTTCGTCACTCTTCTGCTCCGGACCTCTTTTCCTCCCCGGATTTCTTCCCGGCTGCTCGTTTTTTTTCTTCTGATCTCCTCCATTGTCTACACACAGCAAGGGAGAACAAAGGACTGTCTGAGCACATGGCGCTTTTCTGAACACAGCAGATAATTTGTTTATGTAACTTTGTATTTTCTTCTTCTCTTAAATGCCTAGGAATTCCTTTTTCTTTGAGCTCAATTCTTAATCGGAGTCAAACTCCAATTCTTAATTTATCACTTTTTGTTAAACTTTCTGTAAAACCGCCGTTTGTTTAATTTTAAGGTAAACTTTAATCTTGACTTTACTTTTATAATATTTTTCTTGACCAAGCACCTCCCAAAACTATTTTTATCTAAAGTCCGAAATTTTCTTTTCTAATTTGAAATCGGATTAGATATCTCTTAATTATTACCGAAGACCTCTTGAAGAAAGACGCAGCTCCCACATAACGTGCAGCTGTAGGATCAACACACAGCTGTCCCACATCACTCTGAAGAGACGTCGGCACCATCTGGCTAAGACCCGTTTCAACTGTGGGTCATGCAGCCCAGAATCCAGCCTCCTTCGACCGCTTGAATCTAAAGGTCGAGCTGTGAACCCTTGAAGTATCTGCTGGCAGATATTTCCCTCACATCCACAAAGTCTTGGGCTGAAAAAGGACGACAGAACTGCCATCACTGAGGATCACGTGAGCTGAAAAAACTTTAATTCATCTGCTGAATTAAACTTGAGGTTCGGTACTAATTTATATATCTAATCAGATGCAAATTAAGAAGCCCTTAACATAACTCTCCTTTTCATTAAAATTCCGTTTTTATTTTCTTAAGATTAATTTAGGACTTTTTCATAATTAGCAAACTTTCTCCATAAATTTGCGTTGTTTTTGATAATCTGTTAACACAAACTGATAGAAATTCGTTTCTCAGTTTAACCCTGGTTCCGAAAATATTGACATTGTTAATCTATCATTTACAAGATTGATTTTATAATTATTAATGAAATTACTACAATGTCTTAATCATTTCGTTTAATAAATATTTAAAAATGAGAAGTTGTTGGGAATTTATTTCATTCTGAGTCTGTTTCAAGCCCAGGTATCGAATTCACGGAAAATTTTTGAGACTGATTATTGATTAATTTATTGAGTGATCAAACAGGTATAAAGTGAAATTAAAGATCAAATTGCTTCTTAAAGATAGAAGCTGGTGCCCCTTACGAGTGTTATTAACTTTTCTGATGTATATGAAATGAGATTTGAGCTCAGATTCCAATACATCAATATAAATTAAATAATTCATACCTGATCATATTTATTATTTATTAATATTCCATATTTTCACGTTACATCACTATTTAAGATCGCCAGCTAGACGTAGTCATTGCTGCGAGCTCGTCTGCCTTAGACTGGAGTCCCTATGTCCAGCTCCAGTCTCGTTTCAGCGTCAGGTTTCGCCCTTGTTTCAATCATACGTAAGTGTGTATTTCCAGCGTCAGGTTTCACCCTCGCTGCACTCTTATGTAGGTGTTTGTGTTCTTTATTTGCGTCTCACGTTTAGTGTATGTGTTTTGCCCCACGTGGCTCATTACTTTGTGCTTCTGTTAATAAACAAGCAAACTCACTGTCGGCATTTGGTGTCTCATTAATGCCCTGAAAAGGGGCATATATGACAGTAGATCACAGCCAAGCGAGGTGCCCGCCACAGTGAGTTTTGTTTTTGGCTCTGTTTTTCCCTTTTACCGGGTGCCTGCATTTTTGTTTTTTGTTTTTCGGGGAGGAGGTATGGTGTCATTTAGAACATGGTATCTTATGAGCCTGGGCTTTGAGCTCGTCCAGGCTCTAATGGAGATTGATGACCTCCTACCCATTGCTTGCCAACGGCCCCCCAAAAGCGGTTTGTGGTACCTGGGCCTCCCGGAGGAGACTGTTAAACGCCATCCTCGCCTTGCTGATCACGCTGAGGGCAGGGAGAGGATGGCTGAAGTTTCGGCACTTCTCCAGAAGAACTGGGAGTTGGACAAGAAATCCTCCAGGAAGCCCAAGAGGGAGCCGACAGGAAAGCACCCTCGTTCCTCGACTCTCTATGAGGGTTCTACCTTGGTTCCAGCTCCAGTTTCTGTGCCGCAGATCACCTTCCTACGCAGCGGAGGAGGAGGGCAGCCAAGGGTCCCAGTGAAGAGGTTTAGTGGGCGACTGAACTCATCAAGGGCCGTGTGGCTGAAGCACACTCTGCCTTCCATCCCAGCAAAATTCTTAAGAGCGTGGTGGCTGCTGTCAGACTGGTGGAGGCTAATCCTGAGCTTCACAATTTTTCTGCGTTTGCCGAGCTGCTGGCTTCAGTTTGGGTGCAGCAGCAGCAGCGCTTTCCTAATTTAAATTTAGCCTCATCTCCGCTAGAAGATGTTGCTACCCTGCTCATGATCCATCTCCTCCCCGGGACATGATCGTTCCGAAGGGGAGGGAATTTCCTGACCGGGTCAATCCTCCGCTGGGTTCCCGCCTGGATCCTGCTACAGGCTGCCAGAAGAACTCCCTCATCTCCCAGCCAGCTGTTTCTCCTTCGCCGTGTCAGAGAGTGAAGACAGCAGTCTCAGCTTCCGGGTTGTTTTTTTCTGCTGTTTCTCCAGCTCCCCTACCCCAGACTGCCCCGACTGCTCCTCCCTCCTCCTCGGTGCCTTCTTCAGCTTCTACGAACCCAGTGGTCCCTTGTCCGACTCCGCTTATCACTGATCCGGTTGGAGCAGCTCCTTCTTGTCTTCCCGAGGGGTCCGCCATCACCATTTCCGTGGGAGAGGGAAGAACAGAGCCTGCTGCAGCAGGAACCATCAAACCCCAGGGAAACAGACAAGTGTTTTTTCATTCTTTTTCACAATATGATGAATTACCTTGTCTGATTCCTGGGGGGTGGGGGGGGCTCAGGTTTTGAAGTCCACTGAGTCCCCACCACCTGCTGCAGCCACTAAAATTGTCCTCGCTACCTCTGTGTCTCCTTCTTTACCCCCTGAGTGTCCGCCGGAGCCTGGGTTAAACCACCGGATGAGGGAGGAGCCTGCCGCCCTGGTGATCCAGGACCCAGCCCCACAGCCACGCCATGGACAGAAGAGGAGGGCTGCCAGCCATTTGGAGCCTGCACCGACGGCGAAGCATCCCCGGGTCTTCACTGAGCAGAAGCCAGCCCTAGCGAGCAACGAACTTCCTGCCGCGGCACCGACAGAGCCATTGGTGTGGACTACTGTTCCTGGGCGTTCCAGGACCTGCCGAGACCATCATGCCGGCTGCAGTGGCCCCTGCTGCCAAGGGGGAACCTGATATCAACCTTCTGAAGACCGAGCCCATATCTACTTCGTCGCTTAGATCACCGGAGTTCTGGGCGGCAGCTGAGCTTGAGATCAGGCAAGTGCTCTATTTTGTCTTTCTCTTTTCTATATTGGAGCAATCTTGCCTGTCTCTTGGGGAGGAGAGCCGGGTGCAGCTGCCCACAGCATTCGAGCTCGCCTCACTGGGCTCTTCCGCTGCCAGTGACCCTGACCCCTTTTGTTTCTCTACTGTGCTCGAGTCCTCTTCCAGGGTCACCGGAGACATTCCAGCTTCATCGGATGTTCCCGAGGGTCCGGGTTTGTCTCTGGAGGTCGATCAGGTCGCTGCTCCATCCGTGCATGAGGCCATCGTTTGGGTCCCTCCTCGGGTTGGGTCCATCGCGGGTGCAGCGTTGGCCCAGTCGGGGTCAGCCGCGGGTGCTTCTGAGCTCCAGCCAGGAGCCGCAGTGGATGATACTTTTGCCCAGCCAGGCTCCCGACCACTCCTCTCTGGTACCGCTGGTGATTGTAAAGCCCAGTCCTTAAAAAAGGTTGCAGCCCATCACGGTCGACCCCTTGGCAGTCACCACTATCTGCATATTTGAGACCACAGCTCCAGCAAACCCACGCCGGCTACTCTGTTACCTCCATAGCCACAATACGCACAATACGGCATCGACAGTCCTCTTACATGGTAATATGGGAACAAACTCCTCTCAGTAGGCCAGTTCAATGCAGACACTGCTGCTTCTGTGTTCACCAACAATGGCATTTCCACACCGTCCAGCATCACGTCACAATAAATCTGCCCATCTGTGCTTGGGGAGATGGTGTGAATAACCGTAGAAGTTGTGGCGGGGGAATCCATTCTGCATCGCCATTCCCCTCACACAAATGTTTTGCAGGCCCTGGCGAAATGATGTAGGAGTCTACACTTGCCGCAGCATTTGCCCCTCGCAGGACACTCTCTCGCCTTGTATTGGTGCTTAGTCGACCCGCAGCCCAAACATCTGGGCGACCCCGGGGCAGACCTAATCTTAATAGCAGTAGCGTAGTCTTCTTTATCTTCTGTGCTGTCATCGCTACCCGGGTCCACAGCCCGCGCCACTGATTGTGAGTCACACTGCCTCAATGTTGTTCTCTCACCAAGGTCCTTTGATAGCTTATCTGCTGCTTCGTACTGTTGAGCTATTTCCACAGCTGCATTCAACGTCAGTTCACCAGAGTGCGTGAAGAGCCTGGACCGTGCCGCAGAGCATAGCGTGTGCTCCGCTAACTAATCACAGACCATATCTTCCTTCAAAGCCCCGAATTGGCACTCTCCAGCCAGCTGGCGCCGGTCCGCAACATAAAGTTGCACCGACTCTCCCGGCCACTTGCGTCGCTGTTGGAACTGGATCCGCTGGACAATGACGTTCTCAGGAGCGCAAAAGTAGAGCGCCATTAGCTCAACCACATCCTCAAATCTATCACTCTCTCCCAATGTGCTGAGAATACGTTGCCCTTCCATGCAGAGATTATGGACCAATATCGCTCATGCATGTAGTTTCTCCAATTAAACGAGGTTCAATGCCACCAAATAATTTTGGAACGCTGCAAACCACCGCTGCAAACCACCACACCCAGGGAACCAGCGGCTTGCCTGGGAGCTCCATAAATGACCGAATACTAGAAACTCCTTTCTCCATAACTTTATCCTCTGGATCTTCCTTGCTCAGAGTTGCTCTCAGAGTGCTCCTTAATCACTGTTGAAGTAGGACTCCTTAATAGGAATTTTAAAGCTAAAATAGGAGCTCTCCTAGAGGACTTTCAGAATGTTTGAATAAACGGGTCCTGATCTATATGGATAAAATTGTCATGCGGTGACCCTCGCGGGCCACCATAAGACGCCAACAGTCACCAGTGAGTTTTGCATTCGATGTTTTATTATAACAAGACAAGACGAGACGAGACATAAAGCTATGAGCCACTGAGGGCAAAACACACACTATCGAATACAAGGGATCATAGGGCTAACCCCAGCGACTACGACCTTAACTATGAACAAGACAAGAATAAGCACGAACCTGACATGACGAGGACCAGGAAAGATTGACTATACTCCAGCATCAATCAGCTGTCAGCACCCACTAATAAAGCCGGCGCTAACGAGCTGTGATGCCGAACAGCTGATTGATCTTGACAGCCGGAAACCCCACCGAGCGCTGTCACAATAAGAGCCCGGTGGAGCCAGAATGTAATCCACAGCTGTCAATGCCGGCAGAGATGATGCATAGCCCAAGCGCGGACGAGATCGGGGCTCAGTGCATGACAAAAATATTGGATTTGAGGCAGTCTAACCTTAGTGAAGATTTAAGAGCCTTGTGACTAAAAACAATTGCAGACATTCTTGCTGCAGATGTTGTCATTTTTGTCTAAATAAACTGTGAAGAAAAGTCATATTGTTATGATCCTGGGGCACGGGTTAGAGCCGTGCCCAGTTTCTCTGCCCAGTGAGCATTTTTCTGTTTGTTTACTGTTATCTTTAAGATTATTATTATGGTTTTTGAGTTCTGTTGTGTTTGTATTTTTATGTTTCCAGTTTGTTTATTTAGCTGTGCAGCTTCTGGCTGTCAATTCCTTCAGGGCTGCACAGCTGCTGCTCATTCTGCCACTCATGAATTACACCTGTCTCTGATTATGTGTGTGTATTTAAGGGACATGACAACCTTTGCTGTTGCCGTGTCCTTCTCCTCTTGTGTATTCCTGCCTGCTGACTACAACCGTGGGTGAAGGTCCCGCTGCTGAGGTGAGTTTGGAGTGCCCCATCCTGGTGCCTTTTTTTCCCCGGTGTCTCAGCCGTCGAGCCCCACAGCTCTTGGGGTCCTCTGGCTGAGTTTCGCCCTTGTCAGGCGTTCCTTGACTTTGTACCTGCAGACGTTGGTCCCCACTCTCCTCCAGCATCTGTATTTATGTCTTCGTATTATCACTTTGCACTTTCATTTGTTGTATTAGTTTAAAATGTTCTTGTTTGTGCTTTTGTTACTAAATGTGCCAACCTACAGCGAGTGTTTGGTGTCCTATTTGCGCCTGTGAAACGGGCGCGTTTATGACACATATATTATTGTCCCTAAAGTGCAGGATTATTCATCTGATTAATCATGTCACCATACCATACTTAACCCTTACATACTGTTTGTATTCTTCACAGTATGGTCTGGGTCAAAAAAATCTTTGTTTGGCCAAGATTGCCCTCATAGTAAGTTTCTATACCAAATTTTGAAATACAGATCTATTCATAATGACTAAGCCTTTCTCACATGAATAAATGTATGACTAATTCTTATTAAATGTTTCAGAGTAGGGAGAGTGTATTTTTTAAATTTTGTAACACTCACTTTTGGAGAAAAAAATCTATTATCACAGTATCATTTCCTGTTTTTATATAAGACATAAAAACATAAAAGCTATAATGACTTAAATATATTTCATTAAACCTGAAAATGGCATGAACATTCTGGAACTGCTGGAATTCATAATACATATAACCACTGCAACTCTTAAATGCTATCTGCACTGCTACAGTATATCATAAGAAATCATAATATTAATTCAACATTTACCACTTAGAACACAAAACATTACAATTAAATGCTTATTTCAAACTAGTCTGCATTCAAAGCAGTGGGAGGAAACTTTGTGTGTGTGAACTTGCATGTTTCCCACATCTGGAACAAATTTGCCTTGTTTTGCAGTCTTTCTTTACAGAGCAGAAGTTGCATCTCCTTCTTTTCTGCCCCGTTGTGTAGGCTTCTTGTGTGAATTTTTAATCAGTTCTAGGCTTATGTTTTTGTTTTGTTTTTTGTTTTGTTTTGTTTTTTTCCGTTGTCCTGTCAAGCAGCTAGAGAAGCAGAACCAAAATCTGGTTCCCTTATTGTGCCAAACAGATTTTTGCCAATAGAAGTTTTGCTCATATTTGATATGTACTGTATATAAATATTATTTAGACACTCCTATTGTAATAACATTTAATACTTTATTTAAATTGTTTTACTTATGAAGGACTCCGCAGGACGGGGAAAGGATGGGGGATGGAGGGGTGGGGAGGGGAGAGGGAAAAAAGAGAGAAACAAACAGAGTAAAGAAGCAGACTGACATAACTGAAACAAACCAAAGACAAACTGTTTCTTCTTCTCAAAAGGTCTCATGACAAGTCTGGTATATGCACCTGTAAAAGAACAGAGACATACTGTATGCATGTATGCATGTGTATGAGAATGTGCACAAAGTGAGTGTGTGTGTGTGAGTGGTTTCTAGGAAACTTACAAAGATGGTGGAAGGCCACAGCAACAACCTCCCAAAAAACCATGAGCAAGCAAGACAGCGCCACCAGCCTCCACAGAGCACAAATGTCCCAAAGCCACCAAGACACAGGAAAGCAAGGTATCTGCCCCAGGAGAGATGGCTAGAGAAGGCCGGGCGGCCAAGCGGCAAGCGCGGTGCACTCTCGCCCCTGGACCGGTCAGTCACCGCCCCCCCAGTGGGGCCAAAGCCAGCCCCTGTGCCCCAGGTGCCGGAAGGCCAATGACCATATTCACCCTCCGGGTTGGAGACTGGTCTGCATTCCTGGCGTGGGTAGCCCAGGGCACCCCACACACAGCGGACCACGCCTGCCACAGCAGCCCAGACACACATCCTGGGAGCCCCCAGGCCCCCACACCAAAGGAAGGTGGCAGCAAGGAACGGGGACCCCCATGGGAGGTCACCCCCCCACCCCCAGTCCAAGGGAGCCCACACAGCCGGGAAGTACCAGCCCCTAAGTCTAGCACCCTTTGACCAGCACATACACACACTCACACCCTCATGCTCTCACACGCATTCACTCATGCTCACACACACACACACACACACACACACACACACACACACACACACACACACACACACAGACACTCTCACTCACCCTCTCCTTCACACAATCTTACATTTGCACTCCCACACTCAGACTCATTCACTCTGACCCAATCCCATAGTTGTTCAGTCTTGCTCCCATTCCCACTCGCCCTCCCACATGGTTACATCCACTCACGCTCAATCATGTATACACTCTCATTCGTACTCTGACTCCTCACATTTACTCATGGCTCTCTCTTATACAGTCACTCACACTCATTCACACTTAACGCTTGGGGTTGCCATGGTGCAGAAGCAGTGAGAACGAACATCCACTGATTTCCGGCAGTGGCTGGAGAGGCCGCCGGTGTGGACCAGCAGCAACAACCCCACCAACCCACCCAAGGGCAGCTGCTGCCACAGAAGCAGCCGACCACCACCAATGCCTACCCCAAGCAAATGAACAATGGACCCACTGTGAGCGCTCCAAGATGCCACCCGACATGCAAAGCGCCACACACATCCAACCCACCACCATCATCCACCCACTCTTACTCGGTCACTCACTGCTCCTTTGCGGGGTGACAGTGGCTCAGGAGGCAGAGTGGGCTACCCAACAACCAGAGGGCTGGTGGCCCGAACCCCGCCGCCCCCAGCCACCCTGCCGCTGAGCCCCTGGTCAAGACACTCCACCCACCCTGTCCCAGCGCCCATGACACTAGGCATGAACGTGGATAAATGCACAGCAGTGGCCGGGGAGGCCACCGGCACAGACTGGCAGCCACCCCCCCGCCAGCCCAGTCCAGGGAAACTGCAGCCACACAAGCACCACACCACCACCAACACCCACCCAGAGCGAATGAACAATGGACCCACCGCAAGTGCTCCGAAATGCCACACAAATCCAACCCACAACCACCATCACTACTCATCACTCACTCACTTACTCACTTGCTCTCACTTGCTCACTCACTCTCTCACTTCCTTGCTTGCACCTATTCACTCGCGGCAGCACCCAGGGATGACGACAACATGACGGGTCCCAGGTTGCCAGCCAGGCCCCAGCCCCCCGGCAGAAGGAGAGCAGGGATGAAGGAAGCCCCCCACCCCCATGTGCATATTGTGATGGGTGAGTGCTAGCTGTGTGGTGTAATTGGGTGGAGGTGTGTGAACTACCAAAGTGTAGTTAAAAATGTGGGTATAGGGTGATAGGGCATCACCGCCCACCGCTATCCGCTGCTGTGGGCAGCAGGACTCCCATCCCCCAAGCCCTCAGTGTCCACCGTGCAATTAAAATTCAGGTTAGGGTGACCCAGTGGTGCAGCAGACAGAAGGATCCTCTCCACTGACACGGCACACCCTCACCCCAAAACCCTGTGTATCCAATAAGGTGTATAATCCACTCAGAATTGGGGGGGAGGTAAGAATGGGAAGGAGGTGACCCAAAAGACCCCCCTCCCTCCCAGAAGCCAGCTCTCAAATTGGCTCTGGAAACCACCCACTGCTCCCAGATCCCATCCCAGGGAGTGGAGCACCAGACTGTGCAACCTAGGACCCACCATACCCCAGCACTCACCAGCACCACAGGCATGATGGGGCAACCACACTTACTCTTACGCTTCTTGTACACACCCTGCATAATAATAATAACAATAATAATAATAATAATAATAATAATAATAATAATAATAATAATAATAATAATACATTTTATTTGTATAGAGCTTTCCCAGGCACTCAAAGATGATTTACACACACACACACACACAAAAAAAATAAGGATTTTGTCATGTTCACTGCGTAACTTCGCAACGAACAGAGTAAATAGCAGCAAGCCCAAAACGCAGAGTAAGTAAAGTGTTTATTTATGCATGTAAGGCATGCTGCCATGCCGTCAGGTCGTACTGCACTGCTATTTGTACAAAGCCCTAATGACAGCAAGTAGACCAGCCGTGTGGCAACAGGTGTGTGACTGATAGGACTATGTGTGTGTGTGTGTGTGTGTGTGTGTGTGTGTGTGTGTGTGTGTGTGTGTGTGTGTGTGTGTGTGCATCCTTGTGTGTGCGTGCATGAGTGTGTGAGTGTGTATGTGGTGAACCATACAGCTGGTGGATGCCTGGTGAGGAGGAGACGTGGCTGTGGGACTGGCGTAGAACGAGGCTCAATCCGCCAGCTGAAATTAATAAGCAATAATTAAACCCAACAGCCACGAGTCATGCACGGGGTGACAACCCCGAACATGACAGTGCCCCCCCCCCGCAAGGAGTAGAAACCAGACACCCACCGTACCATCAGAAAAAAAAAAAAAAACAACCTACCCACCTACTCAAAATGCCCTTACAACAACCCAGGGTGGGAGGTGGGTAAAACAGGTTAGGGGGATAGATCAGGGAAGGATAAACACCACAATACAGCACAACAACACTCCCAACCCCAAAACTAAACTAACCCACCCCAACCCCATGAGTCCCACAGTTCAGGGGGCCGGCCGGAGTCCAAGGCCCAGCGGGTGTCCGTAAGTTCAGGGGGCTACCCAAGTCCCAGGGCCAGCAGGCGGCCTGCCAGAGAAAAAGGGCCACTTGACACAGGCACTTAATCCTTCGGGTGGCCTGCCCACATGATTAGGCCACCAGAACCCGAGGGGCAGATGAGGCGGTGGCCTACCCACTGGAAGGCTCAAAGGTGGGTGCCAGACAGGGGAAGAGAAACCCCTGCGGTCGCTGGTGGCAAAAGGAAAAGGACCCTGACAGTGCCCGGCAGAGGGAGGAGAAACACCCACAGGGCCTCTAAAAGGAAAAGGAAGGCCCCGGCATCCCCAAACTGTCCTGTGACACCCCCGGTGGTCCCGGCATGGGACTGGAGCGTGGCTGCACCCTCGATGGTCCCGGCATGGGACTGGAGCGCGGCTGCACCCTCGATGGACCCTGACTGAGTCATAGTTGCACCCACGATGGAGTCCAGTTGGACCCCCGCTGCACCCGCGGTGGGACCTGGCTGGGCCACTGCTGACCTCAACGCCATCTTGGCCATGGGCCAGCTGACCCATTTGAGCACCCAAGCAAGGAGGCGATCAATCACAGGCACCCTGGACTGGGGCTGGGTGCCCCTGACAACCACCTCGTCCGGAACCTCGGTGACCTCCGTCCACAGACTCGTCCAGTGATGGAAGACCCTCTCCAACGACTCTGGAAATGGACTCAGAATGAGAGGGGGAATCGTCAGAGTCGCCGGCAGTGGCAGAGCCCGGCGAGACAAGCTCAGGTGCAGCGTTTGGCTGCAACTGGCTCTCCTCACCTAAAGCTAGGCAAAAATGCTCAATAATAGAAAAGAGAAAGACAAAGGAGAGCACTTGCCTTAGCTCAAGCTCTACCGCCATCCAGTACTCCGGCAGTCCAGGCGACATCTTCCCAGGTTCAGCCTCCAAGAGGTTCGGCCTCCAAGAGGTTCCGCTTGGGCGCTGCCTCTGCTGTGGCGGCCTCCACAGCAGGCGTGATGGTCACTGCAGTCTTTATTCTCCCAGCTGTCATGATCCACGCTGGTGACTCCTCCGGCGTGGTGGCTGGGACCTGGTTCACCATGGCTGCGGGAGGACACCACCCTCCCCCCCCCCCCCCGGACCTCTGGCTCCTCCTGATCCTGGCTGCTTGGCTCCTGTTCTGGCAGGCACACAAAGGGGAGAGGAGAGAGAGCTGGTGAACAATTTTTAATGGCAGAAGGTGGGGAGAGCTCAGGGGACTGCTGTCCCTGAGCCTCCCTACCGGGAATCAGGAAAGACATTTCATTGTTAAAGTGAGTCAAATGAAAAGAAACTTGCCTGTTCTCCCGGTTTAAGGTGTTAGTTGCTGCCGCTTGGACGTCGTCACCCGTCCGTCCGGGAAAGGCGTGTTAGGCTCCTCTGTAGGGGATATGGGAGCCGCTCCTCTCGCCACAGGAATGGAAGACCGCGGTAAGAAAAGCAGGCACCTCACTGCTGCCGGTGAACAAACAGAGGAGGAAGACCTCACATTGGATGCGGAGGGAAATCCTGCAGATGGGACTGCTCAGGACTGATGATCCGTTGCGAAGGTGCATGAGTGTGTGAGTGTGCATGTGGTGAACCATACTGCTGGTGGATGCCTGGTGAGGAGGAGACGTGGCTGTGGGACTGGCGGAGAGCGAGGCTCAATCCGCCAGGTGAAATTAATAAGGGATAATTAAACCCAACAGCCACGAGTCATGCTGGGGGTGGCGACCCCGAACATGACAGATTTAGGATTAAAATTTAATATATGTATGCACGTAAGTTCCAGGTTCACTTTGAGCAGCAAGGTGATACAGTGTTCAGCACTGTTGCCAAGCTTGAAGGTTCCAGGTTCAAAACCCCGTGCAGGCAGGGGTGGGAACTTTTCTGTCTGTTGTTTGCATTGTCTCTTTGTGGTTTTGCTCAGGGGCCTCCACTTCCTTCTGATGTCATGCATAGCGTAGCTACTAGTGAAACATTTTAAGTGGTCAGTGTAGCCAGAAAAAGCACTTTATAAGTACGTCTTTATTCCTCAGATTGCTGCACTGCCCTTACCAATGCTGCTGAAGCTGCTGTGTGGGGAAGGTGGTGTTGCTTTTCCATACAGGACGTCACAAGAAACTTTCCAAGCTCCTCCAAACTTCCTTCAGTTTTATTACATTACAGGTGCTTGTTTGCAGGTGTCAAGGCACCCTCTGACCTCTGGATGACTTCTGTTTCTTATGTGCACCATGATCACTCCTATTATGGAGAGAGGAATAACCAGGCAGAGTGGTCCAGAAGAAAGCAGGTTTTATTAATTTCTCTCTCTCACATCATCCGGAATCACAAGCATCAGAAAAAGTCACAGGTCGCAGGTACCTCTCCTTTTATAGCCTACGACCCAACCCGCTCAGTCACCTGTGGTGCTAAAGTAACATGAAAGACTTTGCAATTCCCATTCTCTTTGTCGCTGTTTGCATCAACACACCAACTCCCGCATCAACACACAAACCCCCCATGACCATTCCCTCTGAGTGAAAACATACTGAGTGGCTTCCCACACCATGCTGTTTTACCATTCCACTGTTTCGAGATTCTCCCCTTCCTATTCAAAGAACAGCAGGTGTCTGTCTGTGCTGGAACCTGGCTGAATGTGGTGGGAACCCAGACAGTTCTCGTGTCAGTATCAAGGGTCCTCTTGAACTCTGTCACAACTGTCCCATAAAAAATATACACAAAAATGGCCTGTACAATTTCATCGTTTCAAGATTCCCTAAGACCACCACTTTCCTTGATTTGACCCAAACTGGTAGATCTAAAATCCATCTCAGTGGACACGGGTCAAATTTGACTCGAAACAGCCTCAGTGTACAAAAATGTGTCATGATCCTGGACAAGGGTGGGGCCGTGCTGTCTCCTGTTAGTAGTCATTCTGTTTCCGTTTGTTTATTTCCTTATTTATTGTCGTTTGTTGTATTTGGTCACCGTGTAGCGCCCATAATGGTAACATTATGTAGCTCACATATTTCACTGCAGAGACCCAAGCATAGAAGGACTTTAAGCTTGCGGTGTGTATTGACATCACGCCTCAGATGGACAATGAGTCTGGACCACCTGCGGACTTGGGAGGAAGTCAGAGGATCTCGAGCGAGAGCCTGAAAGGACTGTCTGACCTCCTGGGGTCAGACAGAAGAGCAAAGAGGACTGTGAATTGATTAAGTGTAAATAGAAGGATTTGACTTGATTGTGTGATTCTGTGTTTGATGTGTGGGTATAAATGTATGTGGGTTTACCGCAGCTCTTCATCTTTATTCCTGACTGAGAGAGAGAGAGCTGGGGACTTGAGATGAATAAACCATACTGAGAAATTATCCAGTCTCATCATTTCATGATCCCCACAACCGTTTTGTTAAGAGTTTATATTCTTAGCCATGTTCTTATTGTCCTGTTTGTTTATAGAGTCATTTTGTATCTTGTTCTTGTTCTATTTTGTGTTTCAGTCTGTACTTTTATTTTGACAATGCTGTGCAGCTTCCGACTGTCAAATTTTGCTTCGGGGGTTGCACAGCTGTCACTTGTTATTTTGATTACTTTCTCCACTCATGTAGCCACACCTGCTTAACATCTAGCACAGTATTTATAGGGCACTGCAACTGTTTCCCATTGTCATGTCCTACTTCATGGTTACACAGCCGTTCACTTCAGCAGTCCTCAGATGCATAGCCTTGCTCTGAGTGTTTTGGTGCTTCGCTGTCGAGGAATGAGGAGAGCTCGGTCCAGGTCAGTTTTTCGCTCTATTTCCAGCCGTGAGCCCCGCAGCCTTCAGGAGTGCTCTGGCTCGATTCCGCCCCTTGGCCCGGCGTTCCCAGGCTTCTCTCCCCTTGGACGTTGAGCCCCGCTCTCCTCCAGCGCTTTTATGTTTTATGTTGATGGTGTTCTGTGTGGATTTTTGGTTTACCGGTTCTGTTAATAAATGTGCCAAACCTCAGCGTACGCTTGATGTCCTTCCTCAACCCTTTAAAGGGCAGATTCATGACAAAATGTGTAGCATCTGTACAAAAGCATACAATTTTAAAATATTTTTAATTTTTTGTGTATTTTGGATCACTTTAGGAAAAGCCATCAAATTTCAGACTAAAAGAATGATGTTTAAGCAGTTCCTCCAGGATTATGATTATGATTGTTGCGGCCCAAAAAGCCTGAATTTGCAGAGGCATTTTTAAAAAGTTGTGATAAAAGTTGTGATGTTTGTAGTGTTTTGTTGCACTAAAAGTTGTTAGAAGAATTACAAATTTTAAAGCATTTTTTTCCAGGTTACTGCAGTGATATTCTATATAGCAATACAAGAAAAACACAGGATTGTCAAAAATTTTCTATTACAGTGATTTGTAAATTAGGCAGAAACTTCTGCTACACAGAAAAACTCTTTTGTGCAACAGCAAATACAGACTTTAACACAGTATCCATTACAACCACTAAATTGCACTGAATGCATGTTAAAGAGTATAGATTTGGAAATTATTGGCAGCACCATCCATCCATCCATCCATCTTCTACCGCTTTTCCGGAGGTCCAGGTCACGGAGGCAGCAGTTCAAGCAGAGAAGCCCAGACTTCCCTCTCCCCCGCCACCTACTCCAGCTGTTGGCAGCACCTTCGTCTGAAAACTCCCTATGGTCCCCAACTACTCGGTACCAAGCGGAGAGGAAAAAAAAAATATTCTGTTGCTCTGTATTGCCTAAAGGAGTTTGTTTTTGAACAAAAAAAGTTATAGACAATATTCTCTCTATTTCCGTGCCTGACTCCTACATGTCTGTCTGCTGTACATCGGTCTTGACACACACACACTTGTTTCTTCAGACACACATCTTTCATTTACGGCGGGACAGCAGGGGGAGGGGGGAAGCGTTTGTCCGTCCAGACCAGAGACTCACAGCTTTAAAGCTCATTGACCAGATGTAGTGATGATTTTACCTCTAAAGATGTATAAAATGTTCAAACACTGGCTGTAGTATTTGCTTGTATGGTGTCTCTCCTCACGTACGTTGCTGCGACGGGGTGCTTTTAGGGCAGGCGGACGTTTTTCAACACAAATTCAGCACTTGGTACACGTTGTCAGGACGGAGACGTGACAAGACGTCCACTGGCAGGCTGGGGGAGACGGAGGAAGAGACGGTGTTGGAAACCTCGAGGGTGGGTGTTTTTTTAAAAAAATCACACAGTGTTTGCTGATGTGTTCCATTAAAACTCACTGTAAACACGGAAGTGAACATGGTGCAGCGATGCATTTGGCTGGTTAGACTGAGCGTTTCAGCACCAGTAAGAGACAAATTTGATTGGTGAAATTGGTGGAAGTTGACAAGGATTGGCCAAAATTACGGGAAAGTTGCAGTGATTGGCCAAAGTTGCAAGGTTGCACAATAGTTGCGCTGATTGGCTGATTTTGCGCGAATTGACGCGATCGTAACATCACAAAATCCTGGAGGGACTGTTTAAGGTACTTTTGCTGCTGTCAAATGTCAAACTGGGTCAAATTTGACCTGAACAATATGTCAGGGATACAAGGCATATTCATAATAACTTAATATTTTCAACCAAACTTGAAACAGCAAATACCAAATTCTACCATAAAAGAGCAGAATCAATAGGTCAGTTTCAAGAAAGTCCTTTAAATTCTAGAGATGCACAGGTGCTAACAATTGCATTACTCAATGATTTGTGTTTAAATGCAATAGAATATTAATAAGGTCATTTGTAACCAGTGTTGGGCAAGTTACTAAAAAATAGTAACAAATTACAGTTACTAGTTACTTCTTTTCAAAAGTAACTGAGTTACTTTTGAGTTACTGCATGATTAAAGTAACTAGTTACTTGGAAAAGTAACTTTCACATTACTTTTAAATGCATACTTAAATCATCTTGCACACACAGCAAGATCAAGGGCCCCTTGTTCTCATCAGAATAAAGAAGAAAACTGATGAGATAAAAGTCTCATCTTACAGAGAAAAAAATGTCTCAGATTTACACAAACTATTGTAACCAGTAGAAATTCAGAAATTTACTAGAAATAAAGCTGTGAATTCACAGAGAAAATTTTGGACTCCCTGGTGGGCATTTTTGGCCCACAAGCCATATGTTTGACACCCCAGGACTAGCCCATTAAAAATGCATATTTAAAGGATTTACTTCCATGAAATAGATGCATATCACAACAGTATGTAAGTGAAGGAGATAAAATAAAACAAAGCACAGATAAATGAAAGTTCACCACTTAGAAGCTTTTTCTTTGTCTTTTTCTCTGTGCATAAGAAAACTTTAAATGCATTTAGTGTGGACATTAAATGTGAGTTTCTTGCTCAAAAACACTCATGTTTAACCACAGAGGTAGTAGCTGTTAGGGGCTACTTACCACTCGGACAACAGGTGATCAGGGCTGAGTCGCCGCCACGGCACTTCTTCCCACAGGACTGTGATGTGAACTGGGGCAGGACAGGAAACGAACCCGCAGAGGAGACTGTGTGATGGCTGCGTCAGTTACCGTAGGGTCAGTTTATATTTATTTGCTCATTTATTTGCTTGCCTTTGCCTTTGGCATGACAACCTCCAGTGGCTTGGGGCCGCTGGGGATGGCAGTTGTCCTGCCAATAGCCACTGAAACTATGTATTCATCACCAGTTGGCAGCTGATGAGGAAGGTGTCTAGCAACTGCAAGTTGTATGATTGTTTGCGCTGAAATATCTATCCATATTAATAAAACGAGTAACGCTTCTGATCAAATTTCAGTAACTGTAACATTACTGAATTTTTAAACAGTAATTTCATTACACAGCACGTTACTGCAAAAGTAGTGGCGTTACACTAACGCGTTACTCCAAACACTGTTTGTAACAAATGTCCCTTAGAAATTGTTGTCCCCTTTCTTATTCTTACAGATTCTTTTCATTTTATTCCCTCATTGTTCTTCCTAAAAAAGCTCTGGGAGAAAACAAAAATGTTACCTTTTTTCCCCATATATTTTAACATGGTTTATTCTTATAGGAGACATCTGTCTTTTCATCCATAGTGGTGCTGTGGGAAGGTTGAACTGGAAATTATTCTGTTTGCCATTTTCATGTACAGAATGTATTGAAGGCAGTATGGAATGTTGCATTACCTGCACAGAATGCTTTCCAATCTGTGTCACATGTGCAAAACCCATGTATCTGCTACTCTTTGACCTTCAACTTAGATGAGAAAAAAAGTGATTCTCTCCAGAGAAAAGCAACCCCCACAGAAAAAGTTGTCACAAGAAAGGTCAAAAAGGGCAAAACATAAAATCCTCCTCCATATGGTATCGCAAAACATCTTAAAAACATGCTCTTTGGGGTTAGGAAAGTATCAGCCCTTTAGGTGCTTCTTTATCAGATTTTGAAAAGTGTTTAAAAATATCGGTTTATACTTTGTGTGTGTGTGGGCGCGCATGTGTGCATGCATGTGTGTGTGTGTGTGTGTGTGTGTGCAGTTTTATTACAGCAAGACTCATCAATAAAATGTTTCAGTCTATTGATATCAAGCTAGACAAATGAATATTACATTTAAAACTTACAAGTAACCTTCTGAGGCTGCATAGCTGGTCAGTTAGCTGATAATAAACAGTGTAACTTGGTCAGGCATAACACTAAAATTTAACCTCTTGCACTCCGGGATACCGCCGGCGGTCACGTCTCTGCGTCCTAGCGCGCACTGAAAAAAAAAAAAAGCTGCATTTCCGTTCTTCCACTACAGACACAGCCGCAAACAGAAAGCCAAAGGAGTGCTTTGATTGGTTTAGATTTGATTGACCTTTCATTCGACTAATAAGAGCCTTGAATTGGGTTTCTGAAACCTTGAAGAACCAATGACTAAAAACCTAGCAAGAAGGACCCGCCTACCAACGGCTGCGAATACAGTGAGCCAATTGAAGCAGAGAAGTTCGACGATTGAAAGCGTGCATCCCGTGCGTAAAATCTG
Organism: Pholidichthys leucotaenia; assembly: GCA_020510985.1. Taxonomy (NCBI): domain Eukaryota; kingdom Metazoa; phylum Chordata; class Actinopteri; order Cichliformes; family Pholidichthyidae; genus Pholidichthys; species Pholidichthys leucotaenia. The sequence continues at coordinate 163,666,912 of CM035839.1, forward strand.
TTTTGTGTAAGCCGCTGTGTGTGACGGTAGCGTTCACCAGTCTTTTTTTCTTAATACTGTTCTTATTTGTTTTGAAAAATCGTTCGCCAAAACCGCAATCATGGAAGTGCAAAACCACAATAATGGAATCATGGTTTGACCGGGTCGCATGACCAGAACCATGAGTCGTAACAAGTGGATCAGCATCATGTTCGTCTGACAATGAGGAAGAGATGTTCGCCAGCGGCACTGCTGTTGTGGACAGGTAAGTGTTATAAGCTAAATTATTCTTTATCCCTGAAAATTGTAATCAAAATGATTTTTGACCGATCGGTAAATTACAACTGTGCGTCATCACCACATGACGGACCGCGGCGCATGGACCAGACCGGCGCATGGACCGGACCGTGCGCCGAGAACGGTCCCCCCCCCCCCCGCCCGCTACTCCTCTGTAGTGGATTGCAGATATAATGCAGATATTTTAGTACAACTGTGCGTAGTAGACCGCGGCGCACGGTCCCTGTGGTCCGTCATGTGGCGATGGACGATGTCCGTCCTCTGTAGCGGGGGGGTGGGGGTGGAAGTTGTTATCCTCTACATTACAGATATTTTAGTATAATTTTTATTGCACTGTAGGTTATTTTTTCTTGTAAAAAAAAGCCACACATTTTTTACATGGCATGTTTCTTTGTGTGTGGAGGCTTGTTTGTTCATTCATTCATTCATGAATGAATAAACAACCCCCCCCACACACACACACACACAGCCCTGAGTGTCACCTTTCATTAGAGCCCAAGATTAAGCTTCTATATTGAATCATTCAAAAGTTACAGACGTTTTTCCAAACTGTGCCATTTGGCACAATTTGGCACAGTTCAAAAACGCCTGGGAACAACCTGAGAAAAAAGCTGTGTAATATATTCATTTTTTGTGGTATTGTTACAAAATTTTGACCTCAGCTGGATAACACTTGGTTCTATATTTCTGTTGCATTTTCCAGCCCGGATCTGACAGTTGTGTGTTATTTGCAAGCATTTGTATCCAAAAAAACACCCAGGTGAACTTTATTTTCTTCAATTTCAGTATGTTTAGATGACTGTTATTCAGTGGCAGGAGCACTTAGAGAGATTATGACTGTTATGCCAAAAAATTCAAAGTGTTTTCTTTTAAATGAGACCAACCCCATGAAGATGCTGCAAAGGGTTGAAGAACAGCTTTTGATTTACTTTGGGTACATTATTTTTAGGCGTTTTTAGGGAAATTGACCAGAGTGCAAGGGGTTAAATATAAAAACACATATAATTGTGTTTTGATGGTGGTGAAAATTAGTGCCCTCTACCAGCAAAATGTGGATGAATTTGTAAAGTGGCGAATTTGATTAACCCAGCAGCCACCATGGCAAATTGTAACAAATTGTAAGCTTGTGATGGAATTGTTGCCAATAAATGTTGAACAGCAACGTTTTCTGCAGTCACTGCAATAGAAAAAAGAGAGAAGACACTGGAGGAGATGGTATACGTACAACGACCAAATTGCTGCCTCCATCATTTGACAAGCTTTGTAATGGGATAAGGAATAGTTTTACAAATGTTCATGTCTGTGAACTTCCATGATTAATCTCTCTTTGATTTGGTCCAACTGACTTTAGAAAAGGAGCCATGAGCAGAGAAGAAGCAGGAAATGTGTGGGGGGAGATGAAGCTGAGCAGTCAAAGCTGTTGCAGTTTGTATTACTATGAAGAGTGATTACATTTCAGGAGAGATGTACACCTGGTTTTAATATACGCTACAGCAGTGTTTTTCAACCAGGGATCCCCAGGAACATTAAGGTTTCCGTGTTCTAGTTTCATTTCTTAATTGGTCCAAAAAATTGCAAATAATTTGCTTTTTTTGTACATGGGAGCTAACGGAACCTGTGCACAACAACGGCAAATTGTTTTTAATTTTTTTGATCAATTAAGAAGTGAAATTAAAAGTTTCCCATGGAAACCTGAATGTTCCAGGAACCACTGGTTGAAAACCACTAGCACAGATGCAGGGTCAGCAGTTAAGCTGGATTTATGCGCCTGCATCATGTCGATGCCATACCGACGTCCGTTGCAGACACAGTGATCGGCAATTTTTTGTTGTGTGTAGGGTGAAATGCGTTGTTCCGTTACCAAAATGGTTTTCAGCCGATGTGTGTAGTGATTTGTGTTCATCGTGTGTCTTTGTTTATGAAATGGCGACAGACAAGATCATATTGTGATGGAGTTGGAGCTAAAAAATGTTAAGAAAAAGCAACTTTTAATACGATAATTGCACAGAGAAAAAGAGAAGTCGGAGAAAACGGTGCATGGGACCACTGCTGTTGCTGTTTTGACAATCTATGTAATTACTGGAGTTGTGACAAATCACAAAATGTTCTGTTTATGTTTACTAGCTCAATATTCTTTTGAATTTGGACCGCTGTTTAACCGACTCGCCTTGAAGTTGTGCCGCCGTGAACAGGCAGAGTGAAACAGCGGCGAGAACCAGTAAATGTGAAGGAGGAGACAGAGTGGACCAATATCCTTCTCTGGAGAGGCGCACGTCGGGCAATGCAATAGGAACGCACGTCGATGCTGCATCGATGATGTGACAGCTGTGTCGGGTCGACGCGGGTGCATGACTTGTGCTTTAGGCTGCATGTCCACAGAGCATGTAAAAATGCTCAAGACCTCTTTTTTTGGTGTGTGGGGGGGGGGGCAATTCACATGCACTCTTAAACTGCCCTGTAACCTAGCAACTGCTTGACCTGTTACTCAAAGCTGGCCATTGGGGTTTCACAGATTGCGCACTGAAACTCTCTAATATCTGCACTAAACCAAATCAAACTGGTAAGAAACATACATGCATCCAAGCTTTGCTGTTAAATATTGATCATAGTATAGTTCTAGTCCAATCCTGATCAGCTGGTAACGGAGGTGTGCCACTGACTGCTGCTACGGCGCTCAAAAATTTGAATGTTTTTCAACGTTCAGTGCAGTGAGTGCAGCGGCAAAAAACACTCACTGCTGAGGGCGTTTTTGTGCCAAGAGTGCTGAGTACATTAAACGTTGGACTACATAGAAAATGAACAGAAAATTCATGCTCATAGTGGAAAACAAATTTGCTCGGTGGACATGCAGCCTTACACCAAAGCAAGTTGTAAGAGCCTACTCTCACTGTAGTGCCGGTTCTGTGCTAACTGAGCCTTGACCCCTAAAGTATGGAACCTTTGTCAGTGTGATCGCCCCCTGCCGTTCTGCAAAATGGCACATTCCCCCACCTTTGGAACAGCTGGAAGAGATAGTCTGTTTGAACAGAACGAGTGCAAATGTTTTTGCATGCATGTATAGGGCTGTCACTATAACCTCGCTATTGACAAGCCAACTGGAGGTTGCCAAGCAACCCCAATAGTTGCAGCTGGTTTGTCCTATTTTTTTGTGTGAATGTGCATTTTTTCCCCCCAGTTGCTCCTGGTGGGTCAGGCCAGCAGCTGTGCATGGCAACTCCGCTGGTATCAGTGTGTGAATGGGTGGATAGCAGGGTCTGTAAAGCACTTTAGTCATCCAGAGAAGAGTAAAAAAGCATTATATAAGTGAACGCCATTTACCATTACATAAATTTTTTTTCCACAAATCTACAGCTCCTTGGCCGGCTGTTCCTTATGCGGTGGTCTTCCTATCCAGAGAGTAGCTGATTTTCCTAGATATGCTAATGCATATTTTTGTAAACATGAATCTGTTTGTTGGCAGGTTAAGTATGGGTGCAGTTGTATGAAAATTAAACTTTAGTTACAAAACCTGATCAGGTGATCACTTAGGACCGCTCGACGCTTAACCAATCAAAACTGCACTCCATGGTCACCTGACATGAATTTGACCAATGAGCTGCATCAATGTTGGAAGTAAACAACGCAAAAGAAAGAGATGGGGGGGGGGGGCAAAGTTTCAATTTTGTCAACTAGGTAAACATAATAACGTTAAATTTATGTCCCTGTATTTTGATTTCATGTTTCAGATCTCCATAGTTAATATTTGAACTAAATACATGCTCCCCATTGTCCCTTGTCTTATGTAGCGTATCGCTAAAGGAAATAATTACACATCCTTCATGCTGTGTCGTTCCTGCTGATGTGAAAGAAGTCTTGCTGAAAAAAATCAACATAGGACATCAACATCAGACCCGCACCAATACACAACAAACCCAGCATAGAGGTTTATACTGGTTTTGATGCTGGTGTATTGTTGGTGTTGTTTTTTTTTTTTTTTTTCAATAAGGAGTAACAAATTCCATTTGGATAGGCCCTGCTAATGAGTATAGATTCATTTGGCTAGTGTATCTACTATGACAACGATCTTGCATTTATTACAGATGCGGTGCTCTTAGGTAGACTGGAACCTGTTTATGTTGAGCGGAGACCCTGGTTTTGTTGGGGATTTGTATCTTACGTATGTGGTTCCTCATCCAATATATTCTAAAGAAAACAAAATTGGATGGGAAGCTTAATTGTGGACAACTACACTGTATGACAGCTGAGTAAGTCAACTGGATTCAAGTATCATTTTTTGCTCTGAAACATTTCACCATTCATTTAATTCATTATTCAGAGTTAACAAAAAAATTCCTGATTCCAGTTGACTAGACTGAGTGTTCATACAGTACACTTACCCACCTGGATGACTGAGAATCTTCATCAAAGTGTGGACAACAATGTAATCATTGCATAAATGTTCATTCTGAAGAAAACTAGCTACACTGTGTTAACATTTTCTGTTCTACAGGTAACTCCAGATGCTCAGACATTCCTGACATCTCCTGGACCTGTCTGGATCACTGTCTCTTTGTCTTGTTTGTCTTAAATTGGCTATTAATGTTTACAGTCATTAATGCACATGGTCTGTTCAGCTGGAGTTAATCAAATTAAAGTTGCTTATTCAACATCATTCGCTTGAGCTGATTTTTGTCTCATTTTTCGGGCTCTCAATATTTCTTTTATTAGCATACTGCATGGGTCTAAAAGACAAGTTGAAGGCTTGGATGAGGAGGTTATTTTAGCTATCTCTAAAAGGTCAGTTGGAGTAAACTTATCTAAACAGATATCAGTTGAAGGAGTTGTAGTAGTTGCTGTACTTAAAGGGCCTATATCATGCAAAATCAACTTTTTGGAGCTTTTAAGCATGTTATAATGTTAATTCCTCACCAAAAACACCCCCAAAGTGGTATTTTGCTCCATTCACGCATCTCTGAGTATTCCTCCTCAACCCTGCTCCCTGAGCTGCTGCTCTGCCCTGTCTCTGATAATGACTGGGTCCCCACGTTTATACGTATGAACGTGGGTGAGCCGCCCACTCCAGGAAGTGCCTGTGCTGCCAGCACCGCCCCCAGGCTAACGCACACACCCACTTTCTCTGCGCAGCAAACGGAGCGGTGATCGACAAAACTCTTTCACTTTAGCATTGACGCTGTGAAGAAGTAGTTCCTCTCACACCTAATCTGTTCAGTGACAACAACTGTTTGCTTTTTTACGTAAGACAATGTCTTCTAAGTGGTGTAAATGTGTCTTTGGCTGTGAGAGATTTAGGAGTTTGTTCAGCCTTCGTAAAGAAGAGCCTACTCGTCAGAAATGGTCAAAATAGACCAGAATGCAGAGGCTAAAATCATAATATTAAACGTGATTAACCATACACTACATAAGAATAATATTATAGGCTAAAATAATAACAGGAGGCTAAAGAGTTCAACATGCTCATCCGTCTTTTCTAAAGTTTACTGTAGATGTTGTTTTCGTGGGCGGAACCCAGCAACACGCTGCAGCAGCCGGCTCAGGGGTTACGTCATGAAATGGGCGGCAGCCACAAGAAGGAGAAACGGATCGAGGCTTCTTACTTCCGGGCTTGTGAAAATAACTCATATTTCATAAGAAATTCATTCTCCAGTGTACCAAAGGTAATATACTATCACATACATGCATATAGTTTACTCTGAAAGGCTTAAAATAGCATGGTATAGGCACTTTAAGTTTACAGTGGGAAGAATCTGACTGATTTTATCTCTAATAGATAAAATTTTATGATTGAAAAAGTTCAAAAAGTCCTGACTAGAAAGCTCTAGGGGGATGCGAGGATTGACAGAGTCCTGACTCTTTGTCAGCCTGGCTACAGTGTTGAAAAGAAACCTGGGATCATTCTTATTCTCTTCTATTAATGCAGAGTAATACAGTAACTTGTTTTAGCTTTTCTAAAAGATTTTTTTTTATAAATTAGAAATGATTTCTTCACGCTAAATAGAATTCATCTAAATTAGTGGAACGTCATTTTCTTTCTCGTTGACAAGTCTTCTGTTTCAAGCTATGAGTTTCTGTGTTAAACCAAGGGGTTAGAAATCTCTGGTTAGACTTTTTTCTTTTTTAAAGGGGCCACCAAGTTTAGAGTCTGATGCAGAGAGGCTGTAACACTATCTACCATGCTATCAATTACGGAAGGAGCAGGCTCTCCATCTTTTATTTCCATTGTGTTGACCCATGGTATAGAGGAGACAATCTCAAAAATTTGGTAACAATGTAATCTGAAAGACATCTGCTGCAGTAATATTTTTCTTTAGGAGTCAAATAATCAGAAATAGTGAAATCAAAGGTTAACAGACAATGGTCTGACAGTACAGGATTATGAGGAGACACTACCAGATTTTCTATTTCTATACCATAAATCAGAACAAGGTCCAATGTGTGGTGGAGATAATGTGTTGAATTTTCTACTTTCTGGGAAAACCCCAATGAGTCTAATATTGAATTGAATGTCTTATTAAGACAGTCACTATCTACATCAACATGCATATTAAAATCCCCTACTATAATTATTCTATCTGATTTCAGCACTAAATCAGCTACAAATTCGGCAAATTCAGATAAAAACTCTGAATAGTCTGAGAGAGGACCGGTAAACTATGGCAAAGAAAATTGGGTTTAAGCTAAGACTGCTAACATGTCCCATACTGAGGACCAGGCCCTCAAAGGAATTAAAACATGATTTTTGCTTTACATTAACTAGTAATTTAGAATGGTAAATTGCCGCTACTCCACCTCCACGACCACAACTTCTGGGATTATGATAGTTTAGATAACCAGAGGGAGTTGATTTATTTAAACCAACATAATCATCTTGCCCTAACCAAGTCTCTGTAAGGGATATTAAATCAATCTGATGATCAATTAATAGATCATGAACTAGTAGAGATTTGGAAGTTAGAGACCTAATATTTAACAAACCACATTTATTTTTTAAATTATGAGGAGGAACAGAGGGCAAATTATTAACTTTAGAGACTTGATGTTTAATTTGAGTTTTACCAACATTTTGTTTAATCACTTTGGGATGTTTATACATTATATTTTTATTAACTTTGGGGGGAGTAGACAAAGGGGGAAGACGGGGCAAAGTTGAGGGGTGGGGGATGAGGAGGAGCTGCAGAAAGGTGTGTATTTATCAAGTTATGTTCCATTGTCTTGGTTTATAATATTTTGGGTAACGGGAGACAGACACAATCTCTATGGGGTAATAAATTGAAGACTGATCTAAACAGTGAGGATTATTTGGATTAATAGGATTAATAGGAGAAGTGGAAACAAAGAAGGGCTGGTTGGCAGACCCAGGAACTCCGGAGTGAATTAACGCACCAAATTTCAGTCACTGTACTAAAAAACGCTGAATGGAATAGAACAGATTGTCCCTTAAAACACGTGCACCAAGTCTATTTGGATGGATGTCATCTGGCCTCATAAGTGATAGGCGGTTCCAAAACAGGTTGAAATTGTCTACAAAACCAATGTTAAAAGTAGGACATGTAGAACACAACCAGGTATTAAGGCTAAGAGTTCTGCTAAAATAATTGCAACCTCGTCTGAAAGGTGCCAAAGGCCCAGAGATAAACACACATCTGCCACAGTTCATAAGAGTGGACAGAAGGCTCTTGAAGTCACTCTTTAAGACTTCCAGTGCTTCATCTGGGATGTTGTTGCATCCAACATGTACAATGACAGGTTTAGATGTGGGAATTCATTTAATAGGTCAGTGATAAGAGCCTCAATGTCAGATACTTTAGCCCCAGGAAAAAAATTAGTGACACATTACCTGCTTCTGACGTTCCTCATAATCGAGTCACCAATTACCAACATTGTCGGGGGCGGGGGGGGGGGGGGCTTTGGATTCTGAAGTGGTGGATAATTTTGTCGATGTTGTTGTGATGGCGGGATGATGCGCGCTCTTCTTTTTGGAGCTGGTGTATAATTTGGCACACCTAAAGTAGTTTTAATCCAAGGCTTGTGGGTTTGGGCCTCCGCTGAAGGAGGAGGAGGAGGAGGAGGAGGGGGGTCAGCCATACGCAGATGATCCACATCCAGGTGGGGAAAGTCTTCCAGAGAAAGGATGTTGAATCTGTTTTCCAGTAGCAAGGGAAGAGAAGAGGCGTGGCCCTGTCTGGTCAATCGCCGATGTTTGCTAGTTGACCCAACCAAGGTCCAGAGTGCGCATTGGGGATGAGAAAAAACACCCGGGGCTTTGGGTTTAGCTCCGAGCTGAAGCCAGTGTTTATTGCTGGGGTCCTGGACATCCTGGACATGGCCGCGGGACCGGACGGCATCAGTCAAAGCTCCTCAAGTCCTGTGCAGACCAGCTGTGTGGGATTGTGGAGCATATCTTCAACCTGAGCCTGAAGCTGGGGAGGGTACCACAGTTGTGGAAAACATCTTGTGTGGTACCTATACCAAAGACTTCCCACCCCAAAGATCTGAACAGCTACAGACCAGTGGCCCTGACATCTCACATGATGAAGACCCTGGAGCGACTGTTCCTTGCTCACCTCCGCCCCCTGGTGGGACCAGCAATGGATCCACTCCAGTTCGCCTATCAGCATGGCATTGGGGTGGAGGATGCAGTGATCTTCCTCCTTCACCGTTCTCTGTCCCACCTGGAGAAGCTCGGGAATGCAGTGAGGATCATGTTCTTTGACTTCTCCAGTGCTTTCAACACAATTCAACCAATGATCCTGAAGGACAAGCTGCTGTGCGCAGGGGTGGACCAGCACCTGTCATCATGGATCCTGGACTACCTCACTAACCGGCCACAGTTTGTGAGAACCCGAGATTGTGTGTCTGACACGATTATCGGTAGCACAGGGGCCCCCCAGGGAACGGTTTTGGCTCCCTTCCTGTTCACCCTTTATACTGCGGACTTGCAGACAATGGAGGAAACTGTTGAGAGACCTGGGATATGTCAGAGAAGATTCCTGGGCAGGGCTTCCTTACCACCAAGATTCTTCGCTAGCTGTTCTGCTGCCTCATGTTGCTGCGCTAGCTCCAAGGCCGCTAGCAGTGATAGCTCACCAGCATGGGTTAGCAGGCGAACGCTTGCCGAGGAATAGGCCACATGTTCAGCCAACTGGTCGCAGACCATCTCCTCCTCCAAAGCTCCAAACCTGCACTCACCCGCCAGCTGTCGAAGGTCTGCCACAAACTGTTGGACCGACTCTCTGGATTGCTGGCACCGCTGCCTGAACTGGATGCACCACATTAAGATGTTCTCAGGGGCGCAAAAGTAGCCGGCCATGAGCCTCACAACGTTGCCAAATGAGTCACCTCCTCCAAGCGTGCTCAGGATTCTCAGGCCTTCCATACCCAGGTAATGGACCAGAATAGCCCTTGCTCGCAATTTATCAAGGTCGCCGAGGTCTAATGCCATCAGATAATTCTCGAAGGCCACATACCATCTGGCCCAAGGGACCAACGGCTCACCCAGAGCCTCCAAAAAAGGACGAAGTGTGGTAGCAGCCCTCTCTGTCGCCGTATATTCTCATCGCCAAATGTTGTGTCTCAAATTATAGAGGAGTCGAGGTGACGTTTTGTAACGTCAGTTTTCCTCCCCCCCATACGGGGCAGGCACGGGAACAGAAATGGTCCTGCAGAAAACAGGAGCTGCCGGGACAGCAGGAGCAGGAGGGGGAGCGGCTGCACCAGGAAGCCGACAAAAATACTCCGTAACCATGGTCAATTGTTGGGTAATAGTTTAGTGCTGCTCAGACAAAAACATGACCTGGTGCTCCGTGGCTTCCAAACACGAGAGCGCTGACTGTTTCCCTGAGGCAGTACCCGCTATGCCTTGATCCTGGCTGGATCGTTCTATCATGATTTGGTGTTTTGAGGAGGCTTAAGTGCAGAGCAGCCACTTCAGAAGAACTCTCAGATGCAGATGAAAAGTTAACACCACTTTAATGAAAACCCAAAACCCTATACAAAACACGCTAACTTAAAGAATAAATACACACACCACAATTAATGAAACCTACAACCAAAACGCCAAACTATATACAGGAAAACAGTTGCACACTGGAGCCACATGCAGCCTAGGAGGAAAGAGAGGAGAGGAATGATTAATGATGAGTATTGCACACTGGGAAATGACAACTGAGGAAAATGGTCTTATGGTACTGGCAGAGAGCCCGGCAGTGGACTCCAGCTTGGGAAAGGTGAAGGGGATCTGGAGACTGCAGGGAAGGAAGAGGAAGGGCTTAGGAACTTGGGTGGAGAAGCCTTTGTCTGAAGAGGGATGGTTTAGACGAGCGTACACACAGCTCTGGAGACACACCGCTAGAGGCAGCAGCAAACCTGAGAGGAGGAGAGGACAAAAGGTATGACAACTTGAGGAAACAATAAATTTGCCAAACAACAAGAACAGTAGTTGTAAGGCGGCACAAACCCAACGATCCAGCGGAGAGCTTGTCACACTCTGGCCCTTAAGTATGCTGGTATATCAGGAAGCAGCAGGTGTGTAATCATGCAGGTGTGCTGATGAGCTCCGGAGCCGGGAAAACAGAAACAGGAAGGGAGGGGGGAGGCATGCTCGCCTGATCATGACAATGTACTGTTTTTACACAGAATATCAACTTCCAGATTTTCCTTGCAGCTGCTGTAAATAGAATAAGTTTAAATGTTTCAACTTTTGACACCATATTCCATACATTAATATGGTCTGGAAGAATTTTCCATCACCCTCTCATTGAAAATAATGGCACTTGTGGTTTTCAATGTACTTCTTCCTATCAGCATGCAAATGCTCCAAAAAAAGTATTAATAAAGGTTAAGCTTGCTTTTCCAACTTGATTGCTTTATTATCTTCCATCTATTCAGAAGCTAAAAACACCATAAGTAATCAGAAGCAAATAGCAATTCACTCACTCTTTTTAGTGATTAGGAGGTAAACAGCTTCTGTCTGCCCACAAATGATAAACTATTGATCACCATTTCATCACTGTCACTTGGACTATTGGATGTGTGATGAAGGTTTGCTGATAACAGAAAAGTATTAACATGACAGGCAATGACATTTCATCAACAACCCCTTCCTGGGTTGAAATGAAAACTTTACCACTGGAGGTATTAACAGATCCAGAAAAATCTCTAACATTAAGACATTGCTTGTCTATGTTTGAACATGCAGGCTAGGATTGTTGTTTAACATTCATGACAGCAACAGGGACATCAGCTCCAGGATTGTTTCCTCCCCTTGCCAGTGGCCTCCCTCCATTCAGCTCGTTAAAGGCAGCCTTGTGTAAGCACCCCACCAGCCTGTTAGGGGAGGGATAATGAAGTAATCCATAGTCATTACTCAACCATCACCCTTGGTGTGCACAGGCCTCCATGGACCACTTAGCTGGAGGTGTGTTAGTGAGTGCATGCGTTTGTGTGCGTGAGCATGTGTGCATGTGGAGGAAGGCAGCCAGCAAAGGCATTAGCGTGGAGAGTGAGAAGAGGTCAGAATGGGAAACAGGGACGGCATCCAACCGGTGCACTGAGAAGTGGGTGAAGGACAGGAAGTCTGAAAGGTTGCAAGAAGGGTCACTTTGGTATTTTTTTAATTGCAACTGAAGGATAGTTTGAGCATTTATTGATCCTCCTTTCTATGGCCATGGATAAGGATTTCCTTCTGCTGTTATGGCCTACTGGTCTTGGGAAGGGAGGGGGTGAGGCAGGCGGGAGAGGAAGAAGGGAGGAAAGTTCAAGAGGACAATGGGAAAAGATGATGGCTGGGAGGCGAGGCGGCTTTATGCTGCCATAAAGTTCAATGTTATCACCCTAAGCAGGCATCCGGGGATTAAAGCTGGGGAATAAGCAAGGCAGCACACGTTACATCCCTAAAGATGTTGATTTAAGACTATTTGTTTTTCTTGTCTATTTATTTTGCATGGTGGCACAATTTACATGAGGCTCACAGGGAAGAGGTGCACAGGCCTGATACATCAAACACAATAGCATGGTACACACACAGCCAGACCCACAGCCAGTTCCTACATATTAGAGTGCTTGAAGTTTTACGATCTTCTATCACAGAACCTAATATAATTACTCTGCAAGGACACCCTGTCTTTTAGCTAAGGGGGCAAATTGGGGTTACTTTAAGAAAATGGGAAGATGCAGCATTGGCTGTGGCGGTTGCATGAGGGGCAACTTGGATGCGTATACCATGTTCTTTCATGAAAAACTTCTCACCAACACACATATATGCACATGCAATCCAAGCAATTTATTCAGTGTCAAGCAGTTGCCCATGTCATTTGGCCAGTGACCTTAACCATGTTGTAATTAATTACCTGCTTTATTATTTTAATTAGAAGCAACACCCCCTGTGAAGCAGAATCAACAAAGCCTCCTAAAGGCCCGTGTAAGTAATGGAGTCCATCCTCAAGGTCAGTGTGAGTGTGTCTTTAAGGATGAAGACTGTGTGTACTGTATATGTGTGTCTGGGGGTCTTCCTGTCCTCTATTTTATCATCCTACATGTTGTTATATGAGACTAGTATGATTAGCTGCTGTCACATAAACCCATAAGTCATTCCCTCCCTGACACCTCAATCTCTGCTTGCTCTGCCAAAATGCGAAATGTGTCACTGTGGCCACAAGTGATATACCCTTTCCATTATGAATAAAATAACCATCATTAGGATGTCCAATACTGTGTTATCATCTCCCCCTGCCTCTCTCCAAGACACCAGCTCGACAGCTGCAAGGCTGAGTTTACGGTTCAGGTTTTGTTCTCGCTCTCCTCCAGAGGTCATGCAGCAGATTCAGCAATTACTTCATTCCCTCCTTTTGCATACTTAACAGTGGGACTGGAAACTTGAGTATATCATATAGCTCTTCATTATCTGGAATTTTTCATAGATGTGGAGGCTTAAGTCTGGAGTAATCACATCTCAAATGATCGCTATGAGTGTTCCCTAACCAATAAACAGAAGTGATTACATGATATAAAAAGAAAAGTCAACATTTGGAGGAAGGCGATCCCCACTGAGTTTAATTCTAAAGTGGGATTATTTCTTCTTAAACCAAATATTGCTCAGAGCTGCATTATTATTAGTATTATTGCTAACCATTGTTTTGCATTGCTTTTTGATTAGACTTATGTTTCAAACACTTTTGCTTTTTTAAAAGTAAAGTAGTCATGGTGATTTGGATTCACATGACAGTTTTCTGTCATGAATCCGGGTTTGGAGGCCAAACCCGATTCTGACTCATGATTTTGCTTTGACCTAGTTTACTCCTGACAGCTCGGGCACGCCCCCTCCTCCTGTCAAACTCCGTCAGCTGCACTCACCGGCACACACACACACACACACACACACATGCTCCATTCACTCTCATTCATATGCGCTCTCACACACCTGGTCCCAATCAGTTCTGCCCACGCATTTACACCGGCAATCTCTTTCATCGTTAGCGTTTGGAGTATTTGGTTGCCACCGCTGAGGAAGGAGATTGTTGGGACATTCCCCTTCATATGTGGTAGCGTTTTCATCCACGTATGTTTTTCACTCCCTGCGCTCTACTCAGCCGGACATCTTAAGACAATCTATACCTTGGTGTTTCAGCTGGTCTGCGTCTCTGCCTCTGCCTCCAGTCTGCACGGCTCGCCCCAGGTTAGCTCCAGTACTGTAAGTGTGCCTTAGCCTTCTCTTCTGTGCTAGCAGGCCTGCAGCATCAGGCTGCTCGCTTTTCCTGTTTCATGCGTTACGCAGCCCTGCAGCGCCAGGCTTTATATTCACCAGACTGTTGAGCATTTCGGCAGACGCCCTGTATGTTGGTGGCCAGTACTGTCATTACACCCCCCCACATATTGTGTGGTTGACTGAACTGCATTTGGTGATGATTGAACCGGTTATTTTGTGAACTTTAATAAACACAGCACTCTCTACTCCTGCGATTGGGTTTTTTACTCTCTCCCTTGTGCACCGTGTAATAGCGTACAGGGCTTCATGACAGAATGTCCTGACCGTAAAAAAAAAACCCAGTGGAGTAGAGTTGTGTTTTTTTCCCCCTCTCTTTTCCTCCTCATATGTGGACATAATGACTTGGACAGACGAGATGCAGGAAGCCCAGGGTTTACTAGAGGAGGCAGGCTTCGCCTTTCAGTGGTCTTGGTCTCCCGAGGAGCGGGAGTGGGCACGACTCTTCACGGAGGACTTCGAGCGGCGCTACCCTCACCTTCGGGAGATCCATAGGGTAGACGCCATCCTCTCTGTCATCCTTCCCGCTCCTGACGCAGAGCTGGAGGATGCCTCTTCGCGATCGGAGCCAGCCCCTCGCCAGAAGAAATGATTCCGTCAGAGGAAGACTTCCCCCATCCTTGGACCTCCTTCGTCTCCCGGTCCAGCGTCCACCCAGCCTGTGGATGAGAGGACGGAGATGGAGTTAGACAGGGAGCAGTGCTCGTTGTGTCAACTGGAGGAGGTTCTCTCCTGGACGCAGGCGCCCCGTCCCTTTCTGACAGTTCGTCAGCCTCGGGACACCGCAAGGAGGGTGATGGAGCGAGACAGCCTCTGGGATCATCCGGAGGGGATGGAGATCCTCCGGGACATCTTCGCCGCGCCATGTGAGGAATCGGCTGAGGATCTCCCGGCGCTCGAGCTCCTTGCGGCCACCTCGCCTTCCTTTCCCAAGGACGCTAGGTCTCTCTGTGCAGGTGACCCGGTTCCCGACACAGTGCTCCACGTTCCGGATGACCTCATTCCCGTGTCACCCAAGAGGAGAAGAGGGAGGAAGCCCTGCAGCAAGAAGCGTCCAGTCCCACGTACCGCAGCTTCACCCTCCCGCTCCAAGCAATGCTCCGCCCCATCACAGGAGGAGATAGAAGAATGTAGGCGGGCTCTCCTGGCTGAAACGGACCTCATCTTGGAGGTGAAACCGTGGCTTCTCCCGGAGATAGCTGAGAGACTGAAAGAGCTTTCCCAGAGGGAGGAGGAGCTTCAACCCTGGCTGCACGGTGGCGCAGTGATTTAGCACTGTGGCAGCACAGTTTTACCCTCGGCCGGGGGATCGCGGGGATCATGAGATTGTGGGTTCGATCCCAGCCCCCGGCCAACAGTGAGCTGTGTGGAGTTTGCATGTTCTCCCCGTGTTGCGTGGGTTTACTCCGGGATTTCTCCAGTTTCCTCCCGCATACCAAAAACATGTAGGTTTAGGGCGCTCGCACACGCAGCGACCGGCAGCCGGTGGCTTGTCACCAGACTGCAAACCAAATCTACCTACGGGTACAAATAAGTAACAAAAAAAAAACAAAAAAAAACAAAAAAAACGACGAGGACATGCCAGGAGAGTGGAGAGAATGCCTCGGAGCCGCTGGGGACCTCCAGTGCCAGGAGAACAGGCAAGTTTCTTTTCATTCGAGTTACACAATCAATAATCAATGTTGCCTGGTGAGGAGACTTGGGGTGAGCAGTCCCCTGAGCTCTCCGCCCCAGTGACATACAGTACTCTCGTGCTGGGTCTCAATGACTCTTCTCTATGTGCCCCCACGAGCCCATCAGTCCCGGATCAAGGTCGCTCGGTGGAGGAGGAGCCAGAGGACCAGGAGGGTCAAGCCCATGGGCCAGCTAAGAAGTCATCCACGGCCGCCACGCCAGAGGAACCAGAGGCGTGGAGGACTGCGCACGAGAATTCCACTCCTGCAACCATCATCACGCCCGCTGTGGGGGCCGCCGCAGTGGAGTCGTCCCCCGGACCAGACCTCCAGCCGATGGGACCCGGGGCATCGTCGTCGAAGTCCTGGATGGCGGTAGAGCTTAAGCATAGGCAAGTAGTCTCTCCTGTAGGTCATTTGTTGATGGTGGAGGGATCTTGCCTGGCTTTTGGGGAGGGGAGTTGGGTGTGGCCCCCAGCCACATCTGGACCCCCCTCGCCGGGCTCTGCCACTGCCGGCGACCCCATTCGCTCTCCCTGTCCTATCCCCTTCGAGCTCCATCCTAGGGTCGCCGGAGAGGAGCAGCCACCACCTGGGCCGCCCATTGACGACGAGGCGAGTCCAGCTTCCGCGGAGGGGGCCGACAGGGATGAGGCACCCGATGGACCGGAGGAACCCATGCACCCAAGATCGCCGGAGTCCTGGACGGTGGTGGAGCCAGAGTTCAGGCAAGTGTGTTCCATTACATTGGAAATTTCAATATTAATGTCGCACTGCCCAACTCATGGTGAGGTGGACCCAGGGCAGCTCACAGTAGCCCTCAGGACCACCACATCGGGCTCCACCACTGCCAGTGACCCTGACCTGGTTTTTCTCTTTCTCCCTTCGGACTCGGAGCCTCTGGCCAAGGTCGTCGGAGAGCTGTTGAAGGCAACCAAGGATCGGGGCCCAATGCCGGAGGATGTGAGGAGCATCACCCCCCTCGCTGGGGAGGCCACCGTGGGAGCAATGAGGCCCCCGATGGGGATCACCGCAGGTGCAACGGTGCTCCAACCGGAGTCCACCACGGGTGCAGCAGGGCCTGAGCCGGGGTCCACCGTGGGTGCAGCCACTTCCCAGACCGGGATCGTTGCGGGTGCAGCCATGTCCCAGACCGGGACCGTCGCGGGTGCTACGGTTCCCCTGCCCCAAGCCTTGAACGGCAGGGGGGCTCCCGTTCCTGGGATTCCCCACCGAGGTCCCCAAGGTTGGATCCTGCCTCTCCACCCTCCTCTTAGGGCCTGGTGGCTCCATCATGCTAGTCAGCCACCTGAAGGACTTCGCTTATGGATCAGGTGGCCCATGGGCACGGGCAGGCCGCCAGACACTATCCCACAGACCGCCTGCTGGACTTGGGACTTGGGCAGGGCACCCGATCTGCCATTCCTCACCACACTGGGGGCCAGGGACTCTGGTCAACCCCCCAAACTTTTGACTTCTGGAGAGGGGGGTTAGTGCTCCAGGTCGGGGGTTTATTAGGAGGGATTGTTATTCATTCTGTTTTTGTACTATTGTGTTTTCACGGGTTGCTTCCCTCCTAACCAGTATCCCCCCCACCCCCACCTCCCACCCTGGGTTAGTGTTTGTTGCCGGGGGGGGGGTTCCCTTGAGGGGTGTTGTCTCCTTTCTTTGTTGGCTGATGATGCTGGGCTATCTGGTGTCCACCCCTGGGGGGGGGGACCCTGTCATGAATCCGGGTTTGGAGGCCAAACCCGATTCTGACTCATGGTTATGGTTTGACCTAGTTTCCTCCTGACAGCTCGGGCAAGCCCCCTCCTCCTGTCAAACTCCGTCAGCTGCACTCACTGGCATACACACACCGCACACACACACACACACACACACACACATACGCATGCTCCATTCACTCTCATTCACATGCGCTCTCACACACCTGTTCCCAATCAGTTCTGCCCATGCATTCACACCGACAATCTCTTTCATCGTTAGTGTTTGGAGTATTTGGTTACCACCGCTGAGGAAGGAGATTGTCGGGACATTTCCCTTCATACGTGGTAGCGTTTTCCTCCACATATGTTATTCACTCCCTGTGCTCTACTCATCCGGACATCTTAAGATGATCTATACCTTGATGTTTCGGCTAGTCCGTGTCTCTGCCTCTGCCTCCAGTCTGCACAGTTCGCCCTGGATTAGCTTCAGTACTGTAAGTGTGCCTTAGCCTTCTCTCCTGTGCTAGCAGGCCTGCAGCATCAGGCTGCTCGCCTTTCCTGTTCCATGCGTTACGCAGCCCTGCAGCGCCAGGCTTTATATTCACCAGACTGTTGAGCATTTCGGCAGGCGCCCTGTATATTGGTGGCCAATACTGTCATTACACCCCCCTACATATTGTGTGGTTGACTGAACTGCATTTGGTGATGATTGAACCAGTTATTTTGTGAACTTTAATAAACACAGCAGTCTCTACTCCTGCGATTGGGTGTTTTCATTCTCTCCCTCGTGCGCCGTGTAATGGCGCACAGGGGTTCATGACATTTTTTGGTCAAACTACTGCATAAAAGCTTCCTGTTTTTTTTTTGTTTTTTTTTTCCAGGTCTCCAGTCTTTTTTCCTTATCACTAACTAAGAGGCAAAAATTCCAACAGTCTTTAAAAAGAAATCCTATGTTTGTGTTATTAGAATGCCATGTTGGGGTGATAACTGTAATGTCCACAAACCTGGAATGAAGACAGACGAGGATGCTATGCTGGAACTCGAACTTTATAATACAAACTGCTGTTCAACAATATAAGTGAATGAGCACTCAGCTCCCTGTTATGCCCTGAGGACGAGTCGCCAAAGAAGAGGCCATGAGATGGCAGACTCTCCCCTATATATATTGGCATGATGACGTCAACAGCCAGCTGGGTCATCACGTCGCACATTGTAATGAATCCCATCATTACAATAACACTAGTTTATTCTCTTTATTACAAGAGGTTGATTTAATTTAAAAACTGTAGTTGTAGGTCATAATAACTGGTATCTTACACTGATGAACTATGGGGTCATTTTTGATTGCAATGGGAGTCTCAAAGGAGAGCTGGAGAGACAAAGCACATATGACAGCTAAAGTAGTTAGAAGGGGGAAAATGGGGCGAAACGTGTGTGACACATGAAGGATGGTGACTCTGTTTGCAGAATGGAATGTTATGGCAGCAGCGTGACCAGTTAATGACAGGTCAGCTTACTTCTTTTAAAAAGGTTAATTACATCTGATCTGTGCATGAGAGGTTGTGTAAAAAAAGCGACATTAACCTTCTATTGTATTCAAAATGGGTCTGCACCTTTAGCATTAATTGGTCAGTTTTAATCTGGGTTGCATTTTATTAACATAGCACTGAAATACTAATTTAAAACATTATAACTATCCATAATATTTATGCATACACTGCTAATGTCTCTGAATCTGTTAGTATGGTAAGTGTGGGCAAAAACTTACATGGGGCAAGTTCTTGTTGGTGGTTCTGGGAACTGTTGATTAACATCTCTTCAGACCAAGGAGACATGATTTCTGGCAGCTGTTTAATCACCTCCACCAGCCTTAATTGTCGCCTAGGGTGTAAAGGGTTTCAGAGGAAACCAGTAGTAATGGATAAATGAAGCTTTCTGAAGCACTGAAGCTTGTACTGTATCTAAAAAGGGTTCATGACTTGAAGCTTTTCAACATAGTCCTCTTGGGTGCCATCTGATGGCCAAAAGTGAATGGCTTTCTGGTCTCCCACTCTAGAGTTGAGAGCTTCTGTTAATTATTATATGACAATTCTGTCTGATACTGGGCTATCGTTGTGGTACTTTGAACATGTTTTTTTTTTTTGGTATAGAAATAATGGTTAATAATTTTGATGAATAAACTTTCCTTGGTTAAACATGTGCCATGGTGTGAGCTCCCTTTGATGTTTGTAAACATAATATGTAAATGCTTCTATGCAAATACTAAGGAGGTGTACACCTCATCACCACTCTCCCTACTCGGGAGATCGGATCACAACTTGGTTCACCTCCTGCCGGTGTACAAACCCTTAGCACACAGACAACCTCTGGTTATGTGCACGGTGAAGGTATGGTCTGAGGAGGCAATGGACACTCTAAAGGACTGTCTTGAAATCACTGCCTGGGAGCAGCTCTGCGATCCACATGGTGAGGATATTGATGGCCTCACTCACACCTTCACAGACTACATCAACTTCTATGTGGACAACACCGTACCCACCAAGACCATACGGTGTTGCTCAAACAACAAACCCTGGATCAACCCCAAGATAAAGTCCCTACTGAGAGAAAAGAAAAGGATCTTCAGGTCAGGGAAGAAGGAGAAGCTGAAGTTAGTACAGAGGGAGCTAAGGAGGAAGATCAGAGAAGGCAAGGACAGCTTCAGGAAGAAGATGGAGGACAAGCTGCAACAGAGTGGCATCAGCAGGGTCTGGAGAAGCCTCAAAACCTTCTCTGGGCTCCAGAATACCTCCTCCCAGGCCACGGGGGGGGGGGGGCAGGGGGCAGGGATGGTGCACCCACTGCAGGGATGCAGTGGGTGAACAACCTGAACCTGTTTTTAACAGGTTTGACCAACCGCCCTCCCCTCCGCCTGCACACCAACCACTGCTGCCTCTACCGTCATCTAGACCTGCTGTTCACCCCCCCCCCACCAACACCCCCCCACTCCCAGCACACAGCCCCCCAGCCCCAACCTGACCCTCACTAAGACCCAGGTGAGGGCGGAGCTGAGGAAGATCAAGGCAAGGAAGGCCTCGGGTCCGGACTGCATCAGCGCAAAGCTCCTCAAGTCCTGTGCAGACCAGCTGTGTGGGATTGTGGAGTACATCTTCAACCTGAGCCTGAAGCTGGGGAGGGTACCACAGCTGTGGAAAACATCTTGTGTTGTACCCGTACCAAAGACTTCCCATCCCAGAGACTTGAACTGCTACAGACCAGTGGCTCTCACTTCTCACCTGATGAAGACCCTGGAGAAACTGTTCCTTGCTCATCTCCGCCCCCTGGTGGGATCAGCGATGGATCCACTCCAGTTCGCCTACCAGCATGGCATCGGGGTGGAGGATGCAGTGAGCTTCCTCCTACACCATTCCCTGTCCCACCTGGAGAAGTCTGGGAACATGGTGAGGATCATGTTCTTTGACTTCTCCAGTGCTTTCAACACCATCCAACCAGTGATCCTGAAGGACAAGCTGCTACGTATGTGAAGGAGTTGACCAGCACCTGTCATCGTGGATCTTGGACTACCTCACAAACCGGCCACAGTTTGTGAGAACCCAGGATTGTGTGTCCAACACTATCATCTGCAGTACACCCCCCCCCCCAGGGAACAATTCTAGCTCCCTTCCTGTTTACCCTTTATACTGCAGACTTCTCACACAACACAACACACTGCCATCTACAGAAGTTCTCTGACGACTCTGTGATTGTCGGCCTCATCTCCAACGGAGATGAAGCTGAGTACAGAGGACTTATCCAGGACTTCGTGGACTGGTGCCATCGGAACTGCCTCCAGATCAACGCGAGGAAAACTAAGGAACTGGTGGTGGACTGCCACAGGTGAGGACAACCTCTCACAATACCAGTAAACATCCAGAGAACAGACATTGAGATGCTGACATCCTACAAGTACCTGGGTGTTCATTTGAACAATAAACTGGACTGGCTGCACAATACCGACACACTCTACATCAGGGGTGTCAAACTCATTCCATGGAGGGCCAAGACCCTGCAGGTTTTACTTCCACCCAGTCTCTTCAGCAGGTGTTTTCACTGATCAGCAATCAGTAGGACGAAATTCAGAGAAATCACCTGTTGAAGACACTGGGTGGAGGTAAAACCTGCAGGGTCTTGGCCCTCCATGGAATGAGTTTGACACCTGTGCTCTACATGAAAGGACAGTGCAGGCTGTTTCTACTGAGGAGGCTCAGGTCTTTTGGTGTACAAGGGGTGCTCCTGAAGACCTTCTACAATTCAGTGGCTGCATCAGCCATGGCATTTGGACTGGTCTGCCGGGTCGATGGCATCCCGGCAGTCAACAGGAAGAGACTGAATAAAGTGATCAAGAAAGCTAGCTCTGTCCTGGGGCAGCGCCTTGACCCAGTAGAGGAGATACGAGAGAGGAGGATGGTGGCTAAGCTGTCATCTCTGCTGGAGGCTGAGTCCCACCCCATGCAGGACATGCTGAACGTACTGAGGAGCTCATTTAGCGGTAGGCTGCATCATCCTAGGTGCGCGACCGAGAGGTTTCGCAGGTCCTTCCTACCTACGGCTGTCAGACTTTATAACCTAAGCAGGGTTGCTCGCAGACGTCATAAAAAAAAAATAAAACAAACAACAACTTTATGACCTAATAAGTATTGAATGTAAAAGACGCAACAAACTTGCACAATAATGGTCGCCTCCATTATACAACTAGGACAATATCACTCGCTACAGAGGGTGACAACTAGGCTGATTCAAATACAAAAATATGCTGTATGGGTACATATTCATACTATTTGGGGTAACTGAACAGACAGTTATGCTGTTTATTCCATCTAGCTACAATGTTCAGCGCTGTGTATGTATATTTATGTGTACATACAGTATGTATGTTCACTGCTCTTATTATCTTATCTTCTAAATTATTACTCTGAGTGTTGCTATCCCTGTGCTGTTGCAATCCTGGAATGTCCCCACTGTGGGACTAATAAAGGCTTATCTTATCTTATAATAAAAAAAAAACATATTAAAACCCTTCTTCAGTCCAGATTTCATAATACAACACCGCCCTCTCTGTCTATGTTGCAGTTCAGCACCTGTCATGTGATGTGTCATGTGATGTGGCCATAAACCATAAAAAATGCCCAGCTGTAGTAAGTATTACATGTCACAAGGTGACAGACACATATAACTTACTGCTCTTGCCTTTGAGGACTGCTGTCTTACAAAGAACAACCCAAAAACCTCACTTCTGGGGCACCGAAGAGGAAGAGTTTGTAAACAAATGTCAATGTGCTCAATCGCAACATGGAGGAGGCATTTGCTTCCAAATTTGCCAACTATGATTCTAAAAAGATCTTTTAGCATATGAAGGTAAATATCTACATTTTGTTATAACTGAGGGAGGCTGAAGCTGGTTTATTTTCGTCTGCCATCGACCACAGCTCCATGTGACTGGACAGAACAATCGCACTGGTTCCATGTCGTCATATAAGATAAATTGTGGTGGAATAAAAGCGAAATTGAGGTGGAATAATCAAAAGAGTTTCTGGATGTGGGAGAGAAAGTGAAAATGACTGACAGAAGACAAAATAATGACCAGGATGATGAAAATGGATGAAACGAGCCACCTGGCCCACAGTAAGTCTGACGAATTTCTTTGTTTGTTTACATTGTACTGATTTTCTGATTCATATACTTTGAAGATAACAAAAACAAAAAATGGTGACAAAAACAAAACCATCCTTTGTGTAAATATGTCCAAAGTCCACTTTTGACCGAAAGTTATGTAATTGGATATGGCTGCCGTTGCATTATGCAAATTAGATGCATAAATTCAGTCCTATCTAAAACTTTGGATCATATTCTACATCTTTCTAACAGTAAGCCATTATCTCTTACCACTTTCAAGTTATAGCCTTGGAAATTTCTGACATCTAAACTGAATATTTTCTTGAAAAAAATCTTGACCCCATCAATAACAGTTTTCACAGGAAAACCGCTGAAAAGCTTAATAAAAGTGATAGAAAAGACAGTGGATTTAACAGAGAGACAAAATTAAGGTAAACAGATCTAAATATGAACTGAATAAGGAGAAAATGACTTCATCAGTGATTACATTAGTGTGAAGCTAAAAGTGCATATGTATAGAGGTAGAACAATCTTTTTTGTGCGTAAATTTATTGCTACCTCAAACTTTGGATCATATTCTATAGCTTTCTAATTTACAGTAAGCCATTATCTCTTACCACTTTCAAGTTATAGCCTTGGAAATCTCTGACATCTAAACTGAATATTTTCTTGAAAAAAATCTTGACCACTGGGGGTGGGGGGGGGTGTTGCCGGATGCAATAATGCACCGCAGACAGTCAATGAGTAATGTACAACACAATCTTAGAATAGCATGGGCGTATGCTTGTGCAGTAAGGTCCCTCCCTCACACATGCTTATGTAATTAGTGGACAGGGACTGTCACGAATTGCCCCTCGGGGCAGGAACGGACACCCAAGCACTGGACTGTAGTTTGAAATATTTATGGAAGAAACACAAAAAAGTCCAAACAGTGCACAAACACAAAATTCCAAATGGTGCACAAAGCAAACATACGAACTGGAATGGCAAAGGAGAAGACAGGATACACACAGGAAACAAGCATCAGGACAGGGACAGGGTTCTGACACAAAAATGACATTTGAGACTCCAGCAATGAGGGAGAGAAATAATCGTCCTTAAATAGAGCCAGAAACAAATGACCACAAATGATAGCAGGTATGGATCACATGAGCAGGGGGAGGTGACCTAATTATTTGACAGTTCACAGCTGTGGTGCTCCGTGAACTGAAACAGGAAAAGCAACCAATACGAGATGATCACAGGGTGGGAGTGTCTGGAAAAAGAGGTGAAGAGTTCACATCACAAGGAAAAAAAAATATATAAAAACAAAAATAATATATATATATATATATATATATATACAGTATATATATATATATATATATATATATACAGTATATATATATATATATATATATATATATATATATATATATATAAACACTAGGAATTAGTGCCAGGATAATAATAACAATAATCACAATGAGGACATGAATGCATAACAAAACAACTGACAACTCAGAACACATCCTAAGTCACATACATAAAGATAAACCCATAACACTGGAAAAAATATGGCAAATACACAGGAATAAATAAAAAGGCTGAGCACGGTGACACACCACACTCAGCCTTGTGACAGAGCCCCCACCCCCTTGAGGGGTTGATTCCAGACACCCCAACGTAACATCAAAGAAAGAACCCCCCCCCAAAAAAAAAAAAACAGGAGTAAAAGAATGACCCAACCCGGGAGGGCGGTGGGGGAACCAGGCTATCAGGGACAAAAAAACAAAACCCTGCTCAGGACCCACACCCAAGCAAACCCCAGGCACTTAGGCCCCCTGGACAAGACAGCTGGACAGTTCAGGTGGTTGGCTAAAGTCCCAGACCTGGCAAATGGCATGGTGGAATTAATCGGGTAGCCAACCGGAGAACATGGGCCAAGCAACCCAGCAGCACAGTCTGTCAGGTGGTCTGCCAGAGTTTTTTAACCACCTAAACAGAAAGGGTGGCCCAGGAGGTTGCCCCACAGGGAAGACCAGCGATGAAGAGGACAGAGGAGTAGGGGAAAACACAATGATGTCAGGTGGAGGAGAAGGAACCACGATGGCCTCAGACAGAGGAGAGGGGACAACGACAGCCTCGGGCAGAGGAGAGGGAACCACAGCGGCCTAAGACAGAAAAGAGGGAACCATGAGGGTGTCAGGCAGATGAGATTGGACCACAATGGTGTGTGGCAGAGGAGAGGGGACCCCAACACTTACGGACTGCCCTGCAGCACCCTCGGTGGTCCCAGACTGGGACATCGCAGCACCCACAGTGGCTCCGGGCTGGAGCACAGCAGCACCCGTGGTAGCTCCAGGCTGCAGCAAGGCTGCATCCATGATGGCTCCGGGCTGGAGCACAGCAGCACCCGTGGTAGCTCCAGGCTGCAGCAAGGCTGCATCCATGATGGCTCCAGGCTGGAGCGAGGCTGCACCCACGGTGAACCCAGACTGGGCCAAAGCTGCACCCTCGGTGGATGCGGACTGGGTCAGAGCTGCACCCTCGGTGGACCAAGACTGGGCCAGAGCTGCACCCACAGTGGACCAAGACTGGGCCAGCGCTGCACCTACGGTGGCCCCCGGGCTGGAGCGTAACACCCACAGCGGGCCCACACTGGAGTGCAGCACTCATGTTGATGTTCATGTAGGCCCGGTCCTCTGAAAGTTCAGCTTCAACTCTGCTGCGGCGGCCCCTGCAGCACGCACGGTGGTAGGTGCAGTCCCGGGACCCCCCAGCGAAGTGACCCATGCAGGTGGCTCGTCCGGCATGGATACAGGGGGTCGGTTCCCTGCCGGTGCTGGATTCTGCTCAGCTGAAGACCAGGGATGCTCGGTCATCGGTCCAGGCTCCAGATCACTGGCAGCACTCTCCCTTCATCCAAACCATGGCTGCAGGGCTGGTACCAGGTCCTCCAGGACAGCAGGCTCCTCCATCGCTCGGCGGCTCAACCCTGGGACCGGCGGACACTCGGGGAAAATAGGAGGAGACACGGAGAGAGCAGGTAAGGTAGTTTGTGCTGCAGCAGGTGGTGAGGACTCAGGGGACTGCAAAAACTGAGCCTCACTACCTGGAATAGGGCAAGGCATATATCATAAAATGTTTGAAAATGAAAAGAGACTTGCCTGAGTTCCCAGGGCATGATGTTCTCTGCTGCAGCAGGTGTAAGATCAACCCTTTCCGTGACTTCAGTAGAAGAGGGCCTCTCAGGGGAACACTGAGGTAAAAATTAAGACTTATAAAAATGCCGGTCACTCTCCATAGTTTCTCATTGCACCGGCACTATGTCAGTTCATTCATTCTTGGCACAGAGTTACCAAACCTACCTGACTGACCAAAATCAAGTCAAAATATTGCCATACAGCAGAATGTCCTCTCTCTTCACGCAAAATCTCCACCAAAACACATCACAAATCCTGCCAATGCACTTTCTTAAAACCATTAAGTCATTGGCCATGTGACTCTGGCCAAACAAATCAAGCCTAAAAGCAGTGTTTCTGAACACCTGTGCCGTTTTTTTGGACACGTGCTCCAAAGCTTCAGATTCATCCAGACCATCACTAGAAACCAGCTCACCATGGGATTGTTATATTGTTATGGTAAAGCTGCCGTATAGTGAAAGTTGTCTTTGTCTCTTGCAACTTCTGCTTGTATTTTGTTTCCTTTCCAATGAAAAGCTGCCATATCCGCCAATCTGCCAGCATCTCCCCTTCATTGTGTACCATGATTTTTTTGACCTGGATACCTCACCTAATTCATCTCCTCACCTGGAAATCAAAGTAAGTTTTTAAGTAACTGATTATCAAATAACCCATATCAGTCACAGACTCTATACCCTACCTGGATTCCATCTGGATATCTGGAAAAGGAAAAGAGCTTATACTCACCTGGATCACACCAAGCTCTCGAGAAACCAGTAAGACTCATTGAATGAAGAAATACATAACCTAACCTCCTGGAGCTTCTGGAAGAAATCATTCATGGCTTCTTCCATATATTTGTCTTCATCTGGCAACCTGCAGACGGACAGTGACATTTTTTTATTGAACCAATCAACAGATTGTATGAAAATATTCTATTCTGTCTATTCCCGCGATTTAATATGCGTCACCAGCTTCCATAAATGACCTTATTTGCTCATAGCTCAGCCTTCACTTAGTGAGGCTGCAGTACCGCCATCTCTCGATAGGTGCGGGCATTGGTGACGTCACAACAGCAATACATAGTAAATGGCAGAACGAGAGCAAAGTGATTCGGACAGTGATTATTTTCTCGAGTTTGACGACCTCAATATAAATGATGACATTGAAAATGAGGAATCGGATGATGAAGTAGTTTTGGGTGGTGCTGAGGGGGTATTCAGCCTTATTTGTGGGAAAGAAGTGAGGGTTATGTTGCCTGCCTGTGTGGTGAGCCTCATCAGAGAAACATTCCCATCTGATCACTACAAGGGATTTTGCCTACCAAGATTAGATTTGTGAACAATGATATGTAAATAAAGTTTTGTAAAATCATATATTGAGTTTATTAATGTTCATGTCAATGTTATAATTCTCATAGTTCAGCATTCATCAAAGTTGCATGTCATATACATTTGAATAATTTGAACACACTAAATTCTTCTCAATTTGAAAAGAAATATTACATACTATACCACCTTTGTATGAACGTTTGAAAACACAGCAGAAATATACAAAGAAATACAAAAATCAATGGAGTATCACTACAGATTAAGAAAATAACTTGTTTCCAGATATAGCAATTATTATATTACAATAAATAACATTTCACAGTTATAATGGGCACCATTTTATGGTAGAAAATTGGGGTTCCATTTTTAAAAGCACATTTCTCTTACAATCTTAGGCTTATATTTATTTTTCTTAGCAAATATAAGATAAGATAAGATAAGATAAGATAAGATAAGATAAGCCTTTATTAGTCCCACAATGGGGAAATTCCAGGATTGCAACAGCATAGGGATAGCAACACTCAGAGCAACAATCAGAAGGCAAGAAAAAACAACATCTAGTAAACATATGTCCATATTACTATAAATGTATATATATAGACACACAGTGCAGAGCATTATGGCTGGTGAATGTGCAGCAGAAAGTCTAAGCTCTCTCTCCACGGATGCAGCGGGCCAGCTGGAAGTCTTTGGGCATGATGGTGACCCCCTTAGCGAAGAAGAGACCCACCAGGTGGGCCTCGCTGGTCTCCTGCAGAGCCATGACGGCGAAGCTCAGGAAACGCAGGACGGTCTTGAAGTCCTGAGCGATCTCCCTCACCAGGCGCTGGACGGGCAGCTTACGGATGAGCAGCTCCGTGGATTTCTGGTAGCGACGGATCTCTCTCAGAGCCACGGGCCTGTGACGGCAAGGCCTCTTCACTCTGCCGGTGGCCAGAGCGCCTCTCCGAGCAGCCCTGGTGGCTAGCTGTCTCCTGGGGTTGGTTATGATGGTTGGTTATGGGGTTGATATGTTGCTTCCCTAAAAATTGAAAGCTGAACTGTCATTGGTAATTACCTCCGCCAGGCCGAAAAGGCCAGGAGGAGGTTATGTTTTTGCCGGGGTTTGTTTGTCTGTTTGTCAACTCCGCGTTCTTCAACGTTTTAGGCACAAAAGCACGCGCAAAACACTGGTGGCCTGGGCCCGCCAGTGTGCCTCTGTTTGCGCGACGCTGCAAAACCTGACACGGGCACCTGTCCGCCGCCGCATTATTTGGCAGAAATCTGACCAACACAAACTCTGCGTTCTTCAACGTTTTAGGCACAAAAGCACGCGCAAAACACTGGTGGCCTGGGCCCGCCAGCGTGCCTCTGTTTGCGCGCAGCTCCAAAACCTGACACGGGCACCTGTCCGCCGCCGCATTATTTCCCAGAAATAATTTGATTTTGAAAATCATCCATTGCTTGGAATTCATTTAAAATGTTTAGTAAACATTTGCAGTGAATATTAAAAATACAAAACTTACCCTGTTTACTTCTCGTTTTCTGACAGCTGATGGCCTCGGTAGATCACCCTTGCTTTTCACGCCACTGTCACTGACACTTGTCTCACAGTCAGACTGGGGAAGCGAGGGATATATAGTTGGAATAGCCGTTTTCTTTATCACCAATCTTTTTGCAAATTTCATTTCAAATTGCATCTTATTCTCGAAATCGCTGTAAACGAAATGTCTACTGCACATGTAGGGCGCTGACGAGGTGCAGGTGTGCGCGCAGCTGAGGCAGATGCCTGAGAGCGGCGAGCCGTGACACCTGCAAAATATATGTGGACAAGAAAGACTGACAAACCTGGGTACTATTTCACTGCAGTCTGCTTTAATACAGAAGCTGAAGCAATAGGGAACACTGTATGTCTCTGTAATTCAGAACTTTGCTTCTAAAAAACACAGGAGGATGGACTTCCAATATAAGTAACCGGTGAGTTAAACTGTCTTTCTTCAGCATGTTTTTTCCCCCTAACCGTTCTTATGATCATGAAAATATTTGGTAATTCCGAGAAATATCCGTAATCGCCGATTTTAAAACGTAAACATCAAGTGTTGCATGAAGCAAAACACAGCAGTGGCCGCGACAGTGTGCGTGTGTTTGCCGGTTGTGACGTCACACAGTCAGTGGCCATCTTAGCCACTGATCGCTTGGCTCTCCAGGGCAGCATACTTTCAAGAGCACATTGTCACCATATGCGACATTTGTTGAGACCAAAACATGTGCAGTTCACTTTAGCTCGTCTCAGACAACAATTTCAGATATGAACTAGAAAAGCACTCGGAGAGCGCAGACCTCTGCCAAGCGCCACAATTCCCCCCATACAGTGTTTGTGTGTACGTTTTCAGATTCCTTGAGCATGTAAACATATGAGTAGCAATTGGATTCACAATGATTATTTGTTTATTTGACAGGGACAGTGCAATAAACACACAATTAATCAATGACAATCAATGTGATAGTGATAGGATTAGTGGTTCAGTAGTAAAAGCATTGCCTCCTTGGCAGAGGTAATAAACTGAAGCGTTGCTGTTGTGTCCATCTCCTCCACTGACGGATGCAAATTGGGTAGACAGGTTGCCGTGGGTTTTATATTATATT
This sequence comes from Pholidichthys leucotaenia, assembly GCA_020510985.1. Lineage (NCBI taxonomy): Eukaryota > Metazoa > Chordata > Actinopteri > Cichliformes > Pholidichthyidae > Pholidichthys > Pholidichthys leucotaenia. Next base: position 163,697,098 of record CM035839.1, read on the forward strand.
ATTTTGGGGTTGCGCTCCGTGGCAAACGAGAATTTAGAAGCTTCGCCGGCAGAGAGCTCGTTTTTGCGCAGCGCCTATGGCTGGCCGGTGAATTTCTGCCAAATGCGCAGCTCCTATGGCTGGCCGGGGAATTTCTGCCAAAGAATCCGTCGGCGGACAGCTGCCCGTGTGAGGTTTTGCAGTTGCGCGCAAACACAGGCACGCTGGCGGGCCCAGGCCAGCAGTGTTTTCCGCGTGCTTTTGTGCCTAAAACGTTGAAGAACGCGGAGTTTGTGTTGCAGACACGACGACCAGCGCCCTCCATTGTGCCTGCGCACATGTTGAAAATGGCCCTATGTCACAGTGTTGAAAAATGCTTTAAAAAATTCCTGTATCCAGACGGTGAACCGGATCACCCCCAAAATTTAATCAGTTCTTCCTTGTACCATTTCCAACAACCCCTGAAAGTTTCATGGAAATCCGTCCAAGACTTTTTGAGTTATCTTGCTAACCAACAGACAGACAGACAGACAGACAGACAGACAAACAAACACACAGACAAACCCCTGCAAAAACATAACCTCCTCCTGGCCTTTTCGGCCTGGCGGAGGTAATTAGCAATATTGAATTTTTGTCTGTCCGTCTGCTTTAATACTCACCGGAACCAAAGACCAAACGACACCTTCTGGTCTCACAATAAAATTTGCTGGAACCCTCACCGACCTTATCAAAGTCAGTGTACCTGTAATTCCCCAAACCAAATAATAAGATTAAAATGACACTGGCAAAAAAAATCACTTTTTTTTTTTTGTTAACATGTCTGTAGCATGTTTATTTGTGACTTACAAGACATACTGTATCAAGAGCAAAATCAGACCCAAGTCATAAGTCTGTGTTTTTCTGGTATGAATGCCCAGTTAAGCCCTCCCCCACCCCCCACCAAAAAAAGGGCAACTTTGGACATAGCGTTTCTAGCTACATAAGCATTTGTGCTTAGCTTGATTGGTTATAACATTAACCAACTAGAAAAGCACTCGGAGAGCGCAGCCCTCCGCCAAGCGGCACAGTTCCCCCCATACAGTGTTTGTGTGTACGTTTTCAGATTCCTTGAGCATGTAAACATATGAGTAGCAATTGGATTCACAATGATTATTTGTTTATTTGACAGGGACAGTGCAATAAACACACAATTAATCAATGACAATCAATGTGATAGTGATAGGATTAGTGGTTCAGTAGTAAAAGCATTGCCTCCTTGGCAGAGGTAATAAACTGAAGCGTTGCTGTTGTGTCCATCTCCTCCACTGACGGATGCAAATTGGGTAGACAGGTTGCCGTGGGTTTTATATTATATTATTTTGGGGTTGCGCTCCGTGGCAAACGAGAATTTAGAAGCTTCGCCGGCAGAGAGCTCGTTTTTGCGCAGCGCCTATGGCTGGCCGGTGAATTTCTGCCAAATGCGCAGCTCCTATGGCTGGCCGGGGAATTTCTGCCAAAGAATCCGTCGGCGGACAGCTGCCCGTGTGAGGTTTTGCAGTTGCGCGCAAACACAGGCACGCTGGCGGGCCCAGGCCAGCAGTGTTTTCCGCGTGCTTTTGTGCCTAAAACGTTGAAGAACGCGGAGTTTGTGTTGCAGACACGACGACCAGCGCCCTCCATTGTGCCTGCGCACATGTTGAAAATGGCCCTATGTCACAGTGTTGAAAAATGCTTTAAAAAATTCCTGTATCCAGACGGTGAACCGGATCACCCCCAAAATTTAATCAGTTCTTCCTTGTACCATTTCCAACAACCCCTGAAAGTTTCATGGAAATCCGTCCAAGACTTTTTGAGTTATCTTGCTAACCAACAGACAGACAGACAGACAGACAGACAGACAAACAAACACACAGACAAACCCCTGCAAAAACATAACCTCCTCCTGGCCTTTTCGGCCTGGCGGAGGTAATTAGCAATATTGAATTTTTGTCTGTCCGTCTGCTTTAATACTCACCGGAACCAAAGACCAAACGACACCTTCTGGTCTCACAATAAAATTTGCTGGAACCCTCACCGACCTTATCAAAGTCAGTGTACCTGTAATTCCCCAAACCAAATAATAAGATTAAAATGACACTGGCAAAAAAAATCACTTTTTTTTTTTTGTTAACATGTCTGTAGCATGTTTATTTGTGACTTACAAGACATACTGTATCAAGAGCAAAATCAGACCCAAGTCATAAGTCTGTGTTTTTCTGGTATGAATGCCCAGTTAAGCCCTCCCCCACCCCCCACCAAAAAAAGGGCAACTTTGGACATAGCGTTTCTAGCTACATAAGCATTTGTGCTTAGCTTGATTGGTTATAACATTAACCAACTAGAAAAGCACTCGGAGAGCGCAGCCCTCCGCCAAGCGGCACAGTTCCCCCCATACAGTGTTTGTGTGTACGTTGTCAGATTCCTGAGCATGAAAAGATATGAGTAGCAATTGGATTCACAATGATTATTTGTTTATTTGACATGGACAGTGCAATAAACAGACAATTAATGAATGACAATCAATGTGATAGTGATAGGATTAGTGGGTCAGTAGTGTAAAACGGGGCTATAAGGGACGGCGGGTTAATAAGGGACACTTTTCTGGGAAATGTTTTAAATGTAATTCTTTTTTTATTTTGAGCAGGACGCTGAGTTGTGTTGTTATTGTCAAATATCCATGAATCCTTCATCAAATCTAGGCGGAAGCAAAATTAAAAAAGCAGAATTACATGTAGAAAAGTGTCCCATATTACCCCGCCGTCCCTTATAGCCCCGTTTTACGGTTGTAAAAGCATTGCCTCCTTGGCGGAGGTAATAAACTGAAGTGTTGGTGTGTCCATCTCCTCCACTGACGGATGCAGATTGGTTAGACAGGTTGCCGTGGGTTTTATATTATATTGGGGTTGCGCTCCGCGGCAAAACCGAATTTAGAATCTTCCCCGGCAGAGAGGTCGTTTTTACGCAGCGCCTATAGCTGGGCGGGGAATTTGTGGCAAATAATCGGGCGGCGGACAGGTGGCCGTGTCAGGTTTTGCAGCGTGGCGCAAAAACAGGCACGCTGGCGGGCCCAGGCCAGCAGTGTTTTCCGCGTGCTTTTGTGCCTAAAACGTTGAAGAACGCGGAGTTTGTGTTGGTCAGACATGACGACCAGCGCAATGTGCGCAGCGCCTATGGCTGGCACAGGCACGCTGGCGGGCCCAGGCCACCAGTGTTTTCCGCATGCTTTTGTGGCTAAAACGTTGAAGAAGGCGGAGTTTGTGTTGGTCAGACACGACGGCCAGCGCCCTCCATTGCGCCTGCGCACATGTTGAAAATGGCCTTATGTCACAGTGTGGAAAAATGCTTTAAAAAATTCCTGTATGCAGACAGTGATGCGGATCATCCCCAAAATTTAATCAGTTCTTCCTTGTACCATTTCCAACAACGCCTGAAAGTTTCATTGAAATCCGTCCAAAAGTTTTTGAGTTATCTTGCTAACCAACAGACAAACAGACAGACAAACAGACAAACACACAGACAAACACACAGACAAACCCCGGCAAAAACATTACCTCCTCCTGGCCTTTCGGCCTGGCGGAGGTAATCAGGCTAAGCACTGGGCATGGCTAAACACCTTAGATCACTCCCCCAGGGGAAGAGGGAGGAGACAACGTGGCTCCGCGGATGGAGGCTCATGGTCTACCTATCACTGACCATGTTGACAGCGTCCCTTCCCAGGGACGACGCAAAACCGACCGCGACCACCCAGTTTTCCACTGCTGGGGCTATGGTATTCTGGAACCCCGTAGCACACAAGGGGCGCAGTCAGCTCAGAGACCAGAATCTACCAGCTGCCATACCTGCACATGTGGAGTCCCGGAGGTGCCCACAGAGGAATGGGAGGCACACGGATGGAAGGCCGAACCAGAGAGAGGCGTCTGCTCTTAAGGGGATGAAGGAGCCAAGACCGTCCCTATCCATTTTGCATTCATTTGACTCGGTTCAGTGAAGGGGGTTTTCAGGGGGGACACAAAACCCCCCGGGTGCTCCATTCAGTCCCCATTAGGTATGATAGAGGAGGAGACAGTAAACCCCCCACTCCCTCTGAAGGAGGAAGTGGGAAGTGCAACGGCTGGGGCGAGGCCGTGCACTCAGCTCTGAGGTTGTTTTTCTATGGCGGTGGGCCCGGAAGGCACCCCTCAACCACCAGGTGGAAACACCGATAGCCAGCTCGCATTGGTGGGGGTTGGCGGCATGTACTGTACATGTACGTCTGAATCATTCCAGTGTTTTTACTAGCCATTGTTTTGTGACACAGTCTTTCAGGTCAGAGAAGAGGGAAGGGCTGGCATGGCAGCATCCGCTTTTGGTGTGCGGGAGCATGAGTGGAGCTAATTAGAATATTCATAGATCTGCTTAAACTTAAGTAGATGGAAGAGGTAAAAGCTCTTTCCAAGCAATTCTAAAGCAATCAAAGTTTTTCTGTGGATAAAAAAGCCACAATATACTATTTTGGGCAATACACATTTGTTTTTGAAGTGGTTTTAAGAGCCGCCGGAGTGCGTCTTTAATACCTCTCAGTTCACCAACACTCATTTTCTCCCCCTGCAGGATATCTCCCCATGGTGCAGGTTCTGCCAAATTACACTCACATTATTACTTGCCTCGCAAAATAAAAAGGAAGAAACCATTCCTTTGCCTTAAGTCTCTGTCTCTTGTGTTGTGCTTGTGATTGAGTCTGTGTGACAAAACATGACATAAATCTAATAAACGAGGACATGTCCAAAAGCATATTGATGAGATTTTGTGTGACATAAAACTATATTAACCATGTTTATGTGGGAATTGTCAGAAATTGTAGCTTCGTGCTTCAGCTTACTTTTGACCACTAACTGTAAAGTGAGCAATTTTGTTGCATTTTATCTGTTCTGTCATGGATCAAAATAGATGGCATAAAGTACAGTAAAATATAGAAAGGAAAATGTTAATATAAGTAACTCTTTTTTGTGACATTTAGTAAGACCAATAAAAAGATTCTATTTGTGTGTGTGCATGCATGAGTGAGTAAGAAAGTGAACAAGAGCAAACCGGGTTAATTGCTATGTGCTAGTACAACTGAATTCACATATCGGCACATTAACTTTGTAGTTCACATGACAACTGATCATTATAAAGTTGGCTAAAAAAGAGCTTGTTTTTGGACACATTCATCGATCCATTCATCTTCTACCGCTTAATCCTTTTCAGGTCACAGGGGGCTGGAGCCTATCCCAGCGTCTTTGGGCGAGAGGCAAGGTACACCCTGAACAGATCGCAAGTCTATCACAGGACACACATTCATAAGAAAGAAAATGTAAAATGAAATAATCTCAGTGCCAGTCAATTTCAATGCAGATGCATTTTGTTAAAAGGAAGCATTTTTAGTCCTGTTAGGTGTTTATTGTTGAAAATGTTAAATGCTAACAGGATGTGTAATATGGAATATGAAGAAAAGGTACCAGCATGGGTTTGGCGATATCACTGCCATCCACTTCGGTCATACTAGCTGAGCACTAGGGACTAGATGAAAAGACTAAAAAATCATCAGGCTAAGGAGGAGGAGAGAAGAGAAGCTGATGAGAGAATTAGGATGAATAGGCTATACAAATTTCTCCATTGGCTTTATAGCTGCTTTTCCTGTATGAAAATACCATTTCTAATTTGGAGCATATCTGTAATATGATCTCAAAAAGAATTTTCTGTTACAAAGTCATTTCTGCCTTTGAAAATTCCAACTCAATTCCCTGCACCTTCTCTTAAAAGAAAGCCATCTGATAAAGTTGTATTCCTTTGGGGTAAAATACTGCTAGGAAGTGGAATACATAAAAAGATTTCTGAAAATAACCTCTTAGAAAATCAAAGCAGCATATGGTGAACAGAAGAACTTTGCTGCGACAACTAAATCAAAACAAGAATGACCTTCTGTGCATTTTGTACACATAAATGATCTGTTAATTCAGTGCAACAAATGTAAACATACCTTTCCCCTTCTATACAATATTTGCAAGTATCAAACAAAACCAGCCAGCAAAGCAAGACCTGGTTCTATCAGTGTCGCTGAGTCAAGTCTTATATCAAAGAAAATAAGATCTGAGTCATCTGTTCCATGGTGAGGCTTTGTTTTAACTTCAGAGTGGAAGTGATGGCTGTGAGAGAACAGCAGCGAGACTGCTCTCTGCAGAGACACTAATCCTAGTGATGGAATTATCAGCCACATATCAGCCCACTATACAGTGTGCAGCATGAGTGTAGGACGGCTGCTTGCAGTGACAGCTGGGGTCTTTATGCTTGGGAGGGAGGAACAGCTCATTACTGAAGATGTTTTTCAGTGTTTTGATGGGTAAATAGAAAAACTGCTATCAAAAGCCAGCAATGACAGCCACCACATTGCCTCCCACTTAATCTGGATATGCATGAATGAGAAAAAGGATAATATCATCAGCATAGTGACAGTTTTTTTTTTCTTTCCCCAAAGGAAAGTGAAAATATCATCTGCCCCTTTTTCAATCAGTGATCTGTATACCAATGGGCAGTTGTCAATGAGAGCACTTTGAAGTGGCAGTTGGGAGATAAAGATTATAATTAGCCCTTCGCTGTGAGTAGGTGAATATAGCTGCAGGTAAGGAGAGGATGCCCCCCCCCCCACACACACACACACTTTTTAAAACTTTCTACTTCAAAAGATTGAGATGAAAAAAAAAATCACTGGGCGTAAAAGTCAATGGCCTCCAACAAAACTTGCTGTGGATGGATGGAATCTGACTGTGGCGCAGTGATTGCATTTTATCGTCCAAGTACTTCAGTCTTTATGTGTCGCTGTGTCATCAGCTGGCAACTCACCCTTACACCCTTTGCAGATGCTCTTGGCACATTCATTGCTCATCAATCCATCACACAAATTTTATTTGCCTTTTTATTTGGGGAGGGAGGGATTCATGGTGGGTGGAGCGTTGTGTTGTTACTGTCTCTCTACATGTGAGAGAGCTTATTGTGGAGTGTGGAGTGTATGTCTCTTTCTAATTAAATGTTGATGGATGAGAAGTCTATTATCACTGAGTCTTATGAATATACATGCATATTTAGGCAATGTACAGTCAGTACGATACCGTTTGTCTATAGTTTATAAACTAAAGGAAGTCTGGATTACCTTTCTGTGTGTCTCATGTTTGTTTACAGCTTTTCTTTCTGTCTCCTATTGCCAAAAGCATCCAGTATGAGGTCTAAAAGGTTTTTTATGGACATTTCTATGCTTCCTGTGCTTATATGATTCAAATTTACTGGAGTCAGAAAACTGTAAATGAATCACTTAAGTAAAGTAATTTAAAGCCCTTGTTTGAATAAACTCATAATAATTGGTTGAGCACAGTTTCTACCTTACAGTTTGCAGACCAGTGTGTACGATTCAGAAGACTTAAATATGTCCATTAGAATACACACACACACTTTCATCTGCTCCCTATCCGGGGTTGCCACAGGGGATCATGGGTCTGTATATTTGATTTGGCAGGAGTTTTACACTGAACGCCCTTCCTGATGCAACCCTCCCCATTTACCTGGGCTCTTCAGACCACCATAAGGAGAACATTGGTTTTGTGCTTCCCCCTGTGGCTGGGTAACCAACTTTCCTTTCCACATTCTATATTTATGCTGAGCACCAAGCTAGAAGGTGGAAAGTACCATTTTTTTCATGACCTTTGGCATGACACAGCTGGGCCTTGAATCCACAACCTCCTGACGGTGGGGCTGATGCTCTACCACTAAGCCACCACTCCAAGCAAGCACCAAACAAGCAAATTCTGGTCCCCCTGAAGCCTGCTTCATGCTACACCTCTGCTGTCCGCATACGTGTAACCGGAAACCTCGTGTGATGAAACTTATGTCATCGTCTCCCCTCCGCTAGTGTCCGGAGTGCTTGACCGCGGACGACCGCGTGCAGCCCAAATTTTGTGACCGCGCCGCCTGCCCATGACCTTAATGCGTTGAAAAGCGCATGCACAAGACTGAACGTCCCATTCAGGAGGTGGCGATATCGACACAGCATACATCAGTAGACGAAGGAGGTGGAAAACGAGAATAAAAACATACATGAATCATACATACATAATTTCTTTCACAGCGGCAGCAGCATCTTCGTGGAAAAGGAATGTAAACCGGGAAGTCAAACAGCAGAAATGGACTCTATATTTGAAGAGAAACTTTGTGAAATCCACCGTTTCTTCGTTGGTGAAAATCCTGGCACGTCAGCGCACTGGCGCTACCTATCGGGCGGGAGTAAAACTACAAATGATGGTTGTGCACATGCATCAACCGCTTGGCCTAGGTAGATGAAAAAAGTGAGCATGAACTGCGCCGCGTGCCTGCCGGGCTCGTCCAAAGCGTACGCGGACCAAAGCGGACTAGAGGGGAAATGTAGCATGAAGCAGGCTTGAAAGGGGGGGGTCTCGGTTCACTTGCAAACACAGTCTGGTGTGCTTCGCTTGCTGTGTGAATGCAAATGGAGTATCCAGTAGACCAAAGGGCAGATGTGCCCCTCGACGTTTGTGTAACCACAGCAACACACAATGAGAAAAGAAAGTGACGTTTACTGTAAGGTGCCTTCACATCAAAACGCGAATGGGCAAATTTTTTGCGTAGGATGATTACATTATAACTCAATGTAAATACACGAAAAGACATTATTCATCTTCTGGGTGAGATGCTGACAGATGAAGTTGCCACTCACCTAAAAAAGTTGAAAACTTTATTGTATTTTCTACCCCATTTTGAGTAGAAAATACAATAAAGACAACCACATGGATCCAAGAAATACTTTTTACCGGAGAAAGCCGAGGAGAAAAGTAAAAAAAAAAAAAAAAAAAAATGTCCCTTGGAATAGGGAGGAGGAGATGCAGGCTGTCATAGATAGTTGGTCTGAGATCCAGATTTCTCAGCTGCCTGTGGCTACACACAAGAATACCGATGTTTTTGAAACGTTTAGCAACATGATGATGGCACGGGGGTTTACACAGACAGCAGAGCTCTTTATTTTTATTAGTTTGTGGCTGACAAACACCTCTGGTGAAAGGACTGGTGTTACGTTGAGAATTGCTCGCTTGCCGAGAATTGCATCCCATCGTCAAATAAACATAATTTAAAGGTAATTTACAAGAGGTAATAACAATTTTTACTTCTAAAAATGTATAATGAGTACTTCTAAAAATCCACAAATGGTTGCAAACCTGACTGTAGTGTTATATTTTATAGTTTTGGTGTATGGGATGCAATTCTTGGCAAGCGAGCAATTCTCGGCATAACACGGTCCTGGCCAATGAGCTGGATTTCTCTTCTTCGCCAAGATTTTTTCTTCCTGGTCAGTGGTAGCTTCGGCTACAGCGCAGCAAACGGACAACTGTTGTAACTGCGTGACGTTGTCCAAACAGTTTGATCTACTTGAGGGAAGTGCAGTGTGAATGCAAACGGAGCCAAATGAAGATGTGAAAATTCTCGCCATTCCCCGCTGAGTCGAACCAAGACCCCCGGACTATCCTGGTGTGAATGCAGCCTTAGCTACCCAGTGCTGAATGCAAATTAGAAACACTGTCAGCACTTCTAACTCAAAACAGGTCATTTTCCCTTTAGAAAGTGATGCTTTTTGATGGAGTGTTAATAAACAGACAGGTCTCAGGGGAGGAAGGGAACCACTGAGGATAAGAGTGAGTAATGCAGGCCACAGTATGTTTAACTCAGTGGGTGGATATGAACTTTAACTCAAAAACTGCACTGTTGACTTCCAAAATAATAAATCACTTGAAATGACTAGCTGCCAGCTAAAGTGAATGGCCTCACACTGATTCATACAATCACTTTGCTGTCTGGTAAAGTGCAGATTATGCACAGATGCAAAAAATGCAGCGAAAACAAAGAAAAAGAAAACAGGCCCTGGTGTAAATGAATTTTCTAAAAACAATAACAAAAGTACAGAGTCATATGTCTTATTTTCCACAGATGCAACAAAGATAATGTGCCAGTGGGAAGGATAACTTAACTCAGAAAACAGTAAGCCACAGCAGATTTACAAATGTCTCAAGAGGTTCGCCACAATAGCACATCAGTAAAAATTAAAATATCTATTTGAAAGGCAAATTCCTTCTCTAGAGAAATTTCACAGTGCTCAGCGGTGAAACCAGATGTCTGAAAAAAATTGCTCACATAAAGGCTGCCACAAGTTTCAAACCTGACATTTAATCAGGGGTTAGATATAGCTTCAATTTTGTAATGGTGAGTCTCGAGTGCATTTTCATCCAAAGGGATATGTGTGGTGTTCAAGTCTGTTAGCTTTCTCTTAATATCCATCCATTCATCTTCTTCCACTTAATCCTTTTTGGTTCACTGGAGCCTATCCCAGCATCTTTAGGCGAGAGGCAGTGTACACCCTGGACAGATTGGCAGTCCAACGCAGGGCCAACACAGAGAGACAGACAACCATTCACTCTCACAGTCATACCTAAAGACAATTTAGAATCCCCAGTTTGATGCCAATTGACCTAACTTGCATGTTTTTGGCATGTGGGAGGAAACTGGAGAAATCCCGGAGTAAACCCACGCAGACACAGGGAGAACATGCAAACTCCACACAGATCACTGTTGGCTGGGGGCTGGGATCAAACCCCGGCCAAGGGTGAGTTGCTGTGCTGCCGCATTGCTAACCACTACACTACCGTGCTGCCCTTTCTCTTAATATGTCTAATCTATTTGCAGTGTTAACTTAAAGTAAAATCTTGGGTTATTTTTTTTTTTTTTACTTGTCTCATTGACCTTAGTTAACTTTTCATGAAGTATATTTTAAAGAGCACAGTTTCAGGTACTACATATGGTACAGCCCCTAAAACACTTTCATACTTCTGGTACTTAGGCTGCATTCACACCAGTATAGTCTGGGATCTTGGTTCGACTGGGTGAGGAATGCTGAGAATGTTCACACCTTCGGTTGGTTTGGATTGCATTCACACTGCAGCCGACCAAACTGCGTGGACAACGTCACATAGTTACAACAACTGCTCATTTTGGGACGCTGTAGCCAAAACCACCATTGACCACAAAGAAAAAATCTCAGCAAAGAAAAAAAATCCAGCCCATCGATTGGCCAGGACTGAAAATGGAAATCCATTCAGGGGTTGTTTGTCCACCACAAACAAGATATTTTTAACTTTTCTCCTCAGCTTTCTTCAGTAAAAGGATTTCTTAGATTTGCGTGGTTGTCTTTATTGTTATTTTCTGCCCAAAATGCGTATGGTAAAGGCCACTTCCTCTTCTCAGACTACGTGTTGCTATGGTTAGGCAAATGCAGAGGGGCACTCCCACTCTTTGCTCCGCAGGATAGTCCGTTTGCATTCACACTGCAAGCGAAACAGACCCCTGTTTTTGGGTGGACCAGAATTCACTTGTTTTGGTGCACGCCAGAACACAGATTGAGACGACACCAAAGGAATCGTACATTCACATGGCCACAATCCGGACCAAATTGTGGCCATGTGAATGCGCCCTTAAAGTGTGGGAACTGTGTAGTAGTGTACCTCTGCTCTGCCCTGATCATACCTGGGCCTTCTGTTATTGTGTCTTTGAGTGTTTGCTGTCCATATATAAATGGATACATTATTAGCATCTGCACCTACAACTAAGCTCTGTCCCTGGTGTGCTAAATACCAAAGAACGTGTGGTGCTCATGAGTAGAGGAGCTCCAAAGGAATGACAACATTTGTAGTGGGGAGTATCAGAATCAGAAATCATTATTATGCCACAACAGGAGCTGTGGCTGCAGATGCAAAAAGAGAAACATTCACTGCATTCTCAAAGCATCGATAGTCTATAAAAGTAATCTAACAGAGGTAAATGCAGAAACTTACCAGATATTTTTTAAAGAGGATTCTAAAGAGACTATATGAAAGATTGGGAGATCAATGCCACCTGAAGATCACCAAGGCCCATAAGAAGGACAAACATCCTTTTTAATGATAACCTGGCTATCTTTCTCACAAAACTTGGTCACCTCTTAACTCTTATACCCTGTTAAAAAATAGTTATGTTGTTACCATTACAGGACAAAAGTGTACTCTTTAAAAATGCTACAAATGCATAAAGTTTTTAATCAACTTAAGTCATGATCATAAATGCCAAATATTTAATTAATTTCAGAATTTAAACCCTTTATGTGCCAGTGTTTGTGATAGAATCACAAATTTTCCTAAAAAAAAAAAACACAAAAATTGTGATACATTCAATATTCTGAATGCAAAGTGGATTTTTCATGGGGAGATTATGAGTGTGTGTGCATGCATGTTTGTGTTATTGAGGGATTTTGAACTATATCTTTTATCCTTTTACTTCAAAAACACATGAATCAGAGTGGACATGAAAAAAGGCTGTAAAATGGGTTTAGCAGGAGTTGTTTTTTTAAAAAAGTACATAGGAAAAAAAAAGTCCAAATTTTTGTGTTTTTAGAGCAAATTTGTGATGTTATCAAACACTGGCATATAAAGGGTTAAAATTCTGAAATTAATTAAATATTTGGTATTTATGATCAGAACATAAGTTGAAAAAAATACCATTAACAAATATATACTATTTTATAGCATTTTTGCAGAGGACACACTTGTCCCTTAATGGTAACAACATAACATATTTTTACAGTGTAAAAATAGAGTAAATGGGATTTGTGTTTAAAATATTAAAATTACTTAAAAAAATGCATACTTTTTTCAAATATCATAGCAAAAAGCATGCCTACCTCTAAGATATCAAAAAATAAAAACTGAAAGGGACACTTTTGTCCTTATCAAGTATGAGGGTTAAGATAGTGGAGCCTTAGTGGGTGAGTAGCATTTTTACAAACCAACTACTCAAAGATCTCCTTTACAGCAGGACGTAGGTGTACCATATACAGTTGTGTGGTTCTCTTGGATAAGGAACCAAATCTAACTGGACCAAATGTATGCAATGTAACAAAAAATATGAACCTTGATCTGGCCCTTGGTGTTCACACCATGAAATTTATCTCAAGCCTAAGTCTGCTTCCTTTGAATTGCGTGATCCCTTTGTGCCACTCTTTAGAGCCCGCTATGGCCCTCAGCTTTGGCTCTCCTTCAACCCTGTCTTGGTGTCTTGGGTATAAGCTCACACATGTGAATGCTACATATCCACAAGAGATAACGGTGCTAAATGCAATGTGATTGCAGGGCAGCTAGGGACAAGGGAGGAGGGAGAATCACCTTTGGCAAGTCACAGACCAATTGGTTCCAGTGACAGCAAGCCCTTAAAATGCCAACCATCCATTATTAAAGTAACATCTCAGTGTGAATATAAAGTAACAACAATAATTGTCTTAGTATCATTTAGAGCTTGTTGTTACGTGACCAACCAAAAGGACTATTGGGATGCTCTCTAAGCATGCATGATTTCTTCTGTGTAATGATGAGATATTACATTTCAGGAACCTCTGCTGTTCTGTGGAAGCGTGCGGCATTTGTCACTTTTAGAGACTGCTGCACAGGTTGCAAAACCATCCTTTTCTGTAGTCATGCTGAATTTTGGGGACTTTCTATTTCATAAAACAGTGTTGCCTAGAGCAATTATCAAAATAAACACTTTGTGTCAATTGGAGAAAAGCAAATGTCAGTACACAACCCCAATTCCAGTGAAGATAGGACACTGTGTGAAATGTTAAAAAAATACGATTTAAAAATCCTTTTCAACCTATATTCAACTGAATACAGTACAAAGACAAGATGTTTAATTTTCAAACTGATCAGCTTTATTGGGTTTTTTTTGTTTTTTTCACCAATTTCAAATTTCATGCTTGCCACATGTTCTTAAAAAGCCTGGACAGGGGGAAGAAAAGACTAGGAAAGTTGAGGAATGCTCAAAAGACACCTTTTTTGAAAATTCCACAGGTGAACAGGTTAATTGGAAACAGCTGAGTGTCATGGCTGGGTATTAAAGGAGGACCCCCAAAAGGCTCAGTGGTTCATAGCAAGGATGGGGTGAGGTTCACTATTTTGTGAACAACTATGGGCAAACAGTCCAACAATTTAGTAACAACCTTTCTCAGTGTATAATTGCAAAGAATTTAGAGATGTCTATATCTACAGTGCATAATTTCATCAAGAGATGACATGGCATGAGTAACTTGTGCATCTGTGAAGGCACCATTAATGCTGAACAGTACATACACACATGGACAATATTGTTGGTACCCCTCTGTTAATGAAAGAAAAACCCACAATGGTCACAGAAATAACTTGAATCTGACAAAAGTGGTAATAAATAAACATTCTATGAAAATTAACCAATGAAAATCAGACAATGCTTTTGAATTGTGGTTCAACAGAATTATTTTAAAAAACAAACTCATGAAACAGGCCTGGACAAAAATGATGGCACCCTTAACTTAATATTTTGTTGCACAACCTTTTGAGGCAATCACTGCAATCATACGATTTCTGTAACTGTCAATGAGACTTCTGCACCTCTCAGCAGGTATTCTGGCCCACTCCTCATGAGCAAACTGCTCCAGTTGTCTCAGGTTTGAAGTGTGCCTTCTCCAGACGGCATGTTTCAGCTCCTTCCACAGATGTTCAATAGGATTTAGATCAGGGCTCATAGAAGGCCACTTTAGAATAGTCCAGTGTTTGGCTCTTAGCCATTCTTGGGTGTTTTTAGCTGTGTGTTTTGGGTCATTATCCTGTTGCAAGACCCATGACCTGCGACTGAGACCAAGCTGTCTGACACTGGGCAGCACATTTCTCTGTAGAATACCTTGATAGTCTTGAGATTTCATTGTATCCTGCACAGATTCAAGACACCCTGTGCCACATGCAGCAAAGCAGCCCCAGAACAAAACAGAACCTCCTCCATGTTTCACAGTAGGGACAGTGTTCTTTTCTTGGTATGCTTCATTTTTGCATCTGTGAAGATAGCGCTGATGTGCCTTGCCAAAAAGTTCCAGTTTTGTCTCGTCTGTCCATAGGACATTCTCCCAGAAGCTTTGTGGCTTGTCAACATGCAGTTTGGCATATTCCAGTCTGGCTTTTTTATGATTTGTTTTCAGCAGTGGTGTCCTCCTTGGCTGTCTCCCATGAAGTCCACTTTGGCTCAAACAATGACGGATGGTGCGTTCTGACACTGATGTACCTTGACCTTGGAGTTCACCATGAATGTGTTTAGAGGTTGTTCTGGGCTCTTTTGTTACTGTTTGTATTATCCGTCTCCTCCTGCGGCCACGTCCAGGGAGGTTGGCTACAGTCCCGTGGATCTTAAATTTCTGAATAATATGTGCAACTGTAGTCACAGGAACATCAAGCTGCTTGGAGATGGTCTTATAGCCTTTACCTTTAACATGCTTGTCTATAATTTTCTTTCTAATCTCCTGAGACAACTCTTTCCCTTGCTTCCTCTGGTCCATGTTTATAGTGGTACACACCATGTCACCAAACAGCAAAGTGACTATCACCCTTTAAGTAGGCCAACTGACTGATTACAAGTTTGTAGACACCTGTGATGTTAATTAGAGGACACATCTTGGTTGAACATGTCCCTATGGTCACATTATTTTCAATCTTTTCTAGGGGTACAATCATTTTTTGTCCAGGCCTGTTTCATGAGTTTATTTTTTAAAGTAATTCTGTTGAACCACAATTCAAAAGCATTGTCTGATTTTCATTGGTTAATTTTCATAGAATTTTTTATTTATTACCACTTTTGTCAGATTCAAGTTATTTCTGTGACCATTGTGGGTTTTTCTTTCATTAACAGAGGGGTACCAACAATTTTGTCCACATCTGTAATAACATCAGTCAATACATATCATTAGCATGATATCAGATGGCGCCCGGATGTCCTCTCTGTCCTCAGGGGACGTATACATAACAGTCCATTGTTCTGCCCCTCTTCCTGCTTCTGGGTGTGAGAAGAATGTTAACCTACTGTGTCTAGTGTCACCACACAGCCCCCGCCCCCGAACACCCAGAAAGGGCTGTGACCCCCCCGCCCCCCATCGTTTGGGCTGAAGTCGACGCCAGTGGAGGCTGCAGTGGGGGGTTGTCCACAGCTGTACAGGTTTTGGAGCAACACATGCTACCATCCAAATAACGTCGTTTTCCGGGACGTCCCTGCTTATTTCAGCAAGACAATACCAAGCCACATTCTTCATGTATTATGTGGCTCAGTAAAAGAGTGCAGGTGCTAGACTGGCCTGCCTTCAAGTCCAGACCTGTCTTCCATTGAAAATGTGTGGTGCAGTATGAAGGGCAAAATACGCCAATGTAGACCCCGGACTGCTGAGCAAATGAAGGTGTACATCAAGCAAGAATGGGAAAGAATTTCACTTACAAAGCTTTAACAATTAGTGTAATCAGCTCCTAAATGCAAATTGAGTGTGGTTAAAAAGAAACAAGATTTAAAACAGTGGTAAAAATGCCCTTGTCCCAGCTTTTTATGGAACATGTTGTAGGTGTCATTGTCTGAGCGCTGATATCGTCCGCGCTCTGGTCATGCAGTATTTCCTTCCCATTCTGTGTAGTTCCTGGTAGCTCTCCGAGCTTTTATTTTGACAGCGTCTCAGAGGGGCTTCCAGCTGTCAGAGCTGAGCTCCTCTGTGACAGCTGGATGACATTCAGCTGATGACTGCCTCATTAACTGATTAATCCTTTGCCCTATTTAAGAGAGCAGCTTAGGTTACTCCGGGCTGCGACCTCACATACGCATAACGTTGGTCTCCCCGACGTTCGGCTGAAGCTCCTAACCCTGGCTTCAGTCACTCCCTTGACCCTCCGTGCTCCCAGTAAGTTTCTCCTTGTTCTCAGTGTATCGTTAGTGTGTCCTAGTCATAGCCTTTATTTGTGTTTTGCCCCACGTGGCTCACTATTTTGTATTGTATGTCCTTCTTTAATAAATATGCAAACTCTACGGCTGCCTATAGCGTTTCATTAGTGGTCCGGGAGGACTACGCCATGACAGTAGGTCGAAGCCAGAACGAGACGCCGGTGACCATGAGTTTGCTTAATTTGGGCTTGTAGTTTTACCCCTTTCCATGTACCAGTGTGCTGGGAGATGGTGTCACCATGCAAGGGCTACGCCATGAGCCTGGGCTGCGCCATGAGCCTGGGCTATGAGTTGGTGATGGCCCTTATCGAGATCGACGGGATCATTTCCAGCACTCGCCATCACACCGTCCCCAGCGCCTCACGCTGGTACCTGGACCTCGCTGAGGTGACTATTAACCGCCATACTCGCTAAGCTAACCACCCTGAAATCACGGCGAGGATGGCGGACATCTCTGCATTCTGGGAGAAGCTCCGTGGGCTGAAGGGAAACTCCGGCAGGAAGCCGAAGAGGAGGCATCCTTGCTCCTTGCCTCGGGATTCCATTCCTGTCCCTCGTCCAGTCCAGGAGTTTGCACCATCCAGGGGTCATCCCCAGCGGAGAGATACGTCAGCCGGGATTCCCTCAGAGGACACGCAGTGGACAGCTGTGATCCTCCAGGACCGTATGGCTGCGGCTCGCTCTGCTACCCATCCATCTGAAATCATTAAGCATGTGATGGCGGCAGCTAGACTGGTGGAGCTCAGTCCGGAGCTCCATAATTATCCCGAATACTCCGAATTGCTGGCTTCTGTCTCTGCGCAGCAGCGGCGGTTCCCTGACCTAACCTTGGCCTCGCCCTTTGCCAGTAAACGTCATCACAATGCCCATGGTAAGCCTCAGCAAGAACCCCGTTCTGATCCAGTTCTGGGTCGCCGAAGAAACGTTGCCTCCCAGCCAACTGTTGCTCCTGCGTCACGACAGGAGGAAAATACAGCCGCCTATGCCTCCGGGTCATCTGTCCCTGCTGTTCCGTCAGCTCCTCGTTCCCGGCCTGCCTCGGCTGTTCCTCCCTCCTCCTTGACGCTCTCTCCAGCTGCTGAGAATGCCATGAGTCCTGCTCTGGCTGTGCCCGTCATCGATCCGGTGCGAGTGGCTCCTCCTTGTCTTCCCGAGGGGCCCTCCATCACCATCCAAAGGGGAAGGGAGAAAACCAAGCCCACCGCAGCAGCTTCCATCGGCCCTCAGCGGATCAGGCAAGTGTCTCTTCATTCTTTTCCTCCACCGGGTGAATTGCCTTGTTCGATCCCTGGGGGTTAAGTTCGGGGTTCTCAGTCCCCCAAGCTTCCTCCACCTGCTGCAATTATTAATTGTGAACCTGCTACCTGTGTGTCTCCTTCCCCTGAGCGTTCCCCGGTGTCCGGACTACACCGCCGGATGAGGAAGGAGCCTGCTGCCCTAGAGAGCCTGGTTCCAGCCCTGCAGCCACATTATGGGCAGAGGAGGAGGGCTGACCACCAACTGGAGCCTGCGCTGATGACTAAGCATCCATGGGTCTCCACGGAGGAACAGTTCGACCCAGCAGGTCAAGGATCCCCTGCCACCACGCCGTGCGGGTTTTCAGCATGGACGTCAGCATCAGGGAATTCCCAGACTGAGGACACCATCATGCCAGCTGCAGAGCCTGCCGCAGTCGAGTGGGAGCCAGAAGTGGACCGTCAACTTGCTGAACCTGGATCGCCGAAGTCCCGGATGGCGGTGATCGGGCAAGTGCTCTATTTTGTCTTCCTTCTTTCTATTCTGGAGCATTTTTGCCTGTCTCTCAGGGAGACAAGTCGGGTGCAGCCATCAGCTGCATCCGAGCTGGTCTTGCCGGGCTCTGCCGCTACCGGTGATCCTGATCCCGGTTCTCTTTCTTCTCCTGAGCCTTCTCCCAGGGTCACCGGTGATGAGTCGGCTCCGGTCGCTGTTCTGGAGGTTCCGGGTTCAGGTTTGGAGGTCGCCGCTGGTGCTGGCTCAGTCTGGGACCATCATGGGTGCTTCGCTGGTCCAATCGGTGTCCGTCGTGAGTACTTCACCTGTCCAATCGGGGCCCGTCGAGGACGCTGCGCCGGCCCAATCGGGGTCCATCGAGGGTGCAGCGCGGTCTCGCGTGGGATCCAGCTGGAGCGCAGCGCCAGTCCAAATGAAGTTCGGAGGAGGAGCTGCAGATCCTTTGCTATTCGACGCCGGACTGGTCACTCAGCTTTTCCCTGATCCCTTTTTTCCCCCACCAGGTGCCGCTGGGATTCCTCGTTTTCGGCTTGGCTTTCCCTTGTTGTCTCTCTCGGTAGGGAGGCCGATTCTGAGCTCATCCATTCGGTCCTGGTGGCCTATTGACGCGGGTTGGCCGCCTGGGAAACTTCTTTGCGGGTTCGGCATTCTGGGTCAGCCACCTGACAAACTGGATTCTTGGTCGGCGACCTGGTCCAGCAGCCAGAGGTTCTGTTCTTCCGGGCCTGGGACTGGGGTAGACTGCCCGAACGTAGGTTTTCCCCCCTGCTAGTGATCTGGACACTGGATGCAGGGAGACCTCCCAAACTGTGTGTTTTTGGTTTCCGTGTGCTTTGCCTTCCGATATCCCTGTAGTGTTTTTTTTTTTTCTCTTTTCTGTATTGTTGGGATGCTCTTGTGTTTTTTGTTATTTGTATTACATTGAGCTGTATGTATTCGCCGGTATTTAGCGTGATTTTTTTTTCTCTTCCCTTCCTTTATTTGAGAGATGCTATGTGGTTGCCATTTGTTTCTTTTGGCCTGTGTTTTTGGCCTGTTGACATAGTATTTCTGTTATTTGTGGCCTGTAGGCATAGTATTTCTGTTTTTTTGCATCCGTGGTCCTGTCTGTTTTTCCACCTGTGCTGATAGAGTGTATTTGTGTTTTTGTTTTTGTTTTTTCCCATGCTTGGTTGTTGCACTATGCTCTTATGTTTTTTGTATTCGCCCTTATTTTTTTCCCGGTTCCCTGTCTTGATGTGTTTTGGGTTTTTTTTGGGGGGGGGGGTTTCTGGTTCTCGCCCTCCTGGGCTTTTTCCCCTTCCTCCCACCCTGGGTGGGCCTTCTTAACCTTTTGAGAGTGTGTGTGTGTGGGGGGGGGGCGGCTTGGATGTTACGCGGTACCCGGAGTGCACCGTTCGGGGGGGTGGGGGGGGGAGTACTGTCATGGTCTGAGCGCCGACATCGTCCGTCAGAGGGGCTTCCGGCTATCAGAGCTGAGCTCCTCTGTGACAGCTGGATGACATTCAGCTGATGACTGCCTCATCAGCTGATTAATCCTTTGCCCTATTTAAGGGAGCAGCTTAGGTTACTCCGGGCTGCGACCTCACATACGCATAACGTTGGTCTCCCCAACGTTCAGCTGAAGCTCCTAACCCTGGCTTCAGCCACTCCCTTGATCCTCCGTGCTCCCAGTAAGTTTCTCCTTGTTCTCAGTGTATCGTTAGTGTGTCTTAGTCATAGCCTTTATTTGTGTTTTGCCCCACGTGGCTCATTATTTTGTATTGTATGTCCTTCTTTAATAAATATGCAAACTCTACGGCTGCTTATAGCGTCTTATTAGCGGTCCGCAAGGACCACACCATGACAGTAGGCCTCAAATTCAAAAATGAGTGAATATTTATGAAAAACTATAACATGTATCGGTTTGAACATTAAATGTATCATCTTAATAGTGCATTCAATTGAATATTTGTTGGAAAAGATTTGCAAATCATTGTGTTGTTTTTTTCTATGAATAAATATTGTTCCTGTGAAAACTGGGCAAGATGAAGTTATTAGGTATCCATGGTTTTTTTTTTTTTTATTTCCCCCAGCCAGTTATTCACTTGTTGTGACACAATTCAGAGGTAAAAACATGCTTTGATGATGACTGGCCACGTCGAATAATTTGAACACAGTCCTCAGAGACAAAATGCTTGTCAGAAACTAAGATGAGCACTCCACACCCCTCCCTCCACCATTCTGCAATCTCACAATTACGCCCCCCCCCCAATGGTTGCCCACTTGTTTTTTTCAGTAATGACAGGTGTGACATATACACGAAAAAAGGCAGAGCAGTGCCCTTTGCACATAAAGGAATTCACTGAGTATGATGTGTTGTGGCAACATTAGTGCATCAGGCATGATGGATAGCTTCCTGCTAACACACTTCCTGCACTATGTAACATGTTTCTGCAGTTTTAATTAAACAGGTGATTTGAGTTCAGCTCATTTTCTGAATATTTTATCTAAGTATAAATAATTGCAAACTATATGAAGGCTTTTTTCTGTAGCGTATTCCAACTTTTTGATTTAGGCTGTTAAGACAGATGCAGCATTACATGAATCACTGGCATAGTTTTGCTTTAATGCTAAAAACCTATATATGCATAATTCAAACAGAAGCCTAAATTATTTGAATCTTCTAAATTTAGTATATTATGTTTTGTCTTTGTGATGCATATTTTCCACATTTACACTGAAGGCACTGTAATTTGAATTTTGTTCATTATCCTTCCAGAAGAAAATACTTTTTTACTACATGATATGCAATCAACCTTAAAAAGAAACATTTAAGAAAATATTCCGGTTGACTCGTTAATTATTCAATCTGTCAAATATTAAATGCATGCAGACTGGTGAACCAAAACCTTTAGCTGAATTGAGTTTTAGTGACAGTATTAGGGGCCATACATTAAGGACCCTATGATGAGGATCAATAGTGCCTTTTTGTATCAGGCTTCACACCTTATGTCTTTGCTTTTGCTAGTTTCTGTCAGCGCATTGTCTGTTTTTTATCCATCCATTTAATTACTAGTAGACAGTGCACCTGCTTTGCACTGGGAGGGGGCTCATTTCAAAGAGGTGTGGCAGCATGTAATCTCTTGCACATTAGTATTTTGATGCATTTTTTGACAATGCTCGTTTGATCATGAAAAAGAAGGTGACATAATGCACGGCCCAGGAGACACACACGCAGGCTCAGGATAGATTTAACAGCTTTATTAGCAACAGGGAAGTGTATGGCTGCGTGTCTGTGGAATAAGAATGTACTGGTGGTGGCGTCTGCGTCAGGCACGGGGGCAGGAGGCCGTACAGCCGGACAACCCTGTGGGAGAGAGCAGAGGGAGAAGGGTAACGGGCACCACACCAATACAGGGAATAATGATGGTAGCTGGATTACTTGGTTATGACAGGTGGCTGGCGTCGACAAGGGCGAAGCCCGGGAGACAGCGACCTGCGGTACCTGTGGCAGCAGCGTAGAGCCAACGGCGAGATGATGAAGTCTGCCGCCGGGAATGTCCACCTGTGCACAGGGGAAGGCTAGAGGAGAGAGGTAAGGGGAGCTTACTCAGGATATCTTCACTAGTCAGTTTGAGATCCGTAGTAGCACAGGGGCCGAAGTAGAGAGACGGCTTCAGGCCGAAGCCCAGGGCAGAGTGGATTAAATACCTCGCCGCTGACGAGGAGCAGGTGTGCGCGCGGCTGG
This sequence comes from Pholidichthys leucotaenia, assembly GCA_020510985.1. Lineage (NCBI taxonomy): Eukaryota > Metazoa > Chordata > Actinopteri > Cichliformes > Pholidichthyidae > Pholidichthys > Pholidichthys leucotaenia. Next base: position 163,719,449 of record CM035839.1, read on the forward strand.
CGCCGCTGATGAGCGGCGAGTCATAACAGAAGGTTTGCTGTCAGAAGCACATTGTTTAATGCTATTTCAGCTGTGTGTTTTGAAATCACACAGCTCCAGAGCTTAGGAACTCATGTGGAAACACAGCTTATGCTGGGATTTTCAGTTATTTTAATGGAGAGAGTTGTAACAGTTAAAATGTAATCACCCATCATTTTAATAAGAATATGATGATACACTTAATAGTTTTAAATTCCATCCAGTCTCATTTTAATTCCAGACTTATCGGTGGAGTCTATAGATTAGCCATTAATGTGTTGAGGGGAATGAATGAATGAACAGGAACTGCTGGGATACTGTCAGCCTGAATATTTTAAATGACATACCTCTTCTGTGACAAAGCATTCTGTCATGTTTGTCATACCACATTATCATATCTCATTTTTGTTTGTGCTTCTGCATCCTGATAAATGAAAAACACATGCTCATTCGTTGTTTTTTTTTTTTTGTTTGTTTTTTTTTTTTTCTGTTAAACGAGGTCAGTTAAATAGCCACAGCCAAGGTTTTCACTGCACAGAGGGGGAAAAAAAAAAAAAAAAAAAACGATGCATGGGATTCAGTCCCCTTCTTAATTTAACTACCAGACCACAGTGAGAGCAGTCTGCCTGTACCGGTGTAACAGGCCAAATTAATCCCCACCCAGATTAAATCCGGGTCTCTGGCCTGGGCCAGAGTATACTGGTGGGATAAGCTGGCCTAGGCTCTTTTACACCCTGGTGTATAGTTTGGCCTAGGCCAGCTTATCCCACCGGTATAATCTGGCCCAGGCCAAACTATACCCCAGGGTGTAAAAGAGCCTAGGCCAGACTATACCCCTCTTGTGTGAACAGGTTTTGATTGTATTTAAACATTATATTTTTAACACAACACGTCACCACGTCATGACGTCACTACGTTAGGTTACCTTACGTTATTCTCAGCTGATAAGCCACTTTTTTTCCATTTTATATACTGACATATATCAAAATAAATGACAAAACTTGCCCATCCCACTTTTATGCACAGCTAAATATTTTTCTACTATAATATTGTAACAATCAACTATTAAATGGAGACTATTACCAATACAAAGTGTCATAAATTGCCCTTTTATAAGGGCAGGACTGAGGACACCAAACACCAACTGTGAGTTGCAACATTTATTAACTTAAACACAAAAAACATTTACAAATAAGGAGTGATGGGAGAAACGCTGGAGGAGAATGGGGCTCATATCTCCAGGGGAAAAGAACAGCCTGGATGGACCCAGGCTGAGGCACTCAGACATGCCGGTGAAAAGAGACACAAACCTGATGGAGTCACACCCAACCAGAACCGGGGCTCACGCCTGGGGAGACGGGAAAGGAGAAAATTCCCGGACGAAGTGCACCCGTTTACTTCTGCGGAAAAACACCTACATTCAGGGTGTTAGCAGGACTCTCTGAGGTACCGAACAGTAGGACACAGGAAACGTTGCCGTATCCATAAATAGGTTAATGGACAAGTGATCAATGAATGACAGGTGTGGGTGCATGAGTGAGGAAACAAACATAACCAGTGACAGCTGTGCAGCTCACAAAACAGAGTTTGACAGCCGGAAGCTGCACGGGGCGCTGTCAAAATAAAAGCACAGACTGGAAATAATAAAGAATGATACAGAGAGTAAGAACACAACCCCAAAAGATGCAGATAATACCATAAATACAAAATGATTCACAACAAGACTATAAAGAGACATCTGAGAATACAGACCACTCATCTCACCAAATACACCAGACCATAATAGCTGCAACATAAACAAAGAAGCACACAAACAGAAAAGAACTTAAACTGGACTGGAGGCTGAGCACGGCACCCATCCGTCCTTGGGATCGTGACAGAAAGGGTTAGGAATGATTTCAAATGCACAAATGTGGTGCTAATATTGTGTTGTAATTCAACTCAAAAGACAAAAAAATAATAGTTATACATTAAATTATTTCTTTACAGGTTTACCAGTACATAAAATTGTTCTCATCAATAACTAAACATAATTTCTCAGTCCATTACACTCAGTCTCTTATCATGCGCATATGCCGACTCCAAACATGAACAAAAATAAATAAATAAATAAAAACAGATAGTCTGTAGCAATGTCTCCACAAATCTTCACTGGCAAAAAAAAAAAAAAAAAGTAAAAGAGTCCAGATACTCCATCAAAAATAACTGGAAGTTAATGTCTTTAAAATAATGGAAAAAGACCCTGAGCTTAGGAAAAATTGCAGTTTGAGCCTTTTTTTCCTCTTCTTTACAATCTCACCAGCATGCAATCCCGTCACCCCTGGGCCATTTTGACAGCTCAGCTCAACATTAATAAATCCAACAATACTGTGAAACTTACACAGCTATAGGGCCAAAAACAACAAATGAAGTTTTCTACATTACGTAGCAGAGTCAATAAAAACATTCCTACTTGGCTTGCAAAGTGGGTCAGTTCTCTTGGTGACACGGGTAGAGTGCTGGACCCTGGAGCCGGAGGTTGTGGTTTTGAACCCCCGGTTGGACGCCACCTGTTGGACTTAACTGCCCATCCCCTTGGCTACAATCACACTTTATTATTTATGATAATTAGGCCTAATTTTTATGTATCTATAATTTTATTCATAATGTGCAATGCATCAACATAATATGTTGACGCATTGCACATTATGAAGCACTTTATGTGGCAGTGCTACAGTATTAAAAGCATATCTCAGTGTTCACATCGTCTATCAGTGTCAACAAACATAACATTTAGAATCCGCACTTTGGATTTTACTTTCCGTTTCACTTTCTGTTTTTGCCGTTTTTTGCCACTCCAAATGTACACCAAGCATGACAAAAATAGTCAGAAAAACATGACAGAAATTATTTTCATAATTGTGCTTTTTACTTGCCCTATCAACACAATTTAAAAACCGGGAAAGAGTTTCAAATCTGCACTTGGCGAAGGACCACCTCTGGTAAAAAATCCATCCAAATCCATCCAGTAGTTTTTGAGTATTCTTGCTAACACACTGTGAGAAGATAAAAGCCTTGGCAGAGGTATGCATTCTGGGATCATCACCAGAATTTTATGAGTTCCTCTCTAGGCCAAGGACAACCTCTGGTAAAAATTTCATTCAAATCGATACAGTAGTTTGAGTATTCTTGCTAACACATTGTGAGAAGAGCCTTGGCAGAGGTATGCATTCTCAGATCATCACCAAAATGTTATGGGTTCCTCTCTAAGCCAAGGACCACCTCTGGTGAAAATTTCATCCAAATCCATCCAGTAGTTATCCAGTAGATCCAATCCAATTTAGTAATCCAGTAGACTAAAGACATGGTCATTGATTTTAGGCGAAATGCCAACACACCTGAACCGACTAAGATTAAGGGACAAATAGTGGAACAAGTCACATTTTATAAATATCTGGGTACAATTATTGATAATACTTTGAATTTTAAATTGAATTGTGAGGCCATAAACAGGAAGGGACACCAGCGCCTGTTTTGTTTGAGGAGGTTGTCCCATTTCCATGTAGATAGGACTATCATGACACTTTTTTATCGTACTTTTATTGAATCAGTTGTATCTTTCTCGTTAGTGTCATGGTTTAGAAACCTACCCCTCAAAGACAGAAACTCACTGGCCCAGATCATTAAATGGTCCAGTCGTCTTATTTGGGGGGAGTCACAGCTGGGTCTGGAGACCCTCTACACCAGGCAGGTACAGCGGCTGGCCACCTCTATCACAGCTGATGACTCCCATCCCTTGGCCAGTGAGTTCCAGCTTTTACCCTCTGGACGGAGGTTCAAAGTCCCCAGATGCAGAACCACACGGTACAGACACAGTAGGAAATTCTACTCATTACCTCCACCATACATTGGACCTTGTTCTGACATATGGCATAGAAATAGAAAATCTTATAGTGTCTCCTCATCACCCTGTACTGTCAGACCATTGTCTGTTAACCTTTGATTTTACTATTTCTGACTATTTGGCTCCTAAAGAAAAATATTATTACAGTAGATGCCTCTCAGATGATGCTGTTACCAAATTTATGCAGATTGTTTCCTCTATGCCATGTGTCAACACAACAGAAATAAGCTATAGACAGCTTGCTCCTTCTGTAACTGATAACATGGTGGATAGTGTTTCAGCTTCTCTGCATCAGACTCTAGACTTGGTGGCCCCCTTAAAAAAGAAAAAGTCTAATCAGAGATTTCTAACTCCTTGGTTCAACACAGAAACTCGTAGCTTAAAACAGAAGACTCGTCAATTAGAAAGAAAATGGCGCTCCACTAATTTAGATGAAATCTATTTAGCTTGGAGAAATCATCTTTTAATTTATAAAAAATCTCTTAGAAAAGCTAGAACGAGTTATTACTCTGCATTAATAGAAGAGAACAAGAATAATCCCAGGTTTCTTTTCAGTACTGTAGCCAGGTTGACAAAGAGTCAGGACTCTGTCAATCCTAGCATTCCCTTAGAGCTTACTAGTCAGGACTTTATGAACTTTTTCAATAATAAAATTTCATCCATCAGAGATAAAATCAATCAGATTCTTCCCACAGTTAACTTAAATACTGTAACTACTACAACTCCTTCTATTGATCTCTGTCTTGATGAGTTTACTCCAATCGACCTTTGTGAGTTAGACAAAATAGTTTCCTCATCCAAACCTTCAACTTGTCTTTTAGACCCTATTCCTACCAGGTTATTTAAAGAAGTCTTCCCACTTATTGGTAGCCTTATTCTTCATATAATCAATTCTTCATTAACTTTAGGCCATGTACCGCAGGCTTTTAAAACGGCTGTAATTAAACCCTTACTCAAAAAGCCAACGCTAGATCCAGGAGCTTTAGCTAACTATAGACCAATCTCTAATCTCCCTTTCATTTCAAAAATCTTAGAAAGAGTTGTTGCTACGCAATTATTTGACCACCTGCAGGGAAATGGTTTACTTGAAGAGTTTCAGTCTGGGTTTAGAATCCATTATAGTACTGAAACAGCCTTAGCGAAGGTCACTAATGACCTCCTCATTGCATCTGATAATGGACTAGTTTCTGTACTTGTCCTTTTAGACCTTAGTGCAGCTTTTGATACTATCGATCATAATATTCTACTTGATGGATTAGAACACTATGTTGGACTTAATGGAACTTCGTTGCAGTGGTTTAGATCTTATTTATCTGATAGGTTCCAGTTTGTTCATGTAAATAATGAGTTTTCTTTCAACTCAAAGCTCAGTCATGGAGTTCCACAGGGATCTGTGTTAGGCCCTACTCTATTTAGTTTATATATGCTTCCGTTAGGCAACATTATTAGAAAGCACTGTATACATTTTCATTGTTATCTAACTAACTAACTAACTAACCTGCACTTATATAGCGCTTTTCTAGTCACAAAGACCACTCAAAGCGCTTTCACTAGTATTAACCCTCTATTCTAAGGGCCTATAGGAAACAGATATCTAGGGACAATTTAGAACAGCCAACTAACCTAACATGCATGTCTTTGGATTGTGGGAGGAAACCGGAGCCCCCGGAGTAAACCCACGCAGCACAGGGAGAACATGCAAACTCCACACAGAAAGGTTCCAACCCCTGCCAGCCTGGGGATTCAAACCAGGAACCTTCTAGCTGTAAGGCAACAGTGCTAACCACTGCACCACCGTGCTGCCCACGGTTATGCTGATGACACACAATTATACCTGTCAATGAAGCCAGATGATAGTAATCAATTAGCCAAGTTAGAAGCCTGTCTTAAGGAAATCAAAGCTTGGATGACTTGTAATTTCCTGCTATTAAATTCAGATAAGACTGAAGTCATTCTTGTTGGTCCAAAAAACCTTAGAAATTCCTTTCCAAATCAAACTTTCAGTTTGGATGCGGTTACTCTTTCTCTTAATAGCTCTGTGAGGAACCTTGGAGTTATTTTTGATCAAGATTTGTCCTTCAATTCACATATTAAATTTGTTTCTCAGACTGCCTTCTATCATTTGCGTAATATTGCCAAGATTAGGAGCATCTTGTCTCAGAGTGATGCTGAGAAACTGATCCACGCTTTTGTTAGCTCGAGATTAGATTATTGTAATTCTTTATTATCAGGCTGTCCTAAAACATCTTTAAAAAGTCTTCAGCTGATCCAAAATGCTGCAGCAAGAGTTTTAACAGGTACTAGAAAGAGAGATCATATCTCTCCGGTTCTGGCCTCCCTTCATTGGCTTCCCATAGAGTTTAGAATTAAGTTTAAAATCCTTCTTCTTACTTACAAAGCTCTAAACAATCAGGCTCCTTTTTATTTAAAAGATCTGATACTACCGTATTATCCTAACAGAGCACTACGCTCCCAAAATGCAGGATTACTTGTAATACCTAGAATCTCCAAAAGTACAATGGGAGGCAGAGCCTTCAGTTATCAAGCTCCTCTCCTGTGGAATCAGCTGCCAATCTGGATTCGGGAGTCAGACTCGATCTCTGTTTTTAAGAACAGGGCTAAAACCTACATTTTTGATATAGCCTACAATTAGGGAGGGATCATGTGTTTCTGAACCCTCCCTTAGTTATGCTGCTAATAGGTTTAGTCAGCCTGGGGACGTCCAGTAATGCACTGGGCCTCACTCCTTTTCTCACTCTCAATGAAATATTTTTTTTGCTGGTCATTAACATTTGTTTGTTCTCTCCCATAGATTGAGTCCCCATTGTGTTGTTTGCTCTCTACATGTCTGTTCTTTTCTTCTTCTCTATCCCCTCACCCCCCAGCCAGTCGCAGCAGATGACTGCCCCTCCCTGAGCCTGGTTCTGCTGGAGGTTTCTTCCTGTTAAAAGGGAGTTTTTCCTCTCCACCGTCGCCAAGTGCTTGCTCACAGGGGATCGCCTGATTGCTGGGGTCTTTCTGCAACTGTGGGGGTTCCCCCCTACAGTTGATAGTGCTATGAGATGACTGTTGTTGTGAAGTGGCGCTATATAAATAAAGTTGAATTGAATTGAATTGAATTGAATTGAATTGAAGGAGCAGCTTTGTTCCTGCTGCTATCGTTCTTTTAAACAGGCCTTAATGCATTTTATTTAAACTCTTGGGTCTGGCCTTTTTACGTGGTCTTATCTTATCTGTTATTTTACTGGTCCCTTGTGTGGTATAATGCTTTTATCTGGTTTACTACAGGTTCTTTTATTTATTTTAGTTGGGCTTTTTATCTATCTATTTTTAGTCTTTTTAACCATGTTCAGTAAGTTTCTGGAGTACATGTCCATGTCTTTAGTCTGTGCTGTTTTTAAATTGTCTGATGTATGTGTCCTGTGTTTTTAATGTTTTGATGTTCAAAGTTGTGTGTTTGAGATGCCCTCTCCAGACTGTAAAAAGAATCTACCTACGGGTATTAATAAAGTCACCTTGAACCTTGAACTAGTTTTTGTGTAATCCTGCTGTACAAATACAAACAAGGTCCTTGGTGGAGGTATGCACTCTCAGATCATCACCAAAATGTAATGGACTCATCAGTGGCCCAAGGGCTACCTCAGGTGAAAGTTTCACCAAAATCAATGTAGTACTTTTTGCGTAATCCTGGTAACAGAAAGAGACAGACAGACAGACAAACCACCCCGATTACATTATCTCCTTGGCGGAGGTAATTAAGTAATTCTTGTGTATATCACTCAGCACTGCTGATATCATGGGGGGTGGGGGGTATAAATTGGCTTAGGCATTATACCCAGGGTATAATCTAGCCTATGCCGCTTTAACCTCGGGTATAATCTGGACTGGGGGTATACTGTGGTCTGTTACATCTGGAAAAAAGCTGTCACCTGGCCACGGAGAAGAGCCAGCAGGTATATGCAAAACATTCATTATTATCAAATGACAACAGTTTTTACAATTTTTTTTTTTACCTCGTTCATTGTCATTCTTTTAACAGAAAAATTAAAAATGAAAATTTCCCAACAGTTGTTGTCACAATTTTGTATTCCGCAGAGGAGATTAATTCATGGACCTCAGCCAAGATGAGCAGCTCCTCTTTCTCAATTTAAAAGAAACATTTGGATGAATGACAATATAACTCAAGGAAATTTTATAAGTTTCCCCAGTGCAGGCACACTGTGGAAAAGTATATTAAAAAGCTCCTTGCACTTAAATGCATTTTCATGTTGTGAATGAACCTGTATTGTTCTCAGCACAAAACAGATTTGCCCTCCCATTTAAATGTTTTCATATTAGTATTAAGCCTTTTTAGCTCATGCCCTGTTTATTAAAGGGAATGAGAGCAAAGACAGCGATTGATTTATTTCACTTTATGCCCCAAACACACCTCTTGAATAATTAAGAGTATTAGGACAGCCTCTTTGCACTTTGCCCCTGGTGGAAAATTTGTTTTTGCGCTGCTGTAAAAGCGAGACGAACTTGGAAATGCCCATAAATGCTCCCAACGCCTTTGAGAACTGATTATGGACTGAGCTGCAGTAAAACAGGCCCTAAAGCTTTTATCTCAGTTGGGGTAACTGCATATGCATCTTGACAAATATACGCTTTGGATGTCACAGACTGTTTTGTAGTTGAGATCCATTTAGTCAGTCAGCCGGTCAGTTAGTCTCATGAACCGCAAGTCACCCAGTTTCTCCATTATGCCTCACTTAAGGGACCGATAGGGTGACATGACTAAAATCCTTTCTCCCTCCCTTAAGGCAGCACATGTCAACCATCTTTTGGGGCCTTGTCAGCAGCCAAAATGTTTTAATGGAACTGTGTTTTGGGATTTGCACATGTCAACGGTCTTGTTCAAGAGATGGAGTGTGTCATAGGGGAAAGGGAGAGGGGAGACCTTTTTTTTAACTGTCAAACTGCTGAAAGGAAACATGGCACCCACCAAGAGAATAGCTGCAACATCCCCCGTATCCTTCCTTGCTGACAAGCACTGATGCAAACTCAATTTGTCAGTTTCTCATTCAGAGATGGCCTTTACAAGCTTAAGATAGGCCTAGGTGTTAAGTTATTGAACTGCTGGGTGCCTATTCTGCACTACATATCTTTGTTTATACAGAGCGAATAACTGCTATGCTTGATATGCAGTCCAGCTGGCTGTACTTCAGTGTAAAATTCTATCCTCATTTTAAATTTTGGATGTGGTTCTAAAATCCAGCAAGCATCCAAGCATCTAAAGTGTCTGAAAGGCATTTTGTAGCTGATTATTTATCAGATTATTTCATTATAGTAACATCATAAAGTTGCAAGTAATTTGTGATCTTTTTAATAAACTCACAGTCAGTTGTCTTTATGTTGTTTAAATAGCATTTGGTACTTTCAGTTTCTTCTACCCCACTGAGATAAGAATCATTTCATGTGAATGATATCGTTTTTTGGAAACACCCCACTGAAAAGCAGATGTTTGCCACATTTGAAAACAGTGAATGTTTTGTCTTGTTTTTTAGCTTCAACAATGTGAAATATTTTTTTAATTCAATGAACTTGCTTTTAATTTGAAACCTTGGTTAGTACTGGCATTAGAGCTTGTCATTACTATATGTCATTACAATACTAAATGCAAAGTTGCAGATGGTCAATTTCCAATGAAAACTTAAATACAGAGATAAAATTGCTTCCTCCAATTTTATCTTTCCTCTCTTTAAATTTGTTCATCACATGATATTTTTATTTTATTTCCGCAACAGGTGAAAACATCTGTATGACCCTGTATCTGGTGATGGTTCATAAAAAGTGTAGGAGAGATTTGGGAGCAATGTATCAAAAACCTACACCATATTGCCCACAGTGGAAAAAAAAAAATTACACACCAGAGGTGTTCCACATTGGCCATGAGACATCTGTTCAGCTGTCAGTGTAGAAAACACCTCTGGGTTACACTGAGACCATAAAGCAAGTTGATGGCAAATAAGTTAGCGTTATTAACACGTTCTTACTTTTGAAACTGACAGGTAAAAGTTTTGGCTGAAACCAGATGACACTACAGTGATATTATATCATGAAAGTAGGGCATTTAAGTAGAAGCATGCAATGGTGATTTCCTCACCTCAAAACATTTTTTGAAACAAAAGCCAAGGACAGTGTGTTATGTATGAATAATGAGACAGGAGCTGTGCTGAAGTGAACAGCGAACCACCCTTTAATACAGAACATGCAAGTATATATATAATGGGCCTTGCCCACCTGACGTCATGCCAGGGGCGGGTACGGCAGCACACACACACTGTACCACAATTCCCCTCCCCCTTACAAAATGCAAACCACACACACAATCGAGACCCTCCCCAATTTAAGATACGAATCACACACTAAGGGAACAAGGAATAATTAAGTGTAATAAAATATCCTAACACACTCATCCAAAAGAATAACAAAAAGTGGACCATGTCTCTAAAACATATAAAATAATCCCACAACATACATCCTCTCATGCACACCAGCAGAATATATACACATATTTACATTTTAACATTTAAGTTACGCCAATGTCCGTTGGCAGCCAGGGGTAAAATCGGCCCGGAGGTCCCGGACAGCCCCAAAGCCTCCTCCCTTTGGCCGCCGAAGATAAAGCAGGCTCGGAGGCTTTGGGCAGCCTCACGGCATGTGTGCCCCTGGCCGCCGTCTGCCTCCAGGATCAAAAACAACCTTCCCCGAGAAAGTGTCCCTCTTAGCCATTGACTGCCATATTGCTCGGGACCCGCCCCGCGCTGCTGTCCGGCACACCGTCCCTCCATGCTTACCGGTCCACTCCCAACCGCCTTCAACACCACCGTCGTGGCTCTGAACACTCCGGCCCCCCGTGGCTGAACTCCGGGGAGACCCGAAGCCTGTCCGTCGACGCCGCTCGCTGCCTCGGGCTCCTCGTCGTACTGCCCAGCACCCTCGTCCAAGGTGGATGGAGCTCCGGCACTGAGACACTGCCAGACCTCCATGGCGCACGGCTGCTGCTGCTCACTCCCAGGGTCCACAGCATCGGTCTCGTCGGTGCTTCATCGCTACTCTCAGCACCCTTGTCCCAGGCGCTCTGCTGGGTCGTCTCCATGCCGAGCCATAGCTGCTCGCTCCTGGGGTTCTCAGCTTCGCTTTTGTCAGCATCACTCTCTGACACAGGCATTTCATCGCTGCTATCGGCACCCTCGTCCCAGGTGCTTCGCTGTGTTGTCTCCATGCCCGGCTGTCACTGCTCTTCCCTGGGGCTCTTAGCCTCCCTGGTCCCGCTCTCCCGCTGTCCAGCCTCCAGCTGCGGGGATGACTCCTGCTGCTCTCCCTCTCCGCTGTTGTCACACACCGCGCTGTCCAGCTCATCAGCACTCCAGTCCTCCACCTTCCTGTGCTTCGCGGCTGGCCCACCGTCTTCAGTGACCAGGGACTCCCCCAGTTCCACCTCGATGCCCAGCTGGTAGCCTGGAACCCTCTTTTGGCACGCAGTTAGCTTCGTGGCTAGCCCCTCCACAGACACTGACTGTGCCGTTAGCTTCTCCCAGCTAACTAACTTAGCCTCGTTTGGCGCCAACACTCCTGCCAACCACAGCATCGTGGTCCTTGTCAGCCCGGCAAAAAACTCAGTCAGCCGCTCAACAGCATCCGCATACAAATCCATCTCTCTTAACGTAGCGAGAATTCTGCAGCCTTCTGCACCGAGATGGTGGGCCAAGAGTGCTCGTCGTCATCTCCCATCGACTCCGCTCAAACCCAGCCCCCCCGATGTAACCCTCAAACATGGCCCTCCACTTCGACTACAGGATCACCGGCTCTCCCGTGTACTCCAGAAACGTCATTAGGGGTTGAGGTAGCCTATACACTGCCATAATTTTCCTTGTTGCCAAATGTTATATATGAATAACACAACATAGCAAAAATATTTTTTTTTTGTAAGTTGTCTATGTTTTTTCAACTGATTTAAGACAATTTTGCACCGCTGAATCCGAAAATGACATCCGTTTCTCTTGATCAGGTCAGGTTTTTATGCTAAGTTATAAGCAGTTGTACAACAGTTGTACTGTAAATTGAATAGCAGACACTGATAAAGGTAAGTACATGTAAATTGAATGCTACGTCATCATTGTTCAAAATTCAGAGAATTTCAAGAAATAAAAAAGAATTTTGCATCATATAAACCGAAAATACTGTACATGTAAACAAAACGTAAAAAAAAACATGTGGCCATAGTTCAAAAAGTTGACCTGGTTCAGCAAAACCAATGTGATTTTTGGATTCAGCACATCAAAATTGTCCTAAATCAGCTAAAAAAAACTTAAGACAATAAATTTGGTGTTGACCAGTGTAATGCGACAGGAGCCATGCTGAACCTGAACGGTGAACCACCCTTTATTACAGAACAGACCACAATTATATATACATTGGGCCATGCTCACCTGATGTCACGCCAGGGATGGGTATGGCAGCACACACATTACACCACACAGTGGTGGGTAAACCACAATAAAAAATGTCACTGTCTCAATAATTTGTCATGTACCCTTGAGCATCAATTACAGCTTGACAGTGATGTCTCATGCTGTTCACAAGTCGACTTATTGTCTGCTGAGGCATGGCATTCCACTTTTCTTGAAGGGCAGCCCTCAGGTCACTGAGGTTGTGGGGTGCAGGGTTACAAGCCTCTCCACGGTGACTCAGCTTATCCCATAGGTTTTCTATGGAATTCAGGTCTGGAGAAAGTGCAGGCCACTCCATTTGAGGTACCCCAGCCACCAGCAGCCGTTCCGTAATGATGCGACCTTGATGAGCTGGAGCATTGTTGTCCATGGAGATGAAATTAGGCCTGTGTTGTTCATGCAGGGGCACAATGACTGGATTAATGATGTTATTCAGGTAGTATCAGCTTGCCACTGTACCATTCACAAGGTGTAGAGCAGTTCTGTATTGACTAGACACACTTACCCAGACTGTAACATGGTGACAACAGTGGCTGAGCATAGTGCTCTCCTTGACGTCTACAACATCATTGGCGGCCATCATTTCTGCTCAACGTGAATCGACTTTCATCAGCGAAAAGCACTGAGGCCCATTGGTCCCTCGTCCAGTGTAAATGCTCCCTGGCCCATGCAAGACAATGACGCCTGTGCCTGATGGTGTGGTCAGGTACCATTGCAGGTCATCTAGCACACAGACCACACTGATGTAAACATTTTGAATGGTCTAATGTGACACTTGGGTGCCTCTTACCTCCCTTAAATGTGCCTGGAGCTCAGTAGCATTCATCATCTGGTTCAGGCACTGTTCACAATGAAGCGGTCATCAGCGTGGGATGTGGGCAAAGGACATCCACTTCTATGCCTTTCTGTGACTCTTCCAGTCTCTCTGTATCTCTGTTGAAACCTGCTGATGACACTCTGTGACACTTTAAGTTCAGTGATCACTTGCCTCTGAGAACATCCTGTTTGAAGCCTCACAATGGTGAGGTACTGTTGATCAGTTGTTAGGCGTTGTCTTGTTCTTATGATGTCAAAATGTGAACAGCATGATAAAGAGGACTGTTTAAATACCAATTCTAATTGAACCAGAAAATTTATTGGTCGATTTATGACTCAAACACTTGTTGTGAATTTTGCCACTAAACACCTTGTTAGACAACAGCAAGTTATGCAAAAAGTACTGAAACATTGAACAGTTTGACATGTGCATTCAAAAGGTTAGAGGAGGTCAAATTAAGTTCACCTGTAAAGGTTATAGTGCATTTTAGGTGCATCCTGAAATTTCTCCTGAAAGCCGAATATCCCTAACTTTTTGTGAGTAGTGTATGTTGTTGTCACACTTTATCATTTCACCATGTAAACTCCATGTAAGAAATGATGACATGTTAGATCAGGGGTGGGCAGTGAGGGCCATTCCACTGCAGGTTTTCTGTTCCACCCAGTACCTTCAGCAGGTGTTTTCAATTATTAGCAATCCTTGTAGCTGATCAGAGCAAACAGCCATGGAGGAATAGCCCTCCATGGCACATGACTGGCCACCCCGTGCTAGATTGTCGGAATTAAGTATTGAGCTCACAGTCACTCAACTGCAAGACGTCTTGCATATTGCAGTTACTTTCTATAGATAACAATCGTAACAGATGAGAACACACATCCTGTCTTACATGTAGGTAGAAAATGATGCATTTTAGTGTACTTGTATCAAGAGAAGAACCAGTTAATTGCTTAAAGTTGTAGTTTTCATGAATAACAGTAACAGTTTCTTAACTTTTGACAACCAGCTGAAGCAGTTTCAATGACAAAATAATATTAACTCATTTTCCAGTATATCTGAAAGAGATTCACTTTAAAATAGCTAAACATAGCCTATGCTCTATAACTACAGTATGTGAACTTCAACATTTTATCTGCAGAGACTATGTCATATTTTGTTGACCTCATGAACTTTCTCAGTCATTAGGTCAACATTTACAATTGATTTATTTACAATACATTTACAATTACCTAAGTAATCCAAATATTTCAATTTATGTTGCTGTGGTAATTAATTTCCTAGCAAAAAATAATCCAAACTCTCCCATGTGCTAACTCTCAGACCAAGACCATCAAAAGACATTCTTAGTTTATCTATTCAGGAGAGCACTCTTGAGAGTAAGAATTTTATTAGCAAAAGTATTGTGGCCCTGGAGAGTTATTAACCTGCCATGTCTTTTTAATAGCTGCAGACAGCTGTGCTCCCAGAGGAAACCTGTGCAAGCACAGTGACAACACACAGAAAAGCCCCACCTGGGTCCAATCTGAAGACCCTCTTGCAATGAGGATAAAACAACAGAGCTAATGTGCTGTGAATGCTCAAAGCAAAATTCAAAATGTTATAATGCAGCTGCATGGAGCAGACAAACTGCACTTACAGTAAACTATTATCTAATCTTGCTTATAAAAGGAGAAAAAATGGGGGATCAAAAAAGATCCACTACCATATGCAGGTGGAAAGTGACTTGCCAATGTTCTGTTTTATATAAATCAGCGTAGCAAATACTGGTCTGCCTTTACTGTGAATCAGCAAGCAGACATTCTTAATGCTGCCACACCAAACTCCCTCAAAATCAAAGAGATAAGATAAGATAAGATAAGATAAGCCTTTATTAGTCCCACAACGGGGAAATTCCAGGATTGCAACAGCACAGGGATAGCAACACTCAGAGCAACAATCAGAAGGCAAGAAAAAAAACAAGCAAGCAAGAGCAGCTAATAAACATATGTACGTATTACTATAAAATATATATATATACACACACACACAGACACACAGTGCAGAGCATTGTAGCTGGATGGAATAAATATATGAATATATGAACACACAGGTCTTACCAAAGACACGAGTCTTACCAAACTTAATGTCATAATCCCTTCCACTTCATCAGCGCTGCATAACTACCACCATGACGGACCCGCTCGCCTATGCAGTGGAAATAACCCACTACCATCCAACTCCATAAAGTCTATTTATCAGAATGATCTCTTTAAAGTCAACTCTCCCCATCCCGTCGCCCTACTTAAAGCCATGTCGTGTTAGTGCCCATAGATCGTCTCCCTCATTCACATCACCACATCACTGTGCTTATTCTCTCATTACAGAGCACAGGCACGACTCTTTCTTTACTGGGATTAATGCAACCGGATACTTTGTCAACATGTATGAACATCTCCTCTGGAGAAACTTGACTGCCATTACATAACCCTCATTTATCAAGAAGTGGGACATTTTTATTTTATTTCTTTATTTTTGCTGCAGCACTAAAATGATTTAGCTTTTCAGTGTATCCCTGATAGAAGTGTCAGAATAGTTTTTAAAAGCTTTTCCATGCATAATTTCGGCTCATTTAATGATGGGTAATTGCCATTCTGCCAGTCTGACTAAATATTTCTGAATCGGATGCTTTGTTTCAGGAAGACTTGATTAATTTGACATCCATGTGACTTTCACCATTTACCCTTCACAATACCTGCTCGCATTTCCGTTCCTATTAGCCACTCTGAAATGTATCCCTACAAAATCTTTTAACCCAGTCTGCCTTATTGTTCTCCCAAATTATTACAGTCTCTGCATAAACTGTATTTTTCTCCGCATGCTTTTTAAACATCCTCTTCCTCATGGGGGGTAGAGATGAACTGTTGAAGACTTAGAAAGGAGAACATGATATGATTAAAATATGAGCACTGTTCCACATGAATATTGTGTATTGCTATTCACACTGGCAACATTCCTGCTTATATGTAAGTAAATATTGTTTGACATCATTTCACAATTTTCTGTGAATTCAAATACTGACAGGATCCCAGTAGTTAAATATTCATTCTCATTGGTTGTTGACAGGTGCACTAAATGCTGCAGAAAATGATATTGTCTCCATGCAACCATAAAAGCTCAAGGATTTTTGATACTTTTTTCTTTCTTTTTAGTTTGCATTTCCATTTGCTCAGATACAAACATTTATCTTAAGGCGAATAAAAACACCAACCCTAAATAGGTCATTTAATATCATTGTCAAAGGTCAATACAGACATGAAGGAGATAGCTTAAGGTGAATGCTTATATAATCGTATGCCCAATAGGTGTTTCTATCTCCAGCCTAGCTTTCATTCAAGAGCATTATTTTTTATATATACTGTATGTATATTACAAGATTTTGTCCCATCAAATGATTGAGCAGAGTACCTCAAAAGAGAGAGCAGTCTCCTGTGACTGAAAAAAGCGACTTAAATATGTCATCTATTTAATATGTTAATGAATGTTGCCTAAGTCATTTTTTTGTTCTTCATGTTGTAGATTCCAGTACAATGGGATTTGCACTTGAATAGTTTGAATTACAGAAATCCTCCCAATCAGGCAGATTTGCAATATTTGAACTGACACGGCCTCTTCAGAAAACCCACCCTCAGCAGGTTTCTCCCTTTTAAATCAAAGCTGCTGCTGTTTTTGCCCTGTCAGGTATCTGCAGTGGTAAAAATGCTTAATATGTCTCACATTTGTGTCCCCATAAAGGTTTTCCTGCTGCTGGGTTTATAGGAAACATTTTTTTAATCAAAAAGGCAGCAATACAGATCAGGCCACAATGACTCTGGACCACTTATTCCATTGACTCGAGGGCTGCTCATTAAAGATAAGGCTGAAATTGCACATGTATAATATTATATATCTCTATAGGTCACATGGTAATTTGCAGCTCTGAACTCCTAAGAGTTTCTCTTTTACAGGTGCTAAGGTAGACTAAGATGTGATAAAAGTGCCAGCTGAATGCAGAGCAGTCATCTGGTTCCTCTACTTGAGAGGTCGCACACCACAGGAGACATTCAATGAGATGAAAGAGACTTATGGGGAGGATGCTACATTGTATGACATAGTCAAGCATTGACATTGACATTTCAAGTGTGGTTGGACATTGGTGGAAACGTCCATTTCCAGGCAACCATAGTGTGCCACTGATGAAAACACTATCTGGCAAGTGGATGCTGTTGTGTTGGAGTTGGGGCTCTTATTTGGGTGGTACGGGTGGTGGCTCCACCTTTCCGGTTCCGCTGCCACCCGTGGGTATAAGAAGGCAGTGGGCAGGAGGGGCGGGCTCTTGGCTGCCTCCCTTCCTGGTGGATGCGCTTGTATTGTAAGAAGAGCCTATTAATAAACGTGTGTTCAGTTCTACACTTCACTTCGTCCTTGGCTCAAGGTACCGAGATAACATTTGACAGCTAGTATAAAAGCAGGTATGGATGCGTGTGTGACGTCTATTCTGTCGTTTTTGGAGCTGCCCGGTGAACCACCCATCCCTTGGTCACGGTGGTTCGCCGCATTCCAGATATACTTGGTGGCACTGGACCTTGGCCAGATGGAGAAATTGAGAGCACGGGCATTGTTGGTCCATAACTTAGGAATGGAGGGACAGCGAATTTTGACCATGTTGGGCAACTGTGATAGCTTTGAAGAAATGGTGGAGCTAATGGTGCACCATTTTCACGCCCCGGAAAACGTCATCATCCGGAGGATTCAGTTTTGACAGCACCGCCAACAGGCTGGCGAGTCGGTGCAGTGGTTTGTGGCAGACCTGAGACTGCTGGCCAGTGACTGTCAGTTCGGACCGTTGGAGGAAGAGACGGTCCATAACCAATTGGTGGTCGTCTGCCCTGCTATTAGGTCAAAATTACTCACGTTCTTGGGTGAATTGACACTTTCTACAGCCATCGATTTGGCTCAACAGCTGAAGGCAGCAGATAAGCTAACCAGCATGGAATATTGATGATGGATTTCCTGACAAAGGGTAACACAGATAGCAGGATATATTATACTTTACTACTCCAGAAATTGCAGAAGGCCATAAAAAAGAGGTATGGCATGCTTACCAAATGTGTCTGCCTCCTGCAAGACATCACCCTGCTTCAAAACTTGCATGTTGCCCAAACGGAAACATGATAATGCAGCTATGGAATCCTTCCTTACCCACCTTACTCTGTCAATCTCATACCATCTGTCATTTTTGAAGGACAAGAACTTCCAAGCAGATAAAACATTGATCTCCAAGGTCAAGTCATGGCTTCTAATGAAACCTGCAGACTTCTACAGATGAGTTCTCCACAGCTGCATAAAGTGAGGAGAAAAGTGTGTGAGCCTTGGTGGTACCTATGTAGCAAAAGACTAATAACTGTGCCAAGTTTCATTACTTGTTAACACCACGTATGTCACAAGTGGCCCTTTTCAAGGGCTATGGAAGGACACCAACGCTCACTGTGGTTTTGCACATTTATTAACATAATGACAAACACTACAAAAACACAGAACTTACATATAATAAGGTGTAGGGGCCAGAGGAGAGCGGGGCTCACGACCAGTAGGGAGGAAGAGCAGCCTGGGGAAAGCACAGGCTGAGGGGCTAGGAGACGCCGGGAAAAAGAGACAATTATGGCCATAGCACACCTGAAGAGCAGCGGGGCTCACAGCTGAGGGAATTAGGGGAAAAGGACAAATTACCTGGTCAGAGCTCAAACATTCACTTCAACGGCAACCCAAATACACTCAGTGTCTGACAATTGAGTAACTGAGGAAAAATGCAGTAGGACACAACAACGGGGAAACATTATCGTGCCCTCAAGGAGTGATGAGACCATGTGACAAATGAGTGACCGGTATGGATACATGAGTAGAAATGTCACATAATCAATGACAGCTGTGCAGCCTTCAAAACTGAGTTTGACAGCTGGAAGCTTCACAGCACTGTCAAAGTAAAAGCACAAAAAACAGAACTAAATAATGATACAAAAGTAAGACAACACAACCCCAGATGTAAATAATACTACACTTACAAAATGACACAATAACTCGACAGGAACCAAGTATGACAGACAAGATAAGCAGAGAAACAAACAGATAAAGACTAAACTTAAACTGAAGACTGGGCACGGCCCCCACTCATGCCCAGGATCATGACAGTGT
This sequence comes from Pholidichthys leucotaenia, assembly GCA_020510985.1. NCBI lineage: Eukaryota > Metazoa > Chordata > Actinopteri > Cichliformes > Pholidichthyidae > Pholidichthys > Pholidichthys leucotaenia. Next base: position 163,738,866 of record CM035839.1, read on the forward strand.
CCCCCCTCAATGGGTGGATCCCAGACACCCCAGGGAAACATCAAAAATGAAAAAGACCCCCCCCCCCCCCGCTCACGAAGAAGACCCCCCCAACAAGAAAGCAACCCACTCTGGGGGGAGGAGGGGGATCCCAGGCATGGAGGGACTGAGACAAAACAAGAAAAGGGAAAAAAACAAAAAAAAACAAACACTCATGACCCACAACCTGAACAAAGATGACAGCATAAGACTCAAGGACCCCTGGATGATAGCAACGGCAGTTTGGGCTGTCTACCAGAGTTCCAGGACCACCAGAGCGCACAGTAGGACACGTTCAGTGGCCTCCCTGAGTTTCTGAGCCACCTGCACATATGGCGAAGCCTGTCGGGTGGCCTCCCAGAGTTCATGAACGACCGGACCGCTGAGCACAACATACCTCCCCCTGAAGGCGGCAGCAGAAACCCATGCCCCAGCGGACTGCAGGATCTCCAGCAAGGAGGAGGTGGAACCAGAGCTGTGGATGGTTGGCCTCCAACAATGATTGCTGGCCAATGGTGCAGCTGGACAGTGATGGCGACTGACCAGTGAGGAGACCAAATGAGGGGCAAGGCTGCTCATCAAAGACCTCCGGCGAGGACGGGGAATCCATGATAACCTCAGACGAAGGCGTGGAACCCACGGCAACCTCAGACGAAGATGTGACACCCGCAGCGACCTCAGATGAAGGTGTGGCACCTGCAGCTTTTACTTTGACAGTGCTGTGCAGCTTGAGGCTGTCAAACTTGGGTTCACAGGCTGCACAGCTATCATTGATTATGTTACATTTTTACTCATGTATCCACACCTGTCACTCATTTGTCACATGGTCTTATCATTACTTAAGGGCACGACAACGTTTTCCCATTGTTGTGTCCTACTGCATTTTTCCTCAGTTACTCAACTGTCAGACGCTGAGTGTATTTGGGTTGTTGTTGAGGTGAACGTTTGAGCTCTGACCAGGTAATTTGTCCTTTTGCCACAATTCCCTCAGCTGTGAGCCCTGCTGCTCTTCAGGTGTGCTCTGGCCGTAATTGTCTCTTTTCTCTGGCGTCTCCTAGTGCCTCAGCTGGTGTTTTCCCCAGGCTGCTCTTCCTCCCTACTGGTCGTGAGCTCCGCTGTCCTCCGGCCCCTACACTTTATTATATGTACTGTAAGTTCTGTGTTTTTGTAGTGTTTGTCGTTATGTTAATAAATGTGCAAAACCACAGCGAGCGTTTGGTGTCCTTCCATAGCCCTTGAAAAGGGCCGTTTGTGACATACAGTATGTGGTGGTAACAAGTAATGAAACTTTGCATAGTTATTAGTCTTTTGCTACATAGGTACCACTAAGGCTCACACACTTCTCTCATCGCTTTATGCAGCTGTGGAGAACTCATCTGCAGACGATTGCAGGTTGCAACAGAAGCCATGACTTGACCTTGGAAATCAACATTTTATCTGCTTGGAAGTTCTTGTCCTTCAAAAATGACTTCATGGTTGGAAAAAAGTGGAAGTCAGGTGCTATGAAATTGAGAGTGTAAGGTGGGTGAGGAAATATTTCATAGCTGCATTACCATGCTTCCATTTGGGCAATATGCAAGTTTTGAAGCAGGGTGACATCTTGCATGAGGCAGACACATTTGGTCAGCATGCTACGCCTCTTTTTATGGCCTTCTGCAGTTTCTGAAGTAGTAAAGTATAATAAGTCCTGGTATCTGTGTTACCTTTTGTCAGGAAATTCATCATCAATATTCCAAGCTGGTCCCAAAGACCGTAAGCACAACCTTGGCCTCCTAATGTTGAGTACCTGCCTTCTGCGGAGGTGGTGAGTCACAATGATTACATTTCCTCAACTGAGCTTTAGTCTCTGAATCATAGTGATGGACCCATGTTTCATCCTGTGTGATATCACCTCTGGGATTAATAAAGTATTCAAAATACAAAAAAAAAAATACAAAAAAGTCTGGATAAAGGAGGATAAAGTCCTCCTTGGTTTGCTTGTCACATGGCCAAAAGAGCCAAAAAGCTCCTGGAAAGGTGTGAGCAACCAAGAAGTCCATCGTGCAGAAAATTATGCATGTGCAAAGGGTCAGGGATGATTTTTTTCCAACGACACCACACTGATCTTGATATCTTGGGCTAGTAACTGGACAGTTATCCAGTGATCCTCTAAAATGGTGGCATCCACTTGCCGGATGGTGTCTTCATCAGTGGCACACTGTGGTTGCCCGGGAATGGGCATTTCCACCAATGTCCAACCTCACTTGAGCTGTCGATGTCAATGCCTGACAATGTCATACAATGTGGCATCCTCTCCATAGGTCTCTTTCATCTCATTGAATGTCATTTCTTGTGTGTTCTATGAAATGCATTGTTCCATTGCCAAAACGGGTTTCAGCCGATGTGTATAGTGATTTGTGTCATGTGTTTTTGTTTATGAAATAGCGACAGACAAGAGCAGATTGTGATGGAGTTGGAGCTAATAAATGTTAAGCTGTTAGAATAATTTTGAGCATTATTTAAAGTCAAGTAATCAGGCGGAAAGTTTAATTTATGTACATTTATTACAAAAATATAGTCACCCCATTGGCCACCTTGGGGGACAAGGCATGACATTCAGACACACCTAGAATCGCTAATTGTTTCTACAAAATGGCGGCGGCACGCACGGACGCAGCGGCCCCTCTTGGCATCAGTGTGTATGAGAGTTTTGATCATCCCAGATGTACATTCTGTAAAACTTACAACCGTGAGACCTTATTAAACATCAAGGTACTGCACGCTGCAAGAATCGCGGTGCTCGGTTGTGATTTGGACATTCTCCGCCAGCATGGAATTCTGGCGGAGTCCCCGCTGGAAGCTACCCGAGAAAGGAGTAAGCGCAGACTGTGTGAACGCAGGCAAAAGCGTGGAAAAAGGGCCGGGATCCATGCTAGGCTAAAGGCTAACCCCTCCAGACCAGCTGTACCATCGCTTCTTCTCTCTAACGTCCGCTCCCTCGACAACAAGCTGGAAGAGTTGCGTCTGCTGAGAGAAACCCGGAGAGAGTGGAGAGACTGCTGTATGCTTGTGTTCACGGAGACATGGCTCCACAACAACATCCCTGACGAGGCCATTCAACTGGAAGATATGGCGATGTTCCGTGCCGACAGAGTAACGGCGAGCTCCGGTAAGAGCCGTGGGGGTGGGCTATGCATCTATGTTAATAAGAACTGGTGCGTTAATGCCACATTAGTGTCTAAACACTGCTCTCCGTTGGCGGAGTTCGTTATTGTAAATTGTCGGCCATATTATTTGCCGAGGGAATTCAGCAACGTGTTTGTAGCGGCTGTTGACATAACGCCGAGCACTAACGCTAATGCTAATGCTAAGAAGGCACTCGGGGAACTGCACGATGCGATTAGTGAAATCCAAACTTCACATCCGGACAGTTTTGTGGTGGTTGCGGGGGATTTTAACCACACCAGCTTAAAGACTGTGCTCCCCAAGTTTAAACAATGTGTAGACTTTAAGACCAGAGGAGAGAATATGTTGGACTTAGTGTACACAAACACAGATGCATATAAGGCTATACCCCGCCCCCACCTCGGCCTTTCTGACCACATATCCGTGATGCTGGTGCCTGTCTACAAACCTTTATTGAAGCGCAGCAGGCCGGCAGTGAAACAAATCAAGATTTGGCCAGAGAGTGCAACCTCTGCACTGAAAGACTGTTTTCTGCACACAGACTGGGAGGTTTTCAAAATAGCAGCCTCCCAGGAAGACAAGACAGATGTGGAGGAGTATGCTGAAATGGTCACCAGCTACATTGCGAAGTGCACAGAGGATGTCACTACAGTGAAGACCATCACTATGCGGGATAACCATAAGCCCTGGATGACTGCAGAGGTGCGCTTACTGCTAACAGCCAGAGATGCAGCCTTCAGAGTGGAGGACAGGATCACTCTCCGCTCAGCCAGGTCTGCGCTCTCAAAGGGAATTAAGGCGGCAAAGCGCGCCTATGCGGAGAAAATCCAGGGACACCTCTGTGACACTAGGAACACCAAGAAGATGTGGCAGGGAGTTCGGACACTGACGGGCTATAAGTCTAGGCAGGGGGTCGATGATGATGACGCTTCGCTTCCAGACAGGCTCAAAGACTTCTTTGCACGTTTTGAAGCATCTAACCCGACAACCAGAGGGAGGGCTGGCCCACCCCCACCATCGGTGGGACCAGCTTTTACCATCAACACAGCGGACACATGGAGGACCCTAACCAGAGTCAACCCACGTAAAGCTGCAGGTCCGGACAACATCCCGGGATGTGTACTCCGAGACTGCGCAAGCGAGTTGGCGGATGTCCTGACTGACATTTATAACATCTCCCTGAGTCAGGCCATTGTTCCCAGATGCTTCAAGACCTCTATCATTCTACCAGTGGCAAAGAAACCAGTTGTGTCCTGTTTGAATGACTATCGTCCTGTTGCACTGACACCAATTGTGATGAAGTGTTTTGAACGGCTTGTCAAACCACACGTTACAGCCTGCCTCCCTGCATGACACGACCCGCTCCAGTTGGCATATCGTTCAAACCGCTCCACGGAGGATGCTATAGTCACCACCCTACACTCTGTCATCACCTACCTGGACCAGAAAGACACCTACGCCAGACTCCTGTACATTGATTTCAGTTCAGCATTCAACACCATTATTCCCCAGAGACTGATGGAGAAATTACTCCTTAAGGTCTGAACACCGCTACATGCCTCTGGATCCTGGATTTCCTGACTGAGAAACCTCAGTCTGTCCGGGTTGGAAACAACATCTCCAACTCTGTCACGCTGAGCACTGGAGCCCCTCAAGGCTGCGTACTCAGTCCACTGTTGTTTACACTTCTAACACATGACTGTGTATCCAGACACGAAGGGCACCAGATTATTAAGTTTGCAGATGACACCACGGTGGTGGGACTGATTCAGAGGGATGAGGAATCAATGTACAGGGAAGAAGTGAGAGACCTGGAGGGCTGGTGCAGGGAGAACAATCTGGTGCTCAACGTGGACAAAACGAAGGAGATGATTATCGACTTCCGGCGGTCACAGCCTGAACACGTTCCCCTCAGCATCAGCGGACGTTTAGTGGAGAGAGTGGAGAACATCAAGTTCCTCGGAGTGCAGATCTCGCAGGACCTGACCTGGAGCAAGAATTCCTTGGGGATCAGGAAGCGGGCTCAGCAGAGACTGCACTTCTTGAGGAAACTCAAACAGGCCTCTCTCCCCATCTGCATCCTCAGGACCTTCTACAGGGGTGTGGTGGAGAGTGTTCTGACGTACTGCATTGCTACATGGTACTCCAGCTGCAGTATGTCAGACAAAAAATCCCTGCAGAGGATAATCAAGGGAGCTGAGAGGGTAATTGGAGTCTCCCTCCCCTCTGTCCAAGAACTTTTTCAGAACCATTGTAGGAGCAGGGCACTGAACATTGTCAAGGACCGTTCTCACCCTCTGCATAAACACTTTGAACTTCTGCCATCTGGTAAACGATTCCGGAGCATCAGAGGCAGAACCACCAGACTGATCAACAGCTTCCTTCCACAAGCTGTCAGGATGCTGAATAGTTGACCCGGAATCTCTCATACACACTACTGCACCTACGGACATTATGTATATTATTTGTATATTATAGTTAGCTAGTTTTTCCCAAGTATGTCTCAGGGATGTGAAAATGGATGGGGGGGGGGGGTGGAGGTGGGGGGTGAAGATATGTGCGAGTGTGTCTTATATCATGCTGCTTCTATTTATATGGATGCCGAGAGAAACGCAATTTCATCTTGCCTGCACTATAGTTGTATGTACAGCAATATGACAATAAAGTTTGATTTGATTTGATTTTGATTTGATTTGATAAAGGATCCATTCTTCTAAGTCTGATATATATAGGTAGGAGAAAGGGGAGGGAGGATGAGGATATGGGAAGGAACAGAACGGGACAGTCCTGATAACTGAGCTTATCCAGGCGGACGTCAGACACTCTGGAGACACTGGTCATGAAGACATGAGATCCATAAAACTAACAGAATGTCCATCTACCACTGATCTGTACAGGCTGAGGAGTTCCTGTGCATTCCTGTGACCCAAAACAGGTTATGTCAAAGAGATTATAATAAATGGCTTAGATCATTCCTTTCGCATGTACTGATCCTCAGTCTGAACTCGCTGAAATTGCTCACAGAAACAGGCCAAGAATATATAAACTTATCCTATATGGAATGCACATATAAACATTAAACATGGCATATGAAATGTATGATACTTCTCAAATATAATAATACATTATTAATATCAATAATAGTATAGATAATATGGAATTTTTCTATCATATTCCCCCTTGATGCTTAATAAAGCATCAGGATTAAAAGAAAAATAATAGTGAATGAATTAATATAAGGATATGTGTAAGAATTTGCATGCTGTTATATGTCTTTGCAAGTTAAAACATGTGTAGAATATATCAAAAGTGAATATGTGTGATGTGACCAAAAGTAATCTCAGACAGTGTCAAATAAGAACATAGAAAATAATATGAAACAGCCTTAAAAACAGCCTTAAATTGTATTGTGACCTTCAAAAACATCCTCAGGCCAGTATTGCCCCTCTCACCATCCTCATCATCATATTAAGGACTCACACAAGAAAAATCTGAAGTTATAAAAATCATTACCAAGTTTATGATGAGACTTCTCCATTAAGAGAAACACTAACTTCTATGAGTATCTGAAGTATTAATATGACCATCTGCATCATTTTCATGGATAGAAGTAATATAATAATCTCCTATAATAGGGCCTACACCTCTACGGGTGGTAATTAGTCAATCAAGGACCATTCTATCCTTTGTCATAATTTTGTAAATAATTGTAGTCTACAATTAAGTGTTTTAATCCCTAAGGTATTTTGTTTCTACTCTCACTCAAAGAAACAATGAACAAAACCTCACTCCTGTACTTTTCATCTGAAATTGCATTCATGCTTCATGAATGGAATCATGTGGTAGAAAAGCATCCCTCTTCACCCTGCCCACCTGCCCTGCCGACATGATGAGGGTACGGTCAGTTGCCAAAACGGGGTACACAGATCTGCCCAGTGTCCAGCCAGATGTGAATAAGCCCAATGACTCAATGACCTTTGATAATGTAGATCCTTGGTATAACACTTGCTCGCTTCGTTGGTCAAGCAGGGTAGCAGTACAGGGGAGAGACACACTGTAAGCCGTTGCATACTCAGAGATTGTTAAACTGTTGAAAAGGGGACATCCCCACTTCAAAAAGAGGAGTTCCCTGATGAAATTAACCTTGCATTTGCAGAGTAAGGAGTGTTATCATGTTTCTAATCAGTGGAGTGATGTGTTGTGTCAGGTGTGATTCAAAATGAAGTTTTCTATGTTATTTCTGTATATAGCTTCTCTTAAAAAAAAACAAACAGCCTGTAGTAGCTGCATTATTTTAGCAGTAAAGATATTTTGCCTAACTGTTAATGTTATTAAGAAGCAAACATAACAATTCTCTACAATGTAAAAGCAATGGAGCAACTTAATAACCAATATTAAGTATTACTAGAGGATGATAAGGTAACAACACTGACCATGATTTTCTTTCCCTTGTATTTTTTCCCTCTTTTTCTCCCTTGTCATGATAAACAAACAGCCTGCTTCTCTATTAGCAGAGGTCCTTACTGGATGCCAAGTCATCAGCTGACACTTGCATAGAGAAACAGTTAGACAGTCATTTGTTGTTTCTCTTTTTTTTCAAATAAGTATTATATACTGTATATATATATATATATATATATATATATATATATATATATATATATATATATATACACTACCGTTCAAAAGTTTGGGGTCACTTAGAAATTTCCTTATTTTTGAAAGAAAAGCACTGTTTTTTTCAATGAAGATAACTTTAAACTAATCAGAAATACAGTCTAATACACATTGCTAATGTGGTAAATGACTATTCTAGCTGCAAATGTCTGGTTTTTGATGCAATATCTACATAGGTGTATAGAGGCCCATTTCCAGCAACTATCACTCCAGTGTTCTAATGGTACAATGTGTTTGCTCATTGCGTCAGAAGGCTAATGGATGATTAGAAAACCCTTGTGCAATCATGTTAGCACAGCTGAAAACAGTTTAGCTGGTTAGAGAAGCTATAAAACTGACCTTCCTTTGAGCAGGTTAAGTATCTGGAAAAAATTATTATTTCAAGTACAAATCATTATTTCTAACCTTGTCAATGTCTTGACTATATTTTCTATTCATTTTACAACTCATGGTGGTAAATAAGTGTGACTTTTCATGGAAAACACAAAATAATTGTCTGGGTGACCCCAAACTTTTGAACGGTAGTATATATATATATATATTAAACACTGTCTTGCTGAGGGTTTCAGGTGGAGTAAAATGTTAGATGCACCCAAGTGCCATGTCCTTCGCTTTCCGCGGCTGTTTAGGTCAGCAGGATAACCTTTGTGCTGTCCTTGCCAGGGAGTTTTGGTCTAGTTTCCTTTGATGACCAGATCCCCTTGTTTGCTCAAGAGATGGGTGCACCTCCTACGATTCCTTCATCACATGGTCCCTCCTGGGAAGGGCAGTATGGATGACATTGCTGTCAGTTGTCATTCCTTGCATATAATCACCCAGAAACCCCTCCTCATCACCTACATTAAATGGCTTCAATGATAGGGTTTGTCATTCACAATCTCCCTATTTTCTTATTTGAATATTAAACTAATCTTGTAGACTGTTGATGGTAAGCTAAGTGGTCTCCTAGGTAAATGTTTGGTTCTAATAATTTAGGAACTGCTCTTAAATGTGACATGATTTGATTTACAAAGTGTATTCCATTTCCATTATTTAAGTAAATCATTTCAGTTATTTTAAATCTTGATATTGTTTTAGTTAAAACAATAAGTAGCAATATTTAAATTAGTGTAGGGTAAAGCCTTTGCATATTCAATAAGTGTGTAAATAATTTCTAAACATTTTTTAGCTTCACTCTTATTTAGTTCAATGAGATCCATGCAAAGGTTTTGAAAAAACAAACAAACAAAAAAAAACTAAGTTTATGCAGGGAAGATCAAATTATTTTGCTTTGAGCGGCTGTTCTAAATTGTCCCTAGATATCTGTTTCCTATAGGCCCTTAGAATAGAGGGTTAGTATTAATGAAAGCGCTTTGAGTGGTCTTTGTGACTAGAAAAGCGCTATATAAGTGCAGGTTAGTTAGTTAGTTAGTTAACTGAGTAAGAATATGTATTGTCTTTGTAGTAGATTCTAAATCAAGTCCCACAGTAAAGATAAATTCAGCACAAGTTGGACTTTCCTTAGACATTTGGAACTTTTCTCATATATTTGCATGATTTTCTTCCTTTTCAGTTTACCTTGTTCCTTATAAACATGATGTTTCCTTTACAATAATCTACAGATATTTCCTTAAATATCTGGAAATTTATTGATATAACTTTTAACTTCTCCTATTGAATGTTGTGATTTCATTACCAAGTGGTTTCATTTATATTTTTCCGCTTCATTATTGATCATCTATTGATCATTTTTATGTATTATCTATTTTTCTGAGGCTTGCTAATTATTTTTTGCTAATTAATTTCTTTGGTACCCCCCTTTTGATGCATGGAGACACACATGCAGCAAAGTTACAGGGTATTTGATGGGTAGTGTCTGCTTACTAGAAGGAAGCGTGTTACCACTTTTATGTGTTACACACAGTTAATTTAGATGAAAATTTGTGAGTAGTACAGCTCCTTCAAAATGAGGTTTCAATAATCATAGTTTCTTTTGTGACGTCTCTTGAACTAATTTAAAAAATTCCATTTAGGAAAAAGCAATATAGCTGTCTGTGCAGATTTGATATGATTTAGCATTGATTACTAAAATCAGTTTGTCCAGTTGAACACAAACAGGTTGAATTTGTGTAAGTGAATCCATGTGAAAAGGTTGTGTCACACTCCTTTAGTCAATGGAAAGGTGGACATTTTTCCTAATTAGAATTTGGCTTAATTTTGTACAAGGAATGCCTCATTTATACATTCCTTGGTAAATTATGGGGTGGATTGTAGTCCAGAGGCCCAGCTCGGCCATGGCTGAGCATCGGGAAAACACATTCCTTATTACTGTCACATTTCTGAAATGTGATATTGTCACACCATTATGTGGTGAGTGGCATCAGATGTATCCTGCAGTGTGAAGTCATATGAACACTACATTTTTAAAGTCAGAGTCATTTAAATTGTTATGCTTTATATCATTTGCAATGTCACTTGTTCTACTTAGCTTCAAAAAATGCTTGTCAACTGAGAGGTCCTTCCCCCTGTGGTCATTCCAGCCAATGACCCTGTCACACACACACCGTCCGGCCTCCTCCCATCTCCCACAAAGATCAAATGTCGGTGCCATCCTGCAAAGAAAAATTTGGGGAAAGCCTGATGGCTTCCCCATCTGCACCTTCAGTATTTACATAAACAGGAGTGCAAATTTTATCACCTCGTAAATTGATTTTACTAATGTTCCAGTGATCATCATTATTTTTTGTGTCCCTTAAATGTTTATCCCAGTTGTTTATTATAACATGTAATGTTAACCGGTTAAACTCTGTGACTTCTGCGGCCGGTCACGTCTCTGTGTTTTAGTGCATCTCAGTGTGCAATGAAAAAAAAAGCTGTATTTCCGGTCTTCCAGTACAGACACAGCCGTAAACAGAAAGCCAAAGGAGTGTTTGTGACATGGCTGTTTGACCCAGGAGCCAGACACTGACAAGAGTAGACTGTTTTCAACAATTATTTATTAAATCAGGTGTGTAATGTGTGTGAAGGTGTGAGTGAGTGTGATGCTGAGGAGCCGCTGGGGCTGAGCGAGTCCTGGCAGAGAACTGGCAACCTTGCAGGTGGCACTGGCAGACCCTTGCTGGCTCTGTGGCTCGCAGTGGCTCGGTGTGGGTGACGCTTGGCGCTGTGGAGAGGTGGAGGAGTTCCGAGGAGGAGGAGGAGTGGCTCCGTTATTCGGGGAGACAAGTCCGTCGCCAGGAAGGTCCACCTGTGCACAGGGGATTACACTTCGACAAGGTAAGTTAATCTGGCTCTTACGTGACGAAGCTTGGCGAGACTGCGTCGTGGATGCTCTGACAAGAGGATGAGTCCATGACGCGTTGCGTGCCGAAGCAGGCAGACGACTCCGTGCTGAACCATCAGAGACGATGGCTTTTAAGGTCCGCTGATGATTGGCGGCAGGTGTGTGCGCAGCCGAGGCTAATGATGGCCCAGCGGCCGCCATGACAGTTTAATTGGTTTAGAATGAGACTGACATCTCATTCGACCAACAAGAGCCTTGATTTGGGTTTTTAAACCTTGAATAACCAATGATCGAAAACCTAGCAAGAAGGATCTGCTCATCAACGACCGCGAATACAACGAGCCAATTGAGTAATCTGACAATAGACGTGTCGTTTAGCCAATCAATTTCTGACTTCAATGACACCCTACATGCAGTGGTTCCGTGTTTATATTTCCGGTAAAATGCCATGCGTTCCCATGCGTTAATCTCTTTTGACTCCACCGCTGTGTGACGCGCAGTCCTTTGTGATACTGTGCAGAACGGTCAGGGTAACATTAGCCATTATTTTACTTGTTTTGAAAATGGTTCACTAATTAAACCGAAAGGGCATGCATGAAAGCGTAGATGGCTTGACCAGGTCGGGTGACCTGGACAACAAATCAGTAAATAATGGAGGTTTGCATCAACGGAATAGCTGACGATCGTCAGACACCAGCGGACAATACCAGCGACAGTGCGGTTGTGGATAGGTAAGTCTTATAATCTAAATTATTCTTTATCCATAAAAATAGTAATAAAAATAACTTTTGACCAATCGGTAATTACAAGGGTCCCGCATGGCGACGTTTTTGTGTGCGCCGTGTGGGGGGAGGGGTTATTTGTTACTGTGTATATTGCAGAAAAATTCAATAATTTTTTAGTATAATTTTTATTTCACTGTAGGCTATTTTTTCCTGTAAAAAAAGGAACTGTGCTGTGTATGTCTGGGTTATTATACCTTTGTTTTACTGTGTAAACATGATCTGGTGAAATGGACCCCTGACCAAGTGAGCACACTAATGTGAGCACCCCAGGTGGACCCCAGTATTCAATCCGTACAAGTACATTTTCAATCCAATGATTTACAAAGTGATTCATAATTTTCTAAAGCCTCATTCAGAACATTATAGTCCCACAGACTGGTTTTCATCTGGGGCAGCATTTATAAATCACTGGATGGAGAATGCACCTGTTCATGTACAGACTGGATTCCGTGGTCCACTTGGGGTGCGCACTTGGTCAGGGGTCCAGTTGACCTGTATCTGTGTAAACTGGTGAGATAGTGAACTCTGGAAAAATTGGAGGGGGGAGGGTTGTTTTTGTGTATACTTTAGTGAAATGTATTAATTTTTAGCATAATTTTTCTTACACTGTAGGCTATTTTTGCCTGTTAAAAAAAAAACAAAAAAAAAACATGAACTGTGCTGTGCATGTCTGGGTTATTACCCCTTGGTTTTACTGTGCAAACTGCTGAGATAGTGAACTCTGGAACACAGTTTTCCAAACTGTACCATTTGGCACAGTTTGGCACAGTTCAAGAACGCCTTGTTACAACCTGAGAAAAAAGCTGTGCAATATATTCATTTTTTGTGGTATTGTTACGAAATTTTGACTTGAGCTTGAAAACACTTAGCTCTACAGTTCTGTTGTGTTTTCCAGCAAGTATCTGACAGCTGTATGTTATTTGCAAGCATTTGTATCTAAAAAAACACCCAGGCGAACTTTATTTTCTTCAAATTCAGTATGTTTAGATGATTGTTACTCAGTGGCAGGAGCACTTAGAGAGATTATGACTGTTTTGCCAAAAAATTCAGTGTTTTCTTTTAAATGAGACCAACCCCATAAAGATGCTGCAAAGGGTTGAAGAACAGCTTTTGATTTACTTTGGGCATGTTATTTTTAGGCATTTTTAGGGAAGTTGAACAGAGTGGAAGAGGTTTTAAGAAACACAAGTGAATTATTGTTTTTTTATTATTTTATTACATATTGCATATGCCACCAAGGATTTATTAAATTGAAAAGTGATGGTGATGTTATGATTCTTTGTTAATTTGGCAAGTCTAATTCCTAGTCAAAAAGAAAAAAAACATATGAATGCTTTCCCTTTCCTGTTGAAAAATGAAGAATGAAGAATAGCAGAAAAACCTTTAACCCATAAGAACCCAGACCCCTATAATTTTCCTTGAAGGAGAAAGGGGTCTGGGTTCTTATGGGTTAAATTATACCTAAAGCTTCCACAATTTGAATGTGTTTTTGCTATTCACAGCAAGTATTCACTAAATACTCTGTCAATCAGTAAATGTTTTACCAATTGACATGGGTAATCACTAGTTTAGGACACTATCATATGTTAGAAGCCTTAAACCAATGCAGCAGTTAGAATTAGTAATTGGAAATGCAGGCCTATTCTCCGTTTTCAGAAATTTATGGCACAGGACCACAATCCGTGATCTGTGGTTTTGTTTGTTTGTTTGTTTGTTTGTTTATTTTAATTTACCATCTCCCGATACTAAAAAAAATCATTATCATCTTGCTGTGTTCTTTTAGGAGGGAAAAAGTCACAGCATAAACTGTCTCAGATCCTGCTCTTGCGTTCTCCCCCTTTTTTACATGGACAGACCTAGGGTCAGAATGTAAATAAGATTGCATATGTCATGTATTAAAAAGTGAGTATAGTATTATGTAAACAAAGCAACAATATGACATACAATTACCAAGACCTCTGTTTGATAATCAGAAATCTCTGGCAAATCATATGCACAAACACATTAATTATCAATCTCTTTTGAACCTCTATGCTTTGAATCATGTAATATAGGGTATACATAAAGCCTTCAGTGATTAGGCATTATTAAGTGACAGCATGATATTGTAATGTTCAGTTAATCTCATCATTGTCATGCTTGTAGCATTGATTAAGATGCAAGCATTTGTACTTAACTTAGATGGTCAGCCGCCTCTTTGATGTCGATGGGGGGAGAGCACGGACAGTGACGAGGCTGGGTCTCAGAGGTTGGTTTTGTTTTGGCAGGGGGAAGGAGAACGTCAGTCCTGCATCCTTTTTCCCTGTAAAGTGCGCTGTTATGCTTCAGTCAAAGAAAAAAAAAGAAAAGTCAGTGATACGACAAAAAATTGAATAAAAATAGCTCAATGTTTTTCATTTTCCAAAGAAAAAAACTGGAGGGAATGAAAATATTGGCTTTAAAAATATGTAAATAGTTCATCATGTATGCAACATTAGAGTGAAAACCCACAAAGTTAGACTGAAAGAAAATGTAAAACCCCGAAACTTTGCAAAAAATACCCATATATAGATTGTTTTTTCCCTTTTACCAAGTTTTTACACACAAATCAGTAGCTACACATCCTTTTCTATTTGCTTTCCCAAATTCTCTCTCTCTCTCTCTCTCTCTCTCTCTCTCTCTCTCTCTCTCTCTCTCTCTCTGTCTATTTTTTCCCTTCTTTTTTTTGTTTTTCTCTCAAGGACACACATACACACAGAGACAAACAGGGCCCACACAGAAATGCTCTCTTTTCACGTTATCTCCACAAGGTCATGCAATAAAGACTTTTAGGTTCATGCCAAAACCCAAAACAACATGAGAATTACTTCAATTAATCTCCGGAACTGGCAACTCTTAGGGGGGGGGGGGGATCGCAGATATGGCAACCCCCACACACTGTCACTACAATGTGAAGCTCCCCTTTTTTTACACTGCCGTAAAAACACAACACCAGTCCACTGTTTTTGCTCAAAGCTACAATTTTCAAATAGCTATAAATTTAAACACTTCTCAAAAGGACAACAATTAACTAATCAATCCTTTTTATGCTAAAAAAAAAAAAAAAATCACCACCAACAGTTTTACAACCTGCTCCTTCCGCCTCTGCGGAGAACTCTCACTTTTTTTTTCCTTCCACACCGGAGCAGATTACACAGAGACAAAACAACCCAGACTGCAGTAACTTTTATCTACAACTCACAAAATAAAATATTTCAACGGTCACGTTAACCCCTCCGCTGTGTGCCAAAAGCCCAAAGAAAGACCTCCTCCCCCGGCATCTTGCAATAGCTCACCATAGCGGGGGAAGTCCCATGGGTGACAATGCAGACCCGGTAAGAGCACGAATCTTCCGTGAAAAAACCTTTTCCCTTCCGGGTTCACGTAACCTCCCCACGAATGCTGAAGGTCCAAACCCTGGACCATAAGCAGAAGTGGTCACAAAGGCATGAATCTGTCCGTGAAATTTTACTTCTCTGGGATCACATGATTTTTTCCACAGGACGTCAAACGTCTATGGTTAAAAGACCACGAATCTTTCCCTTTTTTCTTTGCATGCAAACTTCCGGCACCTCCACTGCACTTACTTGGACCGTAGAGAGCGGTGGATTTCTAAGAATCACCCCGGGTCTTGCTATAACGTTCACCGTTTGGAGAGGAAAAACCTCGTTCCTCCCAAAGAATTATTATGAGATCGCTCACCGTGGATAAAATAACTCAGCACTCAGGCCGCTAGTTTCACTCCTTTCAGTATTTTGCAGTGTACGATTGGTCCAGGGAATCTCACTATCTTTTATCCATAAACAACAACAAATGTTCTTACATTCAAGCCGCCTATAGGATTCTCAGATCCGTCACCCAGTCAGTTCCAGCGCCCCGGTCTGAAATGCCTTCACTGCAGTAACACTGAGCCTTTTTTTTTTACTCAGCCTGGGAAGGTCTTTTTATCAGCTGTGCACTTGCTGAGATCAAGCAGAGGCACCGGAAAGATGGAGATATGTGGAGCCGCTGTTTGGACGCCAAAATGTTAGAATAATTTTGAGCTTAAATTATTCAAAGTCAAATAATCAGGCGGAAAGTTTAATTTATGTACATTTATTACAAAAATATAAATAGTCACCCCATTGGCCACCTTGGGGGAAAGGTTACAAGGGATGACATTCACACACACCTAGAATCTGTAAAGGATCCTTTCTTCTAAGTCTGATATATATAGGTAGGAGAAAGGAAAGGGAGGATGAGGATAAGGGAAGGGACAGAACGGGACAGTCCTGATAACTGAGCTTATCCAGGCGGACGTCAGACACTCTGGAGACATGGGTCATGAAGACATGAGATCCATAAAACTAACAGAATGTCCATCTACCACTGATCTGTACAGGCTGAGGAGTTCCTGTGCATTCCTGTGACCCAAAACAGGTTATGTCAAAGAGATTATAATAAATGGCTTAGATCATTACTTACGCATGTACTGATCCTCAGTCTGAACTCGCTGAAATTGCTCACAGAAACAGGCCAAGAATATATAAACTTATCCTATATGGAATGCACATATAAACATTAAACATGGCATATGAAATGTATGATACTTCTCAAATATAACAATACATTATTAATATCAATAATAGTATAGATAATATGGAATTTTTCTATCATAAGCAAAAGCAACAAGAAGTCAGAGAAAACGGTGTGTGTTGTCAACGCTGCTGCCATTATTTGACAATTTGTGTAATTACTGGGTTATGATGAATCACAAAATGTTCTGTATGTGCTTACTTACTGTGCTTAATAATTCTTTGAATTTGGACTGTTGTTTAACCGACTTGCTTTGGAAGTTGTGCCTCTGTGAACAGGCAGAGCCAGGGTTGGATTAAGGAGGTTGTGGGCTCATGCAAAATGGCTATGTTTACATGCACGGTAACAGTTTTTAATTGGATTTATGGAGTTATCTGATTATTAAAGTAGTTATATAAAAACAATAATCACATAAAGGCAATTATTTTGTTAGGAAAAACTACATTAGCACACATAGTTTACTGCCCAGTAATGCATTTATTCAGTTCATGTAAACATGTCAAATCCTATTATTACCATTATCTGATTATTCCTAGTTTTCAGATTATTGTGGCCATGTAGCCGGGGTCATTGATGGATCAGCTTGACCTCCAAGGTCTTAAATTACTAAGGCAATGGCTATGGACACGGAACCTTACCCATAGAATTCTTGTTACAGATATGGCTCGAATCTGATTGGCCAGTACATTCTATTAATGTGTATCTAAAAAATAGCAGGCTAGAGGTATGGAAATCCGAGGCATTTATTTGCTTCAAAATTTTAATTAATATCTATTTACTACCTTTTTAACCTTATCCACTCCCAAATCCTAAAGCTAACCTCTTAATTTTAAGTCTAAATTTCATCTTATACCAAGTAAAATGATTTGGACAAGGTGCTGATAGCAGGACAGGAACCAGCAGCCTTCTGATCACAGGCCCAATGTACTATCGACCTAAGCCACAGCAGCAACTGTCTTGGAGCTGATCTGAAAAGCTTTAGTCCAATTGTCAACTCTTCCGTACCAATAGACATTTCGTAGCCATAGCTACTCCCAATTACAAAATAAAGTGAATGACCACAAAGTTCTAGGTTTAGCTTGAATGGCAGAAAAATATAGTGCCATTAAGACTAAAAGGTGCTGCTGCAGTGACCACAAGCACAAATGAACTATGAAGCCTTTTAAAAAAGAGAACAGACATTCTGCACTGTACTGCAACAGTGACTGTCATCTAATTTCCTCAGTCAATCAGACAAATGTGAAAAAAGGAAACACTAGCATCAGTGAAGCAACATTACATCACAAAGCAGTATCAATTACTCAAAATGCTACACTGTAAAATTCATAACAACTGTACTTTCTAAGATTTATAAAAGCAAAAAGGAACATCCATACTGGAAAGACTGGAAATTGTGGCAAAACAACACAGGGGCCCTTAGTGTGAAACAAATCACTGTATGTGCAGCAGGTAAAACAATACAAACAGCCAGTGGAAAGAGAATATAGAAGCCATTGTTTTGAAACATACAATTTGCAAGTTTGCGATTGAAATGGCACTTGGACAAAAAACATTTCTGCTGTTTGTAGGAACGTTCAGATGCTGTGATATCAGCATCCTTATTCTGGCAGCTCTCTGGTCCTTTTTTGGCCCAGTATTCCCAGTGTGTATGAATCTTTAATGCTAACAACTGTCATGGGCAGCGAGAGCGCGCCCCCTCCTTTCCGTTCATCTCTCCCCGGCTCATCAGAACACCTGCAGGAGAGGACACACCTGCGCCCTGTCATCAGCCAGCGTACTTAAGGAAGCATCCTTCAGTGATTCAACGCTGGCTTGTCTGGGTATACTGCCATAAGACAGCAAGTAATCTCACACTGGGTAAAGAAATTATTAACCTGTGTGCTTTATTCCCTTTATTCAGGTTGCTGCCATCGTGCGGGTGTTTCTCGGGAACTGTGCACGCTCTCCTGCCACACCATCCCTTGCCAACAGCAACCTCCACCCAGTCAGGCACCACCAGCTCATTCCCTACCCTGCTGGTTCGTCTATTCCCCGCTGGAGTCCTGCCGGTGCTCCCTTAGAGTCCACGTAAGTAGTAATTTGTCTTGCCCATTATCCCTTACTCCATTCCTCCACTTACAGCTCTCATCTTCTCTCCACAGGCCCTTTCCTCTGACAAGTGACTGTTTTGTAGCTATGCAGTGTTTTTGCAATTTAATAAACATTCTCAAATGTGTATTATTGTTTGATTGTCTTACTGTTGCTGGATCTTGTACGTCGGCTGAATTATCTAATCAGTCATGACAGAATGAGCCGGCCCTAACATCAGGTCAGCAGGTGCAACAGCAGGGCAATCAGTTCTGGATCGCCTAGAGGCGACCGTGCAACAAGTTACCATGATGGGTCAGCAGCTGCAAACGATGATGCAGTAATTGGTCACCATCACACAGCATTTGGCCGGGGCGGCTCCTCCGGCTCCTCCTCCTCAGCCTGCTCCCATTGTTCAACCACTGGTGCGCTGTGCCACCTCCGTTCCCACACCTGCCCTATACGTGGGGAAGGTGGCGAAGTGTAAGGAGTTCCTTCATCAGGTACGGATGTATTTGGAGCAGGTCGGGGTGGAGTACCCGGGGGATGTCGCAAAAATCTAATTTTTCACCCTACTGTTGTGAGACGGCTCGGGCCACAGCAGACAGCCCGGAGGGCCATAGTTACATGTTTGACCAATTTGTGGCCGCTTTTTGTCGCGCGTTCGACCACACCTAGAGTCAAGGGAACATAATGAGCCGCCTTATGACTTATGCCGTTCCCGACACACTCGATGGTCTTATTGATCAGGCTGTGGGGTTGGACAACCGTTATAGTGAATGTGAGAAGGAGCAACAGGCCTCCTCTCGCCCGCCCGCCGAGCGGGTGCCCAATACAGGGACTGACACTGGGGGGACTGGTTCACCTCCCGAGCCAATGGACCTCAGCCGGTTTCGTCTAACCGCTGCTGAGTGCTGGCGAAGGAGGAGAACTGGCGCATGCTTGTACTGTGCTTCTCCGGAGCACGGTCGGGACGAGTACCCCCAGCGGCCAAAAGGACGCGGCCCGTCAGTAACCGTGGGGGGTCTGGCGGGCGGGAACAAATTGTCTCCCCCCGACAATTTCTCTATTTCGGCCCTCATGCAATTGCCGGGGGTTGAGAGGAGGGTCTTGGCGTTAGTTGACTCAGGGGCAGAGGGCAACTTCGTGTCGGCCCGGCTTGTCCGGGACCTGGGTATTCCCACTCTTAAATTGACTCATCATCAGCGTATTACCACCATATCCGGCTGTGGGGTTACAGTCGTCACCGAACACACGAGGCCGGTCACCATCCTCTTGTCCAGGAATCATCGGGAGGAACTCACGTTCCTAATTCTCACAAATTCATCATCCCCGATGATTCTAGGGTATCCGTGGCTCCGGAGGCACAGCCCCATTATTAACTGGGGGCATAACAGGCTCCAGGAGGAGCCCAGAAGTTCAGCCAAATGTGTTCCTTTTCTCCCTGTCTCTCTTCCTCCAGTCGAGCCGCCGGACCTCAGCCTCGTCCCCCGGGCTTATCATGATTTGGGGAGGTCTTCAGCAAGTCGAGAGCGCTGTTGCTTCTGCCTCAACGCTCTTATGACTGTGCTGTGGACCTCATCCCAGGGCCGAAGCTGCCATCCAGCTGGCTCTACAGCATCTCTGGGCCGGAGAGCGACGCAATGGAGAGGTACGTTCAAGAGTCGCTGAATGCCGGCCTTATTTGGCAATCTTCAGCCCCAGCAATCTTCGGGTTCTTCTTTGTCAGCAAGAAGGATGGTTTGCTGTGCCCGTGTATTGACTACCGTGAGTTCAACACTATAACAGTTAAGGACAAATATCGTCTGCCCTTGATGAATTCCACATTTGAGCTCCTTCAGCATTCACGGGTGTTCACTAAATTAGACTTACGCAACGCGTACCATCTAATCCGCATTTGTGGGGGGGACGAGTGGAAGACAGCGTTTATGACCCATCTGGGGCAATCTATCATTTACTATGGCGGCGCGCAATGTTGCAGCGGCTCACGGCTCTCCTTTTCAGTGTTTTTTTTTTTTGGGGGGGATGTTATGGTACTCCTTTTTTGTTAATTTGTGCGCTATCAGTTCGGCGAACATTCGCTACACCCGTCAGAGACTTGTTGAGATTGGAGACCAGCATCAGACACCAGTCGCGAGTGTCTTTTTTTTCACGACCACCACAGGTACGCTTTAAGTTTTGTATCGGTAATGTGACTGTGGTCAAAAATATTAGGGTTTTTCCCAACCAGAAACCCTGGATGACCACCCAGGTCCACACACTCCTCAGAGCCTGTGATGCTGCCTTCAGATCAGGTGACAGAGACCTTTATAGGTCTACTCGAGCCGATCTGAAAAGAGGAGTTAAAAAAGCTAAAGCGGATTATAAGATGAGAATAGAGTCCCACTTGTCCAGTAACAACATACGGGAGGTGTGGCAGGGAATTCACAACATCACGAATTACAGAGGCTGCGCTACAACATCAGAGAACCTGAGTGCACCTCTGGCAGAGGAGCTAAATAGCTTCTTTGCTCGCTTTGAAATAACTCAACAGCAGCACTCATCAGCCTCGGCCCTGCCCCCACCCCCACCCAGCTCCTGCACCACCACTTTCACTGTCAGTGAGCATGACGTCAGACGGGTGCTCCTGGCAGTAAACCCCAAGAGGGCTGCCGGCCCAGATGGAGTTCCTGGTAAGGTGCTTAGAGCGTGCGCCTCCCAGCTCACCTCCATCTTTACCAGGATTTTCAATCTCTCCCTGGCCCAGGCAGTCATCCCGTCCTGTCTGAAATCTGCCATAATCATCCCGGTACCAAAGAAGTCTCCCACCACCAGCCTTAATGATTACCGTCCTGTGGCCCTCACCCCAGTAATTATGAAGTGCTTTGAGAGACTGCTTCTCCAGCACATTAAGAGCCATCTTCCTCCGGACCTTGACTCCTACCAGTTTGCATACCGTGAAAACCGATCTACTGAAGATGCCATCGCCGTAGCTCTCCATTCTGTGCTGTCCCACTTGGAGCAGCAGCACAGCTACGTCCGAATGCTCTTCGTGGACTACAGCTCGGCCTTCAACACAACCATCCCGGACATTCTCATTACCAAACTGAATACAATTGGTCTCCCACCTCTCACATGTGCTTGGATAAAGAACTTTCTCACTAACCGGTCCCAGACTGTGAGACTTGGCACACTTGACACACTTCTCCTCTACACGGACGATGAGTACTGGCTCCCCGAAGGGCTGTGTGCTGAGCCCCCTCCTGTACTGTCTCTACACCCATGACTGTCGTCCGGCCTATAACAACAACCTCATCGTGAAGTTTGCTGACGACGCCACGGTGGTTGGACTCCTTTCAGGAGGGGACGAGACAGCCTATAGAGGGGAGGTCCTGAAGTTGGCAACTTGGTGTTTAGAAAACAACCTGACTCTGAACACCAAGAAAACCAAGGAAATCATTGTCAACTTCAGGAGGACCAATACCGACCCAGCCCCCCTCTTCATCAACGGCGAGTGTGTGGAGAGGGTCCACACATTCCGGTACCTCGGCGTCCTTATCTCCTCTGATATCTCCTGGACAGATAACATCTCGGCGATTATTAAGAAGGCTCAGCAGCGGCTACACTTCCTGAGAGTCCTCAGGAAGTACGACCTCAATTCCACCCTGCTGCTGACCTTCTATCGCTCATCCATTGAGAGTCTGCTCACATACTGCATTACAGTGTGGTATGGGAACTGCACAATGGCAGACAGGGAGAGGTTGCAGAGGGTAGTAAAGGCAGCACAAAAGATCATTGGCCACCCTCTCCCCTCCCTGATCGACATTTACACCGCCCGCTGCCTTAGTAGAGCACAATACATCATCAAGGACATTTACCACCCTGGAGCTGACCTGTTTGACCTGTTGCCCTAAGGGAGGCACTACAGGTGCATCAGAGCCAGGACAAATAGACTCAAGAACAGTTTTTTTCCAAAAGCCATCATGGCTCTGAATTCTCAGTCCAACCCTCCCTGACCCCCCCAGTATACCTCTAAACACATCACTGTGTAATTGACATTTACGGTCCAGAATGCTGTGCAATCTTTTTAATATTTTTATTTTTATATTGTATATATAACTTATTTTTATCTTAGATTACGTACACTGTACACATTATACATTATTTATTGTAGGAATTTATTGTTTTTTATGCATTTTATTTTTCTCTTTTACATATGTTGCACTGAAGGAGATGCTTAAATCTCATTGTACATTTGTTTGTATAATGACAATAAAGGCTATCTATCTATTTGAGTATTTGGTGATGCCGTTTGGGCTCACCAATGCCCCGGCTGTCTTCCAACGGTTAATTAACGATGTCCTCCACGATATGCTCTATCAATTTGTGTTTGTCTATTTAGATGACATTTTGATTTTCTCCGGCTCGCCAGAGGAATATGAGGTCCATGTCAGAGCAGTTTTACAACGGCACTTGGAGAACCAGCTCTACATTAAGGCCGAGAAGTGTGAGTTCTCCACCACATCTACCACCTTCTTGGGCTTCATAGTGGCTGAAGGGAGACTGATTGCTGATCCGGCCAAGGTGAGGGCAGTGCTCAATTGGCCGACACCCCACTCCTGCAGGGATCTTCAACGCTTCCTCAGGTTCGCAAACTTTTATCACTGGTTCATCAGGAACTATAGAGGGGTAGCAATGCCCCTAACGCAGCTGACCTCTGTTAAGGTCCCCTTTTGGTGGACCGAGGCAGCGGAGAAGGCCTTTTCCAAATTAAAGGGCCTGTTCACAGAAACACCAATCTTGGCTCAGGTCGACACACAGCTCCAGTTCATCCTCGAGGTGGATGCATCTGATTCTGGGGTGGGCGCTGTCCTCTTGCAGCGCACATCCTCCGATCAGAAGTTCCACCCATGCGCATATTTCTCCCGTCGGCTCATGCCGGCCGAGAGGAACTACGACATGGGGGACAGAGAGCTGCTCGCCATTAAATTGGCACTGGAGGAATGGAGGCATTGGCTAGAGGGGGCTATTCACCCCATTTTCATGTGGAACAACCACAAAAACCTTGAGTTTTTGCGGTTGGCCCGCCGACTAAACGCCAGGCAGGCTTGCTGGGCTTTGTTTTTCCAGCGATTTAATTTTACCATCACCTATCGGCCTGGCTCTTGGAACACCAAACCGAACGCACTATCATGCCAGTTTGATTCTGAGGAGGTAGTGCCCCCTTCCCACCCCCAACCCATTCTTCCCTCTTCATGCGTCCTCAGTGCCCTTACGTGGGATATCGAGCGGAGGGTCCGTCAGCCCCAGTCTCAGGAGTCTGTGCCAGCAGGGTGCCCCCAGAACCGCCTGTACATCCCTGCTGCCCTCCACAGTGACGTCATCCAGTGGGGTCACACCAGCCGCTTCGCCTGTGTAGTGAAATTAAAGGGTTTTATAGATAATTTAATCTTGGTACACATATTAGTGTAAATATGTATGTGAGTAAGATTAATAGTACAGATTAAAAGAAACAGAATAATACAACAAAGGGGGAAAGAAAATCCAACAAAGTCATATTAGACAATTCAATTCAATTCAATTCAACTTTATTTATATAGCGCCATTTCACAACAACAGTCATCTCATAGCACTATCAACTGTAGGGGGGAACCCCCACAGTTGCAGAAAGACCCTAGCAATCAGGCGATCCCCTGTGAGCAAGCACTTGGCGACGGTGGAGAGGAAAAACTCCCTTTTAACAGGAAGAAACCTCCAGCAGAACCAGGCTCAGGGAGGGGCAGTCATCTGCTGCGACTGGCTGGGGGGTGAGGGGATAGAGAAGAAGAAAAGAACAGACATGTAGAGAGCAAACAGCACGATGGGGACTCAATCTATGGGAGAGAACAAACAGATGTTAATGACCAGCAAAAAAAAAATATTTCATAGAGAGTGAGGAAAGGAGTGAGGCCCAGTGCATTACTGGAGGTCCCCCGGCTGACTAAACCTATTAGCAGCATAACTAAGGGAGGGTTCAGAAACACATGATCCCTCCCTAATTGTAGGCTATATCAAAAAGGTAGGTTTTAGCCCTATTCTTAAAAACAGAGCTCGAGTCTGACTCCCGAATCCAGATTGGCAGCTGATTCCACAGAAGAGGAGCTTGATAACTGAAGGCTCTGCCTCCCATTGTACTTTTGGAGATTCTAGGTATTACAAGTAATCCTGCATTTTGGGAGCGTAGTGCTCTGTTAGGATAATACGGTAGTATCAGATCTTTTAAATAAAAAGGAGCCTGATTGTTTAGAGCTTTGTAAGTAAGAAGAAGGATTTTAAACTTAATTCTAAACTCTATGGGAAGCCAATGAAGGGAGGCCAGAACCGGAGAGATATGATCTCTCTTTCTAGTACCTGTTAAAACTCTTGCTGCAGCATTTTGGATCAGCTGAAGACTTTTTAAAGATGTTTTAGGACAGCCTGATAATAAAGAATTACAATAATCTAATCTCGAGCTAACAAAAGCGTGGATCAGTTTTTCAGCATCACTCTGAGACAAGATGCTCCTAATCTTGGCAATATTACGCAAATGATAGAAGGCAGTCTTAGAAACAAATTTAATATGTGAATTGAAGGACAAATCCTGATCAAAAATAACTCCAAGGTTCCTCACAGAGCTATTAAGAGAAAGAGTAACCGCATCCAAACTGGAAGTTTGATTTGGAAAGGAATTTCTAAGGTTTTTTGGACCAACAAGAATGACTTCAGTCTTATCTGAATTTAATAGCAGGAAATTACAAGTCATCCAAGCTTTGATTTCCTTAAGACAGGCTTCTAACTTGGCTAATTGATTAGTATCATCTGGCTTCATTGACAGGTATAATTGTGTGTCATCTGCATAACAATGAAAATGTATACAGTGCTTTCTAATAATGTTGCCTAACGGAAGCATATATAAACTAAAAAGAGTAGGGCCTAGCACAGATCCCTGTGGAACTCCATGACTAAGCTTTGAGTTGAAAGAAAACTCATTATTTACATGAACAAACTGGAACCTATCAGATAAATAAGATCTAAACCATTGCAACGAAGTTCCATTAAGTCTAACATAGTGTTCTAATCTATCAAGTAGAATATTATGATCGATAGTATCAAAAGCTGCACTAAGGTCTAAAAGGACAAGTACAGAAACTAGTCCATTATCAGATGCAATGAGGAGGTCGTTAGTTACCTTCGCTAAGGCTGTTTCAGTACTATGATGGATTCTAAACCAAGACTGAAACTCTTCAAGTAAACCATTTCCCTGCAGGTGGTCAAATAATTGCGTAGCAACAACTCTTTCTAAGATTTTTGAAATGAAAAGGAGATTAGAGATTGGTCTATAGTTAGCTAAAGCTCCTGGATCGTTGGCTTTTTGAGTAAGGGTTTAATTACAGCCGTTTTAAAAGCCTGCGGTACATGGCCTAAAGTTAATGAAGAATTGATTATATGAAGAATAAAGCTACCAATAAGTGGGAAGACTTCTTTAAATAACCTGGTAGGAATAGGGTCTAAAAGACAAGTTGAAGGTTTGGATGAGGAAACTATTTTGTCTAACTCACAAAGGTCGATTGGAGTAAACTCATCAAGACAGACATCAGTAGAAGGAGTTGTAGTAGTTACAGTATTTAAGTTAACTGTGGGAAGAATCTGATTGATTTTATCTCTGATGGATGAAATTTTATTATTGAAAAAGTTCATAAAGTCCTGACTAGTAAGCTCTAAGGGAATGCTAGGATTGACAGAGTCCTGACTCTTTGTCAACCTGGCTACAGTACTGAAAAGAAACCTGGGATTATTCTTGTTCTCTTCTATTAATGCAGAGTAATAACTCGTTCTAGCTTTTCTAAGAGATTTTTTATAAATTAAAAGATGATTTCTCCAAGCTAAATAGATTTCATCTAAATTAGTAGAGTGCCATTTTCTTTCTAATTGACGAGTCTTCTGTTTTAAGGTACGAGTTTCTGTGTTGAACCAAGGAGTTAGAAATCTCTGATTAGACTTTTTCTTTTTTAAGGGGGCTACCAAGTCTAGAGTCTGATGCAGAGAAGCTGAAACACTATCCACCATGTTATCAATTACAGAAGGAGCAAGCTGTCTATAGCTTATTTCCGTTGTGTTGACACATGGCATAGAGGAAACAATCTGCTTAAATTTGGAAACAGCATCATCTGAGAGGCATCTACTGTAATAATATTTTTCTTTAGGAGCCAAATAGTCAGAAATAGTAAAAGCAAAGGTTAACAGACAATGGTCTGACAGTACAGGGTTATGAGGAGACACTACAAGATTTTCTATTTCTATGCCATATGTCAAAACAAGGTCCAATGTATGGTGGAGGTAATGAGTAGAATTTCCTACTTTCTGAGAAAACCCAATCGAGTCTAATATTGAATTGAATGCCACATTAAGGCAGTCACTATCTACATCCACATGTATATTAAAGTCCCCTACTATAATTATTCTATCAGATTTCAGCACTAAATCAGCTAAGAAATCAGCAAATTCGGATAAAAATTCTGAGTAGGTTGATGGGGGACGATAAACTATGGCAAATAAAATTGGGTTTAACCTAAAATTGCTAAATTGCCCAATACTGAGGACCAGGCCCTCAAAGGAATTATAACATGTTTTTTGCTTTACATTAACTAGTAATTTGGAATGGTAAATTGTTGCTACTCCTCCTCCACGACCAGAACTTCTGGGATTTTGACAGTTTAAATAACCAGAGGGAGTTGATTCATTTAAACCAACATAATCCTCTTGTCGTAACCAAGTCTCTGTAAGGGAAATTAAATCAATCTGATGATCAATTAACAAATCATGGACTAACAGAGACTTGGGAGTTAGAGACCTAATATTTAATAAACCACATTTAATTTTTAAATTATGAGGAGGAACAGAGGCCAAATCATTCAATTTAGAGGCTTTATGTTTAATTTGAGTTTTACCAATATTTTGCTTTATCACTTTGGGATGCTTATACATTATATTTTTATTCACTTTGGAGGGAGCAGACAACGATTCTCTGATGGGGAAGACAGGGGCTAAGCTGAGGGGTGGCGGATGAAGAGGAGCTGCAGAGAGGCGTGTAAGACTGCGACTCTGCTTCCTGGTCCCAACTCTGAGTAGTCAGGGTTTTGGAAATTTGGATAAAAAAGATGCCAGATTGTTAGATAAATGAGAAGCACCATCCAAAGTGGGATGAATGCTGTCTCGTCTCATAAGACCAGGTTTTCCCCAAAAAGAGCTCCAATTGTCAATGTAGCCCACGTCATTTTTAGGACACCACACAGACAGCCAGCGGTTCAAGGATGACGAGCGGCTAAACATGTCATCACTGGTCAGATTGGGGAGGGGCCCAGAGAATACTACAGTGGCAGATATCGTTTTTGCAAAGTCACACACCGATTCTACATCAAGTTTCGTGACTTCTGACTGCCAGAGACGGATGTCATTAATGCCGGCGTGAATAACAATTGTGGAATATTTACAGTTACTTTTAGCCAGCATTTTCAAATATGACTCGATGTCGCCTGCTCTGGCCCCAGGAATGCATTTGACTATGGCTGCTGGAGTCTCTAGGTTCACGTTTCTGACTACAGAGTCGCCAATGATCAGAGTTTTTTCCTCAGCGGGTGTGTCGCTGAGCGGGGAAAAACGATTAGAAACGTGAACAGGTTGGTGGTGTACCGGGGCTTTGCGACTAGGCTTCCTTCTCACCGTCACCCACCCAGTCTCCTTGCTGCTGAGGAGAGCCGAGGGACCGCTGACAGTGGGACCTAAGCTAGCTAGCTCCACTGCAGCTAATGGGCATCCGTCAAGATTAACTGGCGCAGACGGTGTTTCAATGCAGCGGAGCCAGGATTCCAAATCAGACAACCTCGCCTCGAGCGCCTCAAAAAGACAACATTTATTACATTTACCGTTATCGCTAAAAGAGGCAGAGGTGTAGCTAAACATCTGACAGAGAGAGCACACCAGAGGAGGAGACGAAAGAGAGCTAGTAGCCATAGCTAGTGGCTAGAGAGCAAACCACAAAGCAAACCACACAGGCAGACAGCAAAACAGGAAGTGATGATACGTTACCACAAGGAAGTGACAAGGAAGTGACTTCTACCCAGTTTTCAGATAACAATAACTCAATAACTCCTATGATTATACAATTCAACATAAGTTATCCGAAATGGGTGATGGCTGAAGCCACAGCTTATATTGCCCACCCATATTCCATCCAAGAATTCAAAAGAAAAACAAAACGAGTGATTACAATTCAGAACAAAGCTAAGACAAAATGTGACAAAAAGAAACTAAGCAACAACACAACGCAGACTGGATATGACAATCCTTATATTATTTTATATGTCATCTTGTATATATGTTTGGAATATTTCTTCCTTTAGTTTTTGTTTAAATTGTCCAAGCCTTGTACATGATTTTAATTCAGGTCCAAAATCGTTCCATAATCTGACTCCTTGCACTGAAACACAGTGTTGCTTGGTGGTAGTTCTCACTGAAGGTTCTTGAAATATACATGTTCCTCTAAAATGATATTGTTTCTCCCTTATTTGGAACAGCTTTTGGATATTTGCGGGCAGTGATAGATTCTTCACTTTAAACATTTTTACTGCAGTTTTAAAGTCAACCAGATCTTCCAACTTGAGAGCTTTTAATTTAAGAAAAAGTGGGTTTGTTGGTTCCCTGTAAGCAGCTTTGTTTATTATTCTAATAGCTCTCTTCTGAAGCATAAAGACTGGATATATGTTTGTTTTATATGTATTTCCCCACACTTCAGTACAATATGTCATGTATGGGAGTATTAATGAATGATACAAGGTATATAGTGTGGGTTGATTCAGCAAATATTTCACTCTGTGTAGTATTAAGATAAGATAAGATAAGATAAGCCTTTATTAGTCCCACAACGGGGAAATTCCAGGATTGCAACAGCACAGGGATAGCAACACTCAGAGCAACAATCAGAAGGCAAGAAAAAAAAACAAGCAAGCAAGAGCAGCTAATATACATATGTACATATTACTATAAAATATATATATACACACACACAGACACACAGTGCAGAGCATTGTAGCTAGATGGAATAAATATATGAATATGTAAACACACAGTGCGGAGCAATGTAGCTAGATGGAATAATATGTAGATATATAAACACACAGTGCGGAGCATTGTAGCTAGAAGGAATAAATATATAGATATAGAAACATAAACACACCCAGTGCGGAGCATTGTAGCTAGATGGAATAAATATGTAAATATATAAACACACACAGTGTAGAGCATTGTTGCTAGATGGGATGAAACAGCACAACCGTCTATTTAAGTTATCCTACATGGTATGATTATGTGCCCATACATATTCTCACTCTCCATAGCGACCGGTATTTTCCTAGTTGTATGCCGGAGGGGGGCCATTGTGTAAGTCTATTGCATCTTTTGCATTCAAAAAACTATTAGTTTGTTACGTCTTTTTGCTATCTCTGCGAGCAGCCCTGCTTAGGTTGTACAGTCTGACAGCCGTTGGTAGGAAGGACCTACAAAACCTCTCGGTTGTGCACCTGGGATGATGTAGTCTGCTGCTAAATGAGCTCCTCAGTGCATTCAGTATGTCCTGCATAGGGTGGAACTCGGACTCCAGCAGAGATGACAGTTTAGCCACCGTCCTTCTCTCTTCTATCTCCTCCACCGGATCAAGGCGCTGCCCCAGGACAGAGCTAGCTTTCTTGATCAGTTTGTTCAGTCTCTTCCTATCGGCTGCAGTAATGCCACTGCCCCAGCAGACCACTCCAAAAGTGATGGCTGATGCCACCACCGTGTCATAGAATGTCTTCAGCAGCGCACCTTGTACACCAAAAGACCTGAGTCTCCTCAGCAGGAACAGCCTGCGCTGTCCCTTCTTGTAGAGTGCATCAGTATTGTGTGACCAGTCTAGTTTATTGTTCAGATGAACACCCAGGTACTTATAGGCTGTCACCATCTCAATGTCTGTTCCCTGTATATTTACTGGTGCTGTGAGGGGTTGTCCTTGCCTGCGGCAGTCCACCACCAGCTCCTTAGTTTTTCTCGCGTTGATCTGGAGGCAGTTCCGATGGCACCAGTCCACGAAGTCCTGGATAAG
This sequence comes from Pholidichthys leucotaenia, assembly GCA_020510985.1. Lineage (NCBI taxonomy): Eukaryota > Metazoa > Chordata > Actinopteri > Cichliformes > Pholidichthyidae > Pholidichthys > Pholidichthys leucotaenia. The sequence continues at coordinate 163,769,566 of CM035839.1, forward strand.
CCCTCTGTACACAGCTTCATCTCCATTGGAGATGAGGCCAACGATCGCAGAGTCATCAGAGAACTTCTGTAGATGGCAGTGTGTTGTGTTGTGTGAGAAGTCCGCAGTATAAAGAGTGAACAGGAAGGGAGCCAGCACCGTTCCCTGGGGGGCCCCCGTGCTACTGATGATCATGTCGGACACACAGTCCCGGGTTCTCACAAACTGAGGCCGGTTCGTGAGGTAGTCCAGGATCCATGATGACAGCTGCTGGTCCACCCCCGCGCGCAGCAGCTTGTCCTTCAGGATCATCGGTTGGATGGTGTTGAAAGTACTGGAGAAGTCAAAGAACATGATCCTCACCATATTCCCGGGCTTCTCCAGGTGGGACAGAGAACGGTGAAGGAGGAAGATCACCGCATCCTCCACCCCAATGCCATGCTGGTAGGCAAACTGGAGTGGATCCATCGCTGGTTCCACCAGGGGGCGGAGGTGAGCAAGGAGCAGTCTCTCCAGGGTCTTCATCAAGTGGGACGTCAAGGCCACCGGTCTGTAGCTGTTCAGGTCTTTGGGGTGGGAAGTTTTTGGTACAGGTACCACACAAGATGTTTTCCACAGCTGTGGTACCCTCCCCAGTTTCAGGCTCAGGTTGAAGATATACGTCACAATCCCACACAGCTGGTCTGCACAGGACTTGAGGAGCTTTGCGCTGATGCCGTCCGGTCCCGACGCCTTCCTCGCCTTGATCTTCCTCAGCTCTGTCCTCACCTGGGTCCTGGTCAGGGTCAGGATGGGGGGCTGTGTGTTGGGAGTGGGGGGGTGTTGGTGGAGTGGGGAGTGGGCAGCAGGACTTGATTTCTTTAGAGGCAGCAGTGGTTGTTGTGCAGACAGGGGGGAGGGCGGTTGGTCAAACCTATTGAAAAACAGATTTTTCTTTGTATTTTTTTTAATTATTGTTTATTTAAAGGTTTTTGTGCTTTGAAGCATTTCCATTTGTTGGCTTTAAGTTCTAGTTTTTCACTGTTTGGTTGAAACAAAAATGAAAATTTCTAATACTTTGTATTGTATTGATACTTCAATTAATAATAATAAAAAGACCTTTGAAAGAAAGAAAGAAAAACAGATTCAGGTTGTTTGCCCACTCACTGCCCCCCGTGGCCTGGGGGGAGGTATTCTGGAGCCCAGAGATGGTTTTGAGGTTTCTCCAGACCCCGCTGATGTTGCTCTGTTGCAGCTTGTCCTCCATCTTCTTCCTGAAGCTGTCCTTGCCTTCTCTGATCTTTCTCCTCAGCTCCCTCTGTACGGACTTCAACATCTCCCTGTTCCCCGACCTGAAGATCCTCTTCTTCTCTCTCAGAAGTGTTTTTATCTCAGGGTTGATCCAGGGTTTGTTGTTTGAGTGACGCCGTATGGTGTTGGTGGGAACGGATTTGTCCACACAGCAGCTGAGGTAGTCCGTGAAGGTGTGAATGAGGCCATTGATGTCCTCACCATGTGGATCGCAGAGCTGCTTCCAGGCTGTGGCTTCAAAACAGCCCTTTAGGGTGTCCGTTGTCTCCTCAGACGATAACTCCACAGTGTGCATGGCCGGAGGTTGTCTGTGTACTAGGGGTTTGTACACCGGCCGTAGATGAACCAAGTTGTGATCCGATCTCCCGAGTGGGGGGAGTTGTGATGAGGTGTACGCCTCCTTAGTGTTTGGGTAGAATAAGTCCAGTGTTTTATTGTCTCTAGTGTGGCATGTGACATACTGGGTGAAAGTGGGTAGAATGGGAGATAGTGAAACATGGTTGAAATCGCCTGAGATGAGGAGAAGAGCATCTGGGTGTTCTGTCTGCAGCCTGCTGGTTACTGAATGGATGACGTCACGCGCTGTCCCAGCGTTCGCCGTCGGATTTGCATAAACAACAATGCAGATCACGTGTGAGTGTTCTCTCGGGAGATATGTAGGCCTCATGCTAACAGCTAGCAACTCAATGTCTTTGCTGCAGTGTCGTTGTTTAACAGTGATATGTCCCGGTCTGCACCAGTTGTTGTTAACATACATTATCACTCCACCGCCCCTTGCTTTGCCACTGTCTGGTGTTCGGTCAGCCCGTATCATGTGAAAACCCTCCAGCTCAATGTTAGCATCTGCTGCTAGTTCAGTTAGCCACGTCTCAGTAAACAAAAGGAGAGAGCACTCCCGGTAAGTGCTATCGAAACGGGAGATAGCCGCTAGCTCATCTACCTTTCCCAGCATCGACCGTACATTTCCCATGACAATAGATGGAAGGGAGGGTCTGTACCTTATATTTTTTGTCCTCCGCCTTACTCCAGCCTGGCAGCCGTGGCGTTTTCGCCTCAGTTCTCTCGGTATGTCGAGTTTTTCCAATGGGACCGGGTGGCGGTTGAATGCTAGCAGCTCTTCCCTGCTGTATCGTATCCTGCTATAAACAGTGGCTCCGTCCACCGGCTCAGGAGACATTGGGACGATCTGTGTGTCCGTGATATAAGTGGAGTGAAAAAAGACGGATCAAAAAGAGAGGAGGGGAAAAAAGACTCGGAATCGAGCCGCTGTTGCAAAGGGCAGCCTACTCGTGTGGCGCCGGGAGAGAAAAAAAGTATTGCAATTGACTTGGATATTTTACCTTTAATATAATTAATATGTGACTTCTAACACAGTTTATTATCAATTATTACACCAAGAAATTTAGTTTTGGATACCATTTCAATCGCTACACCATTTACACTGAGTTTAGATACTAAGTTGTTGTGATGGTTGTTAAAAACTATAAATTTTGTATTTCTTAAATTGAGCGTTAATTTGTTTGAATCAAACCACAGTTTAAGCTTTCCTAATTCCTTTCTGATTGTATCCAAAAGTTGTTCCAAATTGCATCCACTGCATAATACATTAGTGTCATCGGCAAACAATATTAAATCAATTTTTTCTGAAACTTTACATATATCATTTATATACATACTGAATAACAATGGCCCCAAAACTGAACCCTGTGGGACTCCACAAGTAACCTTCAGTAACTGTGAGTTTTTGTTACCAACACATACATACTGATATCTATTCTTTAAGTAACTACATAACCAGGACAGTGCTACCCCCCTAATACCACAATTTTGTAGTTTCTTTAATAAGAAATTATGATCCACTGTATCAAATGCTTTTTTAAGATCCAGGAATACCCCAACTGAATACTCTTTATTTTCAACGGCAGTTGAGATTTTTTCTATAAATTCCATTAGAGCAAATGCAGTTGTCCTCTTGTGTCTGAACCCATATTGCTGCTCACACAATAAATTATTCTTCAGTATGAAGTTGTCAGTTCTCTCATAGAATATTTTTTCAAGTATCTTGGGAAATTGCGGCAATAGTGAAATTGGTCTATAGTTTGAAAGTTCCCCTCTATCACCCATCTTGTATATCGGAATTACTTTAGCTATTTTCATTGCATTGGGAAATATACCTTTTTGGAGAGACAGGTTACAGATATACGTCAGTGGTTTCACTAAGCATTCAATAATAGTTTTGACTAAGAGCATGTCAATACCATCACAGTCCGTAGATGTTTTACTTTTAAACTATTTAACAATTTCAATGACCTCTCTCTCGTCTGTGTTCTTTATGAAAATGGAGTCTTTTATAGCAGTGTTTTTGCTTATTATATCACCTGTGGGTGCCGTAATGGGTATTTCTCGAGCCAAATTAAGACCAATGTTAACAAAAAAGTTATTAAATTCATCTGCAGGTGAAGCTGCATTCACACTCTGGGTCATTTTATTATTTTTGGGAAAATTGGTTGGGTAGCTTGTATTTCTGTTTTTATTTCCAAGAATATTGTTAAGTATTGTCCATGTATTTTTAATATTGTCTCTGAATTTCTCCAGTTCTTTACTGTAATAGTCTCTTTTACTACATCTTATTATATATGTTAACTTATTTTTGTATGTTTTATACCGCTGCTCTGCTTCTTTTGTCCTTTTCTTTAGGAAAGCTTTATATAATAAATTTTTCTTTTTACACGCCTTTTGTAATCCTTTGGTTAACCATGGCTTATCGGCAAATTTATGTTTAAGCTTTTTCTTTACTAATGGACCATTTTTTTTTTTTTCATAAAGAGTGGTTACAATATTCATGAATGTGTCATAGGCTTCATTTACATCTGATACATAGACTTTTGTCCAGTCTTGCTTCAGCAAGTCTTCTTTAAAAGAACTGATTGCATTTTGTGATTTGCATCTGAACGATTTTAAATTTTTTTCTGTATTGGCCCCCGTGTGGCCATGGATAAGTGCAAAGGTTGGCAAATGGTCACTTATATCATTTATCAATAATCCACTTTCTATTTTCTTATCAATAATATTAACAAACAGGTGGCCAATAAGTGTAGCAGTGTGAACTGTGATTCTACTGGGATGTGTTATTGTGGGATATAGACTCATACTGTACATAGAATTCATGAACTCTGTAATTACATTTTATTGATATGGATTTAGTAAATCAATATTGAAATCTCCACAAATTACTACCATTTTCTTACTAGTAATATTATTGTACAGCTCGACTAATTTATCTCTGAATGTCTCAATGCAAGTTCCCGGAGTTCTATATATACAACTTATAATTAGATTTTTTGTTTTATCTTGGTCAATCTCAACAGTAACACATTCCAAAATCCCTGGTAGTGCAAAGGACATTCCATTTACAAGCTTACACCTATACAGGTCATCAATATACAGTGCAACACCACCACCCTTTTTTTGAGATCTGTTAATATGAAACATCTGATATCCCTCTATTGCTATCAGGGAAGCCTGCTCTTCATTAAGCCAAGTTTCAGAGACTGCGATAGCTGTAAATTTTCTGTCTAGCTGTTTTAAATAGTCCTGAATCTGTGGAAAGTTTTTGTTAAGACTTCTGCTGTTGAAGTGTATTATTGATAGTTTATCATCTAGTTGCGCTTGACTTTTGAATTGCTTTTCGGTGTAATATTCACAATGATTATGAATATTATTGAAAAAGTGGTTATCGGGATCAATATCATTTTCCATCTCTTGTAGTTTATGTTCGGCATAATGGCATATTTTCAGAGTTTGAATTTCCTCACCCTGTGTCAAATGACTTCCTCCAACTGGGGATAATTGATGTCTACTCAAGTCAGTCATAAGTTTTTTTGTTTGTTTTGTTTAGTTTTTTCTTTTTTTTAAAAAAAGTACATTGACATGGTATGTCAAAAGAACTATTCTTGCCGTGAGTGTGGATATGGATTTTTATAGTCTCTTAATTTTCTTAATCAGTGTTCATCTGTATTTATTTAAGTCAGTTACATCTCTGATTGTTATACTCTTTGCTTCCTCAGGTGTTCCATTTAGTTTGATCCATACTGTACAATTTCTTGTCCATGTTGCCTGTATCTTATTTTGTTTTTTCAGCAACCGTGCTTGCCATGCTATTTCAGCATTAGTTTTTGTTAGATGTTCATTTAGGTAAACTTCTCTTCCCCGTAGCTTTCTGGCCTGCCTCAGTATGTCATTCTTTACCCTTCTGTTCACAAAGCGCATCACAATTGATTTCTTTGTTTTATTATCCTTTCTGGGTAAAGCATGACAGGCTGAAATTGCATTTGCTTCGACCTTTATATTTCTACTATCAAGGAACTGAAGCACCTGGTTTTCCAGGGAGACCGATTTGCTTGCGGGAGCCTCCTCACCTCTCAATCTTGCTGTAGCATGAGCATATGATTGATATTTAATGTCTAGTCCACTTATAATTAGATCATCCATACGAGAATATTGTTCAAGATCCTCAACGCATAGCTCCAAGTCTGCAATTTTTTTGTCTTTATCCTTAATTGTTAATTTTAATTCTCGGACTTCTTCCATTAGCCCTATTATTTTAGCCTGCTGACTAATCACTTTGGTCAGTTCTTCTGACAAGAAGTTCAGAGATTTTTTGATCTCTTCCATTTCCTCCTTCTTTGGTGGCATTTTTACTGACCCGTGGATAGTAAAACAATCTCTGCTGGTGTCGCCGGTATCCGATCCGACCGACCTCGAATCCAGCTGGGCGTCAGTTAGCCCCCTCCGCTGCTAGTCCCGCTGCTTACCGCTGCCATAACCGAGCTCCTGTCCAGCCGGGGTACCGGCAGCTCCTCCACTGAGTCCCGCCGCACACCGCCGCTGTAGCCGAGCTCCGATCCTGCTTCTGTCCGGCTGGCGTCCCGGTAGATCCTCCGCTCAGCCCCGCCACCTACCGCCGTCTGCCTCAGGAGTTCCTCCGCCGAGCTCCGCCACTGCAACTGGGCTCCGACTCCGGCTGGGGCCCCGGTGGTCCTCCACTGGAATATTTACTTTCATCACACTCAATTCCTCATTAGGGCGCCATCCACATTTTATAGAGGTGGAAACTCTTATGCACTAAGACTTAAGCTTATGAATCTAGCAATTGGTAAGTTAAGCCTTAGTTTATAATCGAAAATATTATTATTGAAAATATTATTATTAATGAAAATGAAAATGAAAATATTATTATTATTATTATTAGTATTGAAAATATTTGATCAGTCTCATAATAAACCCTTGTGTGAGTTCTTGTCTCTGATGATCAAGAAGATGGACATGAAATCAAACAATAACTCCCATATGTCTTTCAATGATTTAATAAAAAATGTCAGAATAGGTTAACATATTTGCATAACTTTAAAACAGAGAATTTACATGTATCATGGGCATCATAGACTGTTACTGAGTTTCTTAAGAATCAAGCATTTGTAGAACCACATGAAGCATAGTTTAATTTGTCAGTATACTGGAGATTGGAAAACCATAAAATAGCACTGGTTGAGAAAAGTGGATATGATTTTATGGATAAAATGATAATTAACTTTATAAAAAAAACAGAAAGTTTGTTTTACTCTAAAAAAAAAAAAAGAACATAGATTAATGAAAGACAACATGCATTTTGAGATTCTGATGGGTGTTTTCATAAAATTAGGTTCAAAGAACTTATATCAGGAATATTCTGAAGACAAGTGTTAATTTCATAACAGACCGTCAGCCGCAGAAACTTTGCGTCCCCGTGGGTAGTAGGCGGGTCCACCGGATTCTGTTCACTGGACCAGCGTGGGTCTGAGGGGAGACTCCATACCACTGTTAGGGCCTCCTCCCAGGATCACAAAAGCTGGTCTCCAGCAAACTGGGCGAGGTCCTCTCTTATGCACTGAAAAAGGAATTGGGTTTATTGTGCAAAGTGTCATCAGAAAGTCAAATTGCACCACAAACTCGTTTCTTCCGATGTTGGTGGTTTAAATGAGTTGGTTTAAGCTTTAAAAAATTTAAACAAACTCTTCTTGCACGATGATTTAAAGAAAAAGAAGAATAAAATAAGAAAAATTAATTTTAAAGAAAAGAAAGGATTTACACAGAGCATGACAGGCTCTGGGCCCTCTTTAAAAAGATAGGAGAAAAATTGGAGAAGCAGAGAAAGCTGCTCACAGCTTTTGCCAACCACACCCGAGCAAACTCTGCACAAAGAGCAATAAAACAAGTTTTCTCTAGTGTTGCAGGGTGGTCCCAAAATTTCATGAGACCTGAGGTGGCCCAATTATATTTGAGCTTCTTCCAACAAGGATCATAAACTCGACCTAAAAAGGTAAATGCAATGAAGTTTTTAACTCTATTGGTCAGTTAAAGTACAGCTATGGGCTCCTGCAGAGCAGAAGAGAGAGGAGGGGGAGAGAGAGACATTTTATCTAAGAGTGAGATCCCCCTTTAAGACACATGTTGCTGAATAAAGCATAAATTCCTTAAACTTTAGTGACTAAGATATTCTACTCGATAAAGGAGCATAAAATGCATCTACATCTACTGTAATTAACTTGTGATAATAAGCATGCAAACATTAATTTCTTCCTGAAAATGGCAGAACACATCACAATCATATTAAAATGAATCATATCAATAAAAGCATTTGAAACCCATTGTCAGTCCCAGAGTTCAATCAGGTCTTTGTTGGCAAATACAGTGATCCCTCGCTACTTCGCGCTTCACCTTTCGCGCCCTCAGTGCATCGCGGATTTTTCAAAAATATTCATCAAAAATTCAAAATTGAGAAATAATGGGCGGGCGCTAGCAGAAGGCAGGGAGACTACATTAGACCATCAGGTATCAACACGGAGAGCCGCACAACTCAAAAAATCCACCTCTCTGTTCGCTGTCGTGTTGGCTCGGCTCGGAAATCTCGCAAGCTGATTGGCCGAGACGTTTCACCCCGCAAGCTGATTGGCCGAGACGTTTCACCCACCTCCTCTCCCTGCCGAGCGCCCATGAAGGGAAGAAAGACCGCATTCATTGCTCTTTATCGCTCGTGTTACGTAGTCTCGCCGCGTGGAACTTTTCGCTGTTCTCTTGTGCCATTTTGTGCGAAATAGTCTTCCCGTCGAGCCACTACGCCGCCTCCTGCAGCTTCTCCAGCTCTATCGGAAGCTGCCCTCGATGATCCTGCGCTTCTAGCACCTGACGATGAGGCGTCACCTGAGGAGCAGTAAAGCTCTCATTAACCTGTGAAGTAAATCATCTTCATCTTGAGTTACGTATCTTGTTATAAGAATAAAAGAGTTCTAAAAACATATTTATGTACACTTTATTTACATCTACGTATGTATGTACATGTACACACACACACACGTATCATATGAGAGAGAGAGAGTGAGAGAATGAACGTACGTATTATTTATGGATGACGTCATTAGGGGTGACGCTACTTCGCGGTTTTTCACTTTTCGCGGTCGGTTCTGGAACCCATTAACCGCAATAAGTGAGGGATCACTGTACTGTCTGAAGAGAAAGAATATGAGTCAGTTCATAGTATATAAGGCATAAATTCCACTGCAAAGGAAAAAGTTAAATATTCCTGATTCGTCCACCAGATGGCACAGTGAAACAGGTTGTTTACTGGAGAGTCTTGGCTTCCAAAGTCTTGACTATGTCGATCATAAAACTGTCAATTAGAACATTCCTTTGCCAGAGAGTCTTGGAGAAAGGGATTAACTTCCACTTTATGGCCAATGGATAGGGTTACAGCTGTAGTTCTTGGGTGAGAGAAGCAGTCTCAAAAGCCAGACTTTTGAGTTGAAAAAAGAAATTCTTCAGCAAAGAATAATTTTATAAATTGGAACTCAAGGTCATGCTACACCTGTCATCCTGGTATCACCCTCACGATGGACCTGATTCGGCGGGGGTTCTGGTGGCTCACACTGCGGCAGGATTTGTGGGAGTATGTACGGGCCTGCCAGACCTGCGTCTGGAGCAAGTCCGACTCTTCTCCCCCGGCTGGACTTCTCCATCCCCTTCCCATCCCTGGTTGCCCGTGGTCTCACATCGCCGTGGACTTTGTAACTGGTCTTCCTCCCTCCCATGGAAAAACAGTTATTCTGACCATTGTAGACCGCTTCTCCAAGGCTGTGCATTTGGTGGCTCTCCCCAAACTCCCCTCGGCCTTGGAGACGGCCAGCCTCCTGACTGACCATGTGATCCGCCTTCAAGGGATGCCGATGATCAGCCCCAGAGCAATGGGCAGGCAGAGCTCACCAACCAGTCCTTTGAGGCCACCCTGCAGTATGTAGCAGCCGAACACCCATCTTCCTGGAGCATGGACCTGACCTGGGTGGAGTATGCTATGAACTCGGCTGTTTCCACTGCAACTGGGCTCACTCCGTTCGAGGCATCCATGGGATACAGCCCCCCCCCCCCGCTTCCGATGGCCGAGAGAGAGGTCGCGGTTCTCTCCATGGAGGCGCATGCTTGCCACTGCCGACGTCTTTGGAGATCCACACGTGCCGCCCTCTCCCACTCTTTCGAGCGAAACTGTACTACAGCGGACAGAGACGGGTGCCTGCCCCTAAGTACACCGTAGGGCAGCAGGTTTGGCTGGTGGCCAGCCAGGTCCCCTTGAAGACAACATCAAAGAAGCTGTCTCCTCCGCTTCCTGGGCCCTTTCCTATCTCCAGGATCGTCAATGACGCATCGGTTCGGCTCAAGTTACCACCTACTCCACGGGTGAACCCAACTTTCAATGTGTCCCATATTAAGCCTTTCTCGGTCAGTCGTCTCTGCCCCCCCCCAAGCCGCCTCCTCCTCCCCGGATAATCAACGGTCACCCTGCCCATACGGTCCACTGGACCATGGATGTTTGCCGTCGGGGCCGGAGGCTCCAGTATTTGGTTGATTGGAAGGGCTACGGCCTGGAGGAACGTTCCTGGGTCCCTTCGTCCCTGATCCTGGCCTGATCATGCCACCATCAGTGTGTGAATGTGTGTGTTAATGGGTGGATTGCAGGATCTGTAAAGCGCTTTGGTCATCAAGAGATGAGAATAAAAGTGCTATATAAGTGAATGCCATTTACCATTTACCATCCTGGACAAACAGATGCTCCGGTCCTATCATCGTGCCCATCCAAATAAACCGTATGGACCGCCAGGAGGCAGTCCTAGATGGGGGGGGGGGCAGTCATGGGCAGCAAGAGCGCCCCCCCCCCACCCCCCAACAGTTCATCTCTCCCCTGCTCATCAGAACACCTGTGGGAGAGGACACACCTGCGCCCTCTCATCAGCCAGCGTACTTAAGGAAACATCCTTCAGTGATTCAACACTGGCTCGTTTGGGTATACTGCCTTAAGTCAGCAAGTAATCTCACACTGGGTAAAGAAATTATTAACCTGTGTGCTTTATTCCCTTTATTTAGGTTGCTGCCATCGTGCGGGTGTGTCTCAGGAACTGCGCATGCTCTCCTGCCATACCATCCCTCGCCAACAGTAACCTCCACCCGGTCAGGCACCACCAGTTCATTCCCTAACCTGCTGGTTCATCTATACCCCGCTGGAGTCCTGCCGGTGCTCCCTTGGAGTCCACGTAAGTGGTAATTTGGCTCGCCCATTATCCCTTACTCCATTCCTCCACTTACAGCTCTCGTCTTCTCTCCACAGGCTCTTTTCTCTGGCGAGTGACTGTTCTGTAGCTATGCAGAGTTTTTGCAATTTAATAAACATTCTCAAATGTGTATCATTCCTTGATTGTCTTTCTGTTGCTTCATCTTGCACGTGGGCTGAATTATCTAATCAGTCATGACAAACAACGGGTGTTTTACAACTTTGATGAGCCGGAGATTCTGTGGCCAGAAAGGTTATGCCATCTCTGACTAACAGATTTTCAGACAGCAGCTCCGCTGGTGCACCCCGTGTTAGCATTTGTAATGCTAATAGTTTGACAAATATCTTGTTGTGACTGTAAAGTTGACAACTGTCCGGCGTATCGCTACTTAAAAAATCCTGTCAATTTAGAAGTCTTCTTTATTAAAACCTCATTCTCACGTTTGTCTTTTTCTTTTTTTTTCCTTTTTCTCTTTTGGGTGCCACAATCATACATCATTATGATTCATTCATTTATTCCTCCGGGAATTCACTACTGGCCCACATCCAATGTAAATCAGGTCAAATGTCAGCTCTTAACCAATTAAATTAAGCAGGTGGACAGAAGTACACCTCAGCAAATTAAAATGCCCAATAATGTCATGCCCAATAAATGTCATGCCCAATAAATGTTGGGCATGACAGAATTTGCAAGACAAAAAAAAAAAAAGAAAAAATAGCAAGACAAGAAAGAAAATAAAATTTGTTTTGGAGCCCATGGGCTCATGCCCCGGTAAGCCCTTGCCATAATCCGGGGCAGGGCAGAGCAGAGCATCAGCGAGAACCAGAAAATGTGAAGGAGGAAGCAAAGCAGAGGAATCACAGCTCTTACGGCCTGCGTCGCCGATGTGCACCTCTCCTTCTCTGGAGAGGTCTATGTCAGGTGATGCAATAGGAACGCACATCGCTGCTGTGTTGTCCCTTCTGTGTCAATGCGGGTGTATAACTTGCGCTTTACTCTCTGATAATTTAAGCTGACCAATTTCAGTTGATAGTTTAATGTGGGTATTTGGGTTAGTTTTGTTTTTCTTAGTTAAACCTCAGTAACTCCTCAAATCATTTGTCATCAGAAACTTCTCCGTCAGAGACCCAGAGACATAAAAAATTCATTCAGAGTTACACTTTGGCTTTTTTAGAGTCTAGTGGAGGCCCAACAGCTTACTGAGACACTGTTATGGATGTGTTTGGCTGAAATTTATTATATATCTGGAAATATATTTTTTAATCTCTAAAACTCAAACACATACTAATCAAAGAGGGCTACTGAAATTCAATATGCATAACATGTTCTTGAATTATCAGCACTTTTCAAAATACAGTCTATCCTACCTGTTCATTTTAAAAAAAATGAACCTAAATAATGGGTTTCCTCTCTGTCTATGAGCAAAATTCTGCTGGAGAGGGGTCATCATCCCTTACACCTGCTCAGACTAATCACCCTCTCTGAGACCCAGAGGTGAGAGGACTGAGGACAGAGAGCACACACTCCTGTGCCAACCTGAATCCCCACTTCACCTTCCAACCCTATCTTTTTCCTAACCCCCCTCCAACACACCAACTGCTCTTTCTCACCTTCCCTGCAGATTTGATGATGTTCGCTAACAGATGACTAACCTTACTGCTATAGGTATTATGGATCACCAAAGCCATAATCAGAAATTCAAATGATTACAGTCGTGGACAAAATTGTTGGTACCCCTTTGTTAAAGCAGACGGACAGTGACATTTTTTTATTGAACCAATCAACAGATTGTATGAAAATATTCTATTCTGTCTATTCCCGCGATTTAATATGTGTCACCAGCTTCCATAAATGACCTTATTTGCTCATAGCTCAGCCTTCACTTAGTGAGGCTGCAGTACCGCCATCTCTCGATAGGTGCGGGCATTGGTGACGTCACGACAGCAATACATAGTAAATGGCAGAACTAGAGCAAAGTGATTCGGACAGTGATTATTTTCTCGAGTTTGACGACCTCAATATAAATGATGACATTGAAAATGAGGAATCGGATGATGAAGTAGTTTTGGGTGGTGCTGAGGGGGTATTCAGCCTTATTTGTGGGAAAGAAGTGAGGGTTATGTTGCCTGCCTGTGCAGTGAGCCTCATCAGAGAAACATTCCCATCTGATCACTACAAGGGATTTTGCCTACCAAGATTAGATTTGTGAACAATGATATGTAAATAAAGTTTTGTAAAATCATATATTGAGTTTATTAATGTTCATGTCAATGTTATAATTCTCATAGTTCAGCATTCATCAAAGTCGCATGTCATATACATTTGAATAATTTGAACACACTAAATTCTTCTCAATTTGAAAAGGAATATTACATACTATACCACCTTTGTATGAATGTTTGAAAACACAGCAGAAATATACAAAGAAATACAAAAATCAATGGAGTATCACTACAGATTAAGAAAATAACTAGTTTCCAGATATAGCAATTATTATATTCCAATAAATAACATTTCACAGTTATAATGGGCACCATTTTATGGTAGAAAATTGGGGTTCCATTTTTAAAAGCACATTTCTCTTACAATCTTATGCTTATATTTATTTTTCTTAGCAAATATGTTGCTTCCCTAAAAATTGAAAGCTGAACTGTCATTGGTAATTACCTCCGCCAGGCCGAAAAGGCCAGGAGGAGGTTATGTTTTTGCTGGGGTTTGTTTGTCTGTTTGTCAACTCCGCGTTCTTCAACGTTTTAGGCACAAAAGCACGCGCAAAACACTGGTGGCCTGGGCCCGCCAGTGTGCCTCTGTTTGCGCGACGCTGCAAAACCTGACACGGGCACCTGTCCGCCGCCGCATTATTTCCCAGAAATAATTTGATTTTGAAAATCATCCATTGCTTGGAATTCATTTAAAATGTTTAGTAAACATTTGCAGTGAATATTAAAAATACAAAACTTACCCTGTTTACTTCTCGTTTTCTGACAGCTGATGGCCTCGGTAGATCACCCTTGCTTTTCACGCCACTGTCACTGACACTTGTCTCAGAGTCAGACTGGGGAAGCGAGGGATATATAGTTGGAATAGCCGTTTTCTTTATCACCAGTCTTTTTGCAAATTTCATTTCAAATTGCATCTTATTCTCGAAATCGCTGTAAACGAAATGTCTACTGCACATGTAGGGTGCTGACGAGGTGCAGGTGTGCGCGCAGCTGAGGCAGATGCCTGAGAGCGGCGAGCCGTGACACCTGCAGAATATATGTGGACAAGAAAGACTGACAAACCTGGGTACTATTTCACTGGAGTCTGCTTTAATACAGAAGTTGAAGCAATAGGGAACACTGTATGTCTCTGTAATTGAGAACTTTGCTTCTAAAAAACACAGGAGGATGGACTTCCAATATAAGTAACCGGTGAGTTAAACTGTCTTTCTTCAGCATGTTTTTTCCCCCTAACCGTTCTTATGATCATGAAAATATTTGGTAATTCCGAGAAATATCCGTAATCGCCAATTTTAAAACGTAAACATCAAGTGTTGCATGAAGCAAAACACAGCAGTGGCCGACGACCGTGTGCGTGTGTCTGGCTGAGCTGACGTCACACAGTCAGTGGCCATCTTAGCCGCTGATCGCTTGGCTCTCCAGGGCAGCATACTTTCAAGAGCACATTGTCACCATATGCGACATTTGTTGAGACCAAAACATGTGCAGTTCGCTTTAGCTCGTCTCAGACAACAATTTCAGATATGAATTAGCAATATTTAATTTTCGTCTGTCCGTCTGCTTTAATGAAAGAAAAACCCACAATGGTCACAGAAATAACTTGAATCTGACAAAAGTGGTAATAAAGAAAAATTCTATGAAAATTACCCATTGAAAATCAGACCCAAAATCGTACTCCCCCCCCCCCCGACCAAAATCGTCAGACCCAATCAGACCCATCAAATCGTCGAACTTTGAGCCAATTTTCATCTTTACCGTCACTTTTCTCTCAAGCCAATTCCATCGGAACTTATTTTTGACACTTTTGTCTATTTCTAGCACTGATGACTCCTGATCCTTCGATAAAAATCTCATAATTCCGCTAAAAACAATACCGAAAGCTCAGAATTCCAACACGAACCAGGGATGTGATTTGGGGTTGGGGAAATTATCTGAAAATTCAGAAGGGGGTATGGGGGACGCAGTCCCCCTGCGGGGTCTGGGACAGAGTCCCAGTGGGGGCGGGGAAGCCCCCCGAAGCTCCTGGGTTTTTATGATTTTTAAGTACCAGAAACTGTGCTTAAATGACATAAAACAAACAGCTGAATGCCACTTATTACTGTATAATATTGACTTATGTTCCAAGAAGATAGCATTCCTAAAATATTCCAACAAGCATTATCCATCACATGCTTTAACACTTGATCAAATCAAAATCAGTTAATTTTATCTATTCCATAATAGAAATAAAATTCCAACATACCATTACTTTTTATAATTTCAGCATTCATTTCAGATCACCAGTTTCAATCTCCATTGAGACTTGAGCAGTTCATTTTCCACAATCACTGATGTAGCCAAGTCTTAGAAATATTCAAAAGTTATGAGTCAATGTCGACTGTGCACTGTCAATTTCAAACTGTTTGTAATCATAAAAGGGGATGGTTAACTTTTATTTGACATATTGTCCGGCCCAGGAAACACGCACGCAGGCTCAGACAGATTTGAAAGCTTTATTTTCAGCAGTGTTTGTGTATGGATGCGTGTATGTGAGATATGAGTGTGATGTGGGTGGAGGATGCAGTCAGGACAGAGCAGTACGCCATACGGCCAGGCAACCCTATAAGAGAAGAGAGCAGGGGTTAGCTGGGCAGCCACATGGGAGAGTGAGGATGTACTGTGCTTACTTGTAGCGGCGCGGTGGCTGGCATTGGCAAGTTCCAAGCCTGGGAGACAGCGTCCTGCTGTGCGTCTGGGATGAGGCAGCGAGGTAGAGGAGCAGCGTGACGAGGGGGAGAGAGTCCGCCACCAAGGAATCCACCTGTGCACAGGGGAAGTCTGAACGGGAGAAGGTAAGGCAATATAGACAGCTTACGTGTCAGATCATCAGCAGGCCTGATGAGAAGGAAGTTGCTGAGTTGACTACGCAGGGAGACAGATGGCTCCAGGCTGCAGCTCAGGACAGGATGGAATAAATAGCTGCGCCTTAACGAGGAGCAGGTGTGCGCGCAGCTGAGGTGGAAGCCCGTGAGCTGCGGGTGATGACAGTACTCCCCCCCCCCACCAGCGCCTCCTGGCGCTGGCTTACCTGGGTGTGTCCGGTGGAACTCCGCGATGAGGTCACGATCCAACACCCACGAAAAGTGCACCCAGGATCTCCACTCCGGACCATTACTTTCCCAATCCACCAGATATTGCAGCCCACGACCCCGACGCCGGGAGTCCAGGATGGCGGTAACACCCCACGCCGGGTCACCGTCGATCATCCTAGGTGCAGGAGGGGACCTAGGAGGAGGGCAGAGTGAATTGGAAAGGACAGGTTTGATCTTAGAGATGTGGAAAGTGGGACACACATGAAGGGAGGGGGGGAGGGCCAAACGCACAGCCACCGGGTTGATAATCTTGGAGATGGTGAAGGGGCCGAGGAACCTCGGTGCCAACTTCTTCTTCTCACCTTTTAGGCTGATGTCCTGGGAGGAGAGCCAAACCCGCTGACCCACCTGGTAGGCAGGAGCCGGCCTTCTGTGGTGATTGGCGGTGGAGCTGTTGCACGCCGCTGTGCGTAAAAGCGCGTCTCTGGTCTTGGTCCACACGCTCCGGCAGTGCCTGATGTGTGCCTGGATAGAAGGAACGGCCAGCTCACCCTCCTGCTCAGGGAAAACAGGGGGGTCGTACCCCAAGGACGCTTGAAAAGGTGACACCCCAGTAGCAGTGGACCGGGCCGAGTTATGGGCGTATTCCTCCCAGGTCAGGTAGGAGCTCCAGAATGAAGGGTTGGATGATGTTACGCAGCGCAGGGCGGCCTCCAACTCCTGGTTCGTGCGCTCGCACTGCCCGTTAGACTGGGGGTGATAACCAGAAGAGAGACTGACTGTAGCCCCCAAGGCGCTGCAGAAGCTCCTCCAAACCTTGGAGACAAACTGCGGACCCCAGTCCAAGACAACGTCCAGCGGAATCCCATGCAGCCTGACGACATGCTGGACCAGGAGATTGGCCGTCTCACACGCCGAAGGAAGACCCTGAAGAGGCACAAAATGAGCGGCCCTGGAGATCCTGTCCACAATGGTCAGAACCGTGTCATAGGTGTTAGAGACAGGGAGTCCGGTGACGAAATCAAGGGCGATGTGTGACCAGGGCCTGCCCGGAACCGGCAGGGACTGGAGTAGACCCGCAGGTGGAGAGTTCTGGGACTTGCCGGTAGCGCTCTGGGGACAGGCCCGGACATAGTTGGTAACATCCTTCTGAAGACCTGGCCACCAAAACGAGTGTTGCAGCCAACTCACCAAGCGGGTGATGCCTGGGTGGCAGGGGAGTTTGGAGGTGTGGGCCCAGTGGATCACTTCACCCTGAACCGCCAAAGGAACATAAAGCCTCCTCTCTGGCCCCCCGCCGGGATCCGGCTCCGCCTCCTGAGCCTTCAGAATCTTGTCCTTGATGGACCATGCAATCGCCCCCATGACGCACGAATCGGGCAGGATTGTATGCTCGGACTTCTGCGGACCTTCTGGGGCGAATTGTCTGGACAGGGCGTCGGGCAACCCATTCTTCGAGCCTGGACGGTACGTGATGGTAAAGTTAAAGCGAGTAAAGAATAGGGACCAGCGCGCCTGGTGGGCATTCAGGCGCCTCGCTGACCTCAAGTACTCAAGGTTTTTATGGTCCGTCAAGACTACAAAGGGCTGGGCTACCCCCTCTAACCAGTGACGCCACTCCTGTAGGGCGAGTTTGACCAGGAGGAGATCCCTGTCGCCGACTTCATAATTTCGCTCTGCCGCTGATAGCTTCCTGGAGAAGAAGACGCAGGGCCGCTTGTCACCATCCACCGGTGATCGCTGGGAAAGCACCGCTCCCACCCCCGTGTTGGACGCGTCAACCTCCATCAGACACTGAAGTGCGGGATCAACCTGGGTCAGGACCCGGGAGGACGAGAGCTCCGCCTGGAGAGTCTTAAAGGTGGTAGCCGCTTCCTCAGACCACTGAAAGGGCACCTTCGATGACTTGAGGCAGGTCAGGGGGGCGACGATGGCGCTGTAATTGGGGACAAAGCACCGGTAGAAATTAGCGAACCCGATGAATTGCTGCACCTGCTTCCTAGAGGTAGGCGTGGGCCACTCGACCACCGCTTTAACCTTAGCGGGGTCGGGAAGGATCTGATTGTGGGAGATCACGAACCCCACGAAGGAGGTGGTCTGGGCATAGAATTCACACTTCTCTGCCTTTATGAACAAGCGGTTCTCCAGTAGACGTTGCAGGACCTGCCTCACATGGGCCTGGTGCTCCTCCCGTGATCTGGAGAAGATGAGTATGTCGTCGAGATAAACGAAGACGAAAACTCCCAGGAAGTCCCGCAGAACGTCATTTATAAAGCGCTGGAAGACGGCAGGTGCGTTGGTGAGCCCGAACGGCATCACGAGATATTCGAAGTGGCCGCTGGGTGTCCTAAAGGCCGTCTTCCACTCGTCTCCCTCCCGGATCCTAACGAGATGGTAGGTGCTGCGGAGGTCAAGCTTGGTGAACCAGGTCGCCCCCTGGAGGGAGTGGAAAGCAGTGTCCATGAGTGGCAGGGTGTAGCGGTCCTTAATCGTGATGTCGTTTAATGCTCTGAAGTCAATACAGGGACATAGGGACCCATCCTTCTTACCCACGAAGAAGAAACCCGCACCAAGCGGGGACGAGGAGGGGCGGATGATCCCAGCGCTGAGTGACTCTTTAATGTAAGTATCCATCGTCTCGTGTTCCGGTGCAGAGAGACTGTATAGGCAGCCAGATGGCAGGGGGGCCCCCGGGCTGATGTTAATCACACAGTCGTATGGTCGATGCGGCGGAAGGGACAAGGCTCTGGACTTACTGAAAGCTTCCCCCAAGTCATGGAACTCCTGCGGCACCAGATTCAGGTCCAGGGGCTCAGAGACCGGAGCCGGCAGAGGGGAAGATGGAGCGCAGGCTGCCGACTGGAGGCAGGTGCCCAGGCAGAATGTGCTCCAGGACAGGACGCTGCCAGTTCTCCAATCCAGGACAGGGTTATGCAGCCGCAGCCAGGGGCAACCCAGAATGACACGGTCCGACAAGGAGGGCAGGACGTAGAGGGTCAGATCCTCCCGGTGGTTGCCGGAGACGATGATGGGAACTGGCTTAGTGCGGTGTGTAACTGTGCCCAGAGAAGAGCGTGAGAGCGTCACCAAGTTCAGGGGGTTAGGCAGCAGTTGGCAGGGTATGCCCAAACAGATTGCCAGGCTCTTAGAAATAAAATTCTGCTCTGCCCCAGAATCCACCAGTGCGTGAGTGGAATGCCCGGTGGAGTTGTGGCAGAAACGTATGGGCAGTGTGCATGAAGATAGGGGATTGGATCGGTTAGAGTCCGCGAGGCCCCCTATAGTGACTCGCGGACCTCCCCGTTTGGCTTCACCGGGCACAGCTCCACGGGATGCCGGTCATCTCCGCAGTACATGCAGAGACCCCATTCCCGCCGGCATTGTCTCTCCGCTAGAGGGAGCCTAGTGCGCCTGATGGCCATGTCCTCTGGTTCATCGCGGACTCCGGAGCTGGTAACGCCAGGGGGCGCGACTGAGCTGGGCGGAGGGAAGCTCCGCGCGAGCGGCTGACAGACTTCCGCTCCGCAGCCCGCTCACGCAGCCTGTTGTCCAGGCTAATCGTGAGCGAGATCAGCTCAGAGAGTCGCCCTGGGAGAGCCCAACCAGCTAGTTCATCCCTCAGACCAGAATTGAGGCTACGGAGGAAAATGCTGCAGAGAGAAGCCTCTCACCAGCCCACCTCCTCCGCTGCCACCCGGAAGTCGACCGCGTATTCTGCCGTGGACCGGGCTCCCTGTTGGAGACCGAGGAGCCGGTCCGCAAGGATGCTGTCGAGTCAGGAATGGTCAAAGACTTCTAAGAAGTCCCGCACGAACCGGTCATATGAGAGGTTTGCGTAGCTGGGCTTCGTCATTACAGCGTAAGCCCAAGCTAACGCTCGCCCCTCGAGAAGGTTAGCCATGTACCCAATTCGGCTATGGTCTGAGGGAAAATCCCCGGGAACACGCAGAAACACCGACTCACACTGCAGGATAAACCCCTTTGCTCCACCGAGTTTCCCGTTGAAGTGAGCAGGAGTTGGGATAGGTGTGAGGCGGGTAGGCGCTCCCGAGCTAGGCTGGTCAGCCGTGGAGGCACCCGGAGCCGCAACGCCAAGAGGACCCGGAGGGAAAGCCCGCGGGGGGTCCAGGTGGTCTAACCAATTGGTAATTGAGGTAAGTTGGTTCAAAATAACCTGCTGCTGATGAGCTATCATATCTACCCGAGCCTCGAGGGTGGAAAAAACAGCGTGCGAGCCCGCTGTCCGCTGGGCCGCTTTGCTGGAGCCGTACTGACATATTGTTCGGTCCAGGAAACACGCACGCAGGCTCAGACAGATTTGAAAGCTTTATTTTCAGCAGTGTTTGTGTATGGATGCGTGTATGTGAGATATGAGTGTGATGTGGGTGGAAGATGCAGTCAGGACAGAGCAGTACGCCGTATGGCCAGGCAACCCTATAAGAGAAGTTATTATTACAGTTTCCTCCCCCGTGCAGCCCAGCTCATACAGCCGTTGTACGCCGCCAGTAACAGAGAGTTAATGGCTCTCCACCTGGCCATACGCCACTTCCAGTCCTGCCTGAAAGGGCGCACCTTCACTGCGTTCGTGGACCACAAGCCGCTAACGTACTTAACGTACTTTATCTTCCTGGAAGATAAAATAAAGCGGAATTTGGCGAATTAGCAGAAAATCACATCCCTGAGAACACGCCGCCATGAATATTTGAAAAAGCATACAACGAGCCATTTGATTGGTCCAATCGTTTGCAACTATCCAATCGCAGGGCTGTCAAGCTACTGCAATACAGCAGTAGCTTGAATACAACACATCCGGGTTATCGCGGGAGACGGCTTCCAGGGAAGCGCCGAGCGCTTATGTAATCGTGTTGATTTTCGCTAAAATCAGTAACAATAAGGTACCTTACCCCCCCTAAAATTTTCTCAACGGATTTAGACGATTCACAGAAATGATCAATTTGAAAATAAATCAGCGGAAATCCGCGGATCGGCGGAAAATTGCCATCCCTAATGTTTTTTAGCCATTCTTGGGTGTTTTTAGCTGTGTGATTTGGGTCATTATCCTGTTGCAAGACCCATGACCTGCGACTGACACCAAGCTGTCTGACACAGGGCAACACATTTCTCTCTAGAAAACCTTGATAGTCTTGAGATTTCTTTGCACGCTGCACAGATTCAAGACACCCTGTGCTAGATGCAAAAAAGCAGCCCCAGAGCATAACAGAACCTCCTCCATGTTTCACAGTAGGGACAGTGTTCTTTTCTTGGTATGCATCATTTTTGCATCTGTGAACATAGTGCTGATGTGCCTTGCCAAAAAGTTGCAGTTTTGTCTCGTCTGTCTATAGGACATTCTCCCAGAAGCTTTGTGGCTTGTCAACATGCAGTTTGGCATATTCCAGTCTGGGGTTTTTATGATTTGTTTTCAACAGTGGTGTCCTCCTTGGTAGTCTCCCATGAAGTCCACTTTGGCTCAAACAACGACGGATGGTGCGATCTGACACTGATGTACCTTGACCTTGGAGTTCACCATGAATGTGTTTAGAGGTTGTTCTGGGCTCTTTTGTTACCATTCGTATTATCCGTCTCCTCCTGCGGCCACGTCCAGGGAGGTTGGCTACAGTCCCATGGCTCTTAAATTTCTGAATAATATGTGCAACTGTAGTCACAGGAACATCAAGCTGCTTGGAGATGGTCTTATAGCCTTTTCCTTTAACATGGTTGTCTATAATTTTCTTTCTATTCTCCTGAGACATCTCTCTCCTTTGCTTCCTCTGGTCCATGTTCAGTGTGGTACACATCATGTCACCAAACAGCACAGTGACCACTTGTCACCCTTTAAATAGGTCGACTGACTGATTACAAGTTTGTAGACACCTGTGATGTTAATTAGAGGACACATCTTGGTTGAACATGTCCCTATGGTCACATTATTTTCAATCTTTTCTAGGGGTACCATCATTTTTGTCCAGGCCTGTTTCATGAGTTTGTTTTTTAAAATAATTTTGTTGAACCACAGTTCAAAAGCATTGTCTGATTTTCACTGGTTAATTTTCATAGAATTTTTCTTTATTACCACTTTTGTCAGATTCAAGTTATTTCTGTGACCATTGTGGGTTTTTCTTTCATTAACAGAGGGGTACCAACAATTTTGTCCACAGCTGTATGTTCCATCATGTACAGGTGCATCTCACTAAATTAGAATATCATCAAAAAGTTGATTTATTTCAGTAATTCAATTCGTAAAATGAAACTCATATTTTATATAGATTCATTACAGACAGAGTGATATATTTCAAGTGTTTATTTCTTTTAATTTTGATGGTTATGGCTTGCAGCTCATGAAAACACAAAAATCAGTTTCTCAAAAAATTAGAATATTGCGTAAGATCAATTTAAAAAAAAATATATTTTTTTTAATAGAAATGATGGCCAACAAAGTATTTCCATGCACACATTCAATATGACAAGGCTCCACGTATCATCATTGACTGTGGAAACTTCACACTGGACCTTAAGCAATTTGGATTCTGTTCACTCTTCCTCCAGATTCTGGGACCTTGATTTCCAAGTGACAGGACTTGGCACCTGATTTGGGGAGCCATGTCATCTGCTGGTGTTAGTCCACTGTGTTTTATCAAGTCCAAAGTCAATGCAACTGTCTACCAGGACATTTTAGAGTACTACATGCTTCCCTCTGCTGACAACCTTTATGGAGATGCTGGTTTCATTTTCCAGCAGGACTTGGCACCTGCCCACACTGCTGCCTGTCATGACTCGCCGCTCATCAGCGGCGCCAGCTGCGCGCACACCTGCACCTCGTCAGCGGCGTGGGATATAAGCCACTCTGCCCTGGGCTTTGGCCTGAAGCCGTCTGATCCCGTCGGCCTGCTTGCTGCAAGGAACCCCCTTCTACCAGCAAGACCTTCACGTAAGAATCTCTTACCTTCCTCTCCAGCCTTCTCCCCTGTGCACAGGTGGATTTCCCGGCGGCGGACTTCTCCTCTGCTTCGCCGTTTCCTCGCTGCTGCCACAGGCACTCCAGGTCGCTATCTCCCGGGCCTCGCCCTTGTCAACACCAGCCACCTGCCCAACCAAGTAAGCCAGCATATCCCATTATCCTTCTGTATTGGTTTGGTGCCCGTTACCCTTCTCCCTGTGCTCTCTCCCATAGGGTTGCCCGGCTGCACGGCTTCCTGCCCCCGTGCCTGAAGCAGACGTCCACCACCAATACATTCACATCTCACAGACACGCAGTCACACACTCTTGTTGTTGAATAAAGCTGTTGAATCTACTCTCAGCCTGCGTGTGTGTCTCCTGAGCCGTGCGTTATGTCAGTACGGCTTCAGCAGAGCGGCTCGGCGGACAGCGGGCTCACACGCCGTTTTTCCACCCTCGAGGCTCGGGTGGATTTAATAGCTCATCAGCAACAAGTGATTCTTAATCAGTTGACCCAGATAACTAACCGGTTAGACCGCCTGGACCCCCGACAGCCGTTCCCCCCGGCTCGTCAGGGTGGCGCAGCTCTCGCTGCTCCGGCGGCCGCTCAGCCAACTCCGGGTGCGCCGGCCCGACTCACACCTATCCCAACCCCCGCCCGCTTTAGCGGTAAGCTCGGTGGAGCGCGGAGATTCATAATGCAGTGTGAGTCGGTGTTCCACCACGTTCCCGGAGACTTTCCCTCAGACCACAGTCGAATTGGCTATATCAGGAATCTCCTGGAGGGTCGAGCGCTTACTTGGGCTTACGCTGTAATGGCGAAGCCCAGTTACGTCACCCTCCCCTATGGCCAGTTCGTTAACCAGTTCCTGGAAGTCTTTGATCACTCGCGTCAAGACAGCGTCCAGGTCGATCGCCTCCTCAGCCTCCAACAGGGGAGCCGATCGGCCGCGGACTACGCGATAGACTTCCGGGTAACAGCGGAGGAAGTTGGCTGGGAGGAATGCTCCCTCTGGGGCATCTTCCTCCGCAGCCTAAACTCCGGTCTGAGGGATGAGTTGGCCGGTCGGGATATCCCGGAGACACTCGCAGAGCTGATTTCCGTTTTCATCAGCTTGGATAACAGGCTGCGCGAGCGCCCCTCAGAGCGGAAGTCTACTTCTCGCTCGCGGAGCGCCTCGTCGCGCCCGTCCCAAGCTCGCCCCCTGGCGTTACCACCGCCGGAGGCCTCCGAGGAGTCGGAGCCGATGGTTACGGGCCGGACAAAGCTCCCCCTGGCGGAGAAACAACGCAACCATGAGTTGGGCCTCTGCATGTATTGCTGGGGTAGCCAACACACGGTGGAGCATTGTCCAGAAAAGCCAAACGGGGAGGTCCGCGAGTCACTGTAGGGGGCCTTGCGGACGCTAACCGGTTAACTCCCCTCACATGATTGACGCTGCCCATCCGTTTCTGTCATAACTCCACTGGGCATCTCACACATGCACTGGTGGACTCAGGCGCGGAGGGTAGCTTTATTTCTCAGAGCCTGGCAACCCGATTGGGCATCCGTTGCCAGCCCCTAGAAACTCCTCTCACCCTAGTTAATCTCTCCCGTGTATCCCTGGGAAAAGTGACTCATCGGACGGCCCCCGTCTCAGTCATCATCTCTGGTAACCACCGGGAAGACATTACCTTCTATGTCCTGCCATCCTCCGTTTCCCCAGTGATACTTGGATACCCGTGGTTCCGCCTCCACAACCCCGTCCTGGACTGGAAGACCGGAAGGGTGTCCACCTGGAGCTCTTTTTGCATGAGCACCTGCCTCCAATCCGCTGCCTGCGCCCCATCCTTTCCTCCCACTGCCAAGGATGCCGCACCTCCGGACCTAACCCTGGTACCCGCGGAGTGCCACGACCTCGGTGCAGTCTTTAGCAAGACCAAGGCGATGTCTCTCCCTCCTCACCGGCCCTACGACTGTGCCATAAACATCCGCCAGGGGGCTCTTCTTCCCTCGGGACGTCTCTACAGTCTGTCAGCGCCGGAGAAGGAGGCAATGAACACGTACCTGAAGGAGTCACTCAGTGTTGGGATAATCCGCCCATCGTCATCTCCATTAGGCACAGGGTTCTTCTTCGTGGCTAAGAAGGACGGTTCTCTTCGCCCTTGCATTGATTACCGCGCCCTCAACGACATCACGGAGAAGGACGGCTACACCCTGCCCCTGATGGACACCGCCTTCCACTCCCTCCAGGGGGCGACCTGGTTCACCAAGCTGGATCTCCGCAGCGCATACCACCTCGTCCGGATCCGGGAAGGAGATGAGTGGAAGACAGCCTTCCATACCCCGAACGGCCACTTTGAGTACCTGGTAATGCCGTTCGGGTTGACCAAAGCTCCTGCCGTCTTTCAGCGCCTCATCAATGACGTCTTCCGGGACCTCATCGGCCTTTTTGTGTTCGTCTATCTGGATGATATTCTCATCTTCTCTAAATCCAGGGATGAGCACCGGGTGTATGTGAGGCGGGTCCTCCAGAGGCTGCTGGAGAACCGGTTGTATGTGAAAGCTGAGAAGTGCGAATTCTACGCCAAGACTACATCTTTCCTGGGCTTTGTCATCTCCCATGACCAGGTGCTCCCAGACCCAGCAAAGGTTAAAGTGGTGGTAGATTGGCCCACACCAACATCCAGAAAACAGGTACAGCAATTCACCGGGTTTGCCAATTTTTACCGCCGCTTTGTTCCCAACTTTGGAGCCATCGTCGGCCTTCTGACCCGCCTCACCTCCCCTAAGACCCCGTTCCGGTGGACTGAAGAAGCCGTGGCGGCCTTCCAGGCGCTGAAGGCGGAGTTGTCCTCCTCTCGGGTCCTCAGTCAGGTCGATCCCTCCCTACAGTGCATCATGGAGGTCGACGCTTCGGATACAGGGGTGGGGGCGGTGTTGTCCCAACGATCACCAGCCAACGGGGCCAAACGGCCCTGCACCTTCTTCTCTCGGCGCTTGTCCCCGGCGGAACGGAATTATGACGTGGGGGATAGAGAGCTGCTCGCCATCAAGCTCGCGCTTCAGGAGTGGCGCCACTGGCTGGAGGGGGCCGCCCTGCCATTTGTAGTGTTAACTGACCATAAGAACTTGGAATATTTAAGAACTGCCAAGTGCCTGAATGCCCGCCAGATGCGCTGGTCCTTGTTCTTCGCCAGATTTCGCTTTACCATCACATTCAGTCCGGGCTCCAAGAATGGCCTACCCGACGCCCTCTCCAGGCAATTTGCCCCCGAGGCGTCAGAAGACGCAGTTCATACCATCCTGCCCAGGTCGTGCGTCGTGGGAGCTGTCTCCTGGGACATTGAAAGCAAGATCCGGAGGGCGCAGGAGTCGGAACCAGACCCTGGCGGCGGACCGGAGGGGAGGCTCTTCGTTCCATCGGCTGTCCGGGGGGAGGTAATCCACTGGCTCCACACATCAAAACTCACCTGCCACCCTGGGTCTTCCCGGATGATTGATCTGCTTCAACGATCCTTCTGGTGGCCGGGGCTGCGGGAGGATGCTGCCCGCTACGTCCGGGCCTGCCCCGTCTGCGCCACCAGTAAGTCTGGTAACACACCCCCTGCGGGTCTGCTCCAGCCCCTGCCCGTCCCCGGCAGGCCCTGGTCACACATCGCCCTAGATTTTGTCACCGGTCTACCCATCTCCAACAACTTCGACACAGTCCTGACCATCATCGACCGCTTCTCCAAGGCCGCCCATTTCGTGCCACTACAGGGGCTCCCCTCCGCCTTGGAGACAGCAGATCTTTTCATCCAGCATGTGGTCAGGCTGCACGGGATACCGGTTGACGTGGTCTCTGATCGGGGTCCCCAATTTGCCTCGGACGTTTGGAAGAGCTTCTGTAATGCCCTAGGAGCCAAAGTAAGCCTCTCCTCCGGCCATCACCCCCAATCCAACGGGCAGTGTGAACGGACCAACCAGGAGCTGGAGGTTGCGCTCCGCTGCGTCACCGCTTCGAAGCCCACGTCTTGGAGCTCACACCTCGCCTGGGTGGAATACGCCCACAACACCGCTCGCTCTTCTGCCACCGGGATGTCTCCCTTTAAAGCATCCCTGGGCTATGATCCACCTTTGTTCCCCGCGCTGGTGAGCGAGCCGGTGCCGCTCCTTCTGGTCCTCAGCGCGCAATGCGCTTTTACGCACAGCGGAGCGCAACAAGACCACGGCGGACCGACACAGAAGACCTGCACCGGCTTACCAGGTGGGTCAGCAAGTTTGGGTGTCCACTCAGGACGTCACTTTAAAGGGTGAGAGGAGGAAGTTAGCACAACGTTTCATGGGCCCATACCCCATCACCAAGATTATCAACCCGGTGGCTGTGCGTGTGGCTATTCCCCCCTCCCTCCGCATCCATCCCACCTTCCACGTCTCCAAGGTGAAACTGGTGGTGTCTGATCCCCTTTGCCCTCCACCTGCAGCGCTGCCCGAGCCCCGGATGATAGGTGGCCATCCGGCCTGGACAGTCTCCGCCATCTTGGACTCCCGGCGCTGGGGTCGTGGGCTGCAGTACTTGGTGGACTGGGAGGGCTATGGTCCAGAATGGAGACAATGGGTGCGTCCCTCGTTTGTGTTGGATCCCTCCCTCATCACTGAGTTTCACCGAGCGCACCCTGAAAGACCATCGCCAGGAGGCGCTGCTAGAAGGGGGAGTACTGTCATGACTCGCCGCTCATCAGCGGCGCCAGCTGCGCGCACACCTACACCTCATCAGCGGCGTGGGATATAAGCCACTCTGCCCTGGGCTTCGGCCTGAAGCCGTCTGATCCCGTCGGCCTGCTTGCTGCGAGGAACCCCCTTCTACCAGCAAGACCTTCACGTAAGAATCTCTTACCTTCCTCTCCAGCCTTCTCCCCTGTGCACAGGTGGATTTCCCGGCGGCGGACTTCTCCTCTGCTTCGCCGTTTCCTCGCTGCTGCCACAGGCGCTCCAGGTCGCTGTCTCCCGGGCCTCGCCCTTGTCAACGCCAGCCACCTGCCCAACCAAGTAAGCCAGCATATCCCATTATCCTTCTGTATTGGTTTGGTGCCCGTTACCCTTCTCCCTGTGCTCTCTCCCATAGGGTTGCCCGGCTGCACGGCTTCCTGCCCCCGTGCCTGAAGCAGACGTCCACCACCAATACATTCACATCTCACAGACACGCAGTCACACACCCTTGTTGTTGAATAAAGCTGTTGAATCTACTCTCAGCCTGCGTGTGTGTCTCCTGAGCCGTGCGTTATGTCACTGCCAAAAGTACCAATACATGGTTTAATGACCATGGTATCACCATATTTTACTGGCCAGCAAACTCTCCTGACCTAAACCCCATACAGAGTCTATGAAGTAACATCAAAAGGGAGATGAGAGACACCAGACCCAACAATGCAGATAAGCTGAAGGCCGCTATCAAAGCAACCTGGGCCTTCATAACACCTCAGCAGTAACACAGGCTGATCACCTTCATGTCATGCCACAGTGATGCAGTATTAATTCATGCAAAAGGATCCCTTACCAAGTATTGAGTGTGTACATGGACATACTTTTCAGTTGGCCAACATTTCTATTAAACCACGACCCGAAAAGGATTAAGCGGAAGAAGATGGATGGATGAATGAATCAATTTTTAAAATTATTTTTATGTAATATTCTAATTTTTTTGAGAAACTGAATTTGGGGTTTTTATTAGCTATAAGCCATAACCATCAAAATCAAAAGAAACAGACACTTGAAATATATCACTCTGTGTGTAATGAATCTATATATGAGTTTCACTTTTTGAATTGAATTATTTAAATAAATCAACTTTTCGATGACATTCTAATTTATTGAGATGCACCTGTATCTCCCTGAATCTTCTGCTTGCTTCTCCCTGACTGTAACTAATTATTTGTAATATCCACCTTATTCCTAGGCCCCATGATGCCTTGCGTGAATTATGGTAGCAACTTCCGGTACTAGTTTAGAGCATATGGTTGTCACTGAAACGGGACACTTTTCCTTGTTAAAAACAATGACTTTGGCAACAGAAATGAGGGAACACGGCCTCTTGCACCTCAAAACAGTAACATAATCATATCACTTCCCATGACTATTGAGGGATGGAAAGATGATCTTAAAAAGTGGCCTCGTACACGGTAGCTCCGTTAGTTAGCGCCGCTGCGTAAGCAATATTTTAGCTAGGTTGAAAACTTGTGTTCGTTCGGTGGGGAGTTATGTCTTCTGCAGAAACATAGGTATTTTTAGAAAGTACAATTTCTAAAGTTTAAAATGATACCAGACACTCGGGGGTTTCCTCGGACTTTGCCGCTAACAAACAAAGAAAGAGTCACGATTTATGACTTCTCTGCCTGTGGCTCATAATGACACGGTGCACATTCTGACTCATTTTGCCAGCACGGGTCACACGTCTCCACTGCAATGAAGTCGGCTGCATTTTGTTGAAATATGTTGGGTATAATCAAATTTACCTTAGAGCAGACATAAGTCACACCACCGTGCTTGGATGTCGTCTGTCACCGTGTGTTGAGAAGCCTCTATTCATCCAGTCTAGTACAACCACGAACACCAGCAAATGCCAGAACGACGCCAAACATTTAAAAAATACAAAAACTGGAAGAGCTGAAATTAGCTGTCACTTGAGTGGAAAACATGTATGTGGACTATACTGTGACGTATGCGAGGTTCACACAAAGAAAGGGAGCAGATAAGCAATATAAGCAATAAGCAATGCAATATAAGCTGCGGCTTCAGCCATCACCCATTTCGGATAACTCACGTGGAATTGTATAGTAGAAGGAGTCTTTGTCTAATTTGACCTTGTTGTTATATTATACAGTTTCTTTTAACCTGTAATGTACTATCCGAAATAAATAAATTCATTCATTCATTCATTCAGATGGCTGCGACACAACAGGTTTTATTAAACACAATCACAATCACAGACAGGAGGGGAGGTGATTCTCACGGACCTCCGTTTATATCAGGGTTACACAACATATAATCACTCCTGCTCTAATTCTACCTATAACACTGCTGGGTCATTATAACACAGTTATAATGACAGAGCAGTATAATAGCACAGTAATAACATTAAACACACACATGAAAATAAAGTCTCTACTGGCAAGGCATGTTGGGAAAAAGCCCTGATGTTACACTGCCCCCCCCCCCCCCCGGACTGGTTTCTGTCCCCAGAAAAATGAGAGTCCAACTCAAAAGTCCAACACTAACCAGTCCAGGTGTCGGGGCGGCCTTCGATGACGACGACCAGCACGTACAGGCCCGCCATTGTCCATCTGAGTCTCGGAGTATCTGGTTGGGATGAAGGCTCTGGTTCGACCACCAGCGGGGCGGATGGCTGGTGCGGGGCGAGACGGTCACAGTGAAGTACCACGACCCCGTCCCTTTTCTTAAGCCTCACCCTGTACACCACATCCGACAGTCTCTGCAGAACGGTGCAAAGTCCCTCCCCTGACAGCGGGAGTCATACGCTCGCTTCTGCTGACCACCCACCACTGCCAGGGCCTCCCGAGCCAGTTCGTGCACCGTGTGGAGACGTTCCTTCAAACAAAAAAAATAATCCAGCCCAGGTTTGCCCTCCACCTCTGGCTCGGGTGGGGGGGGGGGGGATACCAAAACCACCGGTGTGCGCAGCTCGCGTCCAAACATGAGCGCTGCAGGGGTGCACCAGGTGGATTTCTGAGCTGCCGTCCGGTATGCCCACAAAACAAAAGGCAGATGCAGGTCCCAGTATCGCTGTCGCTGGTCCACTAGGATAGCGAGCTGGGTGGTGAAGGTCCGGTTGAATCGTTCGACCAGGCCGTCGCTCTGTGGATGCGATGGGGTGGTCTGGGTCTTCCGGATGCCCAGCCACTTGCAGACCTCTCCAAAGACCTCCGCCTCGAAGTTCTGACCCTGATCGCTGTGCAGCTCCTCCGGTGCGCCAAACCGACAGAACATCTCATCCACCAGCTTTGATGTCGTAGCGGCGCTCTGGTCCAGGACTGTGTACACCTCTGGCCACTTAGTGAAATAATCCATTGCGACCAGCACGTAGCGGTTACCCCGGTCCGTGGTTGGGAAAGGGCCCAGAATGTCCACTCCCACCCGTTCCATCGGTGCTCCCACCCGGTACTGCTGCAGGGGAGCATGGGATCGCTGAATTGGCCCTTTCTGAGCTGTGCAGGTGTTGCAGCGATGGACGTGGCGCTCAACATCCTGATGACATCCGGGCCAGTAGAACCGGGCTCGAAGACGCTACAGAGTCTTTGTCACCCCGAAATGGCCCGCTCCTACTGCCCCATGAACCAGCTGGAGTATGTTGGGCCGGAGTCGATGAGGAACCAGCAGCTGCCAGACGTGCCACTGCCCAGCTGGAGTCTGCCACTGTCGATACACCACGCCCTCGTGACAGCAGAGGTTGGCCCTCTGGGAGTGTAGGGCCTTAGTCTCTGGGTCCAGCGCAGACACAACCTCCCAGGCGGGCCGCTGTCCTGCGTCCAGCCACTGCCGAACCCGAGAAATGACCAGGTCTCTATCCTGCTCACTCTGCAGCTGCTGTGTGCCAAGGACCTCTGTGACATCATCGCTGGGGGAGGCTGCCCGATCATCCGAGGAGGGGCTGTGCGTCGTTGCGTTATTCCTGCTCGCAGCGGTCCGGAGAGCAGCAGCCTGTGGGACGGCTTGGTCTCGATCCTCAGCCCGCTGGCAGTGACGACACTCCTCTGTCGCACAGGGATGTCGAGACAGCGCGTCAGCATTGGCATGGAGGCGGCCTGCCCGATGCACAATCTGAAAATCATAATCCTGCAGTGCCTCCAGCCATCTCGCCAACTGTCCATCCGGTTCCTTAAAGTTCAGCAGCCAGGTCAGGGAAGCATGATCCGTCCTGAGCTGGAACCTCCCCCCGTACACATACGGGCAGAAATGATGCAGCCCCTGGATGACAGCCAACAGCTCTCTGCGAGTAACACAGTAATTCCTCTCGGTTCTGCTGAGAGTGCGGCTGAAGAAAGCAACTGCCTGCTCTCCATGTTCTCCCTCCTGGGATAACACCGCCCCGATGCCCTGATTGCTGGCGTCCGTGTACACGATGAGAGGACGGTTCGGGTCGGGATACTGCAGGATGGGGGCTCTGATGAGCGCTGCGCGAAGTTGGGAAAAAGCAGCAGCACAATTCTCACTCCACTGAAATGCGCGTCCTTTATGCGTCAGCTGATGCAGCGGGCTGGCGATGGTGGCGAAGTCCTTCACAAACCTCCTATAATAGGAGACCAGTCCGAGAAAGCTCCTCAGCTCTCCCACATTCTTCAGCACTGGCCAGTCTCTCACCGCCGACACTTTTTCTGGGTCGGTGGTGACTTCCGCTGCGCTGACGACGTGGCCCAGGAAGGTGGTCTTCCGCCGGAATAGGTGGCATTTCCCCGGGTGTAACCGTAGCCCAGCCTGTCTGATGGTGTCCAGTACTTCTCGGAGATTCGACAGGGCACTGACAAAATCAGCTGCATGCACCAGTAGGTCGTCCAGGTAAACAACGCAGCGACGGCACGTGATCCAGCACTCGGTCCATCAAGCGCTCGAAGGTGGCCAGGGTATTGCAAAGTCCAAATGGCATCACTTTAAACTGGTACAGTCCCTGCCCAATGGAGAAGGCTGTTTTTTGGCGGGCCTCAGGTGACAGCTCTACCTGCCAATAGCCGCTGCGTAGATCCAGCGAGCTGAACCAGCTGGAGCCGGCGATGTGGTCCAGCCCATCATCGATGCGGGGCAAGGGGTAGGAGTCCTTACGGGTGATGTCATTCAGGCATCAGTAACCCACGCAGAACAGCCACGACCCGTCCTTCTTCCTGACCAGCACCACCGGCACTGCCCAGGGGCTGCTGGAGGGCTCAATAATGTCTGCCTCCAGCATTTCTCGCACTTTTTGTTCTGCTGCTGCCCACCTTGAAAAGGGCAACCGGCGTGGGCGGAGCCAAATCGGCCTGGTCTCACCGGTGTCGATCTTGTGCTGCAACAAGCCAGTCTGGGTGCATTCCTCATCCTTCGCAGCGAAGACACCCATATAGCAGTCCAACAGCTCCCGCAGCTGGCGTCTCTGTCTCGGCTCCTGCCCGTTGCAGCTCTGCTGGAATAATTCCTCGACCGCCTGCTGCATCTCTGCCGACACGTTGACCCCTCCCCTTGCTGTCCCTGTGTGTGCTCGTGCTCCCTCTGCTCATGCTGGTGGCGCCGTTGTGTCCAGTCCTCGCGGTGGCCCGCCTGGTCCAGTCCGTCCTGGCAGTCCCTCAATCACGCAGGCCTCCGTGTTCCTTCTCTGGGTTCCGCTGCGGAGCGTGATGGTCCGGGTTCCCAGCTGGAGGGACGGTCTGGCGGTGTCGATCTTGGCGTTCCATGCTGCGAGCAGGTCGAGTCCAATAATACAGGGGTCTTGGATGTCAGCCAGCCAGAATGGGTGTTTTATGGTCTGACCGGCCACCCCCACCACGAGAACTCTCCGCCCCCCCCCAATCTGGTGCGCTCACCGGTAGCTGTGGTGATGTGGCGCTCGGTGGGTTCCCACCCCCGTGGTGTTGTCTCGTCTGTGCCCGGCAGCACACCGGGTCAGACCAAGGAGATGGTAAAGCCGGTGTCATTCAGGTCCCGGATCGACGTCTTCTCCAGGCTGCACTGTAAATACATCCCTGGCAAGTGTCCAATTCGGCCCACGCGCAGTGCCGGCTTGTCGGGGGAAACATCTGCGGGAGGTGGCCTGTCCCCGTCCATGCCACCTCGCTCTAGTTTAACGTCGACGAGGGGCCGGTTTGTCGTGGAGTGGGTGCGGGGCAGTACCGTGCGATGTGTCCTGGCTCTCCGCAGCGAAAGCACCCTTCCTCGCGTCGCTGCAGCCGTCTTCTCCATGGATGCGCTGCCGTGGTCTGCTGTAACTCCTCCTCCTCCTCCTCGCTCTCAGCCGTGGCCTGGAAGGCTCTTTGTTTTGGCTCGGCTGTATGATTCATTAGCGGCTCCACCCGCTCTGCTTCTGCCACCACAGTCTCCCAGTTGCTCGCAGCGTTAATTCAGACATGGTCCTGGAGCCGGGCCGGGCGGAGACCTTGGATGAAGTTCCGGAGGACAAGCTTCTCCACTACCTCCGGTTCCAAGTCTGGGTAGCTGCGCCGTGTTAGCAGCCAGCCGTATGTCCACCGCGTAGGCTCCTAGTCTCTCCTGGCTGCCTCGACAGCGGTTGGCCAGCTGTACCTGGGCGTGCTCAGCGTTGGCCGTTCTCCCAAACCGTCTGTGGACTGATCCTTGTAGCGCTGGCCAGCTGTGGCGCTCCTCGGGCCGGAGGTCAGACAGCGTGCAGAGGGCTCTCCCTTCCAAGGCCAGCGCGACCTGCATGGCGGTTTCTTCTGGTGGCCAGCTGTTCAGCGAGGCGGCCAGCTCGACCTGGACCAGGTAGTCATCCAGCGGGGTCTCGCCATTGAAGCGGGGAATCTTGGCCCGCTGCCGGATGGATGGGACGGTCATCTCCCTGTCGATTGCCGCCCCTGGTCGCAGTGGAATCGCCGGCCCGTCCTGCCCTGAAAAGGGCGGTGAGCGGGGCTGGTTTGCTCTGCTCAACCCGCTCTACCTTGAAAGAGGCAGAAAGCGGGGTACGCTGGTCCAGTCGGGTCTGCTGCTCCGTTCATCCGGGCGAGCAGCTCCAGGGGTCGGTTTCTCAGCTCTGTCGTCCGTTTCCAGCTGAGCGATGAGTCGCTCCAGCTGCCGGATCTCCGCACGGATCCTGGCTTCCATCTGTTCCATCCCACTTCTGGCACCAGTGTGACGTATGCGAGGTTCACACAAAGAAAGGGAGCAGATGGCTGCGACACAACAGGCTTTATTAAACACAGTCACAATCACAGACAGGAGGGGAGGTCATTCTCACCGACCTCCATTTATATCAGGGTTACACAACACATAATCGCTCCTGCTCTAATTCTACCTATAACACTGCTGGGTCATTATAACACAGTTATAATGACACAGCAGTATAATAGCACAGTAATAACATTAAACACGCACACGAAAATAAAGTCTCTACTGGCAAGGCATGTTGGGAAAAAGCCCCAATGTTACATTGCCCCCCTTATCACAGCCCCAATGTTACAATACATTAAAATGAAATTGAAAAACTTTTAAAAACGCTATTTTAAATTCCCCTGCAACTGCCCTCCTACTGACAGATTTAACACTTGGTCAGCCGAAACTGGAAGTTCAGTCCATAACACAGGGTTACAAATATAATTTTTTTTGTAAGTTGTCAGTGTTTTTTCAACTGATTTAAGACAATTTTGCAGCGCTGAATCCGAAAATGACATCTGTATCTCTTGATCAGGTCAGGTTTTTATGCTAAGTTGATTTTTAAAAAATCTGATCTTCTGACTAAATCAATTACATTTCTGTGACATTATCGATTGATTTTTGTTAATATTTCTCATCCAAAATAGATTTTTAAGAGAAAACATTGTTTTCTAACACAATTTATTGATTAAATGTTACAAACTTTGATTACTCTAAATTGAATAGTAGACACTGATAAAGGTAAGTACATGTAAATTGAATGTTACGTCATCATTCTTCAAAATTCAGAGCTTCAGCTTCCGTTTATTCAAACCTCTAGAATGCTCAGCGGCAGGAATGTCTGTCTTCAGAGTCAAACAGTAATCAGCCATCATGACAATTTATGACATCTGTTGTGTATGAAGACTGGCCTTTGGTGTTTGCTGTAGCACTGCCAGGGCAGGGAACGGGATAATGTCATGCGGGCTATGCCGGGGAGTATAAATAGTAATGTGTGCAAAATAAAGTTCAGTTGTATGTTCGCTAAGACACTCTCTGCCTACTTCATTTTCCAACATAACATTTGGTGACGAGGTAAATTGTGCCCTTCAGAGGTAAAGTGGGCTATCCCACAAAACCATTATTTTGAGAAAATGAGCTCTAAAGTTGAAATATTCTCAAAAAATCAGTGTGCCTATATCATTAAAAAGTTACCCCTATAGGGGGTAACTGTGCCTATATCATTAAAAAGGGGTAACTTTTTAATGATATAGGCACACTGATTTTTTGAGAATATTTCAACTTTAGAGCTCATTTTCTTAAAATAATGGTTTTGTGGGATAGCCCACTTTACCTCTGAAGGGCACAATTATGGGCGCGTGTGTTGTGGAACCGCCTCCGTTCCTGCAGGACTAGGGTGCGCCGGTTATCCCTTGGGCACGCTGGAAAAATTTATTTCAAGTTTATCTGACAGCAGCTGGGTTTGACGGGGTTTCCGATGACAGGCGGAGGGGCCTGTTGATTAATCATCTGGGCACAGAAGGACAATGCCTGTTCCTCACGCTTTGTGGTGATGGCTCGCTGGAGGAGTCACTATTGAAGATGGACGACCTGTTCGGTGACGGTGCCACGGTCACTGAGAGGAGGTACAGATTTTTTAGCCATGTACAGCGAGCTGGTGAGTCCATTTTATCCTTTTTGATGGAATTGCGTTGTTTAGCAGGAGAGTGTGATTTTGGGCGGCTAACAAACAAGCTAGTTCGTGATAGATTGGCGCATGGCACGACTAGTGAGTGGCTAGGAGCCAAGCTGCGGATAACTCGACAGCCCTTCTCTTTACTCGAAGTGGTGGATATGATCAAGCTAAGGGAGTCTGCGGCTCTGCGGGGGCTAGGGGCCTTCACGTATGAGGCACCGGAGGACCGGCCTCTGCGCCACAGGTACCGGCTAATATGCTAACTAGACCTCGGGGCCGCCCGAGGAAGAGGAAGAAAAAGAGAAAGCAGCCTGTGGCGCGTGGAGGCACCCGTGTTAGGTTCGCGGACCAGGTTGATTGAAGACCTGCGGGGTGCTGGCCGAGTGTGTGTGGCACAAGGAGGAAGAGGACGCCTGAAGTGGTATGTGGTGCAGCTGGACAGTGTCGAGGTGCCCCTCATGCTGGCAGGTCCATTTTGAGCCTGATGACATTAAAGAGGCTGTTCCCGGCGAAGGTTATTAAAGCGGGAGCAATAAGGATGTTCGGTTATGGCCATGCCGAGATTGACATGGTCGGCACAGTGGAGTTCAATGTGTTGTGTAGACAGCAGAGGGCGCCAAAGTTTGTCTTCCAGGTGGCACGGCACGGGATGGACCTGCTTGGGATTGATTTACTGGGACAATTGGGGTTTTCCATTCTGGATCCCCAGGGTTCGGTGGTGCTGATGGCATTTATGGACTGGCAGCTCCGTTGGTCGGCGCTGTTCATGGGCCTTGGCCGGATCAGGACCTTTTGCCACTGCCCGTTGGTGGATGATTCGTGACACCCAGGATCCAACTGCTTCGGTGCTTACCGTTGGCGTTGCGTGAGGGTGTGTCGGCGGAGCTCTCGAAGCTGTTGGATGCAGGGACCACCGAGAAGGTGGATGCGTCACCTTGGATCTCGAACCTGGTGGTGGCGAAGAAGAAGGACGGAGGGATCAGGCCATGCATCAATCTGCGCATGGTAAACAAGGCAATCATCCCAGATAAATACCCCCTCCCGACCATGGAGGAGCTCCCGACGACGTTCATCCGGTCCAAAGTGTTCACTAAGCTGAACCTTCGGCAGGGGTATCTGTAGGTGCTGCTACACCCGGATAGCAGGAACCTGACGGCATTTGTGACCCATATGGGGGTCTTTAGGTATACCTGAATGCCGTTCAGGTTGAGTTCCGCCCCCAGATGTTTCCAAAAGGTTATGGCCACAATGCTGGCGGGTCTAAAAGGGGTTGTGGCCTACCTGGATGACATTGTGGTACACGGCGCGATGAATGAGCTTCATGATGAAAGGCTGGAGAAGGTGTTGAGACAGATGCAAGAACACGGGGTCACTTGCAACGGTGAAAAATGCCTCTTTGCAGTGGAGGCGATTGATTTTGTGGGGTTCCGGCTGACGGGCGAGTGTCTGCAACCACTGCATTTCAATGTGGAGGTGGTGCTTCGCATCCCGGAGCCCACTACACCCACCAAGATTTCATCTTTCCTTGGCATGGTGAATTTCTACGGCCAGTTTATCTCGCATTATTCAGAGACAACTGGACCCCTGAAAACTCTGCTGAAACAGGATGTGCCGTGGGAGTGGACTCCGGCGTGCTCAGCAGCGGTCTCGAAGCTAAAGCAGCAGCTCACCTCACCACCGCTGGTGGCACATTTTGACCCTGAAATGGAAACGGTGGTGACTTGTGATGCGTCCAGGATGGCGTTAGGTGCGGTCATGTCCCAAGTACAGGGTGGAGTGGAAAAGCCAGTGGCGTTTGCTTCTAGGTCCCTCTCGCCGGCGGAGCAGAAGTATGCAGTGGGTGAGAGGGAGGCGCTGGCCTGCGTCTGGGCATGTGAGAGGTGGCACATATACCTCTACGGACGCCGCTTCACTCTGAGGACAGACCATCGGGCGCTCACTACGCTGCTGGAGACGTCGAGTTCGGAGCATAGGCCGTTGAGACTTCATAGATGGTCAGAACGTCTGAGGGCCTATGACTTTTCCACTAAGTTCACCCCAGGCAGAGAGAACATAGTGGCGGACCTGCTCTCGCGGGCCACTGTGGGGGCTTCAGCGGTGGTCGAGGTTGACGTTGGCGCTGCCAAGGAAGAGCTGGTGAACGCCTTGTATGGAACTCTCCAGGGTGTAGTCTCCCCACAAGATTTCAGAGATGAGTCGGAATGGGACCCAGTTATGGCATAGTTATGCACGGTGATTCATGAGGGATGGCCAGCAAAGGTGCAGAGCGAACTGGCCCCTTTTCACCATTTTTGGGACAAGTTGAGCTGTTGGAATGAGGTCTGCGTGGCCAGGGGCCAGTGCGCCTTGATTCCTGCTGCGTTGAGGGCTCGGGTCCTGGACATGCTGCATGATGGTCATTTGGGAGTGGTGCAAGTGAAGCAGAGGAGTAGGAGGTTGGTCTGGTGGCTTGGTATTGATGGCAATATTGAGGCCATGTTTAAGAACTGCATGCTGTGTTTGGAAAGTGGAAAGATGAGCAGACGTTCCCTGCCACCGCTCCGGCCTGTTGAGTTTCCTGGGGGGCCGTGGAAGCATGTTGAGCTGGACATTTGTGGTGAATTTCATGCAGCGCCGTACAACAGCCAGTTTCTGGTGGTGGCGTATGATTTGTTCTCCAAATGACCGGAGGTGCTGCCCACCAGTTTAGTGATGACGGAGGTGGTCACGGGATTCCTGACGTCTTTGTTCACCTGGTGGGGGGTCCCGGACACTATCACGATGGACGATTGGCCTCAGTTTGTGTCGGGGGCACTTGAGGACTTTTTGACCAGCAAAGGGGTGAAACATATTAGAACAGCATTCTACCACCCCTAAGCTAAGGGAGGGGTCGAAAGGTTTAACAAGACCCTGAAGAACAGGCTGAGGGCTCATCTGGCGGATGGGTTTTTGTTCCTGGGGGCGCTCCAGAACACGCTGCTCCATTACAGAGCGTCGGTCCACCCAACAATGGGATGTTCCCCAGCGAAGCTCATGTTAGGGTGGGAGCTAACATTTCATTTCATTTCCACCCTCCAAAGAGAGCAGACACTTTTCTTCCCAGCTCCGGCTCCCTATCTCTCTCTCCCTCCCTAACTGGCTGGATCCCAGCTTGCTATCGTCTGTCTGCGTGTCTTTACTGCTGATTTATCTAACGAAATTATGGACTTAATAAGCTGGGCTTTGAACGCAATTGACACTGTTTTTTCAACGAGGAAATCTGGCCCGGGGGAGCCGA
Organism: Pholidichthys leucotaenia; assembly: GCA_020510985.1. Classification (NCBI taxonomy): domain Eukaryota; kingdom Metazoa; phylum Chordata; class Actinopteri; order Cichliformes; family Pholidichthyidae; genus Pholidichthys; species Pholidichthys leucotaenia. The sequence goes on from CM035839.1 coordinate 163,809,455, forward strand.
TCTGTCCCGCAGGAACTGCTGCTGTGGGTTATTTAAAGGACACAAGCAATTGGAAACTCTTGTGCCTGTGTGATCTTTCTATTGAAGATATTGAAGATTTATATCTTTTCGGAGCAATGGTCATCGGAATTCCACTGATTGGATTTGGGATTGTTCTGGTGTACCGCAAATTGAAGAAGATGGATAGAGCTTATCAAAAAGCGGACCCGGCGAAGCTCACCCATCAAATTGACCAACTGGGCAGGACTCTGACAGCGGCCAATGGAGAACTGTACAGGAAAATGGATTACATCACGATCACGCTGAGAGCTGTCCACGAATCGATTTCAACACCTGGCCATGAAGGAATTGGAGCACTGAATCCGTAAGAGAATAGAAAGTTTTTTCTCTGAAGTCAGTGGTATTCGACCTGTTCTTTTCGGCACCCTCAGCACTCAGTCCTCCAGATAATCAACAGTATATTTGTTTTCATAACACTGGCGGGCAGCATCTGACTCTCAAGGACAGCTGGCTGGCAAAACTATTCCATCTGCCGTGCTCAAGGACACGTGCCTTTGCTTCAGACTGTAGTCATAACATCTGCTGAGGAAGAGACTATTGTTGTCCTCCAAACTGATTTGCCACTGATTGCATCCAACTCACACATACTGATCCACTATACTGACTGTTGAAGATATACACTCACTGCTCTCTTTGTGTCATTGTGTGGATTCTATTGTCTGCTAATTGTGCATTAAGAGTTTTTTTCTTGTAATCATAACATCGGTCATATATGAACTTTATTCTGATAAACAATGCTTTTTTCTCTCTCCTACTGTGTCTACCCCCTTCCCCCCACTGCCTTCTGTTCCCCTCCTGCTGACAGGCGCCTCCACGGCTCGCCGCGTCATTGAGAATGTCATTTATGACGTTTTCAGTGTCAAGTCAAATTCCTCGTATATTTACCTGTTATTTACTTGTAAATGTGCTTGGCAATAAATTTATTCTGATTCTGATTCTGATTCTGATTCTGAGCTGTCGCTGCCAGTCAATCGTTTGGAGCTTCCGAGAACGGTGCCCCGGACGAGTGATGTGGTGTTGAGGAGAAGAGTCTCGGACCAGCAGCGGAGGATGAAGCCAAAACCAATGTGATTTTTAGAGTCAGCACATCAAAACTGTCCTAAATCAGCTAATAAAAACTTAGACAATAAATCTGGTGTTGACCAGTGTAATCGTTCCTACAGCAGCACTCCCAGGAATAAGGTGGATAGAATGATAATATTTTGTTGCCTTTATAATTCTTAACAGTTCTTAGTTGCTATTATTTTGTGTACTATCTCTTCCACAATTTATTAACAGCATGAAAACCACAATATAAAAATGCTTAAGGTTAGATCTACTGTAAATGTACAAACTCAAAAAGTATAAATTTTGGAACAGTGACCTTAGTCTAAAATATCTACTGTATATAATGTTAGACTAATGCTTGAAAAGAATGTTTTATAGAGTTATTGTTTTTAATGGCTAGGATCCTGTGATGCATGCTGCAAGGTCTCAACTCAATCTCACATGTTTGTTGGGGTTCTTTTTCCCGGAGACATCCACTAACACAAAACAACCACATAAAGTCTTTGCTTTCTGCCCCCAACACCAGCAAGATATTATAACCTATAGAAACCTTTGTAAAATGAACTTTAATGGTTGTGAAAATAACTACATGAAGTGATATGACAAATAATAAGATATACTGTAAATGACTGAAGTTTTTTTTAACATAAATTATTTTAACGTCTGTTCAGTGATTTTGTTCTGACATTGTGCAACACAGCAACATACATTTTGTTTGACAGCAGAATGCAGCACCCACAGCGTCCTCTCTGTGGGTCTAAGAAAGCTTCAGCTGTAAAGGAAGGACCAACTGAATCATTTTGTAAACCCCCACAACAATTTTTTTTCCATTTGTGCAAAGAACAGCAGCAACTCTCCCTTGCGTTCTTTTCTGAGAATAGTTTTATATTTGATTGGAGGAACAGATCCACCACCTCAGCTTCTCTAAACTTCACTGTGGGCTTGGTCCAACCAGAGGCCTGGGAAAGTTGAAATGATGGAGAATCAGTGGAGGAGTCACACTTTAGCGCTATTAGCCATCGGGTCATGGTGAGACTGGCCCACAGCTCCTGGTGTCTCCACTGTCACTGAAAACAAAACAAACAAACAAAAAAACAGTAAGTAGCTTTGTGTCATATTGAACACATGACAGAAAGTCGCTGTTTATGGTGTTACATTTGAGCCTCATTTCTGAGCGAGGAAGTGGAGATTTTGAGCAAGGAGTTAGAGATTTTGAGTGAGGAATTATCGATTTTGAGCACAAAAACGTGTTGGGTTTTTTTTGCAAGAATTTAAGATTATAAAGCGTGCGCTGACAATATACTTTCATCAGATTTTGTCTCTGCTCACTCGCGGTGTTTCGTTGTGCTCCGCTCCCATCCTCTCTCTCTTGCTAGCTCAACTTCGCTCTCTCCTCACGCTCAACTCTACCTGTGCACTGGCTGGACATGGCACGGCACTATGAATGTGCCACAATAGCGCCGATCGAGGAGCTTGCCAAAGTGCTAAAAATAGCTTTCACTACTGCGCATGCGTGTTTTTACTTGGCTGAAGTAGGACAAACTTTCTGGGCCACTGCATCGCGTGAGTGTAGCAAGGCAGGTTTCTGTTGTCCTCGGCGGGCGCGCAGCAGAAAGCTCTTTTTCTTTTGTTTGCAAGCCTCCTCGTAGATGAATCCCGACGTGCACAACTGCGGGACAAAATGTTCCTATTCCTAGTACGTATATCGTTGTCTTTCGCCGCTGCGCGATGGTTGTTCAGAGGTGCTTTTTTTTTTTTTTTATCTTGAAGCCATTTCGGATACAAGAAACTGTTGTACTTTATCTCTGCAGGTCTGTAATGGAAAGACAAAGTTACGTAAGATGAGGTTTAATGCAGCACTGAAAAATAACTTCCACTTTCTAACAGTTTTACAAGTGGCAATGCAGTATCACTCGCCATTGCTCCACCGGTAGGACAGGGTTTTGTTTGTCCGACCTTGTCTACTGCTGTGTACCACGTGACTACCAGCGTGAAAACTGATGACGTAGTCCTCGATCGGCGCTATTTCAACCAATCAGAGGTCAGACAGGTCTCTGATTGGTCTCTGAGTAGTGGGGAGAGTTTCTGATCAGACTGTGAAATTTCAGTCTGATTAGAAGAAGAAGAAGAAGAAGAAGAAGAAGAAGAAGAAAAACATATATATATTTTTTTACATATGTATTTTATCGTGTTACTTTATTTTATCATGTGTAAAGCACTTAGGCCAACCTTCTTGTTGTTTTTAAACGTGCTATATAAATAAAGTTGACATTGACAGTGACAAAGTTGACAAGAAGAAGAAGAAAAAATAGGGCTGTTTCTAAATATGTATACTTGTGTGGACCTGTGTTCTTATTAACTTGTGAAACGTCATCAGTCACAGCCCAAGTTCTGTTCCAGTTCAAAGTTTGCATCAAGCCGTAGTCATACAATATGATAGTTGCGACACTCCAGTAGACTTCAATAGAGACTTTGGAATGCGGAAGTCACGTGGGTCATGGAGCAGCGATTAGTTCCAAACAATGTAGTTTTCCCCATAGACCACCATTCATTTCCCGGAATGTCTGCTTAATAATCCCTGTGAAATTAATGAATGGCCGTTGCTTTGGTCATTTCACCACTTAAATTAACATGTAGATTATGTAGTCTGTGATAGTGTTTTATTTTGTCAGCTTTTTCGTGCTTATGTCCGATAGAGGCTCACAAACTTGCTCATTAGCTTGCTCCACACTAGATTCAGATGAACAACAGCTGGTTCAACTTGATAACCCGGTTATCGGTGGCAGTGTTATTTAACATTCATAAATTAGCATACATTAACATTAATAGCAGCATTCATAAATTAGCATAAATTAACACCTGGTGGTGGCAGTGTTATTTAACAGTCATAAATTAGCAATTTTAATATTTTATCATTCTGTTGTGTTGGAAATATTCTGTACTTATTTGAAGAAATTGTTAGGAGAAACATGGGGTGAAGGGCACTTGGATATAGGCTGGTTAATTTTTTAAATACATTTAAAAAATAAGTGATTATTTTAAGTTGGTAAACGAAGAGTTGATTGTTAAAAACAAACATTCTAAAACAATTGTCATATTTACAAATGTGAAATACTCAGTTTTATAAAATGTCTCACTTGAAATTAATAAAAAAAAACTAACTGAACTATTAACAGAATATATTTTCTATCCTTTTTAATTCTATTGTGGTTCAGGAAATTCATTTTATTTTTGACTGTGTATGAATTTGATTGTTTTACACAGTACACGTGTATAGTTTGTATTTTTTCCCTCATGTTTAAACTGTTAAGAGAAAAATGTAATGTTTCCAAAATAGTTCACAAATGTGTGCATAAAAAGCTATAATGAAAAAAAAAAACTTTCAAATTTAGTATAAAAATACATAAATCTGTAAGAAAAAAGTAAGGATTTTTAAAAACTAAAACACAGCCACATTTCAATTTGAAAATAGTCTCAAATGCACAATGAAAATCAGAGTTATGAGACAGAAATTCAATATTATGAAGAAAACGTAGAAAATTTTTGCGAAAAAGTAAAATTTAGAATAAAGAAGGTAGTGGAGATTGTGTGGAAAGGATGAGGCAGAGTTATTTCTCAGGTTTCATTTTATTCACAACACACTCTCCGACATTCAAAAGCAGAAGAAGGAAAAACACCCAACATCTGCCAGTCTTATACCCCTGACATCAAAGTACAAAATCCCATTGTCTTTAAATCCCAAACACAATGCATCCCCCCTGCAGTTCCTCTCTCTTCCACCCAAACCTGGGTGGTCAGGAAATCATTCATGTCCATCTCTTTGCATATCAAAAGGCCAACTCTCTCATCCTCCTCTTATCCCTAGGAGGTCCAGACCTTTTGTTCCTCTTCAGACGTGAAGCCAAAATAAGCACACAGGAATATACATGGGAGCATATGAACAGTCATATACATGTGAGCCCGTGAAGCTACATATGTGCACCACATATAACCCCCCCCCCCCCAAACGTCTAAGATGGAACAAACTAACACAGATTGCATGTCATAATGAAATCGCCACACATCAGTCCACATGCTGTCTTGGTCCCAACCGTCTGCCGTATCTGCTGCAGGCGGGCTTAACCTCTTCCGCGGCGTCCTCCTGCTGTGGAGCTGCTGTCTGGGGATTAAAACTGTTAGTCAATCTCTGTTGGTGTACTGGGGAATGCTCCCTAGGGGGTCTACCCCGTCGCGGGGCCCTCGCCAACTGCACAGTTTCGTCAGCCATCACAAAAGCAGGTTTGAGTCTGTCTATGCCAATCATCTCCTTTTTGCCCCCCAAATCTAGCAAAAAATGCTTATCACCTGTTTCTAGCACTCTAAATGGTCCATCGTAAGGCGGTCGCAGAGCTGTGCGGTGGGCATCATGTCTGACAAAAACAAACTCCGCATTTTTTAAAGCTTTAGGCACAAAAACACGCGGAAAACTGTGGTGAACGGGGCCTGGTAGGACACTCGGGCCATTGCTATTCTGCAACCGCTGAGCCGAGGAGAACTCTGGCGCTGGGTTGTCAGGGAGAAATTCTCCAGGCAGCCGAAGTGGCTGTGTGAACACTAGCTCCGCTGGGGAGGTGTCTAAATCCTCTTTAGGTGCAGAACGCAACCCCAATAGAATCCATGGTAGTTTGTCAACCCAATTTGCATTTGTAAGCGACGCTCTGAGAGCCGCCTTCAGCGACCTGTGAAAACGTTCGCATAACCCGTTAGCCTGCGGGTGATACGTGGTCGTGTGGTGGATCGTTGCCCCCAGGCTGCGGGCCATCGCTGACCAAAGTTCGGAAACAAATTGTGGGCCTCTGTCAGACGTAATATCCGACGGAACTCCAAAACGCGCTACCCATGCAGTTAAAAAAGTGCGCGCCACCTCCTCGGCTGTGGTTGATGACAGGGGAACCACTTCTGGCCAGCGCGTGGTGCAGTCAACCATTGTCAGAAGATGTGTGCACCCTTGCGAGGGAGGTAGGGGGCCTACGAGTTCCACATGGACATGATCAAACCTTTTAGCTGGAATATGAAACGGCTCCAAAGGAGCTCTCGTGTGTCTATGCACTTTGGCCCGCTGACAGGCCATGCAGGCTGCCGCCCACTCTCTAACTTGCTTGCGCAGGCCCGGCCATACAAATTTCTCCCCTACCATTTTGACTGAAGCGCGCACCCCCGGGTGCGCCAGCGAATGGATCAAGTCAAAAACGCGGCGGCGCCACGAGGCCGGAACCACTGGACGGGGTTGCCCGGTGGAAACATTGCAGATTAGGGGGGGGCATACCGTCTTGCAGCACCCTGTCCTCCAGCTTTAACCCTGTTGGTCCAGACTGGAGCACGCGCACGTCCGCATCGCTGCCCTGCTCCGCGGCCATGGCTGCGTAATCTATCCCTACGCGGACTGGGGCCGTGCGCATTTCTGCGCCGCTACCCCGGTCCACGGCAACACCTGCGAAATCTACCTCTACGTGGGCTGGAGCAGCCACAGCACACGAGAGGCAGTCTGCCACTATGTTAAGTTTACCCGCTACATGCTGGATATCGGTAGTGAACTCTGAAATTGCGGCCAGCTGTCTCTGCTGCCGGCCCAACCAAGGTTCCGAAATCTTGGCCATCGCAAAAGTCAGCGGCTTGTGGTCAACGAACGTGGTGAAACGGTGTCCCTCCAGCCCAAACTGGAAGTGACGAATAGCCAAATGGAGAGCTAACAACTCCCTGTCGAATGCGCTGTATTTTCGCTCACTATCGCACAAAGTCTTGCTGAAAAACGCGAGCGGCTGCCAGGCTCCAGCCACATACTGTTCCACAACCGGCCCTATGGCCACATCTGACGCATCAGTAGTGAGCGCCATGCGGGCCATTGGGACTGGATGCGCTAACAACGCAGCGTTTGCCAAGGCTGTTTTGACTTCAGAGAATGCGCGCTCCCGCTCGGGAGACCATTCAATTTTATTTGCGGGTTTTTGTTTTTTAAGCGCAGCGTACAATGGTTGCATGAGCTGCGCCGCGTGGGGGAAGAAACGGTTATAAAAATTCACCATTCCCAAAAACTCCTGTAACGCTTTGACCGCTTGTGGCTGGGGAAAATTTGCTACCGCGCGCACCTTGTCAGGCAGAGGAACTGCTCCTTCCGGAGAGACGCGATGCCCCAAAAAATCAATCTGCGCCACCCCGAACTGACACTTCGCTGGGTTGATTATTAGCCCGTGCTCCGCCAACTTCCGGAAAACTGCCGTGAGGTGGTTTTCATGTTCGTCTTCGGACGCACTGGCTACCAAAATGTCGTCCAGGTAGACGAACATGAAAGGGAGATCGCGCAACACCGCGTCCAACATGCGTTGGAAAGTCTGCGTTCAGTGCGCTGCGCCTTTAAGCCCAAACGGCATGAGCAAAAACTCAAAAAGCCCAAAAGGAGTTATTACCGCTGTTTTGGGTATGTCCTCAGCATGGACTGGGACCTGATGATAACCGCGTACCAGGTCTATCTTAGAAAAAATGTGCGTCCCCGCCAAATGAACTGAAAAATCCTGGATATGTGGGATTGGGTAGCAGTCGTGTGCTGTAGCATTGTTCAGCCTGCGAAAATCACCGCACGGCCGCCACGAGCCATCAGTTTTAGGGACCATGTGAAGCGATGAAGCCCAAGGGCTCTTTGAACGTCGGATGATGCCCAATTTTTCCAGGTTGGCGAACTCCTCGCGCGCTATGGCCAGTTTAGCTGAATCCAAGCGCCGAGCTTTTGCAAAAACGGGCAGTCCGGTGGTAGTAATAAAATGTTCCACCCCGTGTTTAGCCACGGACGCCGAAAACATTGGCACCGTGAGTGCTGGAAACTGAGTGAGGAGTGTGTGGAACTTATCACCTGCAGCTGTGACGTTGGCTTGTGCTGTTGGCGGGGCCACTCGCGCTGTACAGGGAATAGAAGAAAAAGAGAGTACATTAACCAGGCGTCTGTTAGCAAGATCGACCAACAAACCATGTGAGCACAAAAAATCAGCACCTAACATGTTGAAATTGACTGCCGCTATGACGAAAGTCCACTCAAATGTGCGGCCGTGTAACAACAGAGACAGGGTCTTCTCCCCGAAGGTCTTAATCACCGAGCCGTTTGCTGCTGACACCGCAGGGCCACTGGAAGACGCCAGCCGGTCAGTGTAGGAAGGTGTGATGAAACACAGCTGGGAGCCTGTGTCCACGAGGAAGTGCCTCCCCGATTGTGCGTCCCTCAAGTAGAGCAGCTTGTTCTCCTCACCGAGAGCCGCAGCTGCTACCGACTCCCGGTCTTGGCATTTCCCGAGCGCTTGAATTGGCACAGTGGAATGCACTTGCGTGCCCTTTCGGCAAAACGGCGATGGTAAAAGCAAAGGACGTCGTCCGCTCCGCGCCTCCTGGCCCCTGTCGCTGCCGTCGTCAGTGAGTCTGGTGCTGCAGCCTCTGGCCCCCTGCCATCTCCGGATGTTGCGCCCAGCTCCGCTGTTGCGGTCGTGGCCGTGTGTCGTCTATGGGCGTCGACGAGTCGTTGCGCCTCCTGGCCCAGCTCGTGGTAGTCTCGTTGGGCCAGCAGCTGTGAACTGGCCAGGGTAACTCTCACCGCTGGCGGTAGTGTCCTGAGGAAAAGGTGGGCGAAAATAAAACCATCATCTTCGGCGTCTCTCAAACTCAGCATCTTCGCCATCAGGTCTGCAGGTCTGTCGACCTCACACTCAGTCAATGCCAGGAGCTTCCCTGCTCGCTCTCCCAGCGAAGGGGTGAAAAAATGGATGAGAGCAGCCTTCAAAGTGCCGTACTTGTCGTCGTCTGGCGGGTGGTTGATCAGGCTCTCTACACGCTGGGCTGTGTGGTTGTCCAGCTTTGCAACTACATGGTAGAACTTCGTGGCATCTGCCGAAACCTTCCGAAGATGGAACTGTGCCTCAACTGCGTTAAACCAGGAGTGCGGATTGTTCTGCCAGAAGTCCGGAAGCTGGACTGTGGTAGCTGCATTAGCTTGGTTGGCTCCTGATGAGTCCGGTGCAGGAGAATCGTCTCTGGCCATAATACGTCTTAAGGTCACCAGTGTGGAGACTGTGTGGAAAGGATGAGGCAGAGTTATTTCTCAGGTTCCATTTTATTCACAACACACTCTCCAACATTCAAAAGCAGAAGAAGGAAAAACACCCAACATCTGCCAGTCTTATACCCCTGACATCAAAGTACAAAATCCCATTGTCTTTAAATCCCAAACACAATGCATCCCCCCTGCAGTTCCTCTCTCTTCCACCCAAACCTGGGTGGTCAGGAAATCATTCATGTCCATCTCTTTGCATATCAAAAGGCCAACTCTCTCATCCTCCTCTTATCCCCAGGAGGTCCAGACCTTTTGTTCCTCTTCAGACGTGAAGCCAAAATAAGCACACAGGAATATACATGAGAGAATATGAGCAGTCATATACATATGAGCCCGTGAAACTACATATGTGCACCACAGTAGTATATTTAAAAGGAAAAAAATGCACAATTCTGTCAGAAAAATGTTAATGTTTTGTTGCTTGTTTGTATTATAATATAGTTAAATCTGTTCATTATAAGTTTAATAATATACCTACCGATAGGTATTTTGAATATTTGCCTAATATGGCTAAAAAACGTTTTTCATGCCGCAGATCGTCACAGCTGCTTTTCACACGCCATTATAGACAGGCCGTTGTTTGGAACTATTTGGAGCTCCATGAACCATGAGACAGGGCAGCGGCGAGTTCAAAGCGTGTTGTTCCAAATGCCAGGATGTGTTCTCGCTCCGCCCATTTTACCGAGGATACATCGGGAGGTGACTTGTGCAGACTTACGGCAGTCATATCCCATAATCCATTTCGCCTGAGAAAGTGCTACCATGGAGGACAGAGCTCACACCTGTAAGTTATAAAAATTGTCTAAAAAAGACAAGAGAGGCTTTATCCTGCCAAGTCTGTTTCTATGTGTCGCTGCTGTTTTAAAGACAAACAAATCATGAATTTTATGCATTGCCCTGCCTTATTTTGAATCATTCATTCATTCATTCATTCATTCATCTTCTTCCGCTTAATCCTTTTCGGGTCGCGGGGGGGCTGGAGCCTATCCCAGCATCTTTTGGGCGATAGGCAGGGTACACCCTGGACAGATCGCCAGTCCATCGCAGGGCCAACACAGAGAGACAGACAACCATTCATTCTCACAGCCATACCTAAGGACAGTCATGCTCAGTCAAATTATAATTTGATTGATTTAATGGTGGCATGATCTTGTAATTTAATTTCATCATGAAATGAAATTACAAGATTATACCACCATTAAATCAGTTATTAATCATTAAGTCAGTCATGCCTCCATTTATTAAATTGACTATATATTTACTTATTGTGTATTTATTCATTGTATATTGATGTATTTTCTGTATGAACTAATTCATATTTTTCCTTGTGTGGCGGCATGATAAAATAGGCAGCAAACTGGGAGTTTAAAAGGGTGTTTATTATCATTCATCCCGCCATCATAGAACTCACCCCAGCCCTGTGCAGGCGGGCTGGAGCGGGTCCTCAGGCTCTCGTGAGGAAACACAGAATGCGTGTGTCAGCAGCAGTAGTCAGAGAGAGAATGAACATGAATTTCAGTCAGCTTATATACCCAGTTACAGACAATACATGAAAGGCATGGGACATTTGCATCAGAGTAAGAGCAGGAAGCTTGAACACAATGCATGAATGGCACATTAACATCACAGTACTGAGCAGGAAAGAGCCAGACGAAGCGAGGATGCCTGTTGACATTAATACACACATTTCACTGTTATGTTAATTGCTCTAGCCGAGCGCTCTGCTTGTCCCAGTCTGTTGTGGGGGTGCCCCACACACTCCCCCCCCAGGGGGCTCAGCGGGAAGCTGAGGCCTCGATAGTCCGGCTTTAGTAGCGAGCAGGAAAAGCTCTGTGCAGGCGGAGGTGGAGGGAGGGGGTGGGGGTAGCAAGTGCCAGCCCGGGACGGCGAAATTGTCTGGGCCGCGCAAAAATTGCCTGCGGATCCGCGATGTTGAGGGGCTGTCCTGTTGGACGTGCGGAGGTCGACAGCAGCTGCAAGAAGAAAAAAATTAGTCACTGACTCCTCTCGCGGTTAAGTCCTGCTAGGATTAATAGCGGCCATGAAGAAAAACAGGTGCTGCGAGGCCGCGTAGCGGCTGTGAGAAAAAAAACAAAAGCAGAGGGACTTTAGGTGTTGACTTTAGGTGCGGGCGCAACCCTAAAGCCCTCGGGAACAGCTGACGGCTGAATTCCCATTGTGCGCCGTGGCTAAGACCCATACAAAATCCTGTGAGCGAGCTGCGTGTGATGCTTCAAGTGTGTGAGCAGCCCTGAAGGTTCCGTGTGCAGCGGCGAAGGACGCTGGCGGTCTGTGTAGAGCCGGTATGTCCCGTGCATGGTGCGCTGTCCTCATAACCCCCCGGTGCGTGTGCAGGGGTTCGGTGCATGGGTGGTCCACTGTCGAGAGGTGAGTCAGGGTCAGGGAGCTTGCTGGAGATCAGCGTAGTCGGCGCCGATAATCATCCCTGTTCAGTGTGTTGCTGCGTTCGGTCATGGTGCATTCAGGTCCACGCGCTGCGTTCTCCGTAGGCCCTGGAGGTCGCCATCATGGAGAGAGGACGAGGTGCGTGCGCTCTCGTGTGGAGGAGCTGTGAGAGCGGCCGGTCCCAGCGTGGATGTGCAGATCCGTTGGAGCGATGAGAGGGAGTAGGCGATCTCTGCCCTTCGGGCTCATGCAGATGCATTGGAACGATGAGAGGGAGTAGGCGATCTCTGTCCCTCGGGCTCATGCAGATGCATTGGAACGATGAGAGGGAGGAGACGATCTCTGTTCCTCGGGCTCGTGTCGATGCGTTGGAGTGGTGAGAGGGAGTAGACGATCTTTGTGTCCCTCGGCCGGTTCCAGCGTGGATGTCCAGGTCAGAAGGTTGCTTTGCACAAAGCGTGTGCATTCTTGGGGTCACCAATGCGGCGGAAGAATAATAAAGCAGCGAACTGAGAGTTTAAAAGGGTGTTTAATATCATTCATTCCGCCATCATTAGACTCACTCCAGCCCTGTGCAGGCGGGCTGGAGTGGGTCCTCAGGCTCTCGTGAGGACACTTGTATGTATATATTCATAAACTTTGAATTAAGAGATATCTAATCTAATGTAAATTGTTTCAAAATCAATTAACATGTTTCAACAAAATTCTGTCATGTGTATGCATAATGACAATAAAGACTTAAAAAACTTTTTTAATCTTATTTATGTCATGCGTCTGAGCGTTGTTCTCAGTGCTCAGACCCTTTATGTTATTTTGAGGATTTTCTGTCAGTTGTAATTATGTTGATAGTTCTCTGTGTGTGTATTATTGGTTTGTTTACCTTCTGAGCCCTTTCCCCTCACCAGTCACACTCATTTACTACCCAGGCTGTCACTCTGCCAGCTCATCTGTATGTTATTCATTAATCAGATCACTTGCTCACTCTGCTCCCCACACCTGTGCCTCATCTGATTGTCTGTTATTTAAACACTGCCCATTAATTGCTTCATTGCGGCAGTCAAACTTGGATGTTCTGGACTTCACCTCTGTTTATCCCCTACCTGCTCTTGCAGAGTGATTTCGGCTCCAGAGTGCTTGCCTGTAAGTTTTCCTTTTGCACTTTTTGTTTGTCATGCACTCTGTTGTTCACAGAGTATATTGTGCTTATCAATGAAATCATTTAGTCTCTTAAATATTTTTTCCAGTATTTTGGAGAACTGAGGTAACAAGGAGATGGGTCTGTAGTTTGACAATGAGTGTTTATCACCAGTCTTATACAGAGGAATGACTCTTGCTATTTTCATTTTCTTTGGAAATTTACCAGCAGTAAGTGACATGTTGCATATGAAAGTGAAGTGTTTAACAATACAATCAATAATACATTTAACCAAGAACATACTGAAATCATTAAAATCAGTTGATTTTTTGATTTCAGTTGATTTCTCATTTAAAAAAATGAGAAATCAGGAAGGGGGCAAGCACTTTTTCACACCACTGTATTTCCTCATGCCTGCGTTGTATGACAAGCATGAAACAATGCAAATTATACTAACCAGGGCTTCTAATTTTAATATGTAATATGAATGCTGCATTCTAAAATGTGATATTTTGTGCAAAACTCCTTATGTTGTATTCTTCTCCTTTCAACTGCTATCTTTAGGGGTTGCCATAGCGGATCATCTGCCTCCATCTCAGCCTATCCCTTGCATCCTCTTCTGTCACACCAATCCTCTCCATGTCCTCCTTCAGTACATCCATGAATCTTCTCTGTGGTCTTCCTCTTTTCCACCTGCCTGACACCTCCAGTACATCCACTTCAGTATCCCTCCTCTGCACATGTCCAAACCATCTCAGCCTGGCCTCTCTTACTTCTTCTCCAACCCCTCAACCTGAGTTGTCTCTCAGTGCTTTGTTGTAAATTCCACAGTGCATGATTCCCATGCTTTGCTGTTCTTCTTAACTTTGGTGTAAAGGGCATTTTTACTATTTTTTTTGTTTAAGATAAGATAAGATAAGCCTTTATTAGTCCCACAACGGGGAAATTCCAGGATTGCAACAGCACAGGGATAGCAACACTCAGAGCAACAATCAGAAGGCAAGAAAAAAAACAAGCAAGCAAGAGCAGCTAATATACATATGTACGTATTACTATAAAATATATATATATACACACACACACAGACACACAGTGCAGAGCATTGTAGCTGGATGGAATAAATATATGAATATATGAACACACAGTGCAGAGCATTGTAGCTAGATGGAATAAATATGTAAATATATAAACACCCACAGTACGGAGCATTGCAGCTAGGTGGAATAAATATGCAAGTATATAAACACACACAGTGCGGAGCAATGTAGCTAGATGGAATAATATGTAGATATATAAATATATAAACACACCCAGTGCAGAGCATTGTAGCTAGATGGAATAAATATGTAAATATATAAACACACACAGTGCAGAGCATTGTTGCTAGATGGAATGAAACAGCATAACCGTCTACTTAGTTATCCTACATGGTATGATTATGTGCCCATACATATTCTCACCCTCCATAGCGACCGGTATGTTCCTAGTTGTATGCCGGAGGGGACCATTGTGTAAGTCTATTGCATCTTTTGCATTCAAAAAACTATTAGTTTGTTACGTCTTTTTGCTATCTCTGCGAGCAGCCCTGCTTAGGTTGTACAGTCTGACAGCCGTTGGTAGGAAGGACCTACGAAACCTCTCGGTTGTGCACCTGGGATGATGTAGTCTGCTGCTAAATGAGCTCCTCAGTGCATTCAGTATGTCCTGCATAGGGTGGAACTCGGACTCCAGCAGAGATGACAGTTTAGCCACCGTCCTTCTCTCTCCTATCTCCTCCATCGGATCAAGGCGCTGCCCCAGGACAGAGCTAGCTTTCTTAATCAGTTTGTTCAGTCTCTTCCTATCGGCTGCAGTAATGCCACTGCCCCAGCAGACCACTCCAAAAGTGATGGCTGATGCCACCACCGTGTCATAGAATGACTTCAGCAGCGCCCCTTGTACACCAAAAGACCTGAGTCTCCTCAGCAGGAACAGCCTGCGCTGTCCCTTCTTGTAGAGTGCATCAGTATTGTGTGACCAGTCTAGTTTATTGTTCAGATGAATACCCAGGTACTTATAGGATGTCACCATCTCGATGTCTGTTCCCTGTATATTTACTGGTACTGTGAGGGGCTGCCCATGCCTGCGGCAGTCCACCACCAGCTCCTTAGTTTTCCTCGCGTTGATCTGGAGGCAGTTCCGATGGCACCAGTCCACGAAGTCCTGGATAAGCCCTCTGTACTCAGCTTCATCTCCATTGGAGATGAGGCCAACGATCGCAGAGTCATCAGAGAACTTCTGTAGATGGCAGTGTGTTGTGTTGTGTGAGAAGTCCGCAGTATAAAGAGTGAACAGGAAGGGAGCCAGCACCGTTCCCTGGGGGGCCCCCGTGCTACTGATGATCGTGTCGGACACACAGTCCCGGGTTCTCACAAACTGAGACCGGTTCGTGAGGTAGTCCAGGATCCATGATGACAGGTGCTGGTCCACCCCTGCGCGCAGCAGCTTGTCCTTCAGGATCATCGGTTGGATGGTGTTGAAAGCACTGGAGAAGTCAAAGAACATGATCCTCACCATATTCCCGGGCTTCTCCAGGTGGGACAGAGAACGGTGAAGGAGGAAGATCACCGCATCCTCCACCCCAATGCCATGCTGGTAGGCGAACTGGAGTGGATCCATCGCTGGTTCCACCAGGGGGCGGAGGTGAGCAAGGAGCAGTCTCTCCAGGGTCTTCATCAAGTGGGACGTCAAGGCCACCGGTCTGTAGCTGTTCAGGTCTTTGGGGTGGGAAGTTTTTGGTACAGGTACCACACAAGATGTTTTCCACAGCTGTGGTACCCTCCCCAGTTTCAGGCTCATGTTGAAGATATACGTCACAATCCCACACAGCTGGTCTGCACAGGACTTGAGGAGCTTTGCGCTGATGCCGTCCGGTCCCGGCGCCTTCCTCACCTTGATCTTCCTCAGCTCCGTCCTCACCTGGGTCCTGGTCAGGGTCAGGATGGGGGGCTGTGTGTTGGGAGTGGGGGGGGTGTTGGTGGAGTGGGGAGTGGGCAGCAGGACTTGATTTCTTTAGAGGCAGCAGTGGTTGTTGTGCAGTCAGGGGGGAGGGCGGTTGGTCAAATCTATTGAAAAACAGATTCAGGTTGTTCGCCCACTCCCTGCCCCCTGTGGCCTGGGGGGAGGTATTCTGGAGCCCCGAGATGGTTTTGAGGTTTCTCCAGACCCCGCTGATGTCGCTCTGTTGCAGCTTGTCCTCCATCTTCTTCCTGAAGCTGTCCTTGCCTTCTCTGATCTTTCTCCTCAGCTCCCTCTGTACGGACTTCAGCATCTCCCTGTTCCCTGACCTGAAGATCCTCTTCTTCTCTCTCAGAAGTGTTTTTATCTCAGGGTTGATCCAGGGTTTGTTGTTTGAGTGACGCCGTATGGTCTTGGTGGGAACGGATTTGTCCACACAGAAGCTGAGGTAGCCCGTGAAGGTGTGAATGAGGCCATCGATGTCCTCACCATGTGGATCGCAGAGCTGCTTCCAGGTGGTGGCTTCAAAACAGCCCTTTAGGGTGTCCATTGTCTCCTCAGACCATAACTCCACAGTGTGCATGGCCGGAGGTTGTCTGTGCACTAGGGGTTTGTACACCGGCCGGAGATGAACCAAGTTGTGATCCGATCTCCCGAGTGGGGGGAGTTGTGATGAGGTGTACGCCTCCTTAGTGTTTGCGTAGAATAAATCCAGTGTTTTATTGTCTCTAGTGTGGCATGTGACATACTGGGTGAACGTGGGTAGAATGGGAGACAGTGAAACATGGTTGAAATCGCCTGAGATGAGGAGAAGAGCATCTGGGTGTTCTGTCTGCAGCCTGCTGGTTACTGAATGGATGACGTCACGTGCTGTCCCAGCGTTCGCCGTCGGATTTGCATAAACAACAATGCAGATCACGTGTGAGTGTTCTCTCGGGAGATATGTAGGCCTCATGCTAACAGCTAGCAACTCAATGTCTTTGCTGCAGTGTCGTTGTTTAACAGTGATATGTCCCGGTCTGCACCAGTTGTTGTTAACATACATTATCACTCCACCGCCCCTAGCCTTGCCACTGTCTGGTGTTCGGTCAGCTCGTATCATGTGAAAACCCTCCAGCTCAATGTTAGCATCTGCTGCTAGTTCAGTTAGCCACGTCTCAGTAAACAAAAGGAGAGAGCACTCCCGGTATGTGCTATCATAACGGGAGATAGCCGCTAGCTCATCTAACTTTCCCAGTATCGACCGTACATTTCCCATGACAACAGATGGAAGGGAGGG
This sequence comes from Pholidichthys leucotaenia, assembly GCA_020510985.1. NCBI lineage: Eukaryota > Metazoa > Chordata > Actinopteri > Cichliformes > Pholidichthyidae > Pholidichthys > Pholidichthys leucotaenia. Next base: position 163,826,507 of record CM035839.1, read on the forward strand.
TCTGTACCTTATATTTTTTGTCCTCCGCCTTACTCCAGCCCGGCAGCCGCGGCGTTTTCGCCTCAGTTCTCTCGGTATGTCGAGTTTTTCCAATGGGACCGGGTGGCGGTTGAATGCTAGCAGCTGTTCTCTGCTGTATCGTACCCTGCTATAAACAGTGGCTCCGTCCACCGGCTCAGGAGACATTTAGGACGATCCGTGTGTCCGTGATATAAGTGGGGTGAAAAAAAAAAGACGGATCAAAAGAGAGAGGAAGGGAAAAAGACTCGGAATCGAGCCGCTGTTGCAAAAGGCAGCCTACTCGTGTGGCGCCGAGAGAAAAAAAAAAAATAAAAAAATTTGCTTTTATGAAAATTTCAACTGTATCCACAGCATTACCAGATACAGCAGGCAGTTGTTTTTAGTTACAAGGCTATCATAACACAGCGTTGTGCCACCATCTCCATCCAAAATGGCAGACAAATAAAGTTAGCAACTGGTGTACATAAATTAGTAAAACATGCACTGTTTTGTGCGCCCATAGACTGGATATAAAGATGGATGGTATGAGAGCTCTTCAAACATGAAACCTTCACATCTTGATCACTGGAGTAAGATGATAAACCCCTGCATATTATTGTGTATAGCATTCTTCCCAAATGAAAACTAAAAGTGCTCTTCCAAAAGACTAAATGACCCTGCAAGGGGAATGGGTCGTTGACCACCTCACCTCAGCTCGACAGGCATTTGAATAGGAAATGCGGATAAACAGGCAATGAAGTAGGTGTCACAGCACAGAGACAATTCAATTCAACTTTATTTACACTACCGTTCAAAAGTTTGGGGTCACCCAGACAATTATTTTGTGTTTTCCATGAAAAGTCGAACTTATTTACCACCATGAGTTGTAAAATGAATAGAAAATATAGTCAAGACATTGACAAGGTTAGAAATAATGATTTGTATTTGAAATAATAATTTTTTCTTCAAACTTTGCTTTCGTCAAAGAATCCTCCATTTGCAGCAATTACAGCATTGCAGACCTAACATGATTGCACAAGGGTTTTCTAATCATCCATTAGCCTTCTGACGCAATGAGCAAACACATTGTACCATTAGAACACTGGAGTGATAGTTGCTGGAAATGGGCCTCTATACACCTATGTAGATATTGCACCAAAAACCAGATATTTGCAGCTAGAATAGTCATTTACCACATTAGCAATGTATAGAGTGTATTTCTGATTAGTTTAAAGTTATCTTCATTGAAAAAAAGTGCTTTTCTTTCAAAAATAAGGAAATTTCTAAGTGACCCCAAACTTTTGAACGATAGTGTATATAGCACCATTTCACAACAATAGTCATCTCACAGCACTTTCAAATGTAGGGGAAACCCCCACAATTGCAGAAAGACCCCAGCAATCAGACAATCCCTGTGAGCAAGCGCTTGGCAATGGTGGAGAGGAAAAACTCCCTTTTACAAGGAAGAAATCTCTAGCAGAACCAGGCTCAGGGAGGGGCAGTCATCTGCTGTGACTGGCTGGGGGCTGAGGGGACAGAGAAGATGAAAAGAACAGACATATAGAGAGCAAACATTAAAGGAGTGAAGCCAAGTACATTATTGGAGGTCCCCTGGCAGTCGAACTCTATTAGCAGCAGAACTAAGGGAGGGTTTAGAGACACATGATCCCTCCCTAATTGTAGGCTACATCGAAAAGGAAGGTTTTTACCCAATTCTTAAAAACAGAGATCGCGTCTGACTCCCAAATCCAGATTGGTAACTGGTTCCACAGGAGAGGACCTTGATAGCTGAAGGCTCCCATTGTACTTTTGGAGATTCTAGGTATTACAAATAATCCACCATTTTGGGGGTGTTGTGCTCTGTTAGGATGATAGGGTAATATCAGATCTTTTAAATAAAAAGGGGCCTGATTGTTAAGAGCTTTGTAAGTGAGAAGAAGGATTTTAAACATAATTCTAAACTCTATGGGAAGCCAATAAAGGGAAGCCAGAACCAGAGAGATATGATCTCTCTTTCTAGTAACTAACTACTAACTAACTAACCTGCACTTATATAGCGCTTTTCTAGTCACAAAGACCACTCAAAGCGCTTTCATTTATACTAACCCTCTATTCTAAGGGCCTATAGGAAACAGATATCTAGGGACAATTTAGAACAGCCAATTAACCTAACATGCATGTTTTTGGCATGTGGGAGGAAACCGGAGAAATCCCGGAGTAAACCCACGCAACACGGGGAGAACATGCAAACTCCACACAGATCACTGTTGGTCGGGGGCTGGGATCGAACCCACGATCCCCACAATCCCCCGGCCAAGGGTAAACTGTGCTGCCGCAGTGCTAACCACTGCGCCACCGTGCAGCCATAGTACCTGTTAAAACTCTTGCAGCAGCATTTTGGATCAACTGAAGACTTTTTAAAGATATTTTAGGACAACCTGATAATAAAGAGTTACAATAATCTAATCTAGAGCTAACAGAAGCGTGGATCAGTTTCTCAGCATCACTCTGAAACATGATGCTCCTAATCTTGGCAATTGTACGCAAATGATAGAAGGCAGTCTTAGAAACAAATTTAATATGTGAATTAAAAAACAGATCTTGATCAAAAATAACTCCAAGGTTCCTCACAGAACTATTCAGAGAAAAAGAAACTGCATCCAAACTAAGATTTTGATTTGGAAAGGTATTTCTACGGTTTTTTTGGACCAACAAGAATGACTTCAGTCTTATCTGAGTTTAATAGCAGGAAATTACAAGTCATCCAAGCTTTGATTTCCTTAAGACAGGCATCTAACTTGGCTAATTGATTACTATCATCTGGCTTCATTGACAAGTATAATTATGTATCATCTGCGTAACAATGAAAATGTATACAGTGCTTTCTAATGATGTTGCCTAACGGAAGCATATATAAACTAAAACAAGTAGGGCCTAGCACAGATCCCTGTGGAACTCCATGACTGAGCTTTGAGTTGGAAGAAAACTCATTATTGACATGAACAAACTGAAACCAATCAGAAAAATAAGATCTAAACCACTGCAGCGACGTTCCATTAAGTCCAACATAGTGTTCTAATCTATCAAGTAGAATATCATGGTCGATAGTATCAAAGGCTGCATTAAGATCTAAAATTACAAGTACAGAAACAAGTCCATTATCAGATGCAATAAGGAGGTCATTCTTGACCTTCACTAAGGCTGTCTCAGTACTATGATGGATTCTAAACACAGATTGAAACTCTTCAAATAAACCATTTCCCTGTAAGTGGTCAAATAATTGCGTAGCAACAACTCTTTCTAAGATTTTTGAAATGAAAGGCAGATTAGAGATTGGTCGATAGCTAAAACTCCTGGGTCGAGCATGGGCTTTTTGAGTAAGGGTTTAATTACAGCAATTTTAAAAGCCTGCGGTACATGACTTAAGGTTAAAGAAGAATTGATTATTTGAAGAATATGGCTACCAATAAATGGGAAGACTTTTTTTAAATAACCTGGTAGGAATAGGGTCTAAAAGACAAATTGAAGGCTTGGATGAGGAATTATTTTATCTAACTCTAAAAGGTCAATTGGAGTAAACTTATCCAAACAGATATCAGTTGAAGGAGTTGTAGTAGTTGCTGTACTTAAGTTTACAGTGGGAATAATCTGATTTTATCTCTAATAGATAAAATTTTATGATTGAAAAAGTTCAAAAAGTCCTGACTAGTAAGCTCTAGGGGGATGCGAGGATTGACAGAGTCCTGACTCTTTGTCAGCCTGGCTACAGTGTTGAAAAGAAACCTGGGATTATTCTTATTCTCTTCTATTAATGCAGAGTAATAACTTGTTCTAGCTTTTCTAAGAGATTTTTTATACATTAGGAGATGATTTCTCCATGCTAAATAGAATTCATCTAAATTAGTGGAATGCCATTTTCTTTCTCATTGACGAGTCTTCTGTTTTAAGCTACAAGTTTCTGTGTTAAACCAAGGGGTTAGAAATCTCAGGACTTTTTTTTTTTTTTTTTTTTTTTGTAAAGGGGCCACCAAGTCTAGAGTCTGATGCAGAGAGGCTGTAACACTATCTACCATACTATCAATTACAGAAGGAGCAAGCTCTCCATCTTTTATTTCTGTTGTGTTGACACATGGTATAGAGGAGACAATCTGCAAAAATTTGGTAATAGCATCATCTGAAAGACATCTGCTGTAGTAATATTTTTCTTTAGGAGTCAAATAATCAGAAATGGTGAAATTTTTTTTAGATTTAGTATACTTTATTGATCCCCAGAGGAGAAATTGAGGGTCATCCACCACCTGGATGGATGAAGCAGCCACGATACGGCGCTATCCCTTAACCATTCACACCTAGGGCCACTTTAGAGTCTCCAGTTAACCTAACCTGCATGTTTTTGGCATGTGGGAGGAAACCGGAGAAATCCCGGAGTAAACCCACGCAAACACGGGGAGAACATGCAAACTCCACACAGATCACTGTTGGTTGGGGGCTGGGATCAAACCCCGGCCAAGGGTGAGTTGCTGTGCTGCCGCAGTGCTAACCACTATGCCACCGTGCTGCCCTTTCTCTTAATATGTCTAATCTATTTGCAGTGTTAACTTAAAGTAAAATCTTGGGTTATTTTTTTTTTTTTTTTTTACTTGTCCACACTCCAACTCCACACAGATCACTGTTGGTCGGGGGCTGGGATCGACCCACGATCCCCCGGCCAAGGGTAAACTGTGCTGCCGCAGTGCTAACCACTGTGCCACCATGCAAATCAAAGGTTAACAGACAATGGTCTGACAGTACAGGATTATGATGAGACACTACCAGATTTTCTATTTCTATACCATAAGTCAGAACAAGGTCCAATGTGTGGTGGAGGTAATGGGTAGAATTTTCTACTTTCTGGGAAAAATCCCAATGAGTCTAATATTGAATTGAATGCCTTATTAAGACAGTCACTATCTACATCAGCATGTATATTAAAATCCCCTTCTATAATTATTCTATCTGATTTCAGCACTAAATCAGCTAAAAATTTGGCGAATTTGGATAAAAGCTTTGAGTAGGCAGAGGGAGGACAGTAAACTATGGCAAAGAAAATTGGGTTTAAGCTAAGATTGCTAACATGCCCTATAGTGAGGACCAGGACCTCAAAGGAATTAAAACATGTTTTTTGCTTTACATTAACTAGTAATTTAGAATGGTAAATTGCAGCTACCCACCTCCACGACCAGAACTTCTTGGATTTTGATAGTTTAGATAACCAGAGGGAGTTGATTCATTCAAACCAACATAATCATCTGCCCTAACCAAGTCTCTGTAAGGGATCTTAAATCAATATGATGATCAATTAATAGATCATGAACTAGCAGAGACTTGGGAGTTAGAGACCTAATATTTAACAAACCGCATTTAATTTTCATATTATGAGGAGGAAGGCTGTGTGATTTCTTGTTCCCCTAGTGGCAGAGTGCAGCACTGTGCCTGTCAACTGAAAATAACATGCCAAACACTCCCCAGCTGGACTGAGGATTTGTTCTGATCATGCCAGCTCACAAGGTGGCAGGCACGCAATGAAGAACTCATGGATGACACGTAATACACCAAAGAGGAAGAAATTCTTCTTCTTCTTCTTCTTCGAGATTACAAAACAAAATGGCACCCCTCATTGTGGACATACGTGATTGCAGACAGAGGAGCAAATTTGGAGCATTTGGTCCCTAATTTGCCAACTATGATTCTAAAAAGAGATTATTTAGCTTATGAAGCTAGATGTTTACATATTCTTATTACACAGGGAGCGCAAAGCTCGTTGATTTCACCTGCTGGCACCTGGAGCCAGCGCCCGGAGCGCCATGGGACTGTAGAGCAATCGACTGTTGCATGTCGTCATATAAGAGAAATTGCTACGGAATAAAAGCGAAATTAAGGTGGAATAATCAATAACAGTTTGTGGATGTAGAAGAAAATGCTAAAATGACCGGGAGAGGACAAAATAGCGACCAGAATGCAGCAAAAGGACGCCACCTTGCCAGCTGTAAGTGACGAATGTCTTTCTTTGTTTGTATGCAAATTAGATGTGTAAATTTACTCCTATCTGAAACTTTGGATCATATTCTGTCATAAGCCTCCATGTGCGCTTTTATGCAGCGCATGGAAGAATGGGATTTATGTGCAGGATTCACCACAGCACATTTATTGAACATAAAGAATGATGATAACAGTTTCCAAAAAAGTGAAGACTTACAAAAATAAACAGAAACACTTACAGTTGGCGGTTGGGGCTGATACTGCCCAGCGAACGCATGGAGAGGAGACGTGTTAGCCACGGTTGTGCCCCAGGGCCGACATCGCTACAAGGGGCACAACAGAACCATGGCTGTGTGGAGTGGCTAACACGTTGTGATAGTGTTGGAAATATTTGCTGACTGACAACACGGCAGATGATGCAAACAAAACAAGAACAGCTCGGGGTAGACTTTGAGTTCTCCAGGACACTCTACTGTAGCTGGAGAGGAAACTGAGCTACACTAAACAGTGTGTACTCACAGCACAGGAGCAGTCCAAAAAGTCCAAGTCACTGGCAAACATACACAAACACAGCTACACTGAGGGGAATGGTGACAGTGTAGCTTTCCCTCAATAGACAGTACTACCATGCGGCGATTAATGTCCGCATGGCGATGCACAATGGTCCAGCAGTGATTGACTGGCAAGAGCTGCCTAAGTACAAACAGTGCTGGAATGACAAATTGGACACACCTGGGCGAGGTGTGGGAAAGATAATTACCGGGGCGAATCAGCTGGCTGTCAAAGAGAGAGGGGCCGTGGTCGGACCGGCGGATGTTCGACAGTGCCCACCAGAAAGTGGGTCAAAAGAGGCTGCCTGACAACCGTTGGCCAGAGCGGTGGCTACAGGCATGGAAAAAAAAAAGAACACAGTCATAAAAACAACCAGAACTCAAAAGGTAAGAATACATAAACCCCGATGCCTGAGCCACAGAGAACGGTCAGAACCAAGCCTACAAGAAAACACCGGCTCGGTTCATGACAATATTCTACATCTTTCTAACTGACAGTAAGCCATTATCTTTTACCACTGTCAAGTTATAGCCTTGGAAAGATGTGACATCTGATCTGAATATTTTCTTGAAAAAATCTTTACCACTGTTGACCACTAGGGGATTTGTTGCAGTTTGGTGACATACACAGTCAGTGGGTTAAACATAGCTTCTCTGTGTCACGTGTGTTCAGAATCAGAATCAGAATGAACTTTATTGCCAAGCACGTTTACAAGGAAACACAAGTAAACATACGAGGAATTTGACTTGACATTGGGCGCGCTAGATAAGCGCAACCCAATGACGGGGCAGCCATGCAAGGCACCTGTCATACAGTGGGAGGTAAAGATGGGGAGGGGGGAAGGGGGTAGGGAAACACAATGGGCAGAGAGAAAAAAGCATTGTTAATCAAAATAAAGCTCATGATATGAGCTTATATAAAGCTCATTATATGACCAAAATTGTGATTACCTAGAAAAAAACTCTCTAATGCACATATAAATTAGCAGACAATAGATCACACAAAACAAGAGTTGAGAGAGTCAGTGTATGTTTATATATCAGTGTGTGTATCAGTCCTGTAATGTTGTATGCAGTGTAGTGTAGGTGTGTCAATCGCTAGTGAACAGCAGAGGGCGCCTCCTGGCAGTGGATGGATGTTAATCATGTGATCTATAAGCAAGTCCAGAGTCTCTCTCTCTTGCTTGCAGGTGGCGAGTTGAAGACACATGGTGCACTGTCCTTGAGAGAGTCCACTCTGTTGAAACAACAGCGATTGTGTCGATTGTTTGGGCTAGCAGAGCCGCTCCTTCCACTTATCTTCATCGAGGAGGAATGTAAATGTAAACAGGGCACCAAAGACAAGGTCAAATCTGCACAGTGCACTCAGAGAATAGAATTTTCCTCACCCGTGCAATTCTGTGCTTCATAATTTCCATGTACAGACTTAAACTTTAACATTCTCTGGAGAGCACTGGCGACTTCAAGATGTATTCCACCATCTGAATCACCATTCAGTTCACCATGCCGCCTCGTGCACTCCCCAACTTGTCGAATTGGTGAAGGAGCTTGCCTGGATCCGCATTTTGAACAGCTCTCCACCTTCCTCAATTTCTGAAACACCAGGAAACTCCAGAGCCAAAAATAGAAATCCTGTGATCATAGCCAATAGATGTCTTCTGCATCTCCAGTCAAATCATACACTCAGCAGGTTCCAATTCTTGGGCTCCCCCTTGGCCCGGTTCTTGTTGAAAGTGGTGACAATAGCACATTTAAGCCACTTCCAAATCCATAATTTCCGTTTAGATTAAGATTCAGCAGAAGAAGAGCGACTAAACACAGACACAAACGCAACATTGCAAGCTGGAATCAGAGGGGAGAGGATTAGGAGGGAGAGGGGAAGAAAGCGTCTGCTCTCTCTGAAGTGCCGGAAGAGAAGTTGGTGTAAGATCCCTGCATGTGAGCTGATTATTCTCTCTATCATGACAGAACGAGCCAGACAAAACATAGGCTCAGTAGGGGCTGCATCAGCAGAACACTCCACCTGATACAGCCTCAAAGTCACAGAGAGGCAGGTGGCCATACTCACGCAGCAGCTGCAGACAATTACGCAGCAGCTGAGCACGGTCACCAATCATCTCGGCCAAATGTCTTGTTCGGGTCCTGCCCCTCCACCTATCGCCCCTGTTTCTGCCACCCTTTGCCGAATTACCTCCATTCCCTCACCGGCCCCATACGCGGGGGAAGTGGGGAAATGTAAGGGATTCTTGTGCCATGTTCGGCTTTACCTGGGCCAGGTGGGCAGGGAGTATCCAGATGATACAACCAGAATTCATTTCATGACCCTCCTGCTGTGAGACCAAGACCTCAGCTGGGCTCAGTCTATTCTCAGCATGGAGGGTCCAAGTTATACTTTTGATAGATTTGTTAATGAATTCTCCCACACCTTTGACCGTACAGAAAGTGAGGGCAACATCATGGGCCGTCTCATGTCGCTCCGCCAGGAAAACCGGTCCGCCGCCGCCTTCTCTGTGGAATTTTGGGTCATTGCAGTGGACTCTGGCTGAAATGACGTTGCTTTACGCAGCACCTTCCTCTAGGGTTTAAATGCCAATCTCCATGACGATCTGGCGGTAAATGCCATTCCTTCCTCCTTGGACAGAATCATTGATCAGGCCATCAGTCTTGACAACCGATACCGAGAACGCACAAAGGAGCACAGGACCTCCTCCGGCCCGCCTGTTTCGCACACGCCGCTCCCGGTTGCTGACACAGGTGGAGCCGACTCTTCTTCCAAGAGCCCATCTTGCTCCGGAGGAGAGCCGGTGTGTGCATGCACTATGGCTCTTTAGAGCACAAGCTCTTTGACTGCCACCTGAAGCCAAAGAGACATGGCCCGTCAGTAGCCGTGGGGGGTCGGACGGGCAGGAACCTTATTCATCCCCCCAGTAACTTTTCCATTTTGGCCCTCATTCAGTTGCTGGGGGTCAAGAGGAGGGTCATGGCATTAATTGATTCAGGGGAAGAGCAAAATTTCATTTCTTCATGGCTCATGTGGGAAGTAGACATCCCCACGACAAAGCTGCCTACTCCATTAAACGTCATGGCATTATCTGGTAGTAATGTGGCCTCTATTACCGAGTGCACGGCGCCGACCTCCTTTCCGGTGAACCACTGGGAGACTATATCGTTATTTATTCTTCCTAATTCGTCCTCCCCGGTGGTTCTGGGGTACCATTCGCTCCAGAAGCATAATCCCATTATTAATTGGGCACAGAATTCCATCTCTTCCTGGAGTCCCTTTTGTTTAGCGTCCTGCCTTTGCTCGGCCGAGTGTTCACCATTCCTGCACATCTCCTCTCCTCCGGTGGAGCCGCCGGATCTCAGCCTCCTACCTGATGTCAATCATGGCCTTGGGGAAGTCTTTAGCAAGTCGAGAGCGCTCTCTTTGACTCCTCATCACTTGTATGACTGTGCTATCGATCTCCTCCTGGGTGCTCGGCTGCCGTCCAGCCAGCTCTATAGCATTTCTGGGCCAGAGAGGGAGTCAATGGAGAGCTATATAAAGGACTCTCTGAATGCTGGCCTCATTCGGCCCTCCTCGGCTCCTCTTGGGGCATGGTTTTTCTTTGTCAGATAGAAGAACGGATCTCTGCACCCGTGTATTGACTATCGCAAATTAAGCACCATAACAGTCAAAGATAAATACCCTCTGCCCCTAATCAACTCCGCATTTGAGCTCCTTCAGCGCGTGTGAGTATTCAGCAAATTGGATTTGCGCAACACGTACCATCTGGTCCGTATTCACAAAGGGGATGAGTGGAAGACCGCCTTTAAAACACACTTGGGGCAATTTGAATATTTCGTGATGCCCTTTGGGCTCACCAATGCCCCCGCCGTCTTCCAGCGCATGATTAATTACGTCCTCCGCGATGCGGTTTATCAATTTGTTTTTGTCTACCTTGACAACATTTTGATCTTTTTCCGCATGCCAGAGGAGCATGCAGTGCATGTCAAGGTTGTGTTACCACGGCTCCTGGAAAACCAGCTCTTTGTGAAAGCCGAAAAGTTCAAGTTCTCCACCCGCTCCACTTTCTTCCTAGAGTTTATTGTTGCTGAGGAGGAACTGAGGGCTGGCATGGCCAAGGTGAAGGTTATGCTTGATTGGCCTATGCCCCAGTCCTGAAAGGAGCTGCAACAATTCTTGGGGTTTGCAAATTTTTATCACCGTTTCATCAAGGATTAGTGGGGTAGCACAGCCTCTGACTAAGCTGACCTCGGTCAAGGTGCCTTTCTTCTGGTCCGAGACAGCCGAACGGGCCTTCTCCAAATTGAAGGGCCTGTTCTCCAACACCACCATCTTGGCCCAGGTCAACCCTCAGCTCCAATTCATTGTAGAGGTGGATACTTCTGATTTGGGGGTGGGCGCTGTCCTCTTGCAGTGCTCAGCCTCCGATCAGAAGCTCCACCCATGTGCATATTTCTCTCGGAGGCTGCCACCGGCCAAGAAGGGTTACGACGTAGGGAACCGAGACCTCCTAGCCATTAAATTGGCTGTTGAGGAGTGGATGCACTGGCTAGAGGGAGGGGCCCATCCCGCTGTAGTGTGGATCAACCATAAAAATTTAGACTATCTTCGGTCGGCCCGCAGGTTGAATGCCAGGCAGGCCCGCTGGGCCCTATTCTTTCTTAGATTCAATCTTACCATCACTTATAGGCCTGGCTCTCGCAACATCAAACCGGACGCTCTCTCCCACCAGTTCAGCCCTGACCCACCAGCCCACCCCCCTTCTCTCCCCAAACCCATTGTTCCACCCTTGTGTATTCTTTGAGCCCTTACCTGGGAGATTGAGCAGAGGGTCCAGCAGGCCCAGTCTACTGAGCCCAAACCCAAGCGGGTACCTGATGATCATCTGTTGGTCCCGGCCGGCTTCCGCAGTGACATCATTGGTGGGGCCACACTAGCCACTTTGCCTGCCACCCAGGGGTTTACCGGACTATTACTCTTATCCAGTGAGTGCTCTGATGGCCCACCCTGTGGACGGATGCCTGGGACTATGTCAAGGCATGCCAAGTATGCATCTGTAACAAACCTGACTCCTCACCCTCTATTGCCTTTTACACCCGCTACCTGTTCCCAGCCAACCTTGGTCTCACATCGCCTTGTACTTTGTTACTGGACCCCCGCCTCGCAGAGCAACATTGTTAGCCTCACCATCGTGGACTGCTTCTCCAAAGGTATCCATCTGGTGCCCCTCCCTAAACTGCCTACCGCCTCTGAGACCGCCAACCTGCTGACCACCCATGTCATCTGTCTGCACAGTATTCCCCTGGACATTGTGTCTGACTGGGGTCCACAGTTCACCTCCCATGTGTGGAAATCCTTTTGCTGCTCCTTGGGAACCACGGTCCGCCTCACATCCGGGTTCCACCCACAAAGCAACAGGCAGGCTGAGCGCCCCAGCCAATCCCTGGAGGCTGCCCTAGGATGCGTGGCATCCTGTAACCCATCCACGTGGAGTACCCATCTGACCTGGGTAAGTATGCCCACAACTCTACAGTCTCCTCGTCTACAAGATTAACACTCTTTGAAGCCTCCATGGGGTATCCCCCCCATTACCTATGGCGGAGAGGGAAGTCGCCATACCATATGTGGGGGGCCATGCTCGCCACTGTTGCCAGCTCTGGAGGGTCACCTAGACTGCTCTACTCCACTCTACTGAGCGGAGTCATCAGTATGCAGACCGCAGGCGGATTCCAGTGCCCAAGTATTCAGTCGGGCAGTGCGTGTGGCTGTCGGTGGGCCAGGTTCCCTTAAAGATGACATCCCAGAAACTATCACCTTGCTTCCTGGGCCTGTTTATCATCTCTTGGGTCATCAACGATGTGACGGTCTGCCTGAAGCTTCCCCCAATGGTCCACATTCACCCCACATTTCACTTTTCCTGGATCAATCCCCTCTCCGCCAGCCCTTTCTGCCCCTCCCCCCAAAGCCGCCTCCGCCTCCTTGGATCCTCGATGGACAGACCACCTACACCATCCAGAGGATTCTGGATGTTCACCGTCGGGGCCAAGGGCTACAATACCTGGTCCACCGGAGGGGCTACGGCCCTGAAGAAAGGTCATGGATCCCAGGCTCCCACTTCCATGATAAGGGGATGGTCCAGGCCTTTCACCAAGCTCATCCCAACAAGCCAAGTGGGCTGCCAGGAGGTGCCCCTTGAGGGGGAAGGGGGGCACTGTCATGACCAGGTGAGCATGCGCTCCCCCTCCCTTCCTGTGAGAGGTTCTCCGGCTCTGCAGGTAATCAATACACCTGCATGAGTGGAAACACCTGCTGTCTCTTCACCGCCAGCACTTAAAAGGACCAGTTTGTGAATGCTCCAGCGCTTGCTTGTTGGGTATACTGCCATAATAAGAAACACAAGTAAGTGATAGCTCATTTTCTATGAACCCTATTCTAATCCCTGTTCTCCTCCCCTTCTCCAGGTTGCTGCCATTTTTGTGGTGCGTCTCCAGGGCTTGTTGTGCGCTCACCTGCGCCGTCATATTCGTCATCACTCCAGGCTGCTTCACTCCACCCGGTCAGACACTTCACCCAGCTCCACGCCTTCCTCACTCCCTGCCAGCTCCATCCTTCTGGTTTGCCTGCTCCTGCTGGGTGCCTCTGTCGGGTTCTGTGCTCGCCTTCCATAAGCTGCATTCTTGGAATTCCCATTCCAGTCTCCCTTCTCTCACTAACCAGCTCTCATCTTCCCATTACAGGCTGGTTCTCCTCTGGCGAGTGGCGTCTTTTCCCAACTTTGTGTTCTTTTTGACAAATGAAAGCCCTGACTGCAAGAACAGCGGAAGTTATGGAGGGGTGTGTTACAGTGCTTTGTGAAATATTTTGTAGTAGACAGGTGAGCATGCTCATCTAGTATTCATTTCTTGCTCAAGGAGGGCTGATTGTGTGCAGCTGGTTGATTGCGCTCTCCTGGTCCTGATTGCAATCTCTTGTATGAAAAGTCTCAGAAGGAATCAGCTCGCCATGGGATTATTACATGGTAAAACTCACCAAGAATGCCAGGAACAAGCCTTGTGCTTCTTGATCTTCTCTCAAGATGGCGACCGGGATGGTCACACTTTTTCAGTGCTGAGACAAAGTCACTGATTTTGCCATTAAAAGTGGCTGGCCTGCAGCGATCGGCGCTCGTGGCGAACACGCACGGGCTGAATTGCCACCTCCGTTGGATTGCCCTTTAATCGCCTTTCTCCAGCGACTTCCTGCGCCTTCCTGAAGCGATTGCTCAGCTAACACTAGTTAGCTTAATGCTACCTGAAGCGATTGCTAAGCTAACACTAGTTAGCTTAATGCTGGCGCCAGTCTCTAAATAACTACCTACAGCGATCGGATATACCTCCGGTGGATTACCCCTTTGATCGCTTTTATCCGGCCACTGTGAGTAAACTGACCAGCGATTCCAGCGCTTCCTTGTGATTCACTGATGTGCCCTACCTGAAGCGATTGCTAAGCTAACGCTAGTTAGCTTAATGCTGGCGCCAGCCATTCCACCTAACACCAGCCTGAATCAAAGCCCAGCTGCGAGGCCCAGCGGGGATACTACCAGGCAGGCGGCTATTTGTTTGACGGGGCTCAGCAGAGATTTCACCCAGGCAGACGGCGGTAGGCGGCGGTGCCCAGCGGAGGACTTACCGTGACTGCAGCGGCGGTGTGCGACGAGACTACCCGAAGCGATTGCTAAGCTAACGCTAGTTAGCTTAATGCTGGCGCCAGTCATTCCACCTTACACCAGCCTGAATCGAAGCCCAGCTGCGAGGCCCAGCGGAGATACTACCAGGCAAGCGGCTATTTGTTGACGGGGCTCAGCAGAGATTTCACCCAGGCAGATGACGGTAGGTGGCGGTGCCTAGCGGAGGATTTACCGTGACCTCAGCGGAGCTCGGTGGCAGCGGCGGTGTGTGACGAGACTCGGTTGGAGGAGCGGGACGGGAGACCAGTTACGGCGACTATGAGCAACGAGATCAGCAACGGAAGGGGCTAGTTGGCTAGCTGAGGCCCAGCTGGATTCAAGGACGATCGGATCAGATTCTGGCGATATAAGCAGAATTTATTTTACTATCCACAGATTTTCCTTTTCCTTCTTTCCAAGAAGGACTGAAGATGGCTGCCACCGGATTAAAAAGTGGGCTGATGGGCACCACTAATAAGCCTTCTCTACTTCTCTACTTCCTCTTCGTTTTGTCTTTGTGTGTCTGGACCTGCAACAAGAAGGATTTTCCGACAAACTCAACCAAAGGTGAAGTTAAAAAGTTTTATCTGTATGGATTTGGGCTTGGACATCTCACCCTACACTCTATGTGGTCTTTAAAAGCCCTGAGCAAAAACTTCCAAATTAAGGCAAACATGACTGTTAAGCAAAAATCACAATATGGCAGAGGATATACAGTTAAAGTTCTGTTAGTTCTGCTACTTCTGGCAGGAGATATTCACCTTAACCCTGGACCTGCCACTATTAAACAGCAGACCACTGGGTTAGCACAAAACCGAGCTGTACAAAAGCAAAAACATTTATTTTTCCAAACTGTTAATCATGCACGAGTTCTTTGGGACACCAAGGCTAAACCAAAGGGGATCCTCGGCGGTCATTTAAACATACGGAGCATAATCCCCAAAAGAGATGAGATTTCGGTGTTGCTGTTGGACTCAAATCTGGACTACCTTTGTCTCTCAGAAAGCTGGCTACACAGTAACATAGACACTAATATGATCGATATTGTGGGCTACCAGTGTTTTAGAAAAGACAGGCAGGTAGGGAGGGGAGGAGGTGTTTTAATTTACATCAAAGAGAAATATAAATGTCAACTGGTTGATTTGAATACTTCACTTGAATGTTTAGCTGTTAATGTATGTCTCTCTCCGGTAATGAATTTCAACATTGCAGTAGTGTACAACCCACCGTCACACAACTCTTCCTTTTATAATGAATTAAGTGATCTGGTTAAACAACTTGAGAAGAACAGAGAAACAATAATTCATGGTGACTTTAATATCAACTGGTCTGATAAAAAAGACAAACAAAAACTGAAAAGCCTCATGACTAAATTTAATTACCAGCAAATCATCAAAGGACCCACCAGGATAACCAAACAATCCAGAACACTTATTGACATGGTATTTACTAATAAACCAGAACGAATAACCAGAACCTATAATCTTGTAACTGGTCTCTCAGATCATAACATGGTTCTTGCTGTCAGGAAACTTACTAAAAAGCGACTACAGTATTTTGGGGGAGTCGATATTGACAAATCAAATTTTATTATCCCCAAATCAAAAAATGAGGAGTTTGAACATTACTTAGAGAATCAAAATTGGGAGCAGCTCATGGCAACATGTGAAGTAGATGATTGTTGTAATTTTATAACTGCAACAATCACAAAGTCTATAGAAAAATTTTCAAAGCAAATTAAAAGTAGACAACAGAAGATTAGCCTACCATGGTTAAATAATGAAATAAGAAAACTTATGAAGAGGCGAGACTATGCACTGAAAACATCACTAACCTCCAAACTACAAAATGATCACCTTGTGTACAAAAGTTTAAGAAATAAAGTGGTACATGAGCTGCGAAAATCAAAAATATCTTATTACAATAAACTGATAGATCATGCAAAGGGTAACAACAGTTCCCTATGGAGGCATTTAAATAACTTAACTAATAAAAAAAACGATCAGAAGGGGGTAAAGGAACTTAGAATCAATGGCAAGACCGTCAGTGACAAGGCTACTTTGGCAAATGAATTTAATTCACACTTTGTGGGCTCTGTGGAAGACTTAACAAAAATTTTTGTGCTGCCAAATGTGCTCAACAACACAAATTCCATACTCCCAACAGATACTTTTCACATCGATGAGGTAAATGAGAAGTTAATTGCTGGTATTGTTAAAACACTGTCAAACTCAAAAACTAGTGATATCTACAATATGAGCACCTCCTTTCTCAAAATGCACAGCAAAATATTAATCAAACCACTGACTCATCTCATTAATCTCTCCATTAGGTCTAGTACATTTCCATCTGGCTGGAAAAAAGCTGTCGTCATACCAGTTCATAAATCAGGCAGTAAAGACGATATATGCAATTACCGCCCAATCTCTATCTTACCAGTCCTATCTAAGGTTCTTGAAAAAGTTGTAGCTACACAGCTGATAGACTACTTACAAGACAGTCAACTTCTTCATCCACATCAATTTGGTTTTAGACCAGGATACTCAACAGAAACAGCAAATTGTTGCCTTATTGAAAACGTCAAACAGTCCTTGGACAGGGGTAATGTGGTAGGAGCTGTTTTTCTAGATCTCAAAAAGGCTTTCGATACTGTAAACCACAGTTTGCTTTTATCCAAAATGGTATCTTTTAACTTCTCCCCAAATACATTAGAATGGTTTGCATCTTATCTCCAGAATAGAGAACAGTGTGTAAAAGTTCACCAGGATAAATCCTCATTTTTAAACAACCGCATGGGTATCCCACAAGGGTCCATTCTTGGTCCTTTACTTTTCAGCATTTTTATTAATGACTTGCCGTTACACTGCTCAGCTGCAACATGCCAACTTTATGCAGATGATGCAGTTATTTACACAGCTGCCAAGACTCCAGCACAGGCTGCAGATGTACTGTCTACAAGTATGGTTGATGTCCAAGAGTGGCTCCTCAAGAACCATCTATTGCTGAACCTTCAGAAAACAGTCTCAATGTGCTTTTCAATCAAAAAATGTAACCTGCAACATTTTAAAGTTAATATACATGATCATGACATCAGTTTAGCTACAGAATTCAAATACCTTGGCATTGTACTAGATCCTCAACTCAAATTTAATCTTCATATAAAGAAAATTTCAAAAACAGTAAAAAAAAATCTGAACTGCTTTAAATTAATTAGATATTACATACCTTACGAAGCAGCTGCACTGTATATGCATTCTATGGTTTTTTCTCATATATCATACTGTTTGACAGTCTGGGCTCAAGCAGCCCCTTCCACAATAAGACATATAGGTTCATTATATAATCAAACCCTAAAAATCTTGGACAAAAAGCCCATTAGGTGGCATCACTGTAATGTTTTAAAAAAATACAACCTATTGAGTTTTGAGAGCTTCATTGACCTCTGTCTTCTGAAATTAACGTTCAAATGTTTCCATAAATCAGCACCCGAGCCACTTGCTGGTTTCGTCCAAAGACAGGACAGCAGCAGAGCCACCAGGAGTTCTGTTAACAATAACTGTAAAATATTCCACCGCAGAACCACATTTGGACAAACAGCTTTCTCTATAAAGAGCAGTCACATCTGGAACACAATGCCAAATGAAATTAAAATAATAACGGACTTTAAAACATTCACTAAAAATGTTAAAAACTGGCTGAAAAATAAACAAGAATGTACTCATGTATGAATTATTTGTCTGCAAAGTGAGAGTGAATGAAGGGAAGGAATAAATGTGTTTGTTTATAGTGAGTGACGGAGGGAGGAAGGCCTGAAATAGGCAAATGTGAGTTGTGTTAAATGTGAGTCAGGCTGTTATATTTGTGTATTTATAATATTTATGTTAAAGGTGAGTCAGGCTGTTATATTTGTGTATTTATAATATTTACAATATTTATAATTGTGTATTTATAATTTTTCTGCATTGATGTATGTGGTTATTGTGTATATTTTTATCTTGATTCTTTTTTCTAAAGCCCATCCAGGGACAAGAGTTGCAAATTAGCTAATAGCTATACACTCTATGTGCAACACATCAGATTGATTGTCTTTGATTAATTGTCTATGTTTATTGCACTGTCCCTGTCAAATAAACTAATCTACTACTACTATTGTTTTTGAGTCCAGCTGACCTGCTTTGGCGCTCCTTTGCCCTCAGAAAAACTCCTTATCTGCCAGTCTTTGTGCACACTCAAAATCCAAATATTACCTAACACTCTCTCAGCCACGGGATCTACTCCCCTATGCCCTCTGCCTGGAAAAACTGTGTATTTGTGTATTTGTATCTGGAAACCATGTGAACAAATTATACCTACCTGGATAATCTTGTTGGCTCCCTCTGGTTACCATCTCCACCTGGTCTGCTGCGTACCTGTCCGGAACTGTCCCAAGCCACTGCATTTGCGAACAGAAAGTTAAGTCCAAAAGTCCAGTAAAAAAAAAAAAAAAAGTCCGCTCAAACTATAAACAAACAACTAAACTATGCTTACTATCATTGCATTGCTGTACTTACTATCATATTCCTTCTCCTCTCCCCTGCAAGCTACACTCCCATGGTGCAAGTTTGACTCATCAAATACTTGCCTCTTTAAATAGAAACAACTCGGTTTTCCTCAATTGCTGCCACCTTGTGTTTGTGCTCTGCATCTGGGTTCCTGTCTAGAATCAACATTACATACTGTATTTCTTCTCCAGTTACTAAAGTGAAACAAACATTTACAGATAGTACAAAGATTGCAAACAGATACAATAATTAACATACTGTATGTAGTGTATCTGATCTTATCTATTGTTACCTCCGCCAAGAGGAGGAGGTTATGTGATCATCAGCGTTGGTTTGTCTGTCTGTTTGTTTGTTTGTTTGTCTGTTTGTCTGTTAGCAAGATAACTCAAAAACTTATGGACGGATTTTCATTAAATTTTCACAGATTGTCAGAAATGGGGTATCCTACAGATGATTAGATTTTGGTGCTGATCCGGATCACCGTCTGGATCCAGGAATTTTTTAAAGGATTCTTTTTTTTTTATTTTTTTTTTTTGTTGGCAAAAAGTTATGGACGGATTTTCATGAAATTTTCACAGATTGTCAGAAATGTGGTATCCTACAGATGATTACGTTTTGGAGGTCATCCGGATCACCATCTGGATCCAGGAATTTTTTACTTAAAGGATTCTTTTTTTTTCTCTTTTTTTCAGGTTCTATAATATATAATATTACGAAGACTGATCCGGATAACCCATGGCAGTCTGTCTACCCAATTTGGATCCGTCAATGAAGCCTAGAGTCCTGCTTTAAGTGATCTATGAAAACGCTTGCATAACCCATTGGCCTGTGGGTTGTATGCCATTGTGCGGTGAATTGTAACACCCAGCCAAATCCGGATAACCCATGGCAGTCTGTCTACCCAATTTGGATCCGTCAATGAATGGCCTGTGGGTTGTACGCGGTTGTGCGGTGAATTGTAACACCCAGCCAAATTTAGCGGGGGAGTGTGTAACCCAGCTGACAAAATGACATGCAACGGGACGTGCATAATAATTAGCGGGGGAGAGTGTAACCCAGCTGACAAGAGATCTATAAACTTAGACAAAATAAATGTAGGATTAATATTTATGATGTTAAACACTGTATGGGGGGAACTGTGGTGCTTGGCGGAGGTCTGCGCTCTCCGAGTGCTTTTCTAGTTTTTTCTGTAACAAGAGTAAACCAAACAAGTAGTGAGGCAAAGATCTACTTTTCAATGTTTCTGGTCTCTCCACTTTAATGTAGCAGCTTTACTATAGTGATTTAACAGGGGATGTAAGAGGCATAAAACTTTACTGACTGCATAAACTTGCTGCAAGGTTAACCAGGCTTAGGATATTGAAAAGATGTCAAGGGAAACTGGCTACTTTACTGACCTTTCACTGTTTTCCTTTAATATTAAAACACTAACATAAATTATGTAGATAAACAGCAAAGATGAAAATTTGATAATAGCTGGGCCTTGTAAAGACTAATCTAGTATGGTCGGCAACACTCTTTTGAACTTAAGTTAATTCCACTAAACAAATGCTTGTAAAACAATAGTACACAGATTTGTATGTAAAGTGCCACCTATCTACTGTATCAGTTGAGTAGCTCTATAAAAAAAATCACATAAATGAAATACCCCTAATTTCTCATGGAATGCTACAAGCCAGCATGGAATAATGTAACCATGAATAAAAATGATAAAGATAATACCTCTCTTACACATCCTTCAGTTACCAAGGCTAATGAATAAACTTTTCCTTATCTTTTAATTATTGAAATTTGTTTAATATTGTCTCCACACGAGAGTTGATAAGACAAATGGCCACCAGCAGGGTCTGCACATTTAATTCACTCACTGTATGAATAAATAGTGTAAAAACAATCCCACTATTTGCTCAGATTAGATGCACTTTGATCACAGTATTTTGTAGACTTTGAGTTAATAGTGGTAGCTGGTGCTGCTGGTGCATCCTGACAGTCGTGCTGAACATCAAATGGGCATTATGAGGACAGTAAGCTCCATCCTTTGAAAGCCTTTTCTGAATCTGACAAGCACACAACACAAGCCAAGCGACTTTGAAATGAGATGTATCTCATTACCCCAGCTCTGAAAATGTCCATCTGAACCACCTGCGCTAAAAACTTGTTGGGTTTTCTCACAGTGCCCCCACGGAACAAAAACACATTGATCATGAAAGGCAGCCCGGCTGTGCTACCTGCTCTTGAATTTCTTTTATCACACACTTTGCTCTGGGGAAGTTCAGGGATCATAAGTGTAGAACATCTTAATGCACCCGACGGCAAGTTTTGTGTGTGCTTTGAGAGACTGCCTTGGAGACGTTCATGGCTGGATAGAGCAGGTCTTGAGAACAGGAGCATAACTTCAATACAGTTACGCCATAAGCCACACGCTTCAGATGCACTAGAGGTATAGCCAGTGGTTGATGGAAGATATCTCTACACCACAAATAGAATAGAAAAGTGAATTATTAAAAGGGAAACAGGCATTTTATGAATGAAGGGTGTTTAAAAAAATGCACAGCTTCCCCTACCTTTCCATAACAAAGACCAGTGTGTGCCCTTAGTAGAGTGCCAGAATTCTCTCGGGGACTTTAAAAGCTAATATCCTGCAGGGATGGAGAGGTTCACTGTGAAATAAAGGGGTTGCTAAACTAGCCTGCAAATTCTAACCCGCTTGGTAACAAAAATGTTACAATCTACTGGGAAAAAACAGCTCTGCTCACAAAAGGACAGAAGGAAAGTGATGTGAAAAATACATAGCATACAGATGTACCCTCTGTGCTGCTGAAGAGGATGTATTACCCTCAAACATAATGATCCACTTTAACAATATTTTTTAGATAGAGCTTTTACATTAACAAAAGAAGGAGAAAGCAACATTAACATGCACATTTGTTGCATTCACCGTAGGTAAATCATGATTTGAGAGTCTCAGTGTACCGCAGCAGCTAATCCAACAAAACTAGTGCATTGCCCGTAGACGCAAGTATTCCTGTCTGAAACAGGAATCCCAATCAGGCTTTACAGGCCCAAATGTAGGCTGTGCTTGAAAGTGGAATACAAAGAAGTGTAACTTATATGTAGGCAATCACATGCTAGACTTTGAAAAATATAAAAGGGAGTTAATGGCACTAAGATTTATTTGATTGTGTGAATACCTAAATATTGAAAATGAATGGGACATCCAATATTAGCAACTGTTTCAGATCCCTTGTTTATTTGTTTGTCAGATCACTTAGTTGTGTGATCTTTTATCACTTATTCAAGATAATAGTGTATCTTGCACTTTGGGGAATGGGAGTTGTTCAGTCATCATTATAATCATTTTAGTTTAGTTTATATCACTGTTCAGTGATGGAGTTCAGTGTAATATTGAATTTATTCTGTGTATTGTCAATAAACTCATGCAGTACTATAACAGGACACATTTACAAATATTTGAGACCCATTGGCTTCTGCTTTACCTGTGTGTGCCTGCGAAGGACTGTGATCCACCGGTTCAGCTGCTGCTTCCCCACCAGCACCCCCCACCCCACCCCGCGCACTGTGTGTTCTTCATGCTGAATTATCCATTAGACCTACGCAATCACGGCAACTTTATGATATAATTTTTTAAGCATTAAATCTTAAGTCTATCTTTTGTTGCTATTTGCACTACGGGTAGCATTACTGTACATGGATTGCTGTTGTTTTTCCAGCCTTATTCCTTTTCTTTTTTATATTGCGCACAGCACTGAAGAGATAGAGAAATGTCATTTCAATTCTCCTGTATGTCCTGTATGTATATCAGCTGTTCTGAAAGATATGCCAAAATGTCAGAACACCAGAGGAGGTGGATCCAATCAGCTGATCGCTGGAACCACAGAGTTCAGCTGTTTTCCTTGATAAATCAGCCTCGGGGCGAAAACACACTCCATGCATTATTTTTTTTTCACTTTATTGAAAATAACTGTTTTTAATCACCATCAGTTAGCGTGCCTTTGAGCCAGGTCGTGTCTGGATGCTGCTTCTCCCGGCAGGTTCTGTGTTGATTTGTCAGACCCGGTCCCGCTGACGCTCCGCCCAATCTGCTCGCGCACTTCATTCTCCACATATGGTGAATTATCCTTTAGACCTGCGCAATGAAGGCAACTTTATGGTATAAGTTTTGAACCATCCAATCTTCAATATTATCTTTTTTCTATCATTCTAACTTTCATTTACTTGTTTTGTCCAGGGAACACTGTGAGTGATTGATAGGTTGTGATGCTGTGTGTTATCCAATCAGCATGGTCGTGATGCCACGTATTGTCCAGTCAGCATGGCTTTGAAGCCTCGTATTGTCCAATCAGCACGGAGTCAATCTGAAACCCCGCCCACACTTCTTGAAGCTGGACATGAAGAGACAGAGCGGTGACTAAACTTTTATTGATAAAAATTACATATTTTGACTGAGCGACTCTATATCTGGGGATGCACACCCTCGTACGCTCAGGAAACCATGTATAAAACCTTAGGTCAGTCTGAGGAACGGTTCAAGATGTGTGGAACAGATGCACAGACTGACAGACACACAGACATAGACTTCTTGAATATATAGATAGATGAATTCAGTTTTTGTGGTACTGCTAAGTGTTATTCATACAGGGGTAATTCATAAATTACAGTAGCTCAGTACAGACAAAAGCAAATTTGTTTTGTCAAGAATATTTTAATTTACAAAGAATTAAAGGATGGAACAGTGGGGTTTTCAAAACAATCAGATAAGGAAAAAGAACAAAATATGATTTATGATATAGGTGACTTCAACTTGGATTCATCTACAAGAATAATAAACATGCTTATGAACAGAGCTGTCATAAATCACCCTTTTCAAGGGCAGAATAGAGAACACTAAATGCAGGCTGCTGTTTTGCATGTTTAATAATAAAAATACACAAATACACAGAAACAATACATGTACACATAAAGGTGGGAATAACGGGGAACGCCTGGAGAATAATAATCAGATGGGCACTCCGTCAGAGAAGGTATGGATACAGTGACGCTAAAATTGCTGAGCAGATTAATAAACAATGAGTTAGACAACAAGCTGATTACTCAAGTCTGAAAAATAGCAGAGAGGCACAAGCGCCAGGGAAGGAGAACAGTGCTGCAATGAACTGCAATACAACATGGGTTAAATAGGCACTGAGTAATGAACAACTGAGTCAAGGGGTGGGTGGCACGAGTGAGGAAAAATAAACTAAACAGGTAACAGCTGTCAACACCCGTGAACCGGCTTTGACAGGAGGAAGTAAACAAAGACTATCAAAGTAAAAGCACAAAATGAGACAAAAGAGACTCAGGAACAAATACAAGAACAATATACTAACAGAGAAAACTGAGGAAAGCTAAAAATGCAAACTGATAAACACTGAGACTACAAAGAAGAGCTTACACAGGAAAATCACTAGGAAAATGAGATAATACATAAATACATAGATAAGACTATAATGACAAAACCAAGAACTATCACAGAAATACAAAAGATGACATAACACAACTAAGAAACTAAGCATGGTGCCCACCCGTGCTTAGGATCATAACAGTGCCTGAAGGAACATCAAAAAGGAATAAAGGACCCACCCACAAGGACAACCCCTTCCCAACAACAAAAATTAAAAAAAAATATCCCGGGCAGGAGGAGAGGCAAACCAGGCATGGAGGGACCGAAACAAACCAGAAAACAAGAAAAAAACTCATGACCCCCAACACTGAACAGCAGGCGGCAATTGAATACCAATGATACAAAGTGGAAAATTAATACAGTCCAGGTGGTCTCCCAGAGTCCTTCAGCCACCTAAACAGACTGAGTAGCCCATCGGGTGGTCTCCCAACATCCTTGAACCACCTGAACAGGCGGAATAGCCTATCGGGTGGTCTCCCAACATTCCTGGGACAATGGTCCGCGAGGCACAATGCGCCCCCACCTGGAGGTGGCAGTTGGAACCCATATGTCCTGCGGACCGCAGGGACCACAGCGTGGATGGAATGTGGCAATAAGGTGCTGACACCTGATGGGAAGGATGGCTGACCAATGACACCAGCCAACAGGCTAGCTGACCAGCGAGGGAGTCAGATGAATGGAGCTGATGATAACCGGCAAGGTCAAGTGAGGAAGACGAAACTACGCCAACCTCAGGTGAAGTAGAGGGAACTACAGGGACTTCAGAAGGAGGCGGAGGACCCACGGCGATCTCAGACAGAGGCGGAGGACCCACAGCGACCTTGGATGGAGGTGGAGGACCCACGGTGACCTTGGACAGAGGTGGCAGACCCACGGCAACCTCAGACAGAGGCCGAGGACCCACGGTGACCTCGGTTGCAGGTAGAGGACCCATGGCAACCTTGGACAGAGGCGGAGGACCCATGGTGACCTCGGACAGAGGCGGAGGACCTGCATCAACCTCGGACAGAGGCAGAGGACACACAGCAACCTCAGACAGAGGCGGAGGACCCACAGTGGCCTTGGATGGAAGTGGAGGACCCACGGCGACCTCGGACAGAGGCGGCGGACCCACGGCGACCTCAGACAGAGGCAGAGGACCCACGGCGACCTCGGATGGAGGTAGAGGACCCACGGCGACCTCAGACAGAGGCGGAGGACCCATGGGGACGTTGGATGGAGGTGGAGGACCCACGGCGACCTTGGACAGAGGCGGCGGACCCACGCTGACCTCAGACAGAGGCAGAGGACCCACAGCGACCTCGGATGGAGGTAGAGGACCCACAGCAACCTCGGACAGAGGCGGAGGACCTGCGGTGACCTTGGACAGAGGCGGAGGAGCCACGGCGACCTCAGACAGAGGTGGAGGACCCATGGCAACCTCGGGCAAAGACGGAGGACCCACGGCGACCTTGGGCGGAGGCAGAAAACCCACAGTGACCTCGGGTGGAGGCAGAGGACCCACAACGACCTTGGGTGGAGGTAGAGGACCCATGGTGGCCTCAAGTGGAGGCTGCATGGTGACCTCGGGCAAAGATGATTGACCCATGGTGATCTCAGACAGAGCTGGAGGACCCTCGGTGACCTCCGGCGAAGGTGGATGATCCTAAGGGACCTCAGAGGATGGCTCAGGCAAAAGGATAGAGACAGACACGGGATCAGCATCACTGGCAGCGGTGGAGCCCAGCAAGGAGATCTCAGAAGCAGAGGGCATCTGCGGCTGATTCTCCTCATCATGAACAAGACAAGGTTTCTCTAGAACTGATAGTGTAGAAATAGAACCGAGTACTTTCCCTGGCTTGAGCTCCACCACCGTCCAAGACTCCAATGATTCAGGCTCGGACGTCTCCAATCCATTCACCCAGGCATCTATTCTCGACGTGGTCACCTCAGATGGGGAGGAAAAGAAAAACACTGGAACACAGTTACTAGCAGTGGTGGAGCTCGGCGAGGAGAATTCAGGAGCAGAGGACATCTGCAGCCGGTTTTCCTCACCATGAGCCAGACAAGATTTCTCTAAATCTGCAAGTGTTAAAACAGAACAGAGTACTTGCCTGGGCTCGGGCTCCTCCACCGTCCAGGACTCCGGCAAACCAGGCTGACGCGTCTCCAATCCATCCCCCTGAGCATCCACTCCCGACACGGCCACCTTTGATGGGAAGGAAGATATGGACACTGGAACACTATTACTGGCAGCAGTGGAGCCCGGCAAGGAGAACTCAGGAGCAGAGGACATCTGCAGCTGATTCTTTCTGCCACAAGCAAGACAAGATTTCCCTAAGGATAATAATGGAGTGACTGGACAGAGAACTTGCCTTGATTTGAGCTCCAGCGCCATCCAGGACTCCAGCGACTCCACTGCGACGACCCCAGCAACAGGCATGATGGTGGATGCAGTCCAAGGACCTCCAGGTGTCTTGGGCTGGGCCATCTCGATTCCAGTCATCTGATTCTCCAACCCCAGCTCAGCTTCCTCAGATGGGGAGGAAGAGAAAAAACACTGGAAAATTACTGGCAGCAGTGGAGCCCGGTGAGGAGAGCTCAGGAGCAGAGGAGGTCTGCACCTGACTCTCCCCATCATGAGCTAGACAAGATTTCTCTAAATCTGTAGACGTAAAAACAGAACAGAGTACTTCCCTAGACTCGAGCTCCACCGCCGTCCAGGACTCCAGTGACTCAGCTGCGACGACTCTTACAGTAGGCACGATGGTGGATGCAGCTGAAGAACTCCCAGACGGGATGGCCAATGCAGGTGGAACACCCAGTGTGGCGGCTGATGCTGGAGATTGCCTCACCAATGACTCTGGCACTCATACCAGGGGACACTCTCCGGTTAGTTCAAGCTTCAGGGCAAAGGTAGCACTCTCCTCTCCTCCAGGATGTGGTTGTGGGGCTGGAACAGGATCTTCCAGGGCTGCAGGCTCCTTCATCATCCAACAACTCCAACCCAGGACCAGCCGACATTCAGGGGACACAGGAGGAGACATGGGAGAGGCAGGTGAGGAACAGGTGGCAGCAACATGCGGTGAGGACTCAGCAAAAGTGGACTGCTGATGCTGAGCCTCATCACAGGGAATAAGGCAAGACACTTCCTTTTTATGTGCAGGAGAATGCAGACACACTTGCCTTATTTCCTGGGGCGTGATGGTATCTACTGCTGAAGGACCAGACAAAGCTTCTTCGGAGATAGCTGACATCGTCTGGTGAGACGGTGGTGACACGGGCTTCTGGTAAGAGGGGAGCGGTGCCGGAGTCAGGGGACGCTTCTTCGTCATCTCAGTCCTTGGCATGGATGGGACCCCAGCCCTGCTTGATGGAGCCAAGGAACACCTCACTGATGGCACCGTGTCCCATGATGCCAAAACCAGGGAACGCTGAATTGTTAGCACAGGCTTTGGAACACAGGGGGCAGTCTTTTCCCATGCAGGATGTGACTGCAGAGCAGGATTAGATCCCCCTGGAACTGCAGACCCCTCCCTCATCCGGTGGCTCCCTCCCAAGACCAGTGGACACTCAGGAAGAATTCAGAGGCACATGGGAGGAACAGGTAAGGACAAAATGGCAGCAGCAGGTGGTGAGGACTCAGCTACAGTGGACTGCTAATGCTGAGCCTCACCACCGAGAATAAGGCAAGAAAATTAATTTTTATATGTTGAAGAATAAAAAAGCACTTGCCTTTCCTCCCAGGGCATGATGGTAGCTGCTGCTGCTGGACCAGACGATGTTCACCCAGGAGCTGTGGGGGTCATTCGACGAAGAGGGGGAGACACAGACTCATGGTGAGGTGGGTGAGGCTCTGGAGTCAGGGGACGCTCAATCGTCGGCTCAAACTCCACTCCACCCAGTGAAACTCCTTCCACCTGTTGCGCGTATTCTGGGAGGAGCCATGGCTTGTAATCCAGCAGGACTTCTATCTCTGATAATAAGACCCACCGTCACTCCTCCAGCTCCTTGGCCGATGGTGTGAGCCACAATTCAGGAGGAGAAAGCAGGGCTGCTGCTGGAGAGCGGCAAGAGGGTTAGGACTTCCGTGCCTGGGAACTCCTCTTCTTTGGCACAGGAATGGATGGAGAAGAGGTTTCCTCCAGCCCATGGAGCATGGGTTGTGGACTGATTATGGAGAGGAGTAGGTCAGTGAGCTCCGGGTGGCTCCACAGGCTAGGGCATGCATCGAGCACCTGCGCCATTCCAGGCAAACATCCAGGCAAACATTCCCAGGCCGCTTCGGGAGTACGAGAAGCTCAAGCCTCTGACACAATGTTACACAATATTCCCACAGTTCCCACAGTTAAGACCAGCCAAACCAAAGGCCATACACGCTGCCATGCCAGCGGGAAAAAGCGGATACTGTCAAAAATAATGGGAGAGAAAAGAATAAAGGCAAAACCTACAGCCGCTGGCGTCTGAATGGCAGCACCGTTCTGTCATAAATCACCCTTTTCAAGGGCAGAATAGAGAGCACCAAATGCAGACTGCTGGTTTGCACGTTTTAATAACAAAAATTCACAAATACACAAAAACACTACATGTACACATAAAGGTAGGAATAACAGGGAATGCCCAGAGAATAATAATCAGACAGGAACTCCGTCAGAGAAGGTATGGATACAGTGATGCTAAAATTGCTGAGCAGATTAACAAACAATGAGTTAGACAAGTGATTCTTAACCATAGGGCTGTGGCCCAAGTGTGGACCGTGAACACCACCTAGAGGGCCGCAAAAAACTTTCAGTTTAACACGTGTGGGCCGCGGGACAGCAATTGAAGACACCAGAGATATTATTGATTATACTGACATCCATGAGACACTCATTTGCAATACAGCTTCCCACCATTTGGTGGCGGTAATGCACAAGTCAGTTGTTTACAAGCTCCAATGTAAACAGAAGAAGACAGCCAGCCGCTAACCAGAAGAGAAAGTTATGGAAAGGATTTTTAAAAGAAAAAATAACGGCGAAGATGATGGTAAACCTACCCAAAAGGGTAAAATTTTGCACAAGTACAATCGTCACTTTATTAGGTCCGGCTTTGTGAATGGAGGAAATGAGGCAGAGCTAAGTGCCCAGTGTGTGGCGTGTCGGCTAACGCTATCAAACGAAGCCCCGAAGCCTTCAAAATTAAAGTGCTACTTTAATTTACTTTAATTTAACGAAGGATCCAACGCTTGTGGGAAAGCTGGTGGAATCTTTCAAGAGAAAAGAACATGGGCTGTTGTGTCAGTGACTGGTAACTCTAAATGTGCTTTGAAAGCTTTGAAAGGCAGCTACCTCGTAGCCAGACGTGTGGCACAGAGTAGGCATTCACCATCACAAAGGAGTTGGTTCTGCCTGCCGCTGTGCATATGTGCCGCGAGATGATTGAAGAAGCTGCTAACCATCCCACTCTAAAACGAAATGGTGAGTCACGGTATCGCGGACATGGCCTCAGACATACAGTATAGCATGCCGTGCAAAAATGAATGAATGAAAAAATGAATCCATTTCATTCAGAGGTTATAAAGCTATATTGTCATTTGCACTTTATTTAAAATGTAGTCATGTGCAAAAATTAGGACACCCTGTATAAGCCTGTTTTTTTTTTTTTTACATATTTGGACATATGGATATTTAATATCAATGTTCAATGGGACATCCATGTAATACAACTAAACAATTACAAATGAATTGACTTTTTTTTTCTAATTTTGTGTAAAATGCAATTCTAAACAAATAGTGAGGAATAAATCAGGACTTCCCCCATCTTTTTTGGGACACCCTCACATTCATTCCCACTTAATTTAAACTTTATTTACACTGTAATTTATGTTCTTCTAGCAGCTTGATTTGTTCCATGAATTGACAACTGTTTGGCGTCTTGTATGTGCAGATTTACATATGGATAATAAATAAATGGGATGATCACATTGCATCATGCCTTTTATGACAAGGATTAAACTTGTTAAGCTTTAAGTGGATTTGATTTAGTCATAGAATACAAATCAACCCATGTGTGAGATCAGTTTATTAAACCAATACGATGTTAATATTTGAATGGGCCACGGGCCACTTTTTACTGGAAAATCTGGGTCCTGAGGTCAAAAAGGTTAAAAACCCCTGAGTTAGACAACAAGCGGATTACTCATGTCTGAAAACTAGCAAAGAGGCACAAGCGTCAGGGAAGGAGAACGGTGCTGCAATGAATTGAATTACAACTGAGTCCAGGTGTGGGTGGCACGAGTGAGGAAAAATAAACTAAACAGGTAACAGCTGTCAAAGCCCGTTAACCGGCTTTCACAGGAGGAAGTCAATAAAGGCTATCAAAGTAAAAGCACAAAACGAGACGAAAGAGACTCAGGAACAAATACAAGAACAATACACTAATGGAGAAAACTGAGGAAAGCTAAAAATACAAACTGATAAACACTGAGACTACAAAAGAAGAACTAACACGGAAAAATAAGTAGGAAAACAAGATATCACATAAGTACATAGATAAGACTATAATGACAAAACCAAGAAACATCTCAGAAGTACAAAAGATGACATAACACAACTAAGAAACTGAGCACGGTGCCCAGCTGTGCTCAGGATCATGACAAGGGCTTGACATTAGCACCCGCCAACCCACCACTGGCAGGTATATTTCAGCTATGGCAGGTAAGACTGCGACTCCCACTAGCCACTAGGCAGGTATATTTCTGCTGTTGCGGGTAAGTCATGGCGGGTTGTAGTTTTCTCAAACGACGTCTTAAATAATAAACCTATTTTAAAGTGTGACTACAAAACTAAAACTCCCATAAGCACTTTCTGTGTACACACAATGTATTCTCATTGGTCCACTGTCAGCCAGCTGCAGCCCAGGAGTCTGGCTCCGCAGGTCAGTTTATTTTCTTTCCAGTCTGAAGAAATGATGATGAACAGACAGCAGCTGCTCTCAGTGATCAGATCACGGGGCCAACTGCCCCTGATCTCCTGTTGTACCAGTGGTGAGAAAAACCTGTGCTCTCCCCCACACTAGCTCCTTTCTCTGTGGTTAAATATGATTATTTTTAGAACAAGAAGTTCCCATTTACTGTCCACAATTGTGCAAATTTAAGTTTTCGTATGACAGAGTTTAGTCACAGCCCTGCGTGAAGTGACTAAACTTTGATGTTGCTGTAAAGAGCAAATAAAGCTTCTTCTGAGGTGAACTTTTATCTGTGATTATCTATGATATCTGTGATTTGCAGCTATTTCATGGAAGTAGAACCTCTAATTATGTATTTTTAATGTGCTGGTCCAGGGGTGGCAAACAAGTGGCCTGTGGGCCAGAAGCGGCCCGCCAGGGGGTCCAAGTTTTTCTCTGAATTTACAGCTTTCTTCCTAGTAGATTTCTGACTTTTTCTACTGATTAGAATTGTTCATGTAAATTTGAGACATTTATCTCCTTATGATGAGACTTTTTTCTTACTGGTTTTCTTTTTCTTCTTTTTTTCTGGTGAAAACAGGTAGCGTCCATTGAAATGAAATCCATCAACAATTACTAATGACGTTGTGCAGCCTTGAAGGGGTTTCCCAATTTATCAGGTTCATTTTCAGCCCCCTACCCCTTGGCCTTTGAGTTCAAGGACCAAGAGGTTGGGGTAGGCAAAGGGAAAGTGGTCCAAATGAGAACTGGGACAAACCTCAAATCCATCTGTACTTCACTCATATTGGAATTTTTTTTTTTAATGTAAAGCGCCTTTGAGTGCCCTGGAAAGCTCTATACAAATAAAATGTATTATTATTTTTATTATTATTTTTTTTTCTCAATTTTTTTTACAGTATTTACTCCTGTTAATAATTAAACATTGTTTCTCTTGCTATTTTTATATTGTAGAGGGTGCGAAGGAAAGGATGTGGAGGTGAGGCACGAGCGTAGGTCAGCACAGATTCTTTATCGACCCTCTAACATGAATACAGCCTGTTGACCCCAGAATTGCCACTGGGGCCCTCTTGGATGATCTTGAGAGTAGAGCATAGAGAGAGAGAGCTGAGAGTGAAACAAACTCTTTTATACCGTGACACAGACAGAGAGAATGCATGGCACATTAGCATATCAATTGTCATCTAATACACATCGGTCAATACACGATTAGCATGACATTGGTTGGCTCGAGGACGCATGCATACAGTTCCGTCTGACTGCTTCCTGTGGTTCCTTGTCCGCATGTAAATTGTCCTCTGCTTCTTCCAGCCCTGCTGCTGGGTGTGAAGAATGTTCCACAGGAATGTCCTCCCGCTGTGTTTAGTGTCACCACACCGCCCCCCCCGAACACCCAGAAAGGGCTGTGACCCCCCCGTTGTTTGGGCTCAAGTCGATGCCAGTGGAGGCTGCAGTGGGGGGGGGGCGCTCCGGTCGAACTGCCTGCTGGTGAGGAGTGTTGGAGGGCCTGTAAGTCTGTGGGGGGAAAAGGGGAGGGGTGGAAAAGCCGGTGGTTGTGAAAAAAAAAACAAGAAAACTTATATCTCTGACTCTTCTCGCGGCTTGCCCTGCAAGGATGTGGGGAAGGCGGGTGGCCAAATTCCCCAAGGATGCGTAGCGACTGTGAAACAACTGTAACTGTGTGAGGGACTTGGCAGTGTGGCCGTAGATGCGGAAGGGACAGCAATCGGCTAAATCACCGTTGTGTGCCGCGGCTGAGAAACCCATACCAACAATGGAACTGGTTTGTCCCTGGTGCATAGCGCGTGCTGCGGCCACGTAGCTTCCAGGTGCGCTGTCCTCATAATCCTGCAGTGTGTGCGCGTGGCTTCTGTGCGCGGAAGGTCTGTTGCCGAGAGGTGAGTCAGGGTCAGGGAGCTTGATGGAAATCAATGCAGTCGGCGCCAATGGTCTTCCCTGTTTAGGCTGTTTCTGTGCATTGCTCATGTCGCTGATCCTCATGCGTCTCGGTCCCAGCGCTGCGCTCTCCATCCGGCCCTGGAGGTCACCATTGTGGAGAGAGAACAAGGCGCGTGCGCTCCATGTGGGTGCCAAGGATGTAGGCGATCCCCGGTTTCTGGAATCCACAGCGCGATGAGAGGGAGAGATAGTCCATTTCACGTTAGGTCACCAATGTAGAGGGTGCGAAGGAAAGGATGTGGAGGTGAGGCACGAGCGTAGGTCAGCACAGATTCTTTATTGACCCTCTTACATGAATACAGCCTGTTGACCCCAGCGTTGCCGGTGGGGCCCTCTTGGATGATCTTGAGAGTAGAGCGTAGAGAGAGAGAGCTGAGAGTGAAACAAGCTCTTTTATACCGTGATACAGACAGAGAGAATGCATGGCACATTAGCATATCAATTGTCATCTAATACACATCGGTCAATACACATGATTAGCATGACATTGGTTGGCTCGAGGACGCATGCATACAGTCCCGTCTGACTGCTTCCTGTGGTTCCCTGTCCACATGTAAATTGTCCTCTGCTTCTTCCAGCCCTGCTGCTGGGTGTGAAGAATGTTCCAGAGGAATATCCTCCCGCTGTGTTTAGTGTCACCACAATGTATGTATAAGGGTCATTTACATTTAAAAAGGTTGTAAATGTAGTTCAAGTAAAATTTAGCATGCAATAGTCAAATTTTATCATATAAAACATAATTTTCCAACCACAAAATTGTGGCTAGGGAAAAGGCTGAATGGCTAGTAACTTTGGAAAATCACTAGCCACAGTGGCCAGTGAGCAA
Organism: Pholidichthys leucotaenia; assembly: GCA_020510985.1. NCBI lineage: Eukaryota > Metazoa > Chordata > Actinopteri > Cichliformes > Pholidichthyidae > Pholidichthys > Pholidichthys leucotaenia. The sequence goes on from CM035839.1 coordinate 163,860,496, forward strand.
AAAAGTTAATGTCAAGCCATGCTTATCAATATACAAATACAATAAAAATTATTTAATGCAAAATAAAGGGTTTAACAAGGCTGATTTGGTGTCAAATGAACCATCACTGAAACAATGAAAAGCTGCAGAAAATACTAAATACAAAACACTTAAGGGTACTTTCACCCCTAAATTTGCTTACTTTGGTCCGAATCAGTTGATAAGTTTGTTACTTTGTATCATTTTCTCCTTGGTTCGGTTCCCTTTCACACAGGAAAAATTCAAGCGGACTAAATTGCATCATGTTAAATCCCATGAGACTTATGTCAGAACGTTCTCTTTTCTTATTGGTCAGATTTTTTTGCTGCGAGAACAGGAAAGGTAAATACATGAAGTAGGATGACTACTGTGCACGTTTGCATTTCTGGGGAGAAAACAACGCAGTGGAGCATAATCTATGGGGTTTTCATTGCCCTGGTTATTGTTTATTACATTACGTGCATATACCACTTTTGGCACTTTTTGTACAGTTTGAAAATGAAGCGTGGCTACAGATGGAAAATAACATGTTAATGCGTTGGGATCAGCAAAGGTGGATATCGAGACAGTACAGGAGATGTGTTCATTAATCCTCCAGAACCGTGACACACTCATCCACATGTACAATGGCATAAAATGTTTTACCGTTTGCTGCTGGTCCTATTTTAGTATGGTCCCTTTCTCACCTGGAAGACAGCACCAGAGTTTTCCAGTTGATTCGAATCGAGAACACCTGTTTTAGGTGGTCCAGGTATGGTTGTTTTGGTGTGCACCTGAGTGAGATTATCGTGTTCTCACCAGATACAATGAACCGCATTAACGGACAAAACATACTCAAGTTCAATTGCGTGAAAGCACCCTAAATGAAGCTTGCTGTGGTCAAAAAGTTGCAGTTTCTATGCAGTATCACCAGTTAAGTACATCGACTACACATTAACAGTACTAAATAAACCTTTATCTATGTGGCTTTTTCCTTATAACAACTATTGGCTTTCTGAATGTCATGGCAAAATGCCACCCAATCAATGGAAGTGTATATGACACTGATATTTGGTCCATGGACAGCTATTAAACCATCGTGGGTCAAATGTAGGTAATATTTTCATTTGACTTGTCTAAGTGATTTTCTGATTCAGTGAAGAATATGGATTGATAGTAAATGTCAACTTTTATCTACCCAAGAAAGCTGCACCAGTAACATCATTACATTATATTCTCAAGAGACTCTAAAATCTTGCAGAGTAATATAAGGGTACAGGCACAAATTAAAACATGATGAGAGCAGTTGCTGCAGTATTACACAGTACAAAAAAGACACCTGAACTCCAACAGGAACCACAAGGGACTGACATTTAAAAACTGTCTTCAGGGAGGACCCATTGCCTCTCACAGTGGGAGGCCTCGTAGACATCCTTGGATGCTTTAATGATCATTATACATCTTTACCTACTCACAGACTAAGTCAGAGACATGACAGTTACTCAGGACACACACACTGCTGTATAAACACATGTAAGCTTGAACTCAATAGACCAAGATTTAAGGAAACACCACATTTCTTTACTTTTTATAGCACAGAAGATATATTACAGGAGAATTATTCATTTTATTAAGTTGTAAGTTGTACTAAAGCATTTTCTTTAATGTATTCACATATTTTGTCTTCACATGAGCGCGATCCAAGTTTTACTTCACTACCTTTGAGAACATGAAGTTAAGTGGGGATGTGAAGCTCTCTATTTCAATGTCAGGATCCTGCTTTCCACTTGATTGGCCTTTCATCACACAGCATGTGATGGAGACAATGAAGCAATTCGATGGTAGAGCAAAGATGAAATGCCTTGGTAAGAAGGAAACGAACAAAGACTGAATGATGCCTGATAAATTTAGGTGAAGCAGCTAAAATAAAAAAAGATGACTTGAGCCAAAAACATATTCCTAAAAGCAGTCATGAATTTAATTGTGCCGCATGCAAAAAGCATGTGTACTAACAGATTTGTGAGTAAACAGAAGTACGATCAATTTAAGAGAACTTGTGGCATTCACCAGTCTTTTAGTATTTTGAAATTTTGTAAAGGTATGGACAAAATTTACTAGGAACGAGTTGCAGAAATGGGGACTCGAGTTGCTGACTCAGACTCGGGTCGCAGTTGAGTCACTAAAAACATGATTTCAGATTTGACTTCTGACTTCAACATTTTTGACTCTGAATTAACTCCAATTCTTTGAACGTGACTGGTGACAATTACGGGCCCTATTACAGTGATCAACAGCATGCATTTGCTGCATGCTTCCCATCTTCCCATCTCTAGTGGATTTTTCAGTTTATGCCAGCACATTGTTTTTCACGCTTTGTGTCACATCATCTAAATTATCTGTAGACAGTGCTCCTGCTTTGCACTGCAAGGAGGAGACTCATTTAAGATAGGTTTGATACTGGCACAATCTCAGTGCATTAATATTTTAATGCATCTTATGACAATATGCTTTTGATCAGGAAAAAGGATGTCTGTCTTCTGGAGCACATTGAAAATGCAATTTCAGCAGTGCGTTTTGAAATCATGCAGCTCCTACTGACAGGAGTACACAAAACAACAACATGCATTGGGATTTTCCGTTATTTTAACCCTCTGAGTGTGTATGTTGCCGAACTGTGACATAACCCCTAGTGGTCAAGAGTGGTAAATATTTTTTGTCAATAAAATAGTTCAGATTTCCAAGGCTATAACTTGAAAGTTGCAAGAGATAATGGCTTGCTGTCAATTAGAAAGATGTAAAATATGATCCAAAGTTTCAGATAGGAATAAATTTAAGCATCTAATTTGCATAATGTCGCGACACCTCTTTAAATTCCATAACTTAGTCAAAACTGAACTTTGGATGTATTTACACAAAGAATGGTTCAGTCTTTGTCTAATCACCACTTTTTTTACAGAGGTACCTCATCATCTTATCTTCAAAGTATATGAACAAGAAATCAATACATTAAAAAAAAATAAGTCACTTACTGTTGACAAAGTGGGTGCTGGCTGGCTAGGTGAATGGCTGGCTGGCGTGGTCGCTGCGTTTTCACACATCATGGTCCATATTTTGTGTTCTGTCGGTAATTTAAAGTCTGTACACATCTACAAAGTCTTATGATTATCCCACATAAATTTCGCTTGTATCCCATGGCTATTTTTGGTGAACAAAGCTGAAAAACTGACGGTGATGATCGCGGACATATTAGCTTTCTGGGCAAAATGCCAAAACAGGAAAAGGAAATGAGGAGTTCTTCTTCTTTGGTGTATTACGTGTCATCCACTGAGTCCTCCAATGGATGTCTGCCACCTTTTGAAACTGGCAAATCAGTACAATCAGTACAAATCCCCAAGGTAGGCAATCATGTCAAAGTGAGAAGACAGGTGCAGTGCCGTGCTCTGCCAATAGGGCTACGAAAATTCTCACACTCAAAAAGTTAATGGACAGAGATGCAGTAGTTATAATCTTATAATTTGATGATTTATAATATGATACACTTAATAGTTTTTTATCCCTTCCACATTTTCATTTTACCGGAGTGGTGGCCTTGTGGTAGAGCATCCATCCCACAGCCAGGAGGTTGTAAGTTCACGCCACAGCTGTCTAATACCAAAGACTAGATCAAAAATGGCACACCCCCACCCCCACATACACACACTTACACACACACTGTCACATTGTGAATTAACTGTGATTAACCAGATTTTTTGGGAAGCTGGGTTCAATTTCACAGCCACACCCAGGTTAATAAGGAGAGACCGAATGAATGAAGAAATAACTCAAATAGAACCTGTCTGACAAAGTGAAGCAGCTTAAAAGACCTCAAAAAACAACACATTATGTCGCAATCTAAAGGAATTTAAGAACAGATAGATTAGGGACAAAACCCCACAACTACATTTGAAGAATTGCAGACCTCAATTGCCTCAGTTTGGACACTGGTTCATTATTCAACACTAAGAAACAGAGTGGACAAAAATGGGATCCACTGGAGCGTTCCAAAGCAAAATACCACTGCTGACCAAAAATCACAATTTCTCACATTTGCCAGAAAACATCTTGATAATCCCTCAAGACTTTAGGGAAAATATTCTATGGACTGACTAAACAAAAGTTGAACTATTTTAAAGGTATGCGTCCCTTTACATTTGGCATAAAACTAATAGCATTTTAAAAGAACATCATGAAAATAACATCATATCAACAGTAAAATGGGGTGGTGGTAGTGTGATGGTCTGGGGCTGCTTTGCTGCTTCAGGACCTGGAAATTGCCAAAATTGGTGGATCCATGAATTTTGCTATCTACCAGAAAATCCTGAAGGAGAATGTCCAGCCATCAGTTCGTGACTTCAAGCTCAAGCCAAGAATGGGCCAAAATTCCTCAACAGTAATATAAAAAACTCATTGCCACCAATCTACGGAAGCGCTGAAAGGCAACCCCCCGCCCCCCCCCCCCAAAAAAATTCAAGCCAGAAGTTTTTTCTGAGTATGGTAATTAGCTGCAGTACTCAATTCATCCAACAGATAGCACATGTCTGACATAATGCACGGCCCAGGAGACACACACGCAGGCTCTGGATAGATTTAACAGCTTTATTAGCAACACGGAAGTGTATGGCTGCGTGTCTGTGGAATAAGAATGTATTGGTGGTGGCGTCTGCGTCAGACACGGGGGCAGGAGGCCGTACAGCCGGACAACCCTGTGGGAGAGAGCAGAGGGAGAAGGGTAACGGGCACCACACCAATACAGGGAATAATGATGGTAGCTGGCTTACTTGGTTGTGACAGGTGGCTGGCGTCGACAAGGGCGGAGCCCGGAAGACAGCGACCTGCGGTACCTGTGGCAGCAGCGTAGAGCCAACGGCGAGGTGATGAAGTCCGCCGCCGGGAATGTCCACCTGTGCACAGGGGAAAGCTAGAGGAGAGAGGTAAGGGGAGCTTACCCAGGATATCTTCACTAGTCGGTTTGAGATCCATAGTAGCAAAGGGGCCGAAGTAGAGAGACGGCTTCAGGCCGAAGCCCAGGGCAGAGTGGATTAAATACCTCGCCGCTGACGAGGAGCAGGTGTGCGCGCGGCTGGCGCCGCTGATGAGCGGCGAGTCATAACAGTACTCCCCCCTCTAGCGGCGCCTCCTGGCGATGGTTTTTCCGGGTGCGCTCGATGAAACTCAGAAATGAGTGACCGGTCCAACACCAGCGAGGAAGGCACCCACTGTCTCCACTCGGGTCCATAGCCCTCCCAATCCACCAGGTACTGCAATCCGCGACCCCGGCGTCGGGCGTCCAAGATGTCAGCGACGGTCCAGGCCGGATGGCCACCAATCATCCGGGGAGCGGGATGCACCGCAGGTGGAGGGCAGAGGGGTCAGAGACCACCGGTTTAATTTTGGAGACGTGGAAGGTGGGATGGATGCGGAGGGAGGAGGGAATAGCCACACGCACAGCCACCGGGTTGATGATTCTGGTTATGGGATAAGGGCCGATGAACCGTTGGGCCAGCTTTCTCCTCTCACCCTTTAGGTTTACGTCCTGTGTGGATACCCAAACTTGCTGTCCCACCTGGTAGGCAGGTGCAGGTCTCCTATGTCGGCCGCCGTAGACTTATTGCGCTCCGCCGTGCGTAAAAGCGCATTACGCGCCGTGGACCAAAGGGAACGGCACCGCCTCAGATGTGCCTGGACAGAAGGAACAGCCAACTCGTCCTCCTGTGCGGGGAACAGGGGTGGATCATAGCCCAAGGATGCTTTAAAGGGCGACATCCCGATGGCCGTAGAGTGAGAGGTGTTGTGGGCGTACTCCACCCAGGCGAGGTGAGAACTCCAGGACGTGGGTTTGGATGACGTAACGCAGCGGAGCGGAGCCTCCAGCTCCTGGTTAGTCCACTCACACTGCCCGTTAGACTGGGGGTGATGGCCGGAGGAGAGGCTTACCTTGGCTCCCATGGCGTTGCAAAATGACCTCCAGACGTCCGAAGAAAACTGGGGGCCGCGGTCGGAGACCACGTCGACCGGGATTCCATGCAGTCTGACCACGTGCTGGATGAGGAGGTCCGCCGTCTCCAAGGCTGAGGGAAGTCCACGTAGGGGCACGAAGTGGGCGGCCTTGGAAAAACGGTCTACAATGGTCAGAACTGTGTCAAAGTTGTTGGAGACAGGGAGCCCGGTGACGAAGTCCAGAGCGATGTGCGACCAGGGCCTGCCAGGGACGGGCAGGGGCTGGAGCAGACCCGCAGGGTGAGCGTTACCTGACTTATTGGCAGCGCAGACGGGGCAGACCCGGGCGTAACGGGCGGCATCCTTCCGCAGGCCTGGCCACCAAAAGGATCGCTGGAGAAGGTCAATCATCCGCGAAGCTCCAGGATGGCAAGTGAGCTTGGAGGTATGGAGCCAGTGTATAACGTCCCCCCGGACGGCAGATGGCACGAAGAGCCTCCCCTCCGGTCCGCCGCCAGGGTCCGGTTCCGACTCCTGCGCCCTCCGGATCTTGTCTTCTATGTCCCATGTAACAGCCCCCACGACGCACGACCTGGGCAAGATGGTGTGAGCAACGTCTTCTGCGGCCTCCGGGGCAAATTGCCTGGAGAGGGCGTCGGGCAGGCCGTTCTTGGAGCCAGGCCTATATGTGATGCTGAACTTAAACCTTGCAAAGAACAGGGACCAACGCGCCTGGCGGGCGTTCAGACGCTTGGCAGATCTCAGGTACTCCAGGTTCTTGTGGTCAGTGAGGACCTCAAAAGGCAAGGCTGCCCCCTCCAGCCAGTGACGCCATTCTTGAAGGGCAAGCTTGATGGCAAGAAGCTCTCTGTCCCCCACGTCGTAATTTCGTTCCGCCGGGGACAGGCGCCGAGAGAAGAAGGTGCAGGGTCGCTTGACTCCATTGGCTGGGGACCGCTGGGACAACACCGTCCCCACCCCCGTGTCCGAAGCGTCCACCTCCACAATGCACTGCAGCGCGGGATCGACCTGGCTGAGGACCCGGGAGGAGGAGAACTCGGTCTTCAGCGCCTGGAAGGCCGAAGCGGTCTCTTCAGTCCACCGGAACGGGGTCTTAGGAGAGGTGAGGCGGGTCAGGGGCCCGACGATGGCTCCAAAGTTCGGGACAAAGCGGCGGTAGAAATTGGCGAACCCGATGAATTGCTGAACTTGCTTTCGAGAAGTTGTTGTGGGCCAATCCACCACTGCTTTGATCTTCGCTGGGTCCGGAAGCACCTGGTCATGGGAGATGACGAACCCCAGGAAGAAAGTTGTTTTGGCGTAGAATTCACATTTTTCCGCCTTGACGTACAGACGGTTCTCCAGCAGTCTCTGCAGGACCCGCCTCACGTGGACCCGGTGTTCATCCCTGGACCTGGAGAAGATGAGAATGTCGTCCAGGTAGACGAATACGAACAGGCCGATGAAGTCTCGGAGGACATCATTGATGAGGCGCTGAAAGACGGCTGGAGCGTTGGTCAACCCAAACGGCATCACGAGATATTCAAAATGCCCGTTTGGGGTTCGGAAGGCGGTTTTCCACTCATCCCCCTCCCGGATCCGGATGAGGTGGTAAGCGCTGCGGAGATCCAGCTTAGTAAACCAGGTCGCCCCCTGGAGGGAGTGGAAGGCAGTGTCCATAAGGGGCAGGGTGTACCGGTCCTTCTCCGTGATATCGTTGAGAGCTCGATAGTCGATACAAGGACAAAGAGATCCGTCCTTCTTTCCAACGAAGAAGAACCCTGCACCTACTGGAGAGGAGGACGGTCGGATGATCCCAGCACTGAGCGACTCCTTCAGGTAGCTGTTCATTGCCTCCTTCTCCGGCGCTGACAGACTGTAGAGGCGTCCTGAGGGTAAGGGCGCCCCCTGGCGGATGTTAATGGCGCAGTCGTAGGGCCGGTGAGGAGGCAGAGACATCACCTTGGACTTACTGAAAACGGCACCCAGGTCGTGGAACTCTGAGGGCACTAGGGTGAGATCCGGGGGCGCGGTGTCCTGAGCTGTGGGAGGTGAGGACGGAGCGCAGGCCGCGGATTGGAGGCAGGTACCCATGCAGAAAGTGCTCCACGCTGAAACCTTCCCAGTCTTCCAGTCCAAGGCGGGGTTGTGGAGGCGGAGCCAGGGATAACCGAGGATGACAGGTGTTACTGAGGTGGGCAGGACGTAAACCATCCTCCCGATGGTTTCCAGAGATGATAACCAGGACAGGGGATGTTTGGTGAGTTACTTTTCCCAGGGAAACTCGGGAGAGATTAACCAGGGCGAGAGGAGTATCGAGGGGGTGACAGTGGATGCCCAGTAGGGTTGCCAGGCTTTGTGAAATAAAGCTACCCTCCGCGCCTGAATCCACCAGTGCATGTGTGAGGTGCCCAGTGAGGTTGTGATAGAAGCAGATGGGCAGCGTCAAATGTGTGAGGGGACTTAACCGATTAGCGTCCGCGAGGCCCCCTACAGTGACTCACGGACCACCTCGTTTGGCTTCTCCGGACAATGCTCCACCGTGTGCTGGCTACCTCCGCAATACATGCAGAGGCCCAGGTCACGACGGCGCTGTTTCTCTGCCAGGGGGAGCTTTGTCTGGCCCGTCATCATTGGTTCCGACTCCTCGGAGACCTCCGGCGGCGGCAACGCCAGGGGGCAAGCTTGAGGCAGACGTGCAGAGGCGCCCCGCGAGCGAGAAGACTGCTTCCGCTCGGAGGCGCGCTCGCGCAGCCTGTTATCCAAACTGATGGTGAGAGAAATCAGCTCCGCCAGCGTCTCCAGGGTATCCCGTCCAGCCAACTCATCCCTCAGACTGGAATTTAGACTGCGGAGGAAGATGCCACAGAGCGCACGCTCTTCCCAGCCAACTTCCTCCGCGGTAACCCGGAAGTCGATCGCGTAGTGGGCCGCCGATCGGCTCCCCTGTTAGAGTCCGAGAAGGCGGTCGACCTGGACACTGTCCAAACGCGAATGATCGAACACTTCCAGAAATTGTCGCACGAACTGGCCATAGGTGAGGGTGGCGTAGCTGGGCTTCACCATAATGGTGTAAGCCCAGGTAAGCGCAGGACCCTCAAGGAGATTACCTATATAGCCAATTCTGCTATGGTCTGAGGGAAAATCTCCGGGAACGCGAAGAAACACGGACTCACACTGCATAATAAAACCCCGAGCTCCACCCAGCTTACCACTGAAGCGAGCAGGAGTGGGGATTGGTGTGAGCCGTGTTGGCGCACCCGGAGCAGGCTGGACGGCCACCGGAGCCGCAGGAGCCACGCCACCCGGACGAGCCGAGGGGAACGGCTGCTGGGGGTCCAAGCGGTCTAATCGGTTAGTAATGATAATTAATTGATTCAATATCACCTGTTGCTGATGAGCTATTAAATCCACCCGAGCCTCGAGGGTGGAAAGACGGCGTGCGAGCCCGCTGTCTGCCGAGCTGCTCTGCTGAAGCCGTACTGACATAATGCACGGCCCAGGAAACACACACGCAGGCTCTGGATAGATTTAACAGCTTTATTAGCAACAAGGAAGTGTATGGCTGCGTGTCTGTGGAATAAGAATGTATTGGAGGTGGCGTCTGCGTCAGGCACGGGGGCAGGAGGCCCTACAGCCGGACAACCCTGTGGGAGAGAGCAGAGGGTGAAGGGTAACGGGCACCACACCAATACAGGGAATAATGATGGTAGCTGGCTTACTTGGTTGTGACAGGTGGCTGGCGTCGACAAGGGCAGAGCCCGGAAGACAGCGACCTGCGGTACCTGTGGCAGCAGCGTAGAGCCAATGGCGAGGTGATGAAGTCCGCCGCCGGGAATGTCCACCTGTGCACAGGGGAACGCTAGAGGAGAGAGGCAAGGGGAGCTTACCCAGGATATCTTCACTAGTCGGTTTGAGATCCGTAGTAGCAAAGGGGCCGAAGTAGAGAGACGGCTTCAGGCCGAAGCCCAGGGCAGAGTGGATTAAATACCTCGCCGCTGACGAGGAGCAGGTGTGCGCGCGGCTGGCGCCGCTGATGAGCGGCGAGTCATAACAATGTCTTTTTTTGTCAGCGCCATAAAGGCAAAATCTTTCTCCAAAAACATCTTCAAGGATGATTTTTTTTTTTCTGTGTCATAATTAGCTGCAGGACTCAGCTAGGGCTGGGCGATATAGCTAAAAAAATATATATCTCTATACATTTTTCTCTATATCACGATACACGATACATATCACAATACATATTTTGTGTACTGAATGTCCTTTAAATTTTGGTTTTATTTACATTTGTATTACAAATATATATACAGTGGTGTGAGAGTTTTTGCCCCTTTCCTGATTTCTCATTTTTATGTATATTTGTGACAATTAAATGTTTCAGACCATCAAACAAATTTAAATATTTGACAAAAGTAACACAAGTAAACACAGAATGCTGTTTTTAAATGAAGGTGTTTATTATTAAGGGAAAAAAATCCAAATCTACATGGCCCGGTGTGAAAAAGTGATTGCCCCCTAAACCTAATAACTGGTTGGGCCACCCTTAGCAGCAACAAGTCCAATCAAGTGTTTGCAATAACTCGCAAAAAGTCTTTTACAGCACTGTGGAGGAATTTTGGCAAACTCATCTTTGCAGAATTGTTGTAATTCAGCCACATTGGAGGGTTTTCGAGCATGAGCCGCCTTTTTAAGGTCATGCACAGCATCTCAATCGGATTCAAGTCAGGACTTTGACTAGGCCACTCCAAAGTTTTCATTTTGTTTTTCTTAAGCCATTCAGAGGTGGACTTGCTGGTATATTTTGGATCATTGTCCTGCTGCAGAACCCAAGTGCTCTTCAGCTTGAGGTCACAAACAGATGGCCGGACATTCTTCTTCAGTATTTTTGGTAGACAAAAATACTGAAGAAAACAAAAGGGAGTTTTTCCTCTCCACCGTCGCCAAGTGCTTGCTCACAGGGGATCGCCTGATTGCTGGGGTCTTTCTGCAACTGTGGGGGTCCTCCCTACAGTTGATAGTGCTATGAGATGACTGTTGTTGTGAAATGGCGCTATATAAATAAAGTTGAATTGAATTGAATTGAATTGAATTAGACAGTAGAATTCATGGTTCCATTTACCACAACAAGTCTTCCAGGTCCTGAAGCAGCAGAACAGCCCCAGACCATCACACTACCACCGCCATATTTTACTGTTGGTATGATGTTCCTTTTCTGAAATGCTGTGTTCCTTTTGCGCCGGATATAATGGGACACACACCTTCCAAAAAGTTCAAGTTTTGTCTCATCAATCCACAGAGCATTTACCCAAAAGTCTTGGGGATCATCAAGATGTTTTCTGGCAAAACTGGAACGAACCATTATGTTCTTTTTGCTCAGCAGTGGTTTTCTTCTTGGAACTCTGCCATGAAGGCCATTTTTGCCCAGTCTCTTTCTTATGGTGAAGTCATGAACACTCACCTTAACTGAGGCAAGTGAGGCTTGCAGTTCTTTGGATGTTGTTATGGGGTCTTTTGTGACCTCTTGGATGAGTCGTCGCTGCGCTCATGGGGTAATTTTGGTCGGCCAGTAACTCCTGGGAAGGTTCACCACTGTTCCATGTTTTCACCATTTATGGATAATGGCTCTCACTGTGGTTTGCTGAAGTCCCAAAGCTTTAGAAATGGCTTTATAACCTTTTCCAGACTGATAAATCTAAGTTACTTTGTTTCTCATTTGTTTCTGAGTTTCTTTGGATCACAGCATGATGTCTAGCTTTTGAGGATTGTTTGGTCTACTTCACTTTGTCAGGCAGGTCCTATTTAAGTGATTAATTGATTGAGAACATGTGTGGCAGTAATCAGTCCTGGGTGAACTCTTCACTTTTCACACAGGGCCTTATAGGTTTGGGTGTTTTTTACTGTTAATAATAAACACCGTCATTTAAAAACTGCATTTTGTGTTTACTTGTGTTATCTTTGTCTAATATATAAATTTGTTTGATGATCTGAAATATTCAAGTGTGACAAACATACAAAAAAGTGAGAAATCAGGAAGGGGGCACACACCTTTTCACACCACTGTATATTGATGCAGTTTAGATTTCAACGTGAGAATGCAGGGGGGCGGGGCAGCCGCACAGAGCTAGAGAGCTTCCACTTTCAGACTTCAGTGGCCAAGCTGCAAACAAACCAGTCTTGCAGTAGCAGGTTATAGTAATGTGATAAATATTCAAGTATGGGTGATAGGAGGAAATATTGTATGTATCGCCGGAGGCCAAACGTAACAATACATCAAATATATTCAGAATATTGCCCAGCCGTATACTCAACTCCTCTTCCGCCCTCCAAAGAGAGCAGTCGCATTTTTTCTTTGCTCCCGCTCCTCTCCCTCCCTAACTGACTGGATCCCAGCTTGCTATTGTCTGTGTCTGCGTGTCTTTCTACTGCTGATTCATCCAACGAAAATTATGGATTTAATAAGCTGGGCTTTGAACGCAATCGACACTGTGTTTTCAACGAGGAAATCAGGCCCGGGGGAGCCTATTTGTCCCGCAGGGACTGCTGCTGTGGGTTACATTAAGGATACAAGCAATTGGAAACTCTTGTGTCTGTGTGATCTTTCTATTGAAGATATTAAAGATTTATATCTATTCGGAGCAATGGTCACCGGAATTCTACTGATCAGCCTTGGGATTGTTCTGGTGCACCGCAAATTGAAGAAGATGGACAGAGCTTATCAAAAAGCGGACCCGGCGAAGCTCTCTCATCAATTTGACCAACTGGGCAGGACTCTGACAGCGGCCAATGGAGAACTGAACAGGAAAATGGATTACATCATGATTACGCTGAGAGCTGTTCACGACTCGATTTCAAAGTCTGGCAGTGATGGATCTGGAGCACTGAATCTGTAAGAGAATGGAAAGTTTTTTCTCTGAAGTCAGTGCTATTCGACCTGTTTTTCGGCACCCTCAGCACTCAGTCCTCCTGATGATCAACAGTATAATTGTTTTCATAACATTGGCAGACAGTATCTAACTCTCATGGACAGCTGTCTGGCTTAGACTATTCCATCTGCCGTGCTCAAGGACACGTGCCTTTGCCTTAGACACTAGTCATAACATCTGCTGAGAGAGAGACTATTGCTGTTCTCCTAACTGATTTACACTGATTGCAACCAACACACATACAGCTGACCCATTTATACTGATGAAGACATATTCACTCACTGCTCTCTCTGTGTCATTGTGTGGATTCTATTGTCTGCTAATTGTGCATTGAGAGTTTTTTTTCTTGTAATCACAATATCGGTCATATAAATGAACTTTATTTTGATAAACAATGCTTTTTTCTCTCTCCTATTGTGTCCCCTCCCCCACTCCCCCTCCTTCTATTCCCCTCCTGCTGACAGGCGCCTCCATGGCTTGCCGCGTCATTGGGAATGTCATCTATGACGTTTCCATTGTCAAGTCAAATTCCTCGTATATTTACCTGTTTATTTACTTGTAAATGTGCTTGGCAATAAACTTATTCTGATTCTGATTCTGATTCTGATTCCTCCAACAGATGGTGCACTTCTTTTTTCTGTCAGTCGCAGAAAGGCACCCCCCCCCCAAAAAAAAAAAGTTTTGGAGGGTGAAATTTTGTGTCATAATTAGCTGAAGTACTCAATCATTCAACCACTAGAGGGCACTTTGTTTTGCTTTCCATCTTTCTTTTGGTTTTCAACTTTTATTTTGCTGGAGCAGACTGCTCCCAGTGTTGCTGGCTGAACTTGGTTGAATGAATGAGAAAAAAAATCATTCTCCATTTTTTTTTTCTTTTCTTTTTTTGGGGGGGGACGTTTGCCTTTCTGGGACTGAAAAAAAAAAGGAGCATGCAATCTGTTGGATGAATTGAGTACTAGAGCTAATTACCACACTTCTGGGGGTGGGGGGGTGTCACCCTCCCAAATTTTGGGGGGAGAGTTTGCCTTTCTTGGCCTGACAAAAAAAGGACAGTGCCATCTGTTGGATGAGTTCAGTACTGGAGCCAATTACCACAAAAAAAAAAAAAAATCTGCCTCAATTTTTTTTGGTGGGGGAGGGGCTTTCAGGGCTTCCGTAGCTATCACAAAGGCTTGATTGCAGTTGTCACCACCGAGAGTGACACAACCAGCTAGGTTTAAGAGTCATTACTTTTTCACATAAAGGCCAGGTAGGTATCCAGCCATCCATCTATCCATCTTCTACCCTAACCTTCTACCCTTTCTGGAGATCTGGAGGCAGCAGTCCAAGTAGCCCAGACTTCCCTCTCCCCAGCCACTTCCTCCAGCTCTTCAGAGGGGACACCAAGGCATTCCCAGGCCAGCTGGAAGACATAGTATCTCCAGTGTGTCCTGGGTCTGTTCTGGTGTCTCCTCTCAGTGGGACATGCCCGGAACACCTCAAGTGGGAGGTGTCCAGGAGGCATCCTGATCAGATGCCCAAACCACCTCAACTGGCTTCTTTTGATGTGGAGGAGTGGCGACTCTACTCTAAGCCCCTCCTGAATAATTGATCTCCTCACCCTATCTCTAAGGGTGAGTCCAGCAATCCTACAGAGAAAGCTCATTTCAGCCAATTGTGTCTGTGATCACATTCTTTCATTCATAACCCAAAGTTCATGACCATAGGCAAGGGTAGAAATATAGATTGAGTTGAAAATTGAAAGTTTTGCTTTAGAGCTCAGCACCTCTTTACCACAACCAACCAATACAACATCCACATCACTGCAGATTCTGCTCTGATTTGTCTGTCAACCTCCTGCTCCATTCTCCCTTCACTCTTGAATAAGAGGCCAAGATACTTGAACTCAGGACGCATGATCTCGTCCCCAACATGGAGAGGACAATCCACCTTTTTCCAGCTGAACACCATAGACTCGGACTTGGAGGTCTTGATTCTCATCATGGCCAATTCACACTCAGTAAACCGTCCCAGCAAGGCCTGCAGGTCATTGCTTGATGGATCCAATGGGATAACATCAACTGCATGACACCAACCCTTAAGTTTTGTATCTATATGGTCATCACCTATTCATCTATGATGTATATAAGTTATTTAGGCAGTTTTACTTTCCATGTGTAACCCCTTTGTCTGTTATGCTGTGTGCGTTTCTGTCGTTTTTGACGTCTACTGTCATGCTGCTGTTATACTGTAATTTCCTGTTCCTGTGGTAACATATTGTCACTTCCTGTGCTACTGGCTGTCTGTGGTTTGCTCTTTGGTTAGCTCTCCTCATTCTCCTGAGGATTTTGCCTTTAATTTTATTTTAATCACTTTTTTCCTTGTACCGTTAGCTCTCACTTCTGTTTATCAAGCCTCCTGCACCTGTGTGCGCATTCAGTGTCACCTAATCACCCTCTTCAGCCTTCTGTTCACCTTTCATTGGTGTTTTTGTTAGCTTCGGGTTAGCCACTTGCTATGGCTACTAGCTCTCCTTCCTCTCCTCCTCTGGTGTGCTCTCTCTGTCAGATGTTTAGCTACACCTCTGCCTCTTTTAGTGATAACGGTAAATGTAATAAATGTTGTCTTTTTGAGGTGCTTGAGGCGAGGTTGTCTGATTTGGAATCCCTGCTCCGCTGCATTGAAACACCGTCTGCTCCAGTTAATAATGACGGACGTCCCCTAGCTGCAACGGAGCTCCCTAGCATAAGGCGGCCTGCTAGCGGTCCTTCGGTCCTCCTCAGCAGCGAGGAGACTGGGTGGGTGATGGTGAGAAGGAAGCCTAGTCGCAAAGCCCCGGTTAACCACAAACCTGTTCATGTTTCTAATTGTTTTTCCCCGCTCAGCGACACACCTGCTGAAGAAAAAACTCTGATCATTAGCGACTCTATTGTCAGAAATGTGAACCTAGTGACTCCAGCAGCCATAGTCAAATGCATTCCTGGGGCCAGAGCAGGCGACATCGAGTCAAATTTGAGAATGCTGGCTAAAAGTAACTGTAAATACTCCACAACTGTTATCCACACCAGCATTAATGACGTCCGACTCCGGCAGTGGGAAGTCAGAAAAATTAATGTGAAATCGGTGTGTGACTTTGCCAAAACAATGTCTGCCTCTGTAGTATTCTCTGGGCCCCTCCCCAATCTGACCAGTGATGACATGTTTAACCGCTTGTCATCCTTCAACCGCTGGCTGTCTGTGTGGTGTCCTGCAAACAACGTGGGCTACATAGATAATTGGAGCTCATTTTGGGGAAAACCTGGTCTTATTAGACAAGACGGCGTCCATCCTACTTTGGATGGTGCGTCTCTTTTATCTCACAATCTGGCATCATTTTTATCCAAATTTTCAAAAACTTGACAACTCAGAGTTTGGACCAGGAAGCAGAGTCGCAGTCTTACATGCCTCTCTGCAGCTCCTCTTCATCCACCACCCCTCATCTTAGCCCCTGTCTTCCCCATCAGAGAATCATTGTCTGCTCCCTCCAAAGTAAATAAAAATATAATGAATAAGAATCCCAAAGTGATTAAACAAAAAGTTGGTAAAACTCAAATTAAACATGAAGCCTCTAAATTGAATGGTTTGGCCTCTGTTCCTCCTCATAATTGAAAAATTAAATGCGGTTTGTTAAATATTAGGTCTCTAACTCATAAGTCTCTGCTAGTCCATGATCTGTTAATTGATCATCAGATTGATTTAATATCCCTTACAGAGACTTGGTTAGGGCAAGAGGATTATGTTTAAATGAATCAATTCCCTCTGGTTATTTAAACTGTCAAAATTCCAGAAGTTCTGGTCGTGGAGGAGGAGTAGCAACAATTTACCATTCCAAATTACTAGTTAATGTAAAGCAAAAAACACGTTATCAATCCTTTGACGGCCTGGTCCTCAGTATTGGGCATTTTAGCAATTTTAGGCTAAACCCAATTTTATTTGCATAGTTTGTCGTCCTCCATCAACCTACTCACAGTTTTTATCCAAATTTGCCGAATTCTTAGCTGATTTAGTGCTGAAATCAGATAGAATAATTATAGTAGGGGATTTAATATACGTGTAGATGTAGATGTAGATAATGATTGCCTTAATATAAAATTTAATTCAATATTAGACTCGATAGGGTTTTTCTCAGAAAGTAGGAAATTCTACCCATTATCTCCACCATACGTTGGACCTTGTTCTGACATATGGCATAGGAATAGAAAATCTGGTAGTGTCTCCTCATAATCCTGTACTGTGAGACCATTGTCTGTTAACCTTTGATTTTACTATTTCTGACTATTTGGCTCCTAAAGAAAAATATTACTACAGTAGATGCCTCTCAGGTGATGTTGTTACCAAATTTATGCAGATTGTTTCCTCTATGCCATGTGTCAACACACCGGAAATAAGCTATAGACAGCTTGCTCTTTCTGTAATTGATAGCAAGGTAGATAGTGTTAGAGCTTCTCTGCATCAGACTCTAGACTTGGTGGCCCCTTTAAAAAAGAAAAAGTCTAATCAGAGATTTTTAACCCCTTGGTTCAACACAGAAACACATAGCTTAAAACAAAAGACTCATCAGTTAGAAAGAAAATGGCGCTCCACTAATTTACATGAAATCTTTTTAGCTTGAAGAAATCATATTTTAATTTTAAAAAAAATCTCTTAGAAAAGCTAGAACGAGTTATTATTCAGCATTAATAGACAACAAGAATAATCCTAGGTTTCTTTTCAGCACTGTAGCCAGGCTGACAAAGAGTCAGGACTCTGTCAATCCTAGCATTCTCTTAGAGCTTACTAGTCAGGACTGTGGTGTAATCTAAGTATTACATATGTGGAGCCACTAGGGGGCGACACAGACCGGATGTTGTCAGGTGTACAGCATGATAGAGAATAATATGGCGGAGTTCGTGTGTTAATGTGTTGCAGCCAGTCAATAAAGGAGGCTCCGTGTTCACCCAAAGCAGCAGTCTTTATTTATAAAAGAACCCAACACAACATGGTGTCAGAAGTTGGTGCGCTTTGAGGTGAGAAAAGTCAGCTTTGCAACCGGCTAGCGGCTATGCCAGACGAAGTTCAAAGAGCTGCAGCTGCGCCAATTGATCCAGTAATGGCGGCGGCTACTCCAGCGGCAACCTTCACCATTAAACCACCGGAGCCCTTCGACTTTGCGAGACCCCAAGAGTGGGAAAAGTGGATAAGACGTTTTGAGCGTTTTAGACTGGCAAGTAACCTGAAACTCAGCTGAGGCGAACCAAGTAAATACGCTGGTTTATTGCATGGGAGATGAGGCTGACGACGTGCTAAGAGGGCTCGAGCTAACGAGTGTGCAGCGCCAGCAGTACGATGCCGTTAAAACAGCCTTTGATAGACATTTCGTTCCCAGAAAGAACGTGATTTATGAACAAGCAAAATTCAACAAGCGAGTGCAACAGCCGGCAGAACCAGTAGACTCGTTCATAACAGCACTCTATGCGCTGGCAGAAAACTGTGAGTATGGTGCACTTCATGATGACCTCTTGAGAGACAGGCTTGTAGTGGGTCTGAAAGATTCGTCGCTGTCAGAAAGAATGCAGCTTGACAAAGATCTTACCCTAGCTAAAGCTATAACAATGGCAAGACAATCTGAAGAAATAAAACGACAACAAACTGACCTAAGATGTGAAACTAGCATTAACAGAACAGCCGTGGATGCGGTACACATCAGAAAAGCCAAGCCAATCAAGTTCATAATCAAGGAACAAAAACAGATTAAGTCCTCAAGGCCTCAGCAGACAAAGCAAGACAGTAAAGTTTGTTCCAAGTGTGGCAAAGCACCAGCACATGCAGCAGTACAGTGCCCAGCTAAAAACGCGGAATGCCATAACTGTAAAAAACGTGGACACTATATTAGAGTCTGTAGGTCCAAACCAACTGTGAATGAGGTCGCTGACAATGCAGACGGACTTTTTCTGGGTGAAGTGGATCTAGGGGAGGATCCGTGGCTGGCAGACATAAATGTGAGAGGAAATAAAGTGACTTTCAAGTTAGATTCCGGAGCGGACGTCACAGCGGTTTCTGACCAAACATTTGAAATCTTCAAGAAGAAAAATGAACAGTTGGAAAAGGCACAAAAACCACTCTACGGACCGGGTGGAACTGCACTAACCGTGTTGGGGTCTATGACAGAGACTATTACATACGGTGACAAGAGCGCTACTGAGAAAATCTATGTTGTCAAAAATCTGTGCATGGCACTACTGAGTAGAACAGCTTCCGTGAGACTGAAACTAATTGCCAGAATTGACACTATAGACCAAGAGACAGTGAGAAAAGCGTACCCCAAGTTATGCGATGGACTTGGGCTTGTTCAAAAGCCATACACGATTAAACTGAAACCTGATGCTAAGCCCTTTTCGCTCAAGGTGCCAAGGCGTGTGCCACTGCCGCTCATGGGTAAAGTGAAAGAGGAGCTCGAGAGGATGGAAAAGTTGGGAGTCATCAGTCGCGTGGAGCAGCCAACAGATTGGTGCTGTGGCATGGTTGTAGCTCCCAAAAAGGACAAAGAAAAGGTACGTATCTGTGTGGACATGACACCTTTAAACGAGTCAGTGTGTCGCGAAAGATACATCCTCCTGTCTGTGGACCAAACGCTAGGCATGCTCACAGGTGCTCAGTATTTTTCAAAGCTCGATGCAAATATGGGATTTTGGCAAATACCACTGTCTAAAGAGTCGGCCTTTCTCACCACATTCATTACGCCATTTGGCAGATACCACTTTAACCGTTTGCCATTTGGTATTTCCAGTGCACCTGAACATTTCCAAAACATGATGGTAACAGAGGTTACAGCGGGTCTCAACGGAGTCGTCTGTCACATGGACGATATCCTGGTCTGGGGATCCACCAAGGAGCAGCACGACGCAAGACTGCACGCTGTCTTGAAGCGCGCGGAGAAAGCCGGCGTTACGTTGAATATGTCAGAATGTGAGTTTGGCAGAAGAGAGGTCAAATTTCTTGGGTTTATTGTTTCAGCAGAAGGAATGAGGCCAGATCCAGACAAAACCCAAGCTGTTCAGGACATGAAAGAGCCAAGCAACGTGAGTGAGCTCAGGAGCTTTCTCGGAATGGTGAACCAGCTGGGGAAGTTCATTCCGAACCTTTCTGAAAAGGACAAACCATTGAGAGACTTGCTTTCAACAAAGAACATGTGGTACTGGGGGCATGAACAACAAAATGCGTTTTGTAACCTCAAACAAGAACTGTCCTCTGCTCCTGTATTGCAGCTCTATGACCCAAACAAACCACAGAAAATATCTGCAGATGCCTCTTCATACGGATTGGGGGCAGTCATGCTACAGAAGGAGAGAGATGTGTGGTCACCAGTTGCTTACGCTTCCCGATCATTGACACCTACAGAGCAGCGCTACGCCCAGCTGGAAAAAGAAGCGCTGGCTCTCACGTGGGCCTGTGAAAGATTCAATGACTTTATCCTGGGTCTGCACTTTGAACTAGAAACTGATCATAAGCCACTAGTGAGCCTACTGGGAGGACAAGCTTTAGATGTGCTTCCACCGCGTATACAGAGATTTCGTATGCGCCTAATGAGGTACTCATACACTATAAAGCACATCCCTGGCAAAAGTCTCACCACTGCCGACACGCTCTCACGCTTACCGCTCACAAACAGTGTTACTCACACAGACACAGATCTTATGGAGGACACTAACATTTATGTTGACTCTGTGCTAGAGGGACTCCCTACAAGCAGCAAATATCTCGCAGATCTCCAAGAGCAACTGCAGTCCGACAGCGTCTGTTCACAAGTCATGAAATACTGCACAGAAGGCTGGCCGGATCGTAACCAGCTACAGGGAGTGGTGAAGCACTACTGGTCTGAGAGACCCGTTTTGAGTGTGCATAATGGACTACTACTGAGAGGCACGAGGTTAGTTATCCCTGCTAACATGAGAAATGCATTTTTGGATAAGATACATGAGGGCCACCAGGGGGTGGTTAAATGCAGAGAGCGCGCCCGTCAGGCTGTATGGTGGCCAGGTTTAAGCAACCAGATCAGTGAAGTTGTACTCAAATGTAGACAGTGCATACAGGAAAGAGTTAATGTGAGAGAGCCTTTAATGCCCACAGATTTACCAGAAAGGCCATGGCAGAAGTTGGGAGCTGATTTGTTCACGCTACAAGACAAAAACTACCTGTTATTAGTGGACTACTTCTCTAGGTATATAGAGATTGCCCAGCTCAGCCCAACTCGCTCTGCCAATGTCATTGTGCATTTAAAGTCTATGTTTGCACGTCACGGAATACCAGAGATACTGATCATGGATAACGGCCCGCAGTTCGCAAGTCAGGAAATGGAAGACTTTGCAAAGGAGTACTGTTTTGAGCACGTGACCAGTAGTCCCAGGTACCCCCAAAGTAACGGTGAGGCAGAAAGAGCTGTCAGAACAGTCAAAAACCAAAACCTAATTAAGAAAGCCAGTGATCCATACCGAGCACTGTTAGCCTACAGAACCACAGCGTTGGCAAATGGCTACAGCCCAGCACAGCTTCTCATGGGGCGTAGACTTCGTACCACCCTGCCAATGCTTCCAGAGGCCTTGCAGCCATGCGTGCCGAATCTGCAACAAATTCGTCACGTGGAAAAGGAGAGACGGATGAGGCAAACAGAATGTTTCAACAAAAGACACAGAACAAGAGATTTGGATAAACTGTTACCCGGAAACTCTGTTTGGATTACAGATGCGAAAGCACAGGGCACAGTGACATCTGTCCACAAAACTCCACGGTCCTATGTTATCAGTGGACCACAAGGGACAATCAGGAGGAACCACACTCATCTTGTGCCTATGTCGATACCAAAGACTGAGATGGAACCACAACGGACCCAGTCAAATGGAAAAGACACTCCTACAGAAACTGTTTCTGAGCCCAATGCACAGGAAACACCAGGTGTTGTTAGAACCAGGTCTGGTAGAGAAGTGATAAAACCAAAGAGACTGGATCTGTAGAGTTGCATGTTAATATTTGTGAAAGCAGAGTTGAGTTCTAAAAATGCCTTCCTTAAATAGAAAATAAGAGGCCTTTGCATAATATGTTCTTACATGGCAACAGTGTGAAAAAAAAAGAAATGTTACAGATTTGTTAAAGGGGGTGATGTGTTAAATTTATGCTGTCATAGTTAGTTGACAAAAGGGAACGGAAAAAAGATCTCATATAAAAATGTATTTTGTGTTTTCAGCTAAAAGGGGTCAACTTAGCTTCAGTAAGGGGGATGTGGTGTAATCTAAGTATTACATATGTGGAGCCACTAGGGGGCGACACAGACCGGATGTTGTCAGGTGTACAGCATGATAGAGAATAATATGGCGGAGTTCGTGTGTTAATGTGTTGCAGCCAGTCAATAAAGGAGGCTCCGTGTTCACCCAAAGCAGCAGTCTTTATTTATAAAAGAACCCAACACAACAAGGACTTTATGAACTTTTTCAATAATAAAATTTCATCTATCACAGATAAAATCAATCAGATTCTTCCCACCGTTAACTTAAATACAGCAACTACTACAACTCCTTCAACTGATATCTGTTTGGATGAGTTTACTCCAATTGACATTTTAGAGTTAGACAAAATAATTTCCTCATTCAAGCCTTCAACTTGTCTTTTAGACCCTATTCCTACCAGGTTATTTAAAGAGGTCTTCCCACTTATTGGTAGCTTTATTCTTCAAATAACCAATTCTTCATTAACTTTAGGCCATATACCGCAGGCTTTTAAAACGGCTGTAATTAAACCCTTACTCAAAAAGCCAATGCTGGATCCAGGAGTTTTAGCTAACTATAAACCAATCTCTAATCTCCCTTTCATTTCAAAAATCTTAGAGTTGTTGCTACGCAATTATTGGAACACCTGCAGGGAAATGGTTTACTTGAAGAGTTTCAATCTGGGTTTTGAATCCATCATAGTATTGAAACAGCCTTGGTGAAGGTCACTAATGACCTCCTTATTGCATCTGATAATGGACTTGTTTCTGCACTTGTCCTTATAGACCTTAGTGCAGCTTTGGATACTATCAATCATAATATTCTACTTGATAGATTAGAACACTATGTTGGACTTAATGGAACTTCGTTGCAGTGGTTTAGATCTTATTTATCTGATAGGTTCCAGTTTGTTCATGTCAATAATGAGTTTTCTTTCAACTCAAAGCTCAGTCATGGAGTTCCACAGGGATCTGTGCTAGGCCCTACTCTTTTTAGTTTATATATGCTTCCCTTAGGCAACATTATCAGAAAGCACTGTATACATTTTCATTGTTATACAGATGACACACAATTATACCTGTCAATGAAGCCAGATGATAGTAATCAATTAGCCAAGTTAGAAGCCTGTCTTAAGGAAATCAAAGCTTGGATGACTTGCAATTTCCTGCTATTAAATTCAGATAAGACTGAAGTCATTCTTGTTGGTCCAAAAAACCTTAGAAACACCTTTCCAAATCAAACTTTTAGTTTGGATGCGGTTACTCTTTCTCTTAATAGCTCTGTGAGGAACCTTGGAGTTATTTTTGATCAAGATCTGTCTTTCAGTTCACATATTAAATTTGTTTCTAAGACTGCCTTCTATCATTTGCGTAATATTGCCAAGATTAGGAGCATCTTGTCTCAGAGTAAAGCTGAGAAACTGATCCATGCTTTTGTTAGCTCTAGATTAGATTATTGTAACCTTTTTTTTTTTTTAATCAGGTTGTCCTAAAACATCTTTAAAAAGTCTTCAGTTTATCCAAAATGCTGCTGCAAGAGTTTTAACAGGTACTAGAAAGAGAGATCATATCTCTCTGGTTCTGGCCTCCCTTCACTGGCTTCCCATAGAGTTTAAGAATTAAGTTTAAAATCCTTCTTCTTACTTACAAAGCTCTAAACAATCAGGCCCCTTTTTATTTAAAAGATTTGATACTACCGTATTATCCTAACAGAGCACTACGCTCCCAAAATGCTGGATTACTTGTAATACCTAGAATCTCCAAAAGTACAATGGGGGGCAGAGCCTTCAGTTATCAAGCTCCTCTCCTGTGGAACCAACTGCCAATCTGGATTCGTGAGTCAGACTCGATCTCTATTTTTAAGAACAGGGTTAAAACCTTCGTTTTTGATATAGCTTACGATTAGGGAGGGATCATGTGTCTCTGAACCCTCCCTTAGTTATGCTGCTAATAGGTTTAGACTGCCGGGGGACCTCCAATAATGCATTGGGCTTCACTCCTTTCTTCACTCTCAATGAAATATTTTTTTTTGCTGGTCATTAGCATCTGTTTCTTCTCTCCCATAGATTGAGTCCCCATTGTGCTGTTTGCTCTCTACATGTCTGTTTTTTTCATCTTCTCTATCCCCTCACCCCCCAGCCAGTCGCAGCAGATGACTGCCCCTCCTTGAGCCATGTTCTGCTGGAGGTTTCTTCCTGTTAAAAGGGAGTTTTTCCTCTCCACCATCGCCAAGCGCTTGCTCACAGGGGATCGCCTGATTGTTGGGGTTTTTCTGCAACTGTAGGGGTTTCCCCTGCAGTTGAAAGTGCTATGAGATGACTGTTGTTGTGAAATGGCACTATATAAATAAAGTTGAATTGAATTGAATTTCCCAGTTTGGGATCAATAAAGTCCATCTATCTATCTATCTGTCTGTCTAGCTATCTATCTATCTATCTATCTATCTATCTATCTATCTATCTATCTGTCTGTCTGTCTGTCTGTCTGTCTGTCTGTCTGTCTGTCTGTCTATTGTATCTGTCCATCCTTCTATCAAACAGCAGAAAAAAGATCCTGTGGTCACCAAAAATGACACCCTCCATTCTTTGGCTGCACCTAGACATTCTGTCTATAAATATTATTGATAGGATCCATCAGGGAAGCCAGGTAGGTCTGGATAGCTTTTATATCTTCTTCTTCTTTCAGCTGCTTCCTTTAGGGGTCACAACAGTGGATAATCTGCATCTTATTCTTTGCATCTTCCTCTGTAAGACGAGTCCTCTTCATCCATGAATCTTCTCTGTGGTTTTCCTCTTTTCCTCCTGCCTGGAAGCTCCATCTTCAACATCCTTTGTCCAGTATATCCAGAATAACTCCTCTGCTCATGTCAAAACAATCTCAGTCTTGCCTCTCTTATCTCAAACAAGTTAATTTTGTCTTCTTAGTGATAAAACTGGTCTTGTTCTTCTATTCAGACAAAAAATTGTCTGAATAGAAAAAAAGACCAGTCTTGACTCTCTTACTTTGTCTCCAAACTGCTCAACCAGAGCTATCCCTGTGATATACTTAATTTTAATCCTGTCCCTCATAGCCACTCCCTTTTAAATACAAAACTGTAAATACAAAACTGCATTTTGTATTTACTTGGGTTATTTTTTTTTCGAACATTAAGCTTTGTTTGATGGTCTAAAACATTTAAGTGTGACAAATATTCAAAACTATAAGAAATTAGGAAAGGGGCAAATACTTTTTCACATTATTGCAGATGGGACCAACATGGAAACACAGATAAACCCACATGGAACTCACATGGACATGTTACCCCTCCCCATGAGCTCACCCAGCCCTGGTTCCCCATTATTCTACAGGATACAACTATTCCATTCAGTTGAATCTGTACGTGGGTTTCCCTACTCTGGCCCTGACATTCAGTAAAGGTATACAAAGAGTTGATTGAAGATCAAGGAAAAGCACAGGGGGAAGGCATGTTAGGAGGGAGAGGGAGAAAAGGAAAGGGAGAATTGTGGAGGTGAGAGTAGGGATTTTAATGTAGGGACTATAGCTGGTAAAGGCAAAAAGTTGGCTGATATGATGGAGAGAAGAAAGGTAGACTTACGGTGTATTCAAGAAACCAAATGGAAGGGAAGCAAGGCTAGGAGCATTGGAGGTGGAATTAAACTGTTTTGCCATGGTGAAGATAGGAAGAGAAATGGAGTAGGAGTAATCTTGAAAGAAGAGTATGTGAAGACTGTTCACAAGGTAAAGGGGGAGTCAGACTCATGAGTTTGAAGCTAGAAGTCGAAGGTGTGATATTGAATGTTGTCAGTGCATATGCCCCACAAGTTGGATGTCAGGTAGAAGAGCAAATGGAATTGTGGAGTAAGTTTAATGAAGTGGTAGAGAGTGTCCCCGGGGGGAGAGAGTGGTGATTGGAGCTGACTTTAATGGACATGTAGGTGAAGGGAACAGAGGTGATGAGGAGGTTCTTGGTAGGTATGGTCTTAAGAAGAGAAATGTGGAAGGACAGATGGTTGTGGATTTTGCTAAAAGGATGGAAATGGCTGTGGTGAACACAGAAGAGAGAGGAACAGAGAAGAGAGAGAACACAAGAAGAGAGAGGAACAGAGGGTGACTTACAAAAGTGGAGGAAGGTGCACACAGGTGGACTACATCTTATGCAGAAGGAGAAATCTGGAAGAGATATGAGACTGCAAGGTGGTGGCAGGGTAGCTAGACAGCATCGGATGGTAGTCTGTAGGATGACTGCAATGCAGGAAGAGGAAAACAATGAAGGCAGAGCCAAAGATTAAGTGGGGGAAGTTGCAGAAGGAAGAAGGTTGCACAGAGTTCAAGAAGGAGTTGATACAGGCTCTAGCTGGTAGGGAAGAATTACCAGATTACCGGGAAAGTACAGCAAAAGTATTGAGGGAAATGGGTAGTGTAGCATCAATCTCTGTGGCTCCAATATATAAAATCACTCTTCACCTTAAAGAAATTGTTTCACCCAAAAGTCTGGTCAAGAATTGTTTCCTTCACCTAAGAACCACAGTTTATAAACACATTCCATGGTAAAAGGGACAATAAGGATCCCATTCCGTGCCAGGAACAGATTAGTCTGCACTCATAAATCCTGGAACTTCCTCCCCAACCAGGCAGTTTTATGCTTCAAGTACTGTTTGAAACATCCCAGATATCTTGACCAAATTCCACAGGTCTCTAGGAATTATCCACAGCTCAGCATTGCCCCCTTCTGTTCAACTCAGGAACATGTTGGATCTAATCAACATTGGGATTTTGTTTAATCTGCCTGAAATAATCCTCTCTAATCAAGACTCATATTTTTCCAGGAAATACTGCTCAGAACACTGTTGAAGATGACCACCTCTGTGTTGGGCAATCATGGGTTTGAAATGTTTCATTAATCATTGATTTTAAATGTGTTGCATGTTTGAAAATGCTTAAATGAACCTTATCCTAATGCATATTAATTATAGAAGGACAAGTTTATAAAAGTGCATGCTCATTGAAAGTTAGTCATGAATCACTGAAGTTAGCTTAGATTTTATATGTAAGTATATAATGTGAATTTCACAGTTAATGCATGTTTGCCTTCTAAAACTTATGCCAGTCATCTGACTGTACCAGCCAATCACCAGGCCGTCTCTGTTGGACGATGCCCCCTTTCATTCTATTGGTCCGTTATAGACAAAGGACCGCTTTCTTATTGGACCAGAACCCATTCAAATCTCCCACGAGAGCCAATAAATGGTTCTTCCTACTGCCAGTCATATGTTATGACCCAAGAATCGCGCTCAGTTTAATAGGGAAACACGCCCTAGTAGTTTTATGAGTTTTTGTGTTCTCTAAGGTTTCTTTTCATTTTCTTGAAATTAAGTCCTTTCTGTTCTCTCTGAAGTTTTTTTTTTTTGTGTGTGTCTCTTCTGTGTGACTTTTCTGGTATCTGAGGAGACACCATCTTTTCTTGTTGAGCTCAACCTTTCTCACTTGAAGTGAAACTCCAAATCACCGTTTGTTTGTTTTTTTGCCCTCTTCTCAGACACAGTGTTTATTCTGTTAAACTTTTTCACCCAAAATATAATAAAAAATAATCATCTTTAACCAAAATGAAAGAAATTTCTTAAGTTTACAGCATAAAACACACTCATTCTAATTGGGGTCATTTTTGACCACACTCATGGAAGAGTGTAGGAATTAGTTGGTCATGCATCTAAGGGTTAATGCCAGCGTGGATAACAATTGTGGAGTTTTTACAGTTACTTTTAGCCAGCATTTTCAAATTTGACTCAATGTCACCTGCTCTGGCCCCAGGAATGCATTTGACTATGGCCGCTGGAGTTTCTAGGTTCACATTTCTGACTACAGAGTAGCCAATGATCAGAGTTTTTCCTCAGTGGGTGTGTCGCTGAGCGGGGGAAAACTATTAGAAACATGAACAGGTTGGTGGTTAACCGGGGTTTTGCGACTAGGCTTCCTTCTCACCGCCACCGACCCAGTCTCCTCGCTGCTGAGGGGGACCGGAGGACCGCTAGCAGGCCACCCTATGCTAGGGAGCTCCGCTGCAGCTAAGAGACATCTGTCAAGACTAACTGGCGCAGACGGTGACAGACAACCTCACCTCGAGCACCTCAAAAAGACAACATTTATTACATTTATCGTTATCACTAAAAGAGGCTGAGGTGTAGCTAAACATCTGACAGAGAGAGCACACCAGAGGAGAAGGGGGAGGAGAGCTAGTAGCCATAGCTAGTGGCTAACCTGAAGCTAGCAAAAACACAGATGAAAAGTGAACAGAAGGCTAAAGAGAGTGATTAGATGACACTGAGTGCGCACACAGGTGCAGGAAGCTTGATAAACAGAAGTGAGAGCTAATGGTAGATGGAAAAAAGTGATTAAAATACAATTAAAGGCAAAATCCTCAGGAGAATGAGAAGAGCTAACCACAGAGCATATCCACATTTTACAGTTTTATTGCAGTTGTTCTTCTCGTGTATGATTGTTTGTTTGTGTGTTTTTGTGACCTGCCGGGGGGACTACAGATGCAAATTAGCAGTATTGCTAAATCTGGCATACTTACATTTGTATTAATGTTCATTAGTGTGTATTGTCCCTTTCAAATAAACATCAAACATCAAATGAGACCATAAACATAAGTGAATATGATAGTGTGATAGTATGAAGAGCGCTGTGCTGAAGGCAGTGTCCAACCTCTATAAATAAGACAACGAAAATCAAGAATACCCGTGAACAATCAATAATAAAGAAATCAAAAACACTTGTGAATAATTAACAACAAAGCAAGAACTCACTACTCAAAACTGTAAACAAAACAAAAGATGCTTTAAAAACAAAAGCCCAAACCCAGACCATGACAAGAAAAACAATACAAAACAAAATAATCATGAAAATAATGAAGAGAGTCTCTAAAATAACAAATAGTGAGGGCACAGGCTATGTGCCAATGTCCTGATCCTGACAACTTATTATTTTATTGAATTACCTCTTAATGGGATACACAGAAAAGGCAGTAATAAAAGTCCATATGTTCCTTTTATAACCCTCCTTGAGTATAGGCAATGTGCAAAGACCCTTCATTACACAAGTATATTTAGGCATTTTACAAACAAGTTTTTTGGGCATAAAATTCATTATACTTTGTTTTTGGCCAAGGGATAATGTAAATTACAGCGGCTGAGAGAGTTGCATCCCTCTGTGTGTTGCAGCTCCACAATTTTCACTCACTATTATAAACTATTATTAGTATTTACAACTACTATGCAAGCATGGTTTTACCTGTACTTGTAAATGAAGTAAATCTGCCTATCCTTCTGGAAAAAATCGCTGTGACTTTATTAAAAAATCTCCTCATCTTCCTTTATTAAAAAAAAAAAAATAAATCTGTGCTTACAGTTCTGAAGCGCACCCCCTGTCGTTGGGGCAACGGTATTGTGCAGCCTCTGATTGTGATTTGCAGCCTGTACTGCTTCCCCTGAATGCACGTCACAGGGTGTGAACATTCACTGAACTATGCATGTACAACATGAATTCCAAAAATGTTAGGATGCTGTGTAAAATCTAAATGAAAGTAGAATACAATGATATGCAAATCTTATAAACCACTATTTTATTCTCAATAGAACATAGAGACCTTGGATTTCATTGCAGTGATACCACCCTCCCAGCTTTTGTTTTAATGAAAGTGAAAGAATTACTATGAGCATCTGAACCAACACACTGACAGTGCTAATATAGAGCTAGTTTAACAACCATGTTTTTTTGTGGCTGACATGTGTTCCTGGTTCACTAATCCAGATAAATGAATATTTTAAAAGATTGTGACCTATTTTTTTGGTCAAGATGGCTTTTAAAGAAACACACACTGAAAAGGTTGGTTAATCTGAGTGGAAAATGATGCTGCAGTATTTAAACCTTCAGGTATTTTGATCAAAATATGTCACAGATTTCATTAAGACCTGGGGACCTGGGAACTGTATCAACATGTGGGAAAAGTGCACAATACATTGTCCTTAAATAAATAAATAAAAAAAACAGCTTTTTAAAATCCTTGCAT
Source organism: Pholidichthys leucotaenia (assembly GCA_020510985.1). Lineage (NCBI taxonomy): Eukaryota > Metazoa > Chordata > Actinopteri > Cichliformes > Pholidichthyidae > Pholidichthys > Pholidichthys leucotaenia. The sequence goes on from CM035839.1 coordinate 163,890,713, forward strand.
TCAAGTAAGCTTCTCTAATACTCCAGTGGCAGAAAAATGGCAATTTTACAAGCTGAGCACTGCCCACACGTCTCCATTTGTCCAACTTTGTGTTTCAACAGTGTGAGGAGAAACATCTACATTCAGAAAGTTGGAGTGGGGGTGGCTGCTTATTATGACTCCCACAGGAAGATGTTCAAAAGAGCTGTGCTCTGACACCCTATGTTCTGGGTTTGTTGCCTTCTGTTTTAATCTAGCCTAAAGATATATGTTTATCAAAGTGAATTTTCAGAGTCTGTTTTCAAGGCTTTGCTGAAGCTTCAAATCTCCCAGAATTCAAAGGAGCAGGCCAGAAGATGAAATGATGAACACATTGCCAACTGAAATTCAGTATATAGCAACAAAGCACAAAAATAAATAACTGCAGTCATGTAATCATTCTGTTGCTGTGTATATGTATAGATGCTTATAAAAGCCAGGATGGAAGAGGCGGGGGAGAGAAAATGCTGCTGTCAATGCCAGCAAAGTATTTTGTACGTGGATGCACAAATTTTCCTTTAAGATATCATGCTTACATCATTGCATGTTGCACACAGGGGCTGTATACAAATGTTGACAACGTGCCACTTCCACTGTTGAAAAAGTGATGCTGTACTTCCTGGATTTAGCATGCTGCCATTTTGCATTTTTGGAGCCAGACTGAGGTAGCAACTATGGAGTGTTAAGTTCCCACCCATTTGGCCACCCATTACAGTCTATGCAGCCCAAAGTCAGCTTGTCCATCCATCTGTCCATCCATCCATCCGTCTATCCATCTTCCACCACTTATCCGGGTCTGGGTCATGGAGGCTTTACTTTGGAAAAAATAAGAAATCTGTATTTTTGTAACAATTCTGATTTTTATTCACAGCTTTTATGCATCTTACCATGCTTGGTTGATTACCTAATCAATGCCCCTTTAAGTGGACTGAGCTGTCCTTGTTTTGGAATTCAACCAATACTCAAATGGCTGCCACACATGGAGAGATGTTTAATTATCTATTTTATTTTTTCTGGAGCTGCATATTAGCATGAGGAGGACTACCTACAATCTGTGCTGGGCCTTGGCATAGACCATATAGGGGGTATACCTAGGCTGCCACCTGTTGGAGGGGTTGCTACTGCAAGCCCTCAATTTATTTTTTTTGTTTGTTTGTTTGTTTAAATCAATTAAAACAAAACAAAACAAAACAAAATTAAAACTTCATGCTGGGATAGGCTCCAGCACCCCCGTGACCCAAAAAGGATTAAGCAGCTGAAGATGAATGAATGAACTTCATAATAGTCAGAGGTACTGTACCAACAGAGAAGGCAGGCAAATGTTTGATGCCCCAGGCCAGAAATGGGTCCTCAAGGGCTGACCAACTCTGAATAACTACAGCAGTGACTATGTGGAGAGTTTGCAATAACCGTGGTAAGCCTTCACAGAACTCCCTCAAGGGGCTCCACCCCCACCTCTCAACTCTCATACCAGTAGGAGTCTTATGTAAACAAACTGCGGAGAGAAACTTGAGATTTGTAAAATTAAATAAATATGCTGGTTGACTAAAGAGAGAAGAGAGTCCACCTATACTTATTCTTCTTAATGCCAAATGACCACTGTGACAAAGTCTGCTTTATGAGAACTGATCAATTACAGCATAACCAGCATGACTAATACCAGCAGCGATTCCAGCTCCGGTTAGTCGATGGTGAGGACTTAACTCTCTGGATACAAACAGCTCCAGTCACCACTCCTTTGTGTTGCCTCTCAAATATGATTTACAATGACAAAACAACAATGGTAGAACACAATTTATTCTGGTAGCTGTATGAAGTTTGTCGTTGCTGTAGTGTGTGTTTGTGTAGGCAAGCTTGCACTTTTATTGGGTGGGGATGTGTTTGTGTGTCGTGTTTCATTTCCAGCGCCACACAAAGCAGGATACATTTTATTTCTGTCACGGGGGAAAAAAGAGGAGCAGAGGATAAATAATGCTAGGTGAACTGGAATGCATAAACAAGCATAGAGTAGAGCTAAACAGTTAGATTGCCCATTGCTGAACAAGAACAGGCTTGTATCGGCTCCACGGCAGTTGGGAGACTGCCAGAGCTGTGGGAAGCTCTGTGGAAGTGAGTGAAAAAAATGCTCTTTAGAGAAACCTCTCACTCTCAGCTGATGTGATATTTGTATAATTGTGGTACGCACAGTTGTTTTTGAAAGTTGCCTTTGCAGCTTTGAAACTAATTTAATCAGTCAGAATAATGACAAACAACTTTCAGATTCATTTCCACTCTACCTGGACGTTGATCTTCCTCCCATGGCCGCCCCTCCTCCTTCAGCAGCGGCCCAAACCCGCAAGCCCCGGATTAAAACTACTTTAGGTGAGCCAAACTATACACCAACTCCAAAAAGAAGAGAACGCATCACCCCGCCATCACTGCAACAACTACGGCAAAATTATCCACCATTTCAGAAACCACCGACAAAGCCCCCCCAGACGACACTGGTAATTGGTGATTCAATAATGAGGAACGTCAGAAGCAGGTACTGTGTTGCTAATTTTTTTTTTTCCTGGGGCTAAAGTGTCAGACAGTGAGGCTCTTACCTCTGACCTATTAAATGAATACCCCCACGTTAAAACTGTCATTGTGCATGTTGGATGCAACAACATCCCAGATGAAGTGTCGGAGATCTTAAAGAGTGACTTCAGGAGCCTTCCGTCCACTCTTATGAACTGTGGCAGACGTGTGTTTATTTCTGGGCCATTGGCACCTTTTAGAAGAGGTTGCAATTATTTTAGCAGAACTCTCAGCCTTAATACCTGGTTGTGTTCTACATGTCCTACTTTTAACATTGGTTTTGTAGACAATTTCAACCTGTTTTGGAACAGCCCATCATTTGTGAGACCAGATGGCATCAATCCAAATAGACTTGGTGCACATGTTTTAAGGGACAATCTGTGTCATGTATGTGTATAAATGCGCACACACAAATCAATTAATACAAGCCCAAACACTGGTGAAGTTTAACGTGTTTATTAAAGAAGGAAACTGATGTACAAAATGTCCATAACACTGTCCAATTAGTAGCAATGATGGTATGGTGAAGGTGACAGGCTTCACCATACCATCCTGGAGCCCCACGTGCTCCAGGATGGAACTGGCAGCGGAGAAAAAAGACAGAAAATAACAGGAGAACAGACTTACATTAATGTTGGAGCGAAAAGTCTTGGGAAAACAACATAGTAGTCCGTGGAAGAGCGAGCCATATCAACCCAGGAAGACTAACTGATGCCAACGTGCCGAGTGTTTCCACTGCCGGCCAAAAGTACCCCCAGATACTAATGAGCGGCAAGTGGAAACAGGTCCATGGTAAACAGAGTAGATGAATCAGTGTGAAAGAGTGTCTGGTGTGTGTTTGTGTGTGTGTGTGTGTATGTGTGTGTGTGTGTGTTGATAAGATACCTCTGGTGAATGTCTGGTAAGAGGAGGAGACGTGGCTGTAGGACTGTCAGAGCAAGGCTCAATCTGACAGCTGGAATTAATAAGCAATAATCAAAACCTACAGCCGCAAGTCATGGACGGGGTGAACAACCCCGAACATGACAGTGCTCCCCCCTCAATGAGTGGATACCAGATGCCCACCGTACCATCAAAACAGAAATACAACCTGCCCCCCGCCACTCAAAAGGCCAACACCCCAAACCAGGGCAGGAGGTGGGGGGAAAACAGGTTAGGAGGGATCAATCAAGAAAAGGTAAACCCCACAATACAACACAGCAAGAACACTTTTCCCAACCCCCAAACTAAACTAACCCACTCCACCCTCAAGAGTCCCACGTTTCAGGGGACCGGCCAGAGTCCAAGGCCCAGCGGGTTGCCGTAAGTTCAGGGGGCCGGCCAAAATCCCAGGGCCAGCAGGCGGCCTGCAGAACAGTATCAGGTGGCCTGCCAGGGCAGACGGGCCACCCGGCAAGGGAACCCTGTCTTCCAGGCAGCCTGCCCACACGATTAGGCCACCAGAACTGGAAGGGCAAATGAGGCGGTGGCCTACCCACTGGAAAACTGAGAGTTGGGTGGCCGGGCAGAGGAAGGGAAGCCCTTGCGGTCACAGGTGGCAAGGGAAACAGGACCACGAGGGTGCCCAGCAGAGGGAGAAGGAACACCCACTGGGCCCCCAGAAAGGAGGGGATGACCTTGGTGTCCCTAAACTATCTGGTCACATCCTCGGTGGTCCCAGCATGGAACTGAGACTCCGTAGCACCCGCGGTGGACCCGGGCTGGGCCATGGCTGCATCTGCGGAGGTACTAGCCTGGGACATTATTGCACCCACAGTGGACCCCGACCAAGCCATGGTTGCACCCACGATGGAGTCCAGCTGGACCCCTGCTGCATCCGCGGTGGGACCCGGCTGAGCCACTGCTGACCCCAGTGCCATCTTGGCCATGGGCCAGCCGACCCATATGAGCACCCAAGCGAGGAGGCAATCAATCACGGGCACCCTGGACTGGGACCGGGTGCCCCCGACGACCACCTCAGATGGAACCTCGGTGACCTCCAGTTGCGAACCTGGAACCCCGGACTTATCTGGCAATGGTGAACTCTCTCTGGCGACCCTGAAAAAGGACTCGGACAGAGAGGAGGAAGGGTCAGAGTCACCGGCAGTGGCAGAGCCCGGCAAGGCGAGCTCAGGTGCAGCGTTTGGCTGAAGCTGCCTCTCCTCACCTAAAGCTAGGCAAAAATGCTTAATTATAGAAAAAAGAAAGACAAAAGAGAGCACTTGCCTTAGCTCAAGCTCTACCGCCATCCAGGACTTCAGCGATCCGGACGATGTCTCCTCAGGTTCGGCCTCCAAGAGGTTCCGCTTGGGTGCTGACTCTGCTGTGGCGGTTTCCACAACAGGCGTGATGGTCACTGCAGTCATTATTTCAGCCGTCATGACCCACGCTGGCAATTCCTCTGGCATGGCGGCTAATATCTGGCTCACCGTTGCTGCGGAGGAAGAATCCTCCCGAACCTCTGGTTCCTCCCTGTCAGAGCAGTCCAGCTCCGGTGTGTATTCAGGGAAGAAGGGAGAGAGCATAGAGAGGGCTGGTGAACCATTCTTAACAGCAGCAAGTGGGAAGAGCTCAGAAGACTGCTTTCCCTGAGCCTCCCTACCAGGAATCAGGCAAGATATTTCATCATTAATTAAAATAGAATGCCTGTTTTCCCTGATTAAGATGTTGGCTGGTGTTGTAGGTTGGGCGTCGTCATCCTCCCATGCGGAAAAGGTGGTGTTTGGCCCCTCAGTAGACTTCTGAGGAGCCTCCCCCCTCGCCACATGAACGGGAGCCGCCAGTGAGGAATTCAAACACACCTTGACCATCTGAAGATGCACCCAGGGGGGAGGTCCCACAGCGGCTGTGGAGGAAGATTTGGCAGACGGAACTGACGTCGACGCAGTGAAGCTGGACAAGCAGGAGTGGGCATGGAGGACTGGTGAGGAGCAGAGACAGCCGAGCCCCGGGAGTGCTCTTCTCTTGGCGCAAGCCCGGGCTTCTTTGAAAACTTCCTTCCTTTGCCACCATTCTCGCATTGAAGTGCAGCTATCAGAGAGATCCTCTCCGGACCCTCAGCGTGCTCCTGGAGCTGAGGGCACCTACGAGCTGCAGCTTCAATGAGTCCCAGAAACCATAATACATCTCTTGGGGTGGAATACAGGCGTGCCGTGGAGATCAGGCCATCCACCTCCATGAGTGCGAGGCAGCATTCCCACCCGAGACGCATTGGATAACAGCGTCCTCCAGCTGCATCTATCCTGATCTTCAAACGAGGAAAGAACAACACACAAAAATGAAAAAATATAATGCCACTTCACCGCTGGGCTTACGGTTGTGGCGTTGGCATACTGTCATGTATGTGTGTAAATGTGCACTCACAAATCAATTAATACAAGCCCAAATGCTGGTGAAGTTTAATGTGTTTATTAACGAAGGACACTGATGCACAAAATGTCCATAACACTGTCCAATTAGTAGCAATGATGGTATGGTGAAGGTGACAGGCTACTAGTTCTATAGGCAAACATGCGCTCCAGGACGGAACTGGCAGCGGAGAAAAAGTGCAGAAAATAATAGGAGAACAGACTTACATTAATGTTGGAGCGGAAAGGCTCGTGAAAACAACATAGTAGTCTGTGGGAGAGTGAGCCACGTCAACCCAGGGAGACTGATGCCAACGCGCCGAGTGTTTCAACTGCCAGCCAGAAGTACCCCCAGATACTAACGAGTGGCAAGTGGAAACAGGTGTGTGGCAAACAGAGTAAATGAATCAGTGTGAAAGAGTGTCTGGCGTGTGTGTGTGTGTGTGTGTGTGTGTGCGCGTGTGTGTGTGTGGAGTGTGACACAGGGTTACACAGGGTATGTGTGAAGCGCCTAGTGCAGTAGTATAGTAACAGAGAGATGTTTGTAGATAGTGCATGTTGCGTGGCATATGTTGCATGTTGCTTTCTGCTTGCTGCTCTGCTTACAGCTACCGCCACCAGCTAGCCCCCATTGGGGGTGAAAAGAGGAGCCGAGTGCGTAAGCCTCCTCCTGCTGGCACATAGCCTCTCCACCACCGAGACCCCTGCAGTGCCTCCTCGTGGCCACACATGGTAACTGGGTACCTTGCGGTCCCAGGCCAAACTTGAGGGGATCTTGGAGCAGCAGGGGGCTCCAGAGACGCGGCGTATAGGCCCACCCTGTGTGGACACGCCCTGACACCCATCAACCCCTGCCCCAACTATGGGTAAATAGCTACACTGCCTTGTGGGTAATCTATTAAGGTGAAGGCTAAGGGAGCAATCCCTGACAGAAATGCAATGTGCTGGTGGTGCGCAAAAGGTGGGATTTAAAAGACCAAGGACCCGGCAGCCTCCTGCAGCCATGTTGAGGGACTGGTCGTCATGGGCTTACCCATGCCACTGGGTTTACCTCATCATCGCGAAGACAGTGCTATTGGGAAGAGCGCGCCCCCTATGGCACTCCAAATAATTCAATGCGCAGGTGTCCACCTCTGACCATGGTGGGCCTTACCTCCAGGACATCTGGTTGAAGTCTGGCGGCAACAGGGTGTGTGGCAACGGGAGCAGGTATGAATGTTACTGGGAGCTCCTAGCTATAACCCTGCACGTCAGCAGCACAGGGCTATTATGGTCGCTAACAGCTGGGGTGGCAGCTGTTTTTGGCAGACCCCTGTGTGATTGAGCAGCCCTATTTAGGACAGCACTGCTCACCCCAACTGGGGAGAGGCCTATAAAAAGTGGTCTAAAAATTGCCCACCCATCTTTCGCCTGAACAGGTTACCACGCCTGTTGGGTCATTCCACCTCTGCGGTCGAAACAATAAAAAGAGAACATGCAACCTAAAACTGGCAACATGGAATGTAAGGACACTCCTGGATCAAGGTTCAGATAGACCCCATAGGAGAACAGCTCTGGTTGCTGCTGAACTGAGTTGCTACAACATTGATATTGCTGCACTGAGCGAGACCAGGCTCCTAGATGAGGGCTCTTTAACAGAGGAAGGGATGGGCTACACATTCTTCTGGAGGGGTTACCCCTCAGGAGAACAACATCTGCATGGTGTAGGACTGACCATCAAAAACACCCTTCTACCAAGACTCAGTGAAACACCTGTTGGCATTAATGTGAGACTGATGACACTCCGTATCCCCCTGGTTAAGAATCGCTTTGCTACACTTCTTAGTGCCTATGCACTGACCCTGCCATTGGAGAGTGAGGCCAAGGATTCCTTCTACCAGTCACTGGACGAAACTCTTTGCCGGATCCCCAAGAATGACAAGATCTTCTTACTTGGAGATTTTAAAGCCAGAGTGGGTCAGAACAACCAGATATGGAGTGGAGTGCTTGGCAGACAGGGAGTTGGCCAGGCTAATGCAAATGGAGTGTGATTGCTCACTCTCTGCTCTGAGCATAACCTGACCATAACCAACACCATCTTCCAGCAAAAGGCCAAATACAAAGCATCATGGATGCACCCTCGCTCTAAACACTGGCACCTGATTGACTACATCATTGTGAGGCGCAGTGACATCAGAGATGTCCACATCACCCGTGCCATGAGAGGTGCAGAATGCTGAACAGATCACCGGCTGATCGTGGCCAAGGTCCACATGCAAGTGCGCCCTCCCTTGCGACTACAAGGGCCCAAAAGGAGGAAACTTGATTGCTCCCGTCTGGCAAATCTGGATGCAAGAAATGACTTTCGTCGCTCCCTGGTTGAGAAACTGGGGGGGTGGAGCATTTCTTGAGTCTGCCTGAGAAGACCATGGACCAGAAGTGGGACTTCATCAGCTCGGCTCTTTGTGAGGCAGCAGCCCAAACGATTGGCTATAAGAGAAAGAACCACCAAGATTGGTTTGATGACAACTCGGACACCATCCATGACTTGCTGGAGGACAAGCACAGAGCACATCAGGCAACCTTAAGGAACCCCTCATCCATTATCATCAGGCATCAGTGGCAGAGAGCTCGGCGGGATGTACAAAGGGCTATTCGGACAATGCAGAACGAGTGGTGGACAAAAAAGGCACATGAAATCCAGGCCTTTGCCAATAAAAATGACATGCATAATTTTTATAATGCTGTCAAGAAGATCTACGGCTCAACAAATCACTGCATCACTCCCATGAAAACAACAGCTGGGCTGAGAATCCTAAAGGATCAGCCTAGCATCTTGCTGAGATGGGCTGAACACTTTAGTACCCTGCTTAACCAGGACTCAGATGCAGACCCCACTGTTCTCGACGACTTGTCTACACTTCCTCTGATGCAAGACCTGGATCAGCCCCCAACCTTCCTGGAGGTTCTATCAGCTACCCGCTCTCTCAAAAACAACAAGTCCCCTGGTAATGATAACATCCCTGCTGAGCTGTTGAAACAAAGAGGCTACTTGTGTACAAAAACCCTGCACAAGTACATCACCAAGGTCTGGGCCGATGACAACATCCCACAACAATGGAGAGACGCCACAATTGTCATATTTATAAAAACAAGGGTGACAAGGCTGTCTGCGGCAACAGCAGGGGTATTTCACTCCTTGCTGTTGCTGGTAAGGTCCTGGTGAAGGTGATGCTTCACAGGCTGATCAACAACATCACAGAATCAGTGCTGCCTGAATCGCAATGCGGTTTCAGGAAGGGAAGGAGCTCGGTGGACATGATTTTCACAGCTCGGCAGCTGCAGGAGAAATGTCGGGAGCAACACCAGGACCTGTTCGTGGCCTTTGTTGATCTCTCCAAAGCTTTTGACACTGTCCATAGAGAACTCCTATGGGAAGTTCTTCTTAAGTTTGGCTGCCCCAGCAAGTTTGTCAATATTCTCCACCAATTTCATGATGGTATGACTGCTCGGGTGATTATAGGAGGACAGGAATCTCCTTCCTTCCCCGTTTGTACAGGGGTTAGGCAGGGGTGTGTATTAGCACCAGTACTTTTTAACATCTTCCTGCTCTGTGTCACCCAGCTTCTCCACAAGGAGATTGAGGACAGCAGCAGTGTAACAGTGGACTTCCGTCTAGATGGCAACCTTTTTAATATAAGGAGGCTCCAGGCAACCACCAAACTGCAAAGCGTGAGAGTCATTGAGCTACAGTATGCAGATGACTGTGCTCTGGTTTCTCATAGCCCACAAGATCTCCAGTCTGTTCTTACTGCTGCGGTGAGAGCATACAGCAGGATGGGACTGACGGTGAACACCATCAAAACAGAGGTCGTCTGCCAATGGAGCACCAATATCCCATCTACTCCACCTATCTTCACTGTTGCTGGTGAACAGCTGTCTGTTGTTCCATCTTTCAAGTACCTGGGGAGCATCCTCTCTGTAGACAACACCATTGACAGCGAGGTCCAGAACAGGATCAGACAGGCATCAGCTTCTTTTGGGAGACTCCGGCGTTGGGTCTTCCAGAACAAGAACCTCCATCTCCAAACGAAGATCTCTGTTTACCAGGCAGTCTGTGTCACTACTCTCCTCTACAGTTGTGAATCCTGGGTGACTTACAGCCGCCACATTAGGGATCTAGAACGGTTCCATATATGCTGCCTTCAGCGCATCCTGGGAATCACCTGGCGTGACCATGCGCCTCATTCTGAGATACTCTTTAAGACCAGCTGTAGGAGTATTGAGGCAACGATCACCCAGCACCAGCTATGCTGGCTGGGACATGTGGTGAGGATGCCCCCAAACCGGCTGCCTCGCAGGGTGTTATATGGCCAGCTACACCATGGTCAACACTCTGCTGGAGGGCAGAAGAAGCGCTACAAGGACCAGCTAAAGATGGTCTTAAAGAAGTGCAGGATCAGACCTGAGGCTCTGGAGGAGGCTGCTGCTGACTGGAACACCTGGCAACAGCAGTGCCTTGTGGGGACCCGTCTGATGGAGGAGGACAGGACAGCCAGGAGATAGGAGAGAAGACTGAGGAGGAATGCTCCTGCAGCCCCTGCTGCCACTACCACAACTTTTATATGTCCTACCTGCAACAGGACATGTGGGTCCAGGATAGGACTACACAGCCATCAAAGGACTCATCGATAGAAGTGGACATCATCATCGGACTCAATGGACAACCGCAAGCAAGTGTGCATGTGTGCATGTGGTGATAAGATACCTCCGGTGAATGTCTGGTAAGAGGAGAAGACGTGGGCGTAGGACTGTCAGAGAGCAAGACTCAATCTGACAGCTGGAATTAATAAGCAATAATCAAAACCAACAGCCACAAGTCATGGACGGGGTGAACGACCCTGAACATGACAATCTGTTCTATTCCATTCAGCATTTTTTTATTACAGTGACTGAAATCTGGTGTGTTAACTCACCCCGAAATTCCTGGGTCTGCCAACCAGCCCTTCTTTGCTTCCACCTCTCATATTATTACTATTAATCCAAATAATTCTCATTGTTTAGATCAGTCTTCAATTCATAACCCCATAGAGACTGTGTCTGTCTCCCGTTACCAAAACATTTTAACCCAAGACAAATACAACATAACTTGATAAATGCACACCTCTCTGCAGCTCCTCCTCATCCGCCACCCCTCAACTTAGCCTCTGTCTTCCCCATCAGAGAACCTTTGTCTAATCCCCCCAAAGTTAATAAAAATATAATGTATAAGCATCCCAGAGTGATTAAACAAAAAGTTGGTAAAACTCAAATTAAACATCAAGTCTCTAAAATTAATGATTTGGCCTCTCTTCCTCCTCATAATTTAAAAATTAAATGTGGTTTGTTAAATATTAGGTCTCTAACTCCCAAGTCTCTGCTAGTCCATGATCTGTTAATTGATCATCAGATTGATTTAATATCCCTTACAGAGACTTGGTTAGGGCAAGATGATTATGTTGGTTTAAATGAATCATCTCCCTCTGGTTATCTAAACTATCAAAATCCCAAAAGTTCTGGTCATGGAGGAGGAGTAGCGGCAATTTACCATTCTAAATTACTAGTTAATGTAAAGCTAAAAACATGTTTTAATTCCTTTGAGGGCCTGGTCCTCAGTATGGGACATGTTAGCAATCTTAGCTTAAACCCAAATTTCTTTGCCATAGTTTACAGTCCTCCCTCAGCCTACTCAGAGTTTTTATCCAAATGAGCCAAATTCTTAGCTGATTTAGTGCTGAAATCAGACAGAATAGAATAAAGAATAATTATAGTAGGGGATTTTAATATACATGTTGATGTAGATAGTGACTGTCTTAATAAGGCATTTAATTCAATATTAGACTCGATGGGGTTTTCCCAGAAAGTAGAAAATTTTACCCATTATCTCCACCACACATTGGACCTTGTTCTGACATATGGCATAGAAATAAAAAATCTGGTAGTGTCTCCTCATAATCCTGTACTATCAGACCATCCATCCATCCATCCATCCATCCATCCATCTTCTACCGCTTTTCTGGAGGCCCGGGTCACGGAGGCAGCAGTTCAAGCAGAGAAGCCCAGACTTCCCTCTCCCCAGCCACCTGCTCCAGCTCTTCAGAGAGGATACCAAGGCGTTCCCAGACCAGCTGGGAGACATAGTCTCTCCACCGAATCCTGGGTCTGCCCCGGGGTCTCCTCCCAGTGGGACATGCCTGAAACACCTCAAGTGGGAGGTGTCCAGGAGGCATCCTAATCAGATGCCCCTGTCAGACCATTGTCTGTTAACCTTTGATTTCACTATTGCTGACTATTTGATTCCTAAAGAAAAATATTACTAAAGCAGATGTCTTTCAGATGATGTTGTTACCAGATTTATGCAGATTGTCTCCTGTATGCCATGTGTCAACACAACGGAAATAAGCGATGGAGAGCTTGCTCCTTCCGTAATTGATAGCATGGTAGATAGTGTTACAGCTTCTCTGCCTCAGACTCTAGACTTAGTGGCCCCTTTAAAAAAGAAAAAGTCCAATCAGAAATTTCTAACCCCTTGGTTTAACACAGAAACTCATAGCTTAAAACAGAAGACTCGTCAATTAGAAAGAAAATGGCATTCCACTAATTTAGATGAAATCTATTTACCTTGGATAAATCATCTTTTAATTTATAAAAAAATCTCTTAGAAAAGCTAGAACAAGTTATTACTCTGCATTAATAGAAGAGAACAAGAATAATCCCAGGTTTCTTTTCAGCACTGTAGCCAGGCTGACAAAGAGTCAGGACTCTGTCAATCCTCGCATCCCCCTAGAGCTTACTAGTAAGGACTTTATGAACTTTTTCAATAATAAAATTTCATCTATTAGAGATAAAATCAGTCAGATTCTTCCCACCGTAAACTTAAGTACAGTAACTACTACAACTCCTTCAATTGATATCTGTTTGGATAAGTTTACTCCAATTGACCTTTCAGAGTTAGATAAAATAATTTTCTCATCCAAGCCTTCAACTTGTCTTTTAGACCCTATTCCTACCAGGATTTTTAAAAAAGTCTTCCCATTTATTGATAGCCGTATTCTTCAAATAATTAATTCTTCTTAAACATTAGGCCATGTACCGCAGGCTTTTAAAACTGCTGTAATTAAACCTTTACCCAAAAAGCCAACGCTGGATTCGGGAGTTTTAGCTAACTATTGACCAAACTCTAATCTGCCTTTCATTTCAAAAATCTTAGAAAGAGTTGATGCTATGCAATTATTCGACCACTTGCAGGGAAATGGTTTATTTGAAGAGTTTCAATCTGGGTTCAGAATCCATCATAGTACTGAAACAGCCTTAGTGAAGGTCACTAATGACCTCCTTATCGCATCTGATAATGGGCTTGTTTCTGTACTTGTACTTTTAGATCTTAATGCAGCCTTTTATACTATCGACCATGATATTCTACTTGATAGATTAGAACACTATGTTGGACTTAATGGAACGTCGCTGCAGTGGTTTAGATCTTATTTTTCTGATTGGTTTCAGTTTGTTCATGTCAATAATGAGTTTTCTTCCAACTCAAAGCTCAGTCATGGAGTTCCACTGGGATCTGTGCTAGGCCCTACTTGTTTTAGTTTATATATGCTTCCGTTAGGCAACATCATTAGAAAGCACTGTATACATTTTCATTGTTACGCAGATGACACATAATTATACTTGTCAATGAAGCCAGATGATAGTAATCAATTAGCCAAGTTAGAGGCATGTCTTAAGGAAATCAAAGCTTGGATGACTTGTAATTTCCTGCTATTAAACTCAAATAAGACTGAAGTCATTCTTGTTGGTCCAAAAAACCTTAGAAATACCTTTCCAAATCAAAATCTTAGTTTGGATGCAGTTACTTTTTCTCTGAATAGTTCTGTGAGGAACGTTGGAGTTATTTTTGATCAAGATCTGTTTTTTAATTCACATATTGAATTTGTTTCTAAGACTGCCTTCTATCATTTGCATACAATTGCCAAGATTAGGAGCATCTTGTCTCAGAGTGATGCTGAGAAACTGATCCACGCTTCTGTTAGCTCTAGATTAGATTATTGTAACTCTTTATTATCGGGTTGTCCTAAAATATCTTTAAAAAGTCTTCCGTTGATCCAAAATGCTGCTGCAAGAGTTTTAACAGGTACTAGAAAGAGAATCAGAATCAGAATCAGAATCAGAATCAGAATCAGAATCAGGTTTATTGCCATTGTTCATGTGATACACAAACTAGGAATTTGTCTCGGTGCCATGCTGCAACATTAAAAACATAATGAGAAAAAGGGATAAACTAAAAAACTAAAGGACTAGAAACGTGCAATAAGTGTAGAAAAATAAGTAATAATAAGTAATAATAATAATAATACTAGTAATAATGAGTAGTACTAGTCAAGGCAGTTTAAAAAATTAGCATGTAGCAGATAATGTGAAGTACCACATAGTGCAGTCAATAATGCAACAGAAAAACAGTGATGAATGACATGAGTCTGGTTGAGCTGCTGTACATAGTGCACGAGAGTCAAAAGTCACTTAGTGTTCAGCAGTCTGATGGCAGAGGGGAAAAAGCTGTTCATGTGCCGAGAGGTTTTAGTCCGAATGGACCGAAGCCTTCTACCTGAGGGGAGGGGGGCAAACAGCACGTGACCAGGATGTGAAGGATCGGCTATGATCCGGCCAGCACGCCTCCGGGTCCTGGAGATGTACAGGTCCTGGAGAGATGGGAGCTTGCAGCCTATCACCTTCTCAGCAGTGCGCACGACGCGCTGCAGCCTTAGTCTGTCCCTGGCAGTGGCTCCTGCGTACCACACAGTTATGGAGGAGGTGAGGATGGACTCGATGATGGCCGTGTAGAACTGCACTAACATCTTGGTGGGTAGCTTGAGCTTCCTCAGCTGCCGCAGAAAGAACATCCTCTGCTGGGCCTTTTTGATGAGGGAGCTGATGGTTGGCTCCCATTTGAGGTCTCGGGTGATGGTGGTGCCCAAGAAGCGGAAGGAATCTGCAAAGGTGATGGGAGAGCCTGTGATGGTGAGGGGGGGCAGGGGGGATGTGACTTTCCTGAAGTCCACAATCATCTCCACTGTCTTCAGAGCATTCAGCTGCAGGTTGTTGTGGCTGCACCAGGACACCAGCTGGGCCACCTCTTCCCTGTAGGCGGACTCGTCACCGTTGGAGATGAGCCCGATGAGGGTGGTGTCGTCCGCAAACTTAATCAGCTTAACAGACTGGTGGGAGGAGGTGCAGGAGTTGGTATAAAGGGAGAAGAGTAGGGGGGAAAGTACACAGCCCTGGGGTGATCCAATGCTGATGCTAACAGAGTCTGAGACAGACTTCCCCAGCCGCACATGCTGTCTCCGGTCCGTCAGGAAGTCGATGATCCACCTGCAGAGGGAGTCAGGCACGTTGAGCAGGGACAGCTTGTCCTGGAGCAGATCGGGGCGGATGGTGTTGAATGCGGAGCTGAAGTCCACAAACAGAATCCTGGCGTAGGTTCCCGGGGAGTCCAGGTGCTGCAGGATGGAGTGGAGGGCCAGGTTGACTGCGTCGTCCACAGACCTGTTAGCACGGTAGGCAAACTGCAGCGGGTCTAGGAGGGGTGTGGTGATGGACTTGAGGTGAGACAGGACCAGGCGCTCAAAGGACTTCATGACTACAGAGGTGAGCGCTACAGGTCTGTAGTCGTTAAGTCCAGTAATCCGTGGCTTCTTGGGGACAGGGATGATGGTGGAGGATTTGAGGCAGGTCGGCACGTGACATTGCTTAAGGGAGGTGTTAAAAATGTCTGTGAAGACAGGAGCCAGCTCTTTCGCACAGTGTCTCAGGGTGGAGGGAGACACACCGTCCGGCCCGGGGGCCTTGCGCGGGTTCAGTCTGGAGAACTGTCTGTGCACGTCCTGCTCACTGATGACAAGGGGAGGGGGGGAGGAGGAGGAGGGGGGGACCGCTCTTGATGAATTAGGGGCTGAGGAGGCAGAGGAGCTGGGTGGAGTGGGTGAGTTGGACACAGCTGACGAGGTGTCAAAACGGGCATAGTGTTGGGACAGTCTTTGACAAAGGGCTTTGTCATCCTGACCTTTAGAAGCCTGAGGCCGATAGTTGGTGATTTGCCTCAGTCCTCTCCACACAGAAGCCGAGTCATTAGCAGTGAACTGCTGCTGGAGTCTCTCAGAATATACAGATTTAGCTCTCCTCAGCTCTCTGTTAAACCGATATTTGACCTCCCTGTAGCAGTCCCTGTCTCCACTTTTCAACGCTGCTTCCTTCTCCTTCCTGATCCGTCTGAGCTTAGCTGTGAACCAAGGCTTGTCATTAGAATATCTTATCCTGGTGCGCGATGGGAGAATGTGCTCTTCACAGAAGTTGATATATGAGTTCACAGTGTATGTGTACTCATTAAGATCATGTGTGGCTCTTTTAAACATGCCCCAGTCAGTTATTTCCATGCATGTGTTCAGTTTCTCTCCAGCTTCACTGGTCAATTTCTTTGTGGTGGTCACCACAGGTTTAGTGAGTTTCAGTCTCTGTCTGTATGTGGGGATGAGGTGAACCATCACGTGATCAGATAGTCCCAGCGCAGCGCGGGGAACAGCGCGATATGCGTCCTTTACTGAAGTATAACAGTGATCTAGCGTGTTATTTCCTCTGGTTGGACATTTAATACACTGTTTGTAGCGGGGGAGCTCGTGACTCAGATTGCTCTGGTTAAAATCGCCCACCACGATAACCAGGGAGTCTGGAAAGTTCCGCTCCGTAAGTTGGATGTGATCTGCGAGCACGCGCTGAGCTTCGCGCGTGTCCGCGTCAGGAGGGGCGTACACAGCGACGAGAATGAATGAGGCAAACTCGCGCGGGGAATAGAATGGCTTGCAGTTAATGAAAAGAAATTCCAGGGCGGGAGAACAGTGTTTGGAAATCACCGTTACATCAGAGCACCAGCTGTTGTTAATATAGAAGCACACTCCTCCTCCGATAGACTTACCGGACAGCTCTGTGACGCGGTCAGCACGAATCAGCTGGAAACCCTCGAGGCTGATCGCGCTATCTGGAATGTTCTCATTAAGCCAGGTCTCAGAGAAGCAGATGACAGACGAGGAAGCGAGGTCCTTGAAACGCATCAGCAGTCTTAATTCTTCTACCTTGTTCAGGAGAGAATTGGCATTGGATAGAAATATGCCAGGCAAGGCTGTTTGCGAGCCTCTTTTTCGTAGCCGAGCGAGAATCCCTCCTCTCTTCCCTCTTTTCCGCCGTCTTGCTTTTTTGGCCAAACAATGGATCAGATCAACGGCAGGAGCTAAAAAAACTGGAAGAAGGTCCATGGGGGTGAGAGTCCTGATATTTAGTAGTTCTTCACGGGTGTATGAACCGGCAGATGCACAATCAGTGAACAAAAACAGACAAATTATAAAAATTAAAGGGCAGCGATACACCATGGCGGCCGCTGTGGGCGCCATCTTGTTTTTTTTTTCATATCTCTCTAGTTCTGGCCTCCCTTCATTGGCTTCCCATAGAGTTTAGAATTACGTTTAAAATCCTTCTTCTCACTTACAAAGCTCTTAACAATCAGGCCCCTTTTTATTTAAAAGATCTGATACTACCCTATCATCCTAACAGAGCACTATGCTCCCAAAATGCTGGATTATTTGTAATACCTAGAATCTCCAAAAGTACAATGGGAGCCTTCAGCTATCAAGCTCCTTTCCTTTGGAACCAGTTACCAATCTGGATTCGGGAGTCAGACGTGATCTCTGTTTTTAAGAATAGGGTAAAAACCTTCCTTTTCGATATAGCCTATGATTAGGGAGGGATCATGTGTTTCTGAACCCTCCCTTAGTTCTGCTGCTAATAGAATTAGACTGCCGGGGGACCTCCAATAATGTACTTGGCTTCACTCCTTTAATATTTGCTCTCTATATGTCTGTTCTTTTCATCTTCTCTATCCCCTCAGCCCCCAGCCAGTCACAGCAGATGACTGCCCCTCCCTGAGCCTGGTTCTGCTAGAGGTTTCTTCCTTGTAAAAGGGAGTTTTTCCTCTCCACCATCGCCAAGCGCTTGCTCACAGGGGATCGTCTGATTGCTGGGGTCTTTCTGCAATTGTGGGGGTTTCCCCTACATTTGAAAGTGCTATGAGATGACTATTGTTGTGAAATGGTGGTATATAAATAAAGTTGAATTGAATTGAATTGAATTGAATTGTCTCTGTGCTGTGACACCTACGTCACTGCCTGTTTATCCGCATTTCCTATTCAAATGCCCGTCGAGCTGAGGTGAGGTGGTCAACGACCCATTCCCCTTGCAGGGTCATTTAGTCTTTTGGAAGAGCACTTTTAGTTTTCATTTGGGAAGAAAGCTGTACACAATAATATGCAGGGGTTTATCATCTACCGCCGTCAGGGGGGCGGCGTATGTTTATACATTAATAAGCAGTACTGCACATCTGTCACGGTCAGAGAGCGCATCTGTACACCCAATGTGGAGCTGCTGTCTGTGTCACTACGCCCCTTTTATTTGCCTCGCGAGTTTCCCCAACTTTTCATCACAGCCGTGTACAGTCATCTGAGGGCAGACGCTGACTCCACCTCCAGCACCATCTTTGATGTGATCCAGCAGCTGCAATCAATTTCTCCAGAGGCGCCAAACTTCATTCTTGGGGATTTTATCCATGTTTCTTTAAAGAAGACACTTAAAAACTTTTATCAGTATGTCTCCTGCCCAACCAGGCGAAAAAAGGCATTGGACCTGTGCTATGGATCCATAGAGAGGGCCTATAAATCACTCCCCCTTCCTCCTTTAGGATCCTCAGATCACAACTGTGTTCATTTGCTGCCCACATATAAAACTGCTCTCAGAAGAGGCAAGGTGGAGATGAGAGACATTGATGTGTGGACAGAAGATTCAGAGCACAGCCTCCAGGAATGCTTTAACTGTACAGACTGGGAGATGTTCAAAATGGCCTGCGGGGATGATTTGGACTCTCTGGCTGAGCTCACATGCTCATACATGGCTTTCTGTCAAAATAAGATTGTTCCACGTAAACGTGTCAAAATATATCCCAACAACAAACCATGGGTTACTAAATCAGTTAAATCCTGCTTACAGAGGAAAGCACTTGCCTTTAAACAGGGATCTGTTTCTGAGCTACAGGTTGCCACAAAGGAGCTGAAGGCCGAAATTTTAAGAGCAAAACAGAATTATAAATCAGAGTTGGAAAGCAAGATGGCAGCAAAGAAACTTGGTTCAGCCTGGGCCAGTATGAAAACTATTGCAGGCCTTCAGAGCACAGAGCGCAGTAATCGTGTGTTTTTAGATGGTTTTAGTTCAGACACAGAGCTGGCTAATGATCTTAATTGTTTTGATGGTCGTTTTGACTCCCTTGATTTCAGCACAGAAATCCAAGATTTGAAACAGAAACTCAAAGACAATCAGCACTTTAATATTGAGGTGCAGGATGTTAAAAGGGAGTTCTGTGCTGTAAAAGTGAACAAAAGTCAGGGCCCTGATAATATATGTGGGCGCTTGGTAAAGTCCTGTGCACATGAACTGAGTCCTATATTTCATTACATTTTCAATAAGTCCTTACAGACACAACATGTGCCTAAGATCTGGAAAGAAGCCGTGGTTGTTCCCGTTCCAAAATCCAGCTGTCCTAAAATGGTAAACGTCTTTAGACCAGTTGCTTTGACTTCAATTTTAATGAAAATTTTTGAAAAACTGGTCAGATTTGAGGTCCTAAGGCAGACTGAACATGCATTGGATCCTCTGCAGTTTGCCTATAGGCCTCACAGAGGAGTGGAGGATGCCACTGTCACTCTGTTTAACATGCTTTTTAAACATCTGGATTTTAATGGGACACATGCCAGGCTTTTATTTGTGGACTTTTCTTCCGCCTTTAATACAATCCAACCTCATATTTTAGTTGAAAGGCTCCTGCAACAATTTGATTTGAGCAATAATCTGGTGGGTTGGATTCTGGATTTCTTAACCAACAGGACGCAGAGAGTAAGGGTCAATGGTACATTGTCTGACCTAAAGTGCTCTTCTACTGGCTCTCCTCAGGGGTGTGTGTTGTCACCACTACTCTTCATCCTGTACACAAACATGTGTCGGAGCAGACATGACAACAGACAAATTATAAAGTATGCTGATGACTCAGTCATTGTCAGTCTCCTCCAGGATGGTGAGAGTGGCCACGGCCCAGTAGTTGATGATTTTGTTCACTGGTGTGAGGATTCCTACCTGCAGCTGAATACAACAAAAACGAAAGATATGATTATTGACTTTAGGAGGAAAACTCCCAGGCACAAAGTCACCATACTAAAAGGCCAGACCACCGAATGTGTACAATCGTACAAATATCTTGGGACGATTATTGATAGTAATTTAAACTTTGAAGTGAACTGTGAAAGGGTGTGCAAAAAGGGTCAGCAAAATTTGCATTGTTTGAGGAAACTTGCACGCTTCCCAATTGACTGAACCATAATGACAATGTTTTATCGGGCTTTTATTGAATCTGTTTTATCCTTTTCTTTAGTGTCATGGTTTGGTCAGATAAAACTGAAACAGAGGAAATCCTTGGATCAGGTAGTTAGACGGTCCAGTCGTTTGCTTGGTGAGTCACAGCTGAGCCTGACATCCCTGTACACCAGACAAGTACAGAGGATGGCTACCTCCATTTTAAATGATGACTCCCACCCTTTGCACTGCAACTTTCAGCTTCTTCCCTCCAGACGGAGGTTTGCTGTCCCAAAAAGTAAAACCCAGCGCTAACAAAAACAGCTTTGTCCCTGCTGCTGTCAAAGAGTTGAACAAGTTATAAAAATATATTGTACATATTTTATATTTACTTATTTTGTATGATGTCACTTGGGTTCTTAATATTTTATTGGGTTTTAGACCTTTGAGTTTTTTAACCTCTGACTAGTTTTTAACTTTTAACTTTAATAAGATAAGCCTTTATTAGCCTTTATTAGTCCCACAACGGGGAAATTCCAGGATTGCAACAGCACAGGGATAGCAACACTCAGAGCAACAATCAGAAGGCAAGAAAAAAAACAAGCAAGCAAGAGCAGCTAATATACATATGTACATATTACTATAAAATATATATATATACACACACACACACAGACACATAGTGCAGAGCATTGTAGCTGGATGGAATAAATATATGAATATATGAACACAGTGCAGAGCATTGTAGCTAGATGGAATAAATATGTAAATATATAAACACCCACAGTACGGAGCATTGCAGCTAGGTGGAATAAATATGCAAGTATATAAACACACACAGTGCGGAGCAATGTAGCTAGATGGAATAATATGTAGATATATAAAAACACAGTGCGGAGCATTGTAGCTAGATGGAATAAATATATAGATATATAAATATAAACACACCCAGTGCTGAGCATTGTAGCTAGATGGAATAAATATATAGATATATAAATATAAACACACCCAGTGCAGAGCATTGTAGCTAGATGGAATAAATATGTAAATATATAAACACACACAGTGCAGAGCATTGTTGCTAGGTGGGATGAAACAGCATAACCGTCTATTTAGTTATCCTACATGGTATGATTATGTGCCCATACATATTCTCACCCTCCATAGCGACCGGTATGTTCCTAGTTGTATGCCGGAGAGGACCATTGTGTAAGTCTATTGCATCTTTTGCATTCAAAAAACTATTAGTTTGTTACGTCTTTTTGCTATCTCTGCGAGCAGCCCTGCTTAGGTTGTACAGTCTGACAGCCGTTGGTAGGAAGGACCTACGGAACCTCTCGGTTGTGCACCTGGGATGATGTAGTCTGCTGCTAAATGAGCTCCTCAGTGCATCCAGTATGTCCTGCATAGGGTGGAACTCGGACTCCAGCAGAGATGACAGTTTAGCCACCGTCCTTCT
Organism: Pholidichthys leucotaenia; assembly: GCA_020510985.1. Taxonomy (NCBI): domain Eukaryota; kingdom Metazoa; phylum Chordata; class Actinopteri; order Cichliformes; family Pholidichthyidae; genus Pholidichthys; species Pholidichthys leucotaenia. Next base: position 163,912,535 of record CM035839.1, read on the forward strand.
CTCTCCTATCTCCTCCATCGGATCAAGGCGTTGCCCCAGGACAGAGCTAGCTTTCTTAATCAGTTTGTTCAGTATTATGACCCTTCTCTCTTACCTCTGGTTTCGCCCTCATCTCTTTGTCTTTTTATACCCTGTTTGATGGAGCCTTGAGTATTTTTATCATGTTTATAGTCAGCTTCATGTGTGCCTGTGTTTGTGTCTATGTTGAATGTAATTAGTGGCTTGTAAATATGGATGTCACCAGACTGCAAAACAAATCTACCTACGGGTACAAATAAAGTAACCTGAACCTGAACCTGAACCTCATCTTACTCCAGTGATCAAGATGTGAAGGTTTCATGTTTGAAGAGCTCTCATACCATCCATCTTTATATCCAGTCTATGGGTGCACAAAACAGTGCATGTTTTACTAATTTATGTACACCAGTTGCTAACTTTATTTGTCTGCCATTTAGGATGGAGATGGTGGCACAACGCTGTGTTATGATAGTCTTGTAACTAAAAACAACTGCCTGCTGTATCTGGTAATTCGGTGGATACAGTTGAAATTTTCAGAAAAGCAAATTAAACAAACAAAAAAAAATAGTAAAAATGCCCTTTACACCAAAGTTAAGAAGAGCAGCAAAGCATGGGAATCATGCACTGTGGAATTTACAACAAAGCACTGAGAGACAACTCAGGTTGAGGGGCTTGGAGAAGAAGTAAGAGAGGCCAGGCTGAGATGGTTTGGACATGTGCAGAGGAGGGATACTGAAGTGGATGTACTGGAGGTCCCAGGCAGGTGGAAAAGAGGAAGACCACAGAGAAGATTCATGGATGTATTGAAGGAGGACATGGAGAGGGTTGGTGTGACAGAAGAGGATGCAAGGGATAGGCTGAGATGGAGGCAGATGATCCGCTATGGCAACCCCTAAAGATAGCAGTTGAAAGGAGAAGAATACAACATAAGGAGTTTTGCACAAAATATCACATTTTAGAATGCAGCATTCATATTACATATTAAAATTAGAAGCCCTGGTTAGTATAATTTGCATTGTTTCATGCTTGTCATACAACGCAGGCATGAGGAAATACAGTGGTGTGAAAAAGTGCTTGCCCCCTTCCTGATTTCTCATTTTTTTTTAAATGAGAAATCAACTGAAATCAAAAAATCAACTGATTGTAATGATTTCAGTATGTTCTTGGTTAAATGTATTATTGATTGTATTGTTAAACACTTCACTTTCATATGCAACATGTCACTTACTGCTGGTAAATTTCCAAAGAAAATGAAAATAGCAAGAGTCATTCCTCTGTATAAGACTGGTGATAAACACTCATTGTCAAACTACAGACCCATCTCCTTGTTACCTCAGTTCTCCAAAATACTGGAAAAAATATTTGTTAAGAGACTAAATGATTTCAGTGATAAGCACAATATACTCTGTAAACAACAGTATGGATTCAGGAAGAACCGGACCACCTCACTGGCACTCATGGACTTTGTTGAACAGATTACGGATGCAACAGATAGAAGAGAATACACAGTTGGAATATTTCTGGACTTACAAAAGGCATTTGATACAGTTGACCATAAATTACTCCTCAGTAAATTACATAAGTATGGCATCAGAGGAATTGGTTTTGACTGGTTACACAGCTATTTAGAAGACAGATATCAATATGTTCATGTGAATAATACAGACTCTGAGTTGCTGAAGATGACGTGTGGGGTACCACAGGGTTCTGTGCTTGGTCCATTGCTGTTTATTTTGTATATTAATGATTTATGTTCTGTCACGGTGGCCGTCGTGAGCCACCATAAGACGCCAACGAGTCACCGGTGAGTTTGCAATGATGTTTTATTGTGAACACGAACAAAAGATAATACACAAAGTGACAGAAAGGAATGAGCCACGGTGGGCTAAAACACACAACACTGGATGTAGAAGCCACAAGGCTGAACAAGCTCACTTACGGTTACAGGTAAGGACAAAGGATGATCATAGAAATGGGATAATAAGGAATATTGGCGTCTGAGACTAGGGACGCTCGCTCGACATCTGATGAGGGATGTTTGACGGAGACTGCTGCATTGGGCTGCATTCAGCGCCCGCTTAAATGCCGGCCGCCAATGAGCCCTGAATGCATCACAGCTGGCAGGCTTTGACAGCAGGAAGCTCCTCCGAGCGCTGTCACAATAAGAGCCCGGGGAGCCAGAGGGTAATCACTGCTGTCAAGCCTGCAGGAGATGACGTATGACCCGAGCGCGAACGAGATCAGCACTCGGATCATAACATGTTCTGTGTCTAAATTGCTCAAGTGTATTTTATTTGCAGATGACACAACGTTTTTTTGTCGTGGAGAAAATCTTAAGCAGCTTCTGGATTCAGTAGAAATTGAACTTAAACAAATCAATCACTGGTTCACTGCCAATAAATTATCAATTCACCTTGGAAAAACAAAATGTATAATATTTGGAAACCGCAAATTATATAATCACAGAAAAATTAAAATAAACAATGGTGAAATTGACACAGTTTTCGAAACCAAGTTCCTAGGGGTCATTGTTGATAACAAACTAAACTGGAAATCACACATAAATTATGTCAAAACTAAAATGTTTAAATCCATTGCCGTACTGTATAATGTTAAGGATCTCCTGTGTCAGAAATCTCTTTGTCATGACGGCCGCTGGGCCGTCATCTGCCTCATCATCTCCAGCTGCGCGCACACCGGCAGGTGCTAATCAGCGGCTGTTAAAAGCCAGTGTTACTGACGGCTCGGCACGGAGTCGTCTGTCTACTCTTCCTGGTTATGAGCCAAGACTACGTTCTCAAGCCAAGCCAAGATCTTCACGTCTGGACTGCTCACGTAAGAGCTCTCTGCACTCATCATCTACTAGCGTTCTCCCCTGTGCACAGGTAGACCTCCCTGGCGGCGGACCAGCCTCCCCAGCTAACAGGGCATCGCCTCCTCCATCACGGAGTTCCTCCTCACCCCCACAGCTACGGGCACTATCACCACCACGTCGCATGGGCACTCGGAGCCAGTAAGACACAACCTGTGGCACTCTCAAGGTTGCCAGGTCGCCATCAGAATTGCTCAGCTCCAGTGACCAGACAACTATACTCGCACTCACACACGCACTACACTCACTTTCCATTCAATAAAGAATCCATCCATCCATCCATCTTCTACCGCTTTTCCGGAGGTCCGGGTCGCGGAGGCAGCAGTTCAAGCAGAGAAGCCCAGACTTTCCTCTCCCCAGCCACCTGCTCCAGCTCTTCAGAGGGGATACCAAGGCTTTCCCAGACCAGCTGGGAGACATAGTCTCTCCACCGAGTCCTGGGTCTGCCCCGGGGTCTCCTCCCAGTGGGACGTGCCTGAAACACCTCAAGTGGGAGGCGTCCGGGAGGCATCCTAATCAGATGCCCATACCACCTCAACTGACTCCTTTCAATGTGGAGGAGCAGCGGTTCTACTCTGAGCCTCTCCCGGATGACTGAGCTCCTCACCCTATCTCTGAGGGTGAGTCCAGCAATCCTACGGAGAAAGCTCATTTCAGCCGCTTGTATCCGCGATCTCGTTCTTTCGGTCATTACCCAAAGCTCGTGACCATAGGTGAGAGTAGGAACGTAGATTGACTGGTAAATCGACAGCTTTGCCTTAGAACTAAGCTCCCTCTTCACCACAACAGACCGGTACAACGTCCGCATCACTGCAGATGCTGCTCCAATCCGTCTGTCGATCTCTCGCTCCATTTTCCCCTCACTCGTGAACAAGACCCCAAGATACTTAAACTCCTCCACTTGGGGCAGGAGCCTGTCCCCAACCCGGAGAGGACAATCCACCTTTTTCCGGCTGAGGACCATGGACTCAGACTTGGAGGTGCTGATTTTCATCCCAGCCACTTCACACTCAGCGGCAAACCGTCCCAGCAAGAGCTGTAGGTCATTGCTGGATGAAGCCAACAGGACAACATCATCTGCAAACAACAGAGATGAGATCCTGTGGTCACCAAGCACAACACCCTCCATTCCCTGGCTGCGCCTAGAAATCCTGTCCATAAAAATTATGAACAGGATTGGTGACAAAGGGCAGTCCTGGCGGAGTCCAACTCTCACTGGGAATGACTCCGACCGAGTGTTGGCAATACGAACTAAACTCTCACAACGGTCGTACAGAGACCGAATAGCTCGTAACAACAAGCCCGATACCCCATACTCCCGAAGCACCCCCCACAAAAATCCACGAGGGACGCGGTCAAATGCCTTCTCCAAGTCCACAAAACACATGTAAACTGGTTGGGCAAACTCCCACGAACCCTCGAGAATTCTCGAGAGGGTAAAGAGCTGGTCCGATGTGCCACGGCCAGGACGAAAACCACATTGCTCCTCCTGAATTCGAGGTTCGACCAACGGCCAGACTCTCCTCTCCAGAACCTTGGCATAGACCTTCCTAGGGAGGCTGAGGAGTGTGATCCCTCTAAAGTTGCAGCACACCCTCCGGTCCCCTTTTTTGAAGAGATGAACCACCACCCCGGTTTGCCATGCCAAAGGCACTGCCCCCGACCTCCACGCAATGTTGCAGAGGCGTGTCAACCATGACAACCCAACAACATCCAGGGCCTTGAGGTACTCGGAGCGAATCTCGTCCACCCCCGGGGCCCAGCCACCAAGGAGATTTTTAACCACCTTGGCGACCTCAGCCCCTGTGATAGGCGAGTCATCCCCCTCGTCCCCAAACCCTGCTTCCTCTGTGGAAGGCGTATCAGTGGGATTGAGGAGATCCTCGAAGTATTCCTTCCACCGCCCGACGATATCCCCAGTCGAAGTCAACAGTGTCCCATCCGCACCATACACAGTGTGGACGGGGAGCTGCTTTCCCCTCCTGAGCCGCCGAACAGTTTGCCAGAATCTCTTTGAAGCCGACCGAAAGTCTTGTTCCATGGCCTCACCGAACTCCTCCCATACCCGGGTTTTTGCTTCAGCAACCACCCGAGCTGCACTCCGCTTGGCCTGCTGGTACACCTCAGCTGCTTCGGGAGTCCCACAAGCCAACCAAGCTTGATAGGACTCCTTCTTCAGCTTAATGCCCCCCCTCACCACTGGTGTCCACCACTTGGTTCGGGGGTTGCCACCACGAGATGCACCGACCACCTTGCGGCCGCAGCTCTGGGCCGCCACTTCAACAACAGAGGTGGAGAACATGGCCCATTCAGACTCCATGTCTCCAGACTCCCTTGGAATGTGGTTGAAGTTCTTCTGGAGGTGGGAGTTGAAGACCTCCCGGACAGCGGCCTCAGCCAGACGCTCCCAGCACACCCTCACTATATGTTTGGGTCTACCAGGTCTGAATGGCTTCCTCCCCTGCCATCGGATCCAACTCACCACCAGGTGGTGATCAGTTGACAGCTCTGCACCTCTCTTTACTTCAGTGTCCAAGACATACGGTCGCAGGTCTGATGATACGATAACAAAATCGATCATCGACCTGCGACCTAGGGTGTCCTGGTGCCAGGTGCACATATGGACACCCTTATGCTTGAAAATGGTGTTCGTTATGGACAGACTGTGGTTAGCACAGAAGTCCAATAACTGAACACCACTCGGGTTCAGATCGGGCAGGCCGTTCCTCCCAATCACCCCCCTCCAGGTTTCACTGTCGTTGCCCATGTGCGCATTGAAGTCCCCCAGCAGGACAATGCAGTCTCCAGGAGGAGCACCCTCCAGCACCCCAGTCACAGACTCCAAAAAGGGTGGGTACTCTGAAACATCATTTGTGCCTATCAGGACCCGTTTCCCAACCTGAAGGCGCAGGGAAGCAACCCTTTCGTCCTCTGGGGAAAACTCCAATATAGAGGCAGCAAGGTGGGGCGATACAAGAATACCCACCCCTGCTCGTCGCCTCTCGCCCGGGGCAACTCCAGAAAAGGCCAAGCTCCAGCCCCTCTCCAGGAGACTGGTTCCGGAACCGGAGCTGTGTGTTGAGGTGAGGCCAACTATATCTAGCCGGTATCGCTCAACCTCGTACACCAGCTCAGGCTCCTTCCCCACCAGAGAGGTGACATTCCACGTACCAAAAGCCAGTTTAGAAAGCTTGGGATCAGTCCACCAAGGTCTCCGCCTTTGACCGCCACCTAATCCACATAGCACCGGACCCCCATGATCCCTCCTGCAGGTGGTGAACCCACTGGAGGGCGGACCCATGTAACTCCTTCGGGCTGAGCCCGGCCGGGTCCCGTGGGTGGAAACCAGGCCACCAGATGCTAGCCTTCAAGCCCCTCCCCCAGGCCTGGCTCCAGGGTGGGGCCCCGGTAACCCCATACCGGGCGGGGTACACTGAATCCTTGATATACAATTTATCATGAGAGTCTGTTGGATCGTTCTTAGTCTGGCCCTTCACCCAGGACCAGTTTGTTTTGGGAGACCCTATCAGAGGCAAATTGCCCTGGACAACATAGCTCCTGGGATCACTGGGGCACGCAAACCCCCACCACCACGATAAGGTGACGATCCATGAGGGGGTCAATAAAGAATAATTGTCTATATCTACTTGTGTCAGCGTCTGTCTCCTGGGTCTGAAACATGTCAGTACGACTATGTCAAAGTGACCCAGCGGACAGTGCGCTGTCGCGCAGACTAAACACACTCAGCGCTCGGGTAGATATGATTTCACACCAACAGACGGTTATTCTTCACCAACTGACTCACATTAATAGCCGGCTGGATCGTCTGGAAGGACACCAGATGTTTCCCCCGGCCGCTAGTCCCTCAACCCCTGCAGGCTCATCTCCGGGTCAAGCTAATATATTACCAACACCTCGCCTCACCCCTGTGCCAACTCCTGCCCGGTTTAGTGGAGAACTCGGGGAAGCACGCGGATTTATTCTGCAATGCGAATCAGTTTTTCTCCGCGTGCCGGGGGACTTCGCCATAGACTCAAGTAAGATCGGTTACACCATCAACTTGTTGGGGGGTAGAGCCTTAGACTGGGCATATACAGTTATGGCTAAACCTAGTTATCCTGTATTAACTTACCAGCAGTTTTTGGCGGAGTTTATGGAAGTGTTTGACCATTCAGATAGGGGTGCAGTGTTGACAGAACGGCTGTTGAGCCTGCAGCAGGGCAAAAGATCAGCTGCTGACTACGCCATTGATTTCCGGGTCCTGGCTGCCGAGATTGGGTTGGGGGAGCCGTCGCTTTGCGGTATTTTCCTCCGCAGTCTCAATGCCAACTTAAAGGATGAGTTAGCGGCACGGGACAAGCCAGATAATTTGGGAGAATTAATTGCCCTTGCAATTAGTCTAGATAGCAGGTTAAGGGAGCGAGCGGCTGAACGGCGGTCTACTTCCGGTTCAGTTAAGCCCCGCCCTCGCTCCACTAGCTCTCCTCTGCTCGCTCTACCCGCGTCAGAGGAGATTCCGGATCAAGAGGCTATGGTAATAGGGCAATCGAAAGTGTCAGCGGCTGAGAGACAGCGCCGCAGGGATCTGGGCCTCTGTTTCTATTGTGGGAAGGGGTCTCATGGGGTGTTTGAATGTCCTAGTCGGTTAAAAGGGGAGGTCCGTGGATCGCAGTAGGGGGATTCACGGACAAGAACTTAGAAGAACCCCTCACTAGTTTTCGCATACCCATCAGACTCATTCACAAACATACAGAACACTCCACATTGGCTTTAGTTGACTCAGGAGCTGAGCAGAACTTTGTTTCCAGAGACCTGGCAACCCGGATGGGCCTAAGCTGTCAGCCTCTGGATCCTCCTGTCAATCTCATCACCCTGTCCAAGGCATCACTGACCACCGTTTCCCATCAGACGGCCCCGGTTTCCGTGACCGTCTCGGGCAATCACAGGGAGGAGATTAGGTTCCTGATTCTGCCCGTCTCATCCTCGCCCGTCATCCTGGGGTACCCCTGGCTTCGGCTTCACAACCCCACCAGGTTGACTGGCAAGCTGGGAGCATTACAGCATGGAGTACATTCTGTTTGAGTGCCTGTCTCCAATCTGCGGCGTGTGCCCCATCAGTCAAGGTGCCTCCACCCTTGACGTCACCCCTGAATCTGTCCAAGGTACCAGAGGTTTACCATGACCTGGGGTTAGTATTCAGCAAGTCACGGGCATTGTCTCTACCCCCCCATTGACCGTATGACTGTGCTATAAATCTGAAGGCTGGGGCCCCTCTTCCTGCTAGCCGCCTGTACAGCCTATCAGCCCCGGAGCGCGAGGCCATGGACACCTACATCAAAGAATCCCTGGCCTCTTGTATCATCCGCCTGTCATCCTCGGCCGTGGGTGTCGGTTTCTTCTTTGTTGGGAAGAAGGATGGCTCATTATGCCCCTGCATCGACTTCTGGGGACTTAACGAGATCACGATCAAGGACAAGTATACTCTGCCTTTGATGAACACCGCCTTTGATTCCCTCCAGGGGGCGTCCTGGTTTACCAAGCTGGATCTCAGGAATGCCTATCACCTGGTGCGCATCAGAGAAGGTGACGAGTGGAAGACGGCTTTCCGGACCCCAAGCGGACATTTCAAGTACCTGGTAATGCTGTTTGGGTTAACCAACGCTCCGACCATCTTCCAGCGGTTAATAAATGATGTTCTTCGGGACTTCCTTAACTTGTTTGTGTTCGTATACCTAGATGACATACTGATCTTCTCTCACACATTGGAAGAGCACCAGGTGCACGTTCGGAGAGTATTGCAGCGCCTCCTGGAGAATCAACTGTTCGTCAAAGCAGAGAAATGTGAGTTTCACACTGACCAGACCTCCTTCCTTGGGTTCATCATTGCTTGGAATCAGGTGCTCCCCGACCCGGCCAAGGTCAAGGCGGTAGTGGATTGGCCCGCACCGACTTCCAGGAAGCAGCTACAGGGGTTCCTGGGCTTCGCTAACTTCTATCGTCGGTTTGTGCCCAATTTCAGGAATATTGCTCGCCCTTTGACTGTGCTCACCTCCCCAAAGACCCCGTTTTGCTGGAGTGAGGAGGTGGCCAAGGCGTTTGGAAACCTTAAGGAGGAGTTTGCTTCGGCCCGTGTTCTAACCCAGGTGGACCCGAAACTACAGTGCTTGGTGGAGGTGGACGCTTCGGATTCGGGGGTGGGGGCGGTGCTCTCCCAACGTTCCCCAGAGGACGGCAAGATCCGACCATGCGCCTACTTCTCTCATCGCCTGTCACCGGCTGAGAGGAATTACAGCATAGGAGACAGGGAGATGTTGGCGGTGAAACTAGCCTTGGAGGAATGGAGACACTGGCTGGAGGGGGCTGCTCAGCCGTTCGTCGTATGGACTGACCACCGCAACCTTGAGTACCTCAGGACGGCGAAGCGTCTGAAAGCACGCCAGGCTCGTTGGTCTCTCTTCTTCGGCCGATTCAATTTTACCATCACCTATCGGCCGGGAAGCAAGAACAGTAAGCCGGACGCCCTCTCGCGGCAGTTCGATGCACCATCCACCGAAGACCAGGAAGCACCCATCCTACCGCCTTCCTGTGTTGTTGGCGCCCTGTCCTGGGGTATTTGCAAGAAAGTCCGAAGAGCGCTGAAGACGGAGCCAGATCCGGGGGGGGGGGGGGGTCCCCCGGTCGCTTGCTTGTCCCACGCTCCATTCGGGGTCAAGTGATTGAGTGGGGTCACGCCTCCAAGCTGGTGTGCCATCCGGGAGTGGGTCGGACTGTGGACCTTCTCCAGAGGACCTTCTTGGTGGCCAGGGCTGCGGAAGGACGTTGTAAGTTACATCCGGGCTTGCGCTCAATGCACCACTGGGAAGACAACATCATCCCCCCCGGCGGGCCTGTTACACCCTCTGCCCGTTCCTTCTCGCCCCTGGTCCCATGTTGCCATGGACTTTGTGACTGGCTTGCCCCCCCTCAGATAACTTTATTACGGTTTTGACTATTGTGGACCGTTTTTCTAAGGCGACCCATTTTGTGCCCCTTCGGGGGTTACGTTCGGCTCAGGAAACAGCGGACCTCCTTGTCCAGCATGTGGTCCATCTCCACGGCATCACCGCTGACATAGTGTCAGACCGGGGACCACAGTTCACCTCTCAAGTCTGGAAAGCGTTCTGCGTAGCGCTGGGAGCCACAGCCAGCCTCTCCTCTGGGTATCATCCACAGAGCAACGGCCAGTGTGAATGGGCTAACCAGGAACTTGAGACTGCACTGCGTTGTGTCATCTCCTCCTGTTCTTCTTCTTGGAGCAAGCATCTACCTTGGATAGAGTACGCCCATAACACCACGGTCTCTACGGCCACGGGTTTTTCTCCTTTCAAGGCGTCGTTTGGGTTTGATCCACCACTGTTCCCGGAGGAGGAGAAGGAGGTAGCGGTCCCGTCTGTTCAGACCCACATCAGGCGCTGTCGGCGGGTCTGGTCCATCGCTCGCAGGGCCCTTCTGAAGACCACTGAGCGCAACATCCAGGTGGCCAACCGTCACAGGAGACCCGCCCCGGACTACAAGGTGGGTCAGAAGGTTTGGTTGTCTAACCGGAACATCGGTGTGCCGGCTGAGAAGCGCAAGCTTACTAAGCGCTTCATCGGTCCCTACACCATCTCTCGGATTGTCAATCCTGTGTCTGTGCGTTTGTCTCTCCCCCCTTCCATGCGCATCTGCCCCACCTTTCACGTCTCCCAGGTCAAGCCTTACATCTCCGACCCTCTGTGCCCGCCCCCCACGGCTCCTGCCCCCCCGAGGATGATCGATGGCCATCCAGCCTGGGGGGTGACTGCCATCCTGGACGTTCGCGGGCGGGGCCAAGGTCTTCAGTATCTGGTGGACTGGGAGGGCTTTGGACCGGAGGATCGTTCTTGGATTCGCCCAGCGTTGATCCTGGATAAGCAGTTGATCCGCGACTTCCATCGGGCGAATCCAGGTAGAATTGGGCAGGTGCCTGGAGGCACTGCTAGAGGGGGGAGTACTCTCATGACGGCCACTGGGCCGTCATCTGCCTCATCATCTGCAGCTACGCGCACACCTGCAGGTGCTAATCAGCGGCTGTTAAAAGCCAGTGGTACTGACGGCTCAGCACAGAGTCGTCTGTCTACTCTGCCTGGTTATGAGCCAAGACTACGTTTTCAAGCCAAGCCAAGATCTTCACGTCTGGACTGCTCATGTAAGAGCTCTCTGCACTCATCATCTCCTAGCGTTCTCCCCTGTGCACAGGTGGACCTCCCTGGTGGCGGACCAGCCTCCCCAGCTAACGGGGCATCACCTCCTCCATCACGGAGTTCCTCCTCACCCCCACAGCTACGGGCACTATCACCACCACGTCGCATGGGCACTCGGAGCCAGCAACACACAACCTGTGGCACTCTCAAGGTTGCCAGGTCGCCATCAGAATTGCTCAGCTCCAGTGACCAGACAACTATACTCGCACTCACACACGCACTACACTCACTTTCCATTCAATAAAGAATAATTGTCTATATCTACTCATGTCAGCGTCTGTCTCCTGGGTCTGAAACATGTCACTCTTTGCATTTTATATAATTCACTGATAGTTCCTTTTATGACATACTGTGTGGAGATCTGGGGAAACACATATAAAACAAACACAAACTTAATCTTTTTACTACAGAAAAAAGCCGTACGCATTGTATCAAAGAAACCTTACCGTGAACCAACAAATCCAATATTCATTCAATTACATACTCTGAAATTTAGAGATCTGGTAGATTATAATGTCATTCAAATCATGTACAAAGCAAATAACTACCAATTACCTGAAAATATTCAGAGACTGATTAAAAAAAGGGAAAGCAAATATGAGCTAAGAGGCAACTCTGTTTTTAATAAGCCAAAGGTTAGAACCAATACAAAGTATCATTGTATGTCTGTCACTGGAGTTAAACTGTGGAACTGTTGCTCTGAAAATATTAAAACATGTTCAACTCTCCATTTGGAAACTGCAAATTATATAATCACAGAAAAATTAAAATAAACAATGCTGAAATTGACACAGTTTTCAAAACCAAGTTCCTAGGGGTCATTGTTGATAACAAACTAAACTGGAAATCACACATAAATTATGTCAAAACTAAAATGTTTCAATCCATTGCCGTACTGTATAAAGTTAAGGATCTCCTGTCTGGCTAAGGTCTCCAATTTTTCTGTGATTATATAATTTGCGGTTTCCATGACGATCCCCCTCATGGATCGTCACCTTATCGTGGTGGGGGGGTTTGCGTGCCCCAGTGATCCCAGGAGCTATGTTGTCCAGGGCAATTTGCCTCTGATAGGGTCACCCAAGACAAACTGGTCCTGGGTGAAGGGCCAGACTAAGAACGATCGAACAAACTCTCATGATAAATTGTATATCAAGGATTCAGTGTACCCCACCCGGTGTGGGGTTACCGGGGCCCCACCCTGGAGCCAGGCCTGGGGGAGGGGCTCAATGGCTAGCGTCTGGTGGCCGGGTTTCCACCCATGGGACCTGGCCGGGCTCAGCCCGAAGGAGTTACATGGGTCCGCCCTCCAGTGGGCTCACCACCTGCAGGAGGGATCATGGAGGTCTGGTGCTATGTGGATTAGGTGGCGGTCAAAGGCGGAGACTTTGGCGGACTGATCCCAAGCTTTCTAAACTGGCTTTTGGAACGTAGAATGTCACCTCTCTGGTGGGGAAGGAGCCTGAGCTGATGTACGAGGTTGAGAGATACCGGCTAGATATAGTCGCCCTCATCTCAGCACACAGCTCCGGTTCCGGAACCAGTCTCCTGGAGAGGGGCTGGAGCTTGGCCTTTTCTGGAGTTGCCCCGGGTGAGAGGCGACGAGTAGGGGTGGGTATTCTTGTATCCCCCCACCTTGCTGCTTCTATATTGGAGTTTTCCCCGGTGGATGAAAGGGTTGTTTCCCTGCGCCTTCGGGTTGGGAAACGGGTCCTGACCATCATTTGTACCTATGCACCAAATGATGTTTCAGAGGACCCACCCTTTTTGGAGTCTGTGACTGGGGTGCTGGAGGGTACTCCTCTTGGAGACTCCATTGTCCTACTGGGGGACTTCAATGCGCACGTGGGCAACGACAGTGAAACCTGGAGGGGGGTGATTGGGAGGAACGGCCTGCCCAATCTGAACCCGAGTGGTGTTCAGTTATTGGACTTCTGTGCTAACCACAGTTTGTCCATAACGAACACCATGTTCAAGCATAAGGGTGTCCATATGTGCACCTGGCACCAGGACACCCTAGGTCGCAGGTCGATGATCGATTTTGTTATTGTGTCATCAGACCTGCGACCGTATGTCTTGGACACCCGGGTAAAGAGAGGTGCAGAGCTGTCAACTGATCACCACCTGGTGGTGAGTTGGATCCGATGGCAGGGGAGAAAGCCATTCAGACCTGGTAGACCCAAACGTATAGTGAGGGTGTGCTGGGAACGTCTGGCTGAGACCCCTGTCTGGGAGGTCTTCAACCACATTCCGAGGGAGTCTGGAGACATGGAGTCTGAATGGGCCATGTTCTCCACCTCTGTTGTTGAAGCGGCAGCCCAAAGCTGCGGCCGCAAGGTGGTCGGTGCATCTCGTGGTGGCAACCCCCGAACCAAGTGGTGGACACCAGTGGTGAGGGGGGCCATTAAGCTGAAGAAGGAATCCTATCAAGCTTGGTTGGCTTGTGGGACTCCCGAAGCAGCTGAGGTGTACCGGCAGGCCAAGCAGAGTGCAGCTCGGGTGGTTGCTGAAGCAAAAACCAGGGTATGGGAGGAGTTCAGTCAGGCCATGGAACAAGACTTTTGGTTGGCCTCAAAGAGATTTTGGCAAACTGTCCGGTGGCTCAGGAGGGGAAAGCAGCTCCCTGTCCACACTGTGTATAATGCGGATGGGGCACTGCTGACTTCGACTGGGGATATCGTCGGGCGGTGGAAGGAATACTTTGAGGATCTCCTCAATCCCACTGATACGCCTTCCACAGAGGAAGCAGGGTTTGTGGACGAGGGGGACGACTCGCCTATCACAGGCGCTGAGGTCGCCAAGGTGGTTAAAAATCTCCTTGGTGGCTGGGCCCCGGGGGTGGACGAGATTCGCCCTGAGTACCTCAAGGCCCTGGATGTTGTTGTGCTGTCATGGTTGACACGCCTCTGCAACATTGCGTGGAGGTCGGGGGCAGTGCCTTTGGCATGGCAAACCGGGGTGGTGGTTCGTCTCTTCAAAAAAGGGGACCGGAGGGTGTGCTGCAACTTTAGAGGGATCACACTCCTCAGCCTCCCTAGGAAGGTCTATGCCAAGGTACTGGAGAGGAGAGTCCGGCCGTTGGTCGAACCTCGAATTCAGGAGGAGCAATGTGGTTTTCGTCCTGGCCGTGGCACATCGGACCAGCTCTTTACCCTCTCGAGAATTCTCGAGGGTTCGTGGGAGTTTGCCCAACCAGTTTACATGTGTTTTGTGGACTTGGAGAAGGCATTTGACCGCGTCCCTTGTGGTTTTTTGTGGGGGGTGCTTCGGGAGTATGGGGTATCCGGCTTGTTGTTACGAGCTATTCGGTCTCTGTACGACCGTTGTGAGAGTTTGGTTCGTATTGCCAACACTCGGTCAGAGTCATTCGCAGTGAGAGTTGGACTTCGCCAGGGCTGCCCTTTGTCACCAATCCTGTTCATAATTTTTATGTACAGGATTTCTAGGTGCAGCCAGGGAATGGAGGGTGTCATGCTTGACCACAGGATCTCATCTCTGTTGTTTGCAGATGATGTTGTCCTGTTGGCTTCATCCAGCAATGACCTACAGCTCTCGCTGGGACGGTTTGCCACTGAGTGTGGAGCGGCTGGGATGAAAATCAGCACCTCCAAGTCAGAGTCCATGGTCCCCAGCCGGAAAAAGGTGGATTGTTTTCTCTGGGTTGGGGACAGGCTCCTGCCCCAAGTAGAGGAGTTTAAGTATCTTGGGGTCTTGTTCACGAGTGAGGGGAAAATGGAGCGAGAGATTGACAGATGGATTGGAGCAGCATCTGCAGTGGTGCCGACGTTGTACCGGTCTGTTGTGGTGAAGAGGGAGCTTAGTTCTAAGGCAAAGCTGTCGATTTACCAGTCAATCTACGTTCCTACTCTCACCTATGGTCACGAGCTTTGGATAATGACCGAAAGAATGAGATCGCGGATACAAGCGGCTGAAATGAGCTTTCTCTGTAGGATTGCTGGACTCACCCTCAGAGATAGGGTGAGGGGCTCAGTCATCCGGGAGAAGCTCAGAGTAGAACCGCTGCTCCTCCACATTGAAAGGAGTCAGTTGAGGTGGTATGGGCATCTGATTAGGATGCCTCCTGGACGCCTCGCACTTGAGGTGTTTCAGGCACATCCCACTGGGAGGAGACCCCGGGGCAGACCCAGGACTCGGTGGAGAGACTATGTCTCCCAGCTGGTCTGGGAATGCCTTGGTATCCTCTCTGAAGAGCTGGAGCAGGTGGCTGGGGAGAGGGAAGTCTGGGCTTCTCTGCTTGAACTGCTGCCTCCGCGACCCAGACCTCCGGAAAAGCGGTAGAAGATGGATGGATAGATGGATGGATGGATGGATGGATGGTTCAACTCTTAAGCAATTCAAAAAATTGTACAAAGATGAGAAAATCTCCCAGTATCTCAGTGTAAATACTGGGAGATAAATTTGATTTTGATTTGATTTTGTATACTTTATTGATCCCCAGAGGGGAAATTGTAATAACTTAAAGGTTTTTTGTTTTTTTTTGTCTACTTGTTCTATTTGATTTTCTTTGTTGATTTTGGGTAAGAATTAAATTTTTATGTTATTGATTTTAAAATTGTAATGGGGTAGGCACTATATAAGCACTAGCTTCAGCCTACACCCTTTCGGTTGTTCTTTTGTGTGTTCTTATTGTATTGTATATGTTTATTATTATTATTATTATTATTATTATTATTATTATTACCAAATAAAATAAATTCAATTCAATTCCAAATTCAATTCAATTCAGTTCAATTCATTTTTTTGTATGCTTGTAACACTTAAATGTTTCAGATCAACAAATTTAAATATTAGACAAAAAAAACAAAAGTAAACACAAAATGCAGTTTTAAAATGAAGGTGTTTATTATTAAGTGTAAAAAATATCCAAACCTACACGGCCCTGTGTGAAAAAGTGATTCCCCCCCCCCCAAAAAAAAACATAAATTAACTGTGGTTTATCACATCTTTGGAAAGCTGAGATCAATTTCTCTAGCCACACCCAGGCCTGAGTACTGCCACACCTGTTCTCAAACAAGAAATCATTTGAATAGGACCTGCCTGACAAAGTGAAGTAGACCAAAAGATCCCCAAAAGCTAGACATAATGCTGCAATCCAAAGAAATTCAGGAACAAATGAAAAAAGTAATTGAGATCTATCATTCTTGGAAAGGTTATAAAGCCAGTTCTAAATCTTTGGGACTTTAGCGAACCACAGAGAGAGCCATTATCCACAAATGGTGAAAACATGGAACAGTGGTGAACCTTCCCAGGAGTGGCCGACCGACCAAAATTACCCCAAGAGCGCAGCAACAACTCATCTAAAAGGTAACAAAAGACCCCACAACAACATCCAAAGAACTGCAAGCCTCACTTGCCTCAGTTAAGGTCAGTGTTCATGACTCCACCATAAGAAAGAGACTGGGCTAAAATGGCCTTCATGGCAGAGTTCCAAGATGAAAACCACTGCTGAACAAAAAGAACATAAAGGTTTGTCTCAGTTTTGCCAGAAAACATCTTGATGATCCTCAAGACTTTGGGGAAAATACTATGTGGACTGACGAGACAAAAGCTGATCTTTTTGGAAGGTGTGTGTTCAGGTTCAGGTTCAGGTTACTTTATTTGTACCCGTAGGTAGATTTGTTTTGCAGTCTGGTGACATCCATATTTACAAGCCACCATTACATTCAACATAAACACAAACACAGGCA
This sequence comes from Pholidichthys leucotaenia, assembly GCA_020510985.1. Taxonomy (NCBI): domain Eukaryota; kingdom Metazoa; phylum Chordata; class Actinopteri; order Cichliformes; family Pholidichthyidae; genus Pholidichthys; species Pholidichthys leucotaenia. Next base: position 163,929,391 of record CM035839.1, read on the forward strand.
AACACCAAAGCTGACTATAAACATGATAAAAATACTCAAGGCTCCATCAATCAGGATATAAGACAAAGAGATGAGAGAAAAAAACAGAGATAAGAGAGAAGGGTCATATTAAAAAGTTAAAGACTAGTCAAAGAGGTTAAAAACTCAAAAGTCTAAAACCCAATAAAAGATTTAGAACCCAAATTAAAAACCTACAAAAATAAGTAAATATAAAATTATATTAATAAATAGGTAACTAAATTATGTGCAATATATTGTTACATCTTGTTCAACTCTTTGACAGCAGCAGGAACAAAGCTGTTTTTGTAGCACTGGGTTTTACTTTTTGGGACAGCAAACCTCCTTCTGGAGGGAAGAAGCTGAAAGTGGCAGTGCAAAGGGTGGGAGTCATCATTTAAAATGGAAATAGCAATCCTCTGTACCTGTCTGGTGTACAGGGATGTCAGGCTCAGCTGTGACTCACCAAGCAAACGACTGGACCATCTAACTACCTGATCCAAGGATTTCCTCTGTTTCAGTTTTATCTGACCAAACCATGACACTAAAGAAAAGGATAAAACAGATTCAATAAAAGCCCGATAAAACATTATCATTATGGTTCGGTCAATTTGGAAGCGTGCAAGTTTCCTTAAACAATGCAAATGCTGCTGACCCTTTTTGCACACCCTTTCACAGTTCTCTTCAAAGTTTAAATTACTATCAATAATCCTCCCAAGATATTTGTAGGATTGCACACATTCAATGGTCTGGCCTTTTAGTATTGCCTTTTTTTAGTGTCCCATTACATCCGGCGTAAAAGTAACACAGCATTTCAGAAAAGGAACATCCTACCAACAGTAAAAAAAAATAGTGGTGGTAATGTGATGGTGTGGGGCTGTTTTGCTGCTTCAGCACCTGGAAGACTTGCTGTGGTAAATGGAACCATGAATTCTGCTGTCTACCCAAAAAATCCTGAAGGAGAATGTCCGGCTATCTGTTTGTGACCTCAAGCTGAAGCGCACTTAGGTTCTGCAGCAGGACAATGATCCAAAACACACCAGCAAGTCCACCTCTGAATGGCTTAAGAAAAACAAAATGAAGACTTTGGAGTGGCTTAATAAAAGTCCTGACCTGAATCCGACTGAGATGCTGTGGCATGACTTTAAAAAGGTGGTTCACTCTCAAAAACCCTCCAATGTGGCTGAATTACAGCAATTCTGCAAAGATGGGTGGGCCAAAATTCCTCCATAGCGCTATAAAAGACTCACTGCCAGTTATCGCAAACACTTGATTGCAGTTGTTGCTGCTAAGGGTGGCCCAACCAGTTATTACGTTTAGGGGGCAATCACTTTTTCACACAGGGCCATGTAGGCTTGGATTTTTTTCCCGTAATAATAAACACCTTCATTTAAAACATGCACTTTTTCTTTACTTGTGTTATCTTTGTCTAATATTTAAATTTGTTTGATGATCTGAAACATTTAAGAGTGACAAACATACAAAAAAATGAGAAATCAGGAAGGGGGCAAACACTTTTTCACACAACTGTATATTTCTATGTCCTGAAAATCCTTAAATGTGCAAGTCCTTTGGACAGCTTGAGAGTCAACAATTGTTAAACTCCATGTGGTTTCTAGCCTGCAAATATATCCAACCCCTAATTCATCTGTACAAGGGTTTTTTCTGTCTCATGGGTTCCTATATCATCCGTTTCCTTCAATCATACTGTATCTCTAAGGTCAAAGTATGCCTGTAGACTTAGCAGTCTTCCTTTCCACTCATGAAAAATAACATCTTTAGGAGGCAGCCACCAAGCCTGAAAAAATGTTGGGACATATTTTGAATTCCTAACAATATACAATACTCAGATTTTAAAAGAAATATATACTGTATGTAGCAGCATGAAATTTCAGAGATGTTGAAGTTTGTGCCATCAGCCAGCTCTGGATTGTGTTTATGGTGCAGTTTCCTTGCTGCATTGTGTTTCCAGATAGTTCTGAGGCTTGCTTTAAACACTTATGTATTTACGGTATATGGCAAAATGTAGTTTTTAAAGCCAAATTATAATAAACGAGGAGTGTCTGGAAAGTTCATAGGCTGAAACGTTCATAGTAGTCAAACTTGACCAAATGTGATTTATTTTTCAACATACTCTCACCTTTGGTCCATACACTTCTTCCATCAGTGTTGCAGTGCTTAGATCCCTGCAGTTGAAAAATAAACCCCCTTTGGTTAAATTTGACTACTAAGAACTTTTCAGCCTATGAACTTTTCAGCCCCCCCCCCCCCCCCCCATATTTTTACTCAACTTGTAGTAAATCAGGATGTTTCTGGTGCAATATACAGTATAATGTAGAAATTTTTCCCCCACAGTATTGGTACTTAACATATTATTTAAAGAACTAGAATTGTGTTTCTTTCCAGGTCTGTAAAACAAGTAACAAAAAGTTCATTCTGACATTCACCCAAGAGTTTCATTTTTAGAGCTTAAGGCTTTTTGGACTTTATTCTAATAAGTCCCTGCTTTTATTTGCAGAGTTCTGTTGAAAATAAAAACAGTATTTACGTTCTAAAAAATAGTTATCCCACTGTTGAACAGTTCCATAAAGAGAGTGCCTGCTATTTGCAGGGTTCCCAGGTCGTTTCCTATTTTGTTTATCAATTATAATTTCTTGATTTTTTATATGTATAACCTATAATGAGATACTATTTCTCAGTTTAAAACCTAGAGTTCAAAACAGTTTTAACACATCACAAAAAATATGTGAAAAAGAAGCTGTGAAAAAAAAAATCTTCATATGACCTTGAAGCAAAATCTGTTGCTCTAGTACATTTGGAGAAATTGTCATAATGTTTCAGCATGCACATTTTAGGTAATTCAGTATCAGCTTTTAGAACCAGAATTCTGCAACACCTAAACTGACCTACTGGAAACATTGATTCATTAGTTCATTTTTGCTATCATTAGTTTGGTTGATTCTGCATTTCAAGCTGAGGTGCTCAGATATTGTGTCTCTAAAGATCTCATTGATGGTGATCTCAGCCTGTTTGCAGGGTTGATTTTGTTATTCAGCTGCACTGCTCGTTTTTCCACTGTTTATCAATTTCTATGTAACTGGAATCATAAACATAAATGACACCTTGCATTTTGAACTCTATGAAACAACACTAAGATATTCAAAAAACAACAAGGGATATTAATGCTTCCATTAACTTAGGTTAAGAATCAATCGCACATACAGCACAAAATATCAGTAAAAAAGAAAAAATTGTAATTTGGATATACTCTTTGATGTTTTTGAATGTCATTCTCTGACAGCTTTTGACATGCACTTGAAAGGTTTGCTTTGCCTCAGGCCGAGTTGACTGCTGTTTCTCTGAGGTTTTTTTATGTCTCCCTTTTCTTTTCCCCTCATAGCAAAATGTGTCACAAAAAACATAGAGTCAACACATTGATAATCATGTTAATAATTTAATGCTCAAAGCAGAAAGCCACAAGCAAAGGCAGCTTTAATTTTCTCTGTTTAAACTACAAGTCAAGACATTGCACCAACTGGAAGGACTTCATCTCTGATTATTACAACATCTGGTTACCACAACAGATGCAGTATGATACTCATACTCTAATATGAAGGAAAAACATCCCCAAGTCACACATTCATTTTCATATTGTTATATTCTGGTTTTTAAGCTTCAATATAAATAAAGTATTTATTGGTTAATGAAAGTAGTAAAATCAGTCGAATGAGTATAGTCCATTTTAGACTTTCATCATAAGGGACAACCAGCAGAATAAAACGGGGTCGACAGGTTTATAGAAGTTTTAAACACCATTTTTTATGGACATATGATCAAATTTAAAACATTACATTTACAAAAAAAAAAAAATGTGACCACGTTGCACATCATTCTGTCCAAATAGTTAAACTGAAAGTGAGGACAAATAAAGTCTGTGGATAAACATTGGACTTTTTTGTCATAGGCATGCACTTTATGCATGCACAAATGGAACAGACAAGCCCAATAGCAGGTGAAGAGAGTGTTTTAATAAGTGAAGAATCAAACATACAGCAATTATCCAACATAGGCTTCCAAGAAACAGTTCCCAGCACCTGTCAGAAACTAACAGAAGAGAGGGGAAGTGGCTACCAGAGGCAGAAGGCACAGATAATGTACGGAAAGCCAAAGGTAGCATAAAACACAGATGATAAAGAACCGGAGCCCGCCATGAAGCCTGAACTGGGAACTCTCCAGCTTGGCTCATGACAGAGCTCCCCTCTCAAGGAGTGGACACCAGACACCCATGGTAATATCCAAAGAAAAGAAAAAGCCCTGCCCCCCCAACTCCAACAGGAACAACAACACGCACCAGGATGGGAGGTAGAGGTAGGGGGAACAGGAATGGAGGGAACACAATTCCCCACCTAGGGTCCACAATTACCCCCCCCCCCCTTCCCAAGTCCAAAGACGTGGAAGATTGGGAGGCCGCCCAGAGAGCCAGGTCCAACAGGCAGTTTGGGGAGTAGAGTCCAGTGGCCTGCCAGAAAACACGAACCATCCGGCCCAGAGACTCAGTCCCTCAGGCGGTCCCCCACACAGTAAAGCCACCGAGACCAGCAGGATAAAGCAGGAAGCAGCCTGCTCACCGGAAGGCTCACTGGAAGGACCAGACCATAGGGAGGGAACCTCCACGGCATTAGACAGGGAGGTGGAGGGGGCCATGGTGTCCTCCAGCAGATCCACCGCATCCTTGGTAATCCCAGCTTGGGACACAGCTGCATCCGCGGTGGATCCCAACCAGGCCAGCTCCGCTGTACCCTTGGTGGACCCCAAACGGGCCGGCTCCGCTGCACCCGCGGTGGACCCAACCAGGCCGGCTCCGCTGCACCCGCGGTGACCTCTGGCTGAGGCTCCGCTGCACCTGTGGTGACCTCCGTCTGAGGCTCCGCTGCACCCGCGGTGACCTCCGGCTGAGGCTCCGCTGCACCCGCGGTGACCTCCGGCTGAGGTTCTGCAGCATCCTTGAGCAACCAACCTGGATCATCGGCGGCTCCAGGTGTAGTTGACCACTCTCTGGCGACCCTGAGAGGAAGCTCAGAGACAGGGGAGAGAAAGACGTGGTCAGGGTCGCCAGCAGCGGCAGAGCCCAGCAGGGTAAGCCTGGGTGCAGCGACGAGCTGCCCCTGGCTCTCCTCACCTTGAGTCAGGAAAAATGTCTCACAAACTGGCAGAAAAGAAGCTGTACAGCGTACTTGCCTGCACTCAGGCTCCACCACCGTCCAGGACTCCGGCGTTCCAGGAAGCGCTGGCCCCTCAGGTTGGGAAGACGCTGCATCCACGGAGGTCTTCGATTGGGACAGAACCCTTGCATCAACCTCCACCAGGGAAGCTGGACTGTTGTCGACTCCGGCGGGTTGGACCGGATCAATGGAGACCCCTGGCAGTGGTGGGTCCCCCTGGCAACCCTAGGAGGATGCTCAGGAATGGCAACAGATGGAAAGTGGTTAGGTTCACCGGCAGCGGCGGAGCCCGGTGAGTAGGGTTCAGGTGCAGCTGAAAGCTGCCCCCGAGTCTCCTCCCCAAGAGCCAGACAAGTTTGCTCTAATTCAGGAGAAAGAGAAACAAACGAGAGCACTTACCTGTACTCGGGCTCCACCGCCATCCAGGACTCCGTCGCTGACATCCTAGGTCCAGCCTCCAGAAGACCCAGCTCGGCGATTGGCTCTGCTACAATGGCTCGCGCAGCAGGCGGGATGGTGGCTGCAGTCTTGGGGCCCCCAGGCAATCTCCCCCACGTTGATGACTCATCTGATGTGGCGGCTGAGGGGTGCCCCACTGCCGACCCTGGCACCAGATCCTCCAGGGCCTTAGACCTCTCCTCCATCTGGAGACTTGGCTCGGGAATCGGCGAGCTCACGGGAGCACACAGAGGAGACACGGAGAGGATCGGTGAGGAGTTATAACATGCCGCTGACACAGAGAGCTCAGGGGACTGCAGAACCTGAGTCTCTTGGCCAGGGAACAGGCAAAATTGTTCATTAATAATAGAAAAATGAGAAGGAACTTGTCTGTTCTCCTGGTGTTCGATGTCTGCAGTGGCATCAGAAGCTCTTTTATCTCCCTCCGTGTCCACGGCGGCCCTGGGCTCCTCTATATGCAGAGAAGAAACCTCCAAAACAGGCACAGAAGGAGAAGAATTTGGGGGAAAAAACTGCAGCCCCTTCATTGGCGGAAGTAAAAGTTGTGGAGGATATGGTTGCAGGTGACACCTTGGGAGAAACCAGCGGCTCCGCAGCAGGATTCTCCTCTGGTGAAGGAGGGGTTGCTGACTGGATGATGATGGACTCATTTGGGCGAGACCTCTGGGAACGGCGACGACGTGGGAAAGCAGATGGTTCCTTGACCAGCGCGCGTTTGGGCTCCACCTCCCTCGGGGAACGATCCTCCATCGCCCAAAGAACTCCCTCCGGCAACAGCGGGAACTCAGGGAAACAGGAGAGACAGGTGGAAGCGTGGTGGCAGCAAGTAACAGCTCATCAGGAATCAGACAAGCGGTTTCAGGTGAGAGTAGAAGTGATTGAACAAGCACTTGCCTGAATTCCTGGGAGGTGATGACTTCCGCTGTTTCCCCGAGGTCAAATTCGTCATAGTGGTGAGGAGGCTCAGGGATTGGAGCACGCTCGACCATGGGCTGGAGCTCCAGCTCCCTCGGAGAATATTCCCCCAACTCTGATGCCAAATCCGGGAGGAGCCACGGCTTCACCTCCAAAAGGAGATCCTTCTCCGCCCGCAACACCTTCCTGCATTCCTCCATCTCCTCAGCAGACGAAGCGGGCCATGATTCTGAAGAAGGAAGCTGAACTGTCGCAGGCGAAGCTGGGGACTTCCTAAGGCGCACGCGCCTCTTCTTAATATGGACCGGCTCCAGCATCGAAACATCCTCCATCAACAGGGAGTTGATGAGGCTGAGCACGTCAGTAGCCTCCGAGTGACTCTGTAGGCCAGGGTTCGTCTTCATTACCCAAGCTGTGTGGACCTGGTTCTTCCGGACCATCCCCGGAGAGGGAGAGGCCTGCACCTGTGCCAAAAGATCCTTCAGGAGGGACATCGCCAGCCGCTCCAACCCATCCATGATTGCATAAAGACGCAGGTAGGTGAAAAACACAGACAGATGAAAGAACACAACTTGCTGAGCTTTCACTGGACGGTGCATTCTGTCATAGGCGTGCCCTTTATGCACGCACAAATGGAACAGACAAGCCCAAAAGCAGGTGAAGAGAGTATTTTAATAAGTGAGGAATCAAAAATACAGCAATTATCCAACATAGGAGTCCAAGAAACAGTTCGCAGCACAGCAGGTTAACACAGCTCAGCTCAGGTTAGGACTTAGGGAAAGGCAGTTCACATAAGCCCCCAGGGAGACACTGGCTGCTGGGGGAAACCAGAAATGTGAACCAGGAAGCAGGACTTACTGTACGTGGAAGTGTTGGAGCACAGCTGGGCTCTGGGACAAAACAACAGTAACCGTAGTTCAAAGGGAAAAGTCCGAACACCAGGAGCAGGCAGAGCAGAACACCTACTGTGTGCAGGGAGCAGACAATACAATGCACCGGCAATACACAGGAGTAAGGACAGGGCTTAAGTACACTAGCCCTGATCATCACAATGATTGCCGGTGCGAGAAAATGATTGTAGAGCGGATGGAAAGCAGGTGTGGATGATAAGCGTGAGTAAGAGTGAGAGAGTGTGTGAATGTGTGAACCTGTGCAGGGAAATTACAGATTGGAATCACCTGTCAGAAATGGACAGAAGAGAGGGGGAGTGGCTACCAGAGGCAGAAGGCGCAGATAAGGTATGGAAAGCCAAAGGTAGCATAAAAAACAGATGATAAAGAACTGGAGCCCGCCATGAAGCCTGAGCTGGGAAACCTCCAGCTCGGGTCATGACATTTTTATTTCAAAATTTCTCAATATTGCAGATTTTTGTGAGGATTTTCAGGTATCTGATTGTCATTGCAGTGACCAAAAATAAAAAAGCAAAAAACAATTGAATTCATTACATTCTAAAAAAAAAAGAAAAAAGTAGAGATTACAATTTAGATAAATAAGTTACTATTCATACTCATTCAGTGATTGTTTGAAAGGCCCCTAGAAAAGCACAGTCAGAACCCAGCCACAGAGGGTTCACAAGCCAGTGTACTCCAAGTGCTGGTCCCAAGCCCGGGTAAATGAGGAGGGTTGTGGCAGGAAGGGCATCTGATGTAAAATCTTTGCCAAATCAAACATGTGGATATGACGAATAAGACTTTAATACCAGATTGGTCGAGGCCAGGGTTAACAACGACCAGCACCAGTGCTGTTAACCAACAAGGCGCCAGCAGAAATTGGGCTACTGTTGGTCAATGATTGAGGAGGAGAGGGGGAAGGTGTGTTAGGAGGGAGAGAGCGAAAAGGAAAGGTAGACATGTGGAGGTGAGAGTAGGGACTTTAAATGTAGGGAATATGAGTGGTAAAGGCAGAGATTTGGCTGATATGATGGAGAGAAGAAAGGTAGATATACTGTGTTCAAGAAACCAGATGGAAGTGGAAAAAAGCTAGAAGGATTGGAGGTGGATTTAAACTGTTCTACCGTGGTGTAGATGGGAAGAGAAATGGAGTAGGAGTAATCTTTAAGGAAGAGTATGTGAAGAGTGTTCAGGAAGTAAAGAGGGAGTCAGACAGAATCATGAGTTTGAAGCTAGAAGTCGAAGGTCTGATGTTGAATGTTGTCAGTTCGTATGCCTCACAAGTTGGATGTCAGGTAGAAAAGAAAGAGGAATTCTGGAGTAAGTTGGATGAAGTAGTAGAGAGTGTTCCCAGGGGATAGAGGGTGGTGATTGGAGCAGACTTTAATGGGCATGTAGGTGAAGGGAACAGAGGTGATGAAGAGTTTCTGGGTAGGTATGGTTTTAAGGTGAGAAATGTGGAAGGACAGATGGTTGTGGATTTTGCAAAGAGGATGAAAATGGCTGTGGTGAACACATACTTCAAGAAGAGAGAGGAACATAGGGTGACTTACAAGAGTGGAGGCAGGTGCACACAGAGGGACTACATCTTATGCAGAAGGAGAAACCTGAAAGAGATAGGAGACTGCAAAGTGATAGCAGGGGAGAAGGTAGCTAGGCAGCATCAAATGGTAGTCTGTAGGATGACTTACGGATGCAAGAAGAGGAAAACAGTGAAGGCAGAGCCAAAGATTAAGTGGGGGAAGTTACAGAAGGAAGAAGGTCTCACAGAGTTCAGGAAGGAGTTGATACAGGCTCTAGGTGGTAGAGAAGAATTACCACATGAATGGGAAAGTACAGCAAAGGCACTGAGGGAAATAGGTAGAAAGGTATGTGGTGTATCCTCTGGACAGAGAAAGAAAGACAAGGAGACTTGGTGGTGAAATGAAGAGGTACAAGAAAGAATTCAAAGGAAGAAGTTAGCAAATAAAAAGCGGGATAGTCAGGGAGATGATGAAAGTAGACAGGAGGATTTGAAATCTAGGCGCATGGCAAAGAGAGAGGTGGCAAAGGCAAAGGCAAAGGAAAAGGCATATAGTGAGTTGTATGAGAGGCTGGACAGTAAGGAAGGAGAATAAGACTTGTATCAACTGACTAGACAGAGAGATCGAGCTGGAAAGGATGTGAAGCAAGTTAGATTGATTAAGGGCAGAAATGGTAATATACTAACAAGTGACATAATGTGCTATAATGTGCTGAGAAGGTGGACGGAGTACTTTGAGGAGCTGATGAATGAAGAAAATAAGAGGGAAAAGAGGGATGATTGAAGGGAAAGATGGTGAGCAAGGGAGTCCTGAGGTTTAGCAAGGAATAAATGAGGGCTACTTTGAAGAGGATGAAGAATGGAAAGGTGGTTGGTCCAGACGATATACCTGTGGAGGTATGGAAATGTTTAGGGGAGATTGCAGTGGATCTTTTAACCAGATTGATTGACACAATTTTGGACAGTGAGAGGATTCCTGAGGAGTGGAGAAGAAGTGTTCTGGTAGCAATTTTCAAGAACAAAGGTGATGCCCAGAGCTGTAGTAGCTACAGAGGCGTAAAGTTGATCAGCCACACTATGAAGATATGGGAAAGAGTTGTTGATGCCAGGTTAAAATGAGAGGTGACAATCATTGAGCAGCACCATGGTTGCATGCCAAGAAATAGTACTACAGATGCAACGTTTGCTTTATGAGTGTTGATGGAGAAGAATAGAGATGGTCAGAAGGAGTTGCACTGTGTGTTTGTAGATCTAGAGAAAGCATATGGAATTTCTAAGGAAGGAAAATTCCATATAAGGAATTTCTTTTTATTAACTGCAAGCCATTTTATTCCCCGCGCGAGTTTGCCTCATTCATCCTCGCCGCTGTGTACGTCCCTCCCGACGCGGACACGCGCGAAGCACAGCACGTGCTCGCAGATCACATCCAACTTACGGAGCGGAACTTTCCAGACTCCCTGGTTATTGTGTTGGGCGATTTTAACCAGAGCAATCTGAGTCACGAGCTCCCCCGCTACAAACAGTTTATTAAATGTCCAACCAGAGGAAATAACACACTGGATCACTGTTACACCACAGTGAAAGACGCATATCGCGCTGTTCCCCGCGCTGCGCTGGGTCTATCTGATCACGTGATGGTCCACCTCATCCCCACATACAGACAAAGACTGAAACTCACTAAATCTGTTGTGACCACTACAAAGAAATTGACCAGTGAAGCTGGAGAGAAACTGAACACATGCATGGAAATAACTGACTGGGGCATGTTTAAAAGAGCCACACATGATCTTAATGAGTACACAGACACTGTGAACTCATATATCAACTTCTGTGAGGAGGACATTCTCCCATCGCGCACCAGGGTGAGATATTCTAATGACAAGCCCTGGTTCACAGCTAAGCTCAGACGGATCAGGAAAGAGAAGGAAGCAGCGTTGAAAAGTGGAGACAGGGACTGCTACAGAGAGGTCAAATATCGGTTTAACAGAGAGCTGAGGAGAGCTAAATCTGTGTATTCTGAGAAACTCCAGCAGCAGTTCACTGCTAATGACTCAGCTTCTGTGTGGAGAGGACTGAGGCAAATCACCAACTATCGGCCTCAGGCTTCTAAAGGTCAGGATGACAAAGCCCTTTGTCAAAAACTGTCCCAACATTACGCCCGTTTTGACACCTCGTCAGCTGTGTCCAACTCACCCACTCCACCCAGCTCCACTGCCTCCTCAGCCCCTAATTCATCAAAAGCGCCCCCCCCCTCCTCCTCCTCCTCCCCCCCTCCCCTTGTCATCAGTGAGCAGGATGTGCACAGACAGTTCTCCAGACTGAACCCGCGCAAGGCCCCCGGGCCGGACGGTGTGTCTCCCTCCACCCTGAGACACTGTGCGAAAGAGCTGGCTCCTGTCTTCACAGACATTTTTAACACCTCCCTTAAGCAATGTCACGTGCCGACCTGCCTCAAATCCTCCACCATCATCCCTATCCCCAAGAAGCCACGGATTGCTGGACTTAACGACTTCAGACCTGTAGCGCTCACCTCTGTAGTCATGAAGTCCTTTGAGCGCCTGGTCCTGTCTCACCTCAAGTCCATCACCACACCCCTCCTAGACCCGCTGCAGTTTGCCTACCGTGCTAACAGGTCTGTGGATGACGCAGTCAACCTGGCCCTCCACTCCATCCTGCAGCACCTGGACTCCCCGGGAACCTACGCCAGGATTCTGTTTGTGGACTTCAGCTCCGCATTCAACACCATCCGCCCCGATCTGCTCCAGGACAAGCTGTCCCTGCTCAACGTGCCTGACTCCCTCTGCAGGTGGATCATCGACTTCCTGACGGACCGGAGACAGCATGTGCGGCTGGGGAAGTCTGTCTCAGACTCTGTTAGCATCAGCATTGGATCACCCCAGGGCTGTGTACTTTCCCCCCTACTCTTCTCCCTTTATACCAACTCCTACACCTCCTCCCACCAGTCTGTTAAGCTGATTAAGTTTGTGGACGACACCACCCTCATTGGGCTCATCTCCAACGGCGACGAGTCCGCCTACAGGGAAGAGGTGGCCCAGCTGGTGTCCTGGTGCAGCCACAACAACCTGCAGCTGAATGCTCTGAAGACAGCGGAGATGATTGTGGACTTCAGGAAAGTCACAACCCCCCTGCCCCCCCTCACCATCACAGGCTCTCCCATCACCATTGCAGATTCCTTCCGCTTCTTGGGCACCACCATCACCCGAGACCTCAAATGGGAGCCAACCATCAGCTCCCTCATCAAAAAGGCCCAGCAGAGGATGTTCTTTCTGCGGCAGCTGAGGAAGCTCAAGCTACCCACCAAGATGTTAGTGCAGTTCTACACGGCCATCATCGAGTCCATCCTCACCTCCTCCATAACTGTGTGGTATGCAGGAGCCACTGCCAGGGACAGACTAAGGCTGCAGTGCGTCGTGCGCACTGCTGAGAAGGTGATAGGCTGCGAGCTCCCATCTCTCCAGGACCTGTACATCTCCAGGACCCGGAGGCGTGCTGGCCGGATCATAGCCGATCCTTCACATCCTGGTCACGTACTGTTTGCTCCCATCCCCTCAGGTAGAAGACTTCGGTCCATTCGGACTAAAACCTCCCGGCACATGAACAGCTTTTTCCCCTCTGCCATCAGACTGCTGAACATTAAGTGACTCTTTGACTCTCGTGCACTATGTACAGCAGCTCAACCAGACTCACGTCATTCATCACTGTTTTCTGTTGCATTATCGACTGCACTATGTGGTACTTCACTTGCTAATTTTTTAAAACTGCCTTGACTAGTACTACTCATTATTACTAGTATTGTTATTATTATTATTATCATTATTACTTATTATTACTTATTTTTCTACACTTATTGCACGTTTTCAGTCCTTTAGTTTTTTAGTTTATCTCTTTTTCTCATCATGTTTTTAATGTTGCAGCATGGCATTGAGACAAATTCCTAGTTTGTGTACTACATGAACAATGGCAATAAATCTGATTCTGATTCTGATATGATAGGGTGCAAAGAAAGGAAGTGTGGTACTTTATGAGAAAGTCAGGAGTGGCAGAGAAGCATGTGAGGGTGGTGCAGGACATGAATGAGGACAGCAAGACCGTAGTGAGGTGCATTGTAGGAGAGACAGATGAATTCAAGGTGTGGGTGGGGTTACATCAGAGATCAGCTCAGAGCCCCTTCTTGTTTGCCATGGTGATGGACAGGCTGACAGATGATGTCAGGCAGGAGTCTCCATGGACCATGATGTTTTCAGACGACACTGATCTGTAGTGAGAGTAGGGAGCAGGTGGAAGAGAACCTTGAGAGGTGGAGTTATGCTCTGGAGAGAAGAGGAATGAAAGTCAGTAGAAGAAAGTCAGAATACATGAGTGTGAATAAGAGGGAGGCAGGTGGAACGGTGAAGACACAAGAAATAGCAGTAGTGAAAGTAGATGAGTTTCAATATCTGGGGTCAGCCATCCAAAGCAATGGAAAATTCACAAGAGATGAAGAAGAGAGTGTAGGCAATGGTGGAGTGGGTGGAGATAAGTATCAGGGGTGATTTATGACAGAAAGATAGCAGCAAGAGTGAAAGGGAAGATTTACAAGATGCTAGTGAGACCTCCTATGATGTATGGTTTGTAGACAGAGGCGCTGACAAAAAGACATGATGTAGCGCTGAAGGTGGCAGAGTTGAAGATGCTAAGATTCTCATTGGGAGTGACTAGCAGAGACAGGTATATCAGAGGAACAGCTCAGGTAGAGTAGTTTGGAGACAAAGTAAGAGAGGCAAGGCTGAGATGGCTTGGACATGTGCAGAGGAGGGATACTGGACAAGGGATGTTGAAAATGTTAAAGATGGAGGTGCCAGGTAGGAGGAAAGAGGAAGAACACAGAGAACACTGATGGATGTAGTGAAGGAGGACATGGAGAGGGTTGGTGTTAGAGAGGAAGATGTAAGGATAGGGTAAGATGAAGGCAGATGATCCGCTATGGCAACCCCTAAAGACAGCAGCCATAATAAGAAGAAAACAGATGATAATTTAGATAAGTGAGTTACTACTCATAGTCCTTCAGTGTTTTTTTGATAGGCCCGTGGAAAAGCAGAGTCAGAAATGAATGAACACAGAGAGCTGTTAAACCAACAAAACAGCAAAAACAATCTCAAAAATTATACCTATAACAATACACAGAAAATCACTACAATAGCTTATGTTAACTAATTTTATATACTGGTGTATACACTTTTCATAGGGTGTGGCAGAAGAGGTGAAAGCACCCATGGCTGTCATGAATCGCTCCTGCGGGGAGAGAGGGAGACCCAAGAGGTGGACTGCAGTTTGTGGTATTAAGGAAACACAAATTCAAACAGTACACCAACATAAACTTATGAAGAGACAAAAACGAGTAGAGAACAGGATGGCGTTAGAACAGGGAACGGGTTCTAATGGAGAAGGAAATAATGATGATGAGACTCTGACAAGGGGTGAATGAAAAGGCACCTCTTAAATAAGGTAGTAAATCAATCATAACAAATGATACCAGGTGTGAATCACATGACTGGGCAGGAGGTGACAGTGATACAAACTGAGATTGGCTGTGAGTAATGAGAGGGGAGGAGACGGGACTGACAGCTTGATGGGATCACTGCCCACTACAGAGCAAAACTCGGAAGTGCCACTGAGAGCTACAATCCTGTAGAGAGACAGAGAACACAAATTTAATTCCTATGCTCAGATCATGACAACGGCAGCCCATACAAATTAATAAATTAATTAATCAATCAATCCAGTTAAATGAACAGAAAATATTAAGTTTTCTCTCTTATTTGAGTCATTAATGAATGATGTTTGCATTTATTTCCATAGTTATAAAACAATACAGATGGGATCATTTTTCAAAACTTAAAATTTCTTCCCTTCTATAACTGACACAAGTATAGATATACTGTAATAAAACAGTAGTTATATTTGTTGTTGCAAATGAGAAAAGAGAGAATTTCTATCTTAATAAGAACCAATGCATTTTTTCTCAATAGCTGCAAAATAAAAAGCCACTAATGAAGTTGGTATATGTGAAGTCGGCAGATAATTTGAATCATAATAATATTACTAATTTATTTTCATCCATTTTCTTTATGTTTTTGTTATTTTCTTTAGGCATGAATACTGTTAAAGAAGTGCTGACACCCAGAGTTAAGTAGTACTAAAACTGAACAAGATTTGTAAGAGTCGAGAGTGGGAATCTCTTACCGTTGTTGCTCCAGCCACTTGACTCATGCCTCTACAGACAAAATGGATCAGAAAAAAGCTGCCATAGCAACAGGGAGCCAGCCACCTCTTCCCCATGAAACCCCCGGGACCAAGATAGTAACAGATGAGGAGGGGGGTTACTTTGAAAAAGAAGACAGCATGGAAGGGAAAATTTTAATGAAAAAGTTTTTAATTGCCTCATATGTTTGAGGAGATTTTTTGAGTATTTTTGAAAGAATTAACCTGAAGTACTGTCACTCCTTAATGCATATTATGAAGAAGAGGTGCACAGAATAAGGAGGAGCAGAAGCCTGGAACTGTGAGGAAGGCCATGAGGAAAAAAAAAATAATAGCTGGACTGAGGAGCAGACAGTTGAAGTTGGGTGGAAAAATGTCTCTCATGTGTCCTAGCTGCTCCTCATGGACAGTGATAATGAAGCAAGATGCTATCTAATTATATCTCGCTTACCAAATCGATCTGAGCCAAAACCAACAGCAAGTGCAACAGGCAAGAAATCTATTCCCAGCACTGTGTGCTGCATAAAGGAATCACAGAGCAAAATTGAAATCATCAATGACCGTCAGAGAAAGCGGATGGCAGAGCAGCTACTGGCATCCCTGTAGTGATGAGAGTCTAAGCCACACATCTGCTAGACACCAGTCTTATAAAAAAAAAAAAAAAAAATGGAAGCACTCCCAGTTCCTAAGACAGAGAGGATTTGAGCACAGTAGAAAAACAAAACCACTGCTAATCCATTACCTCACCACAAGTTTCTCAGCACACTACTTTCTTTGGAAGTCTAAAGGACAAACACTAAGCGTCTTCATTTTTTGTACTTTGTAAAGAAAAGCTTTCAAATTATTAAAGGTGCAATATAAAGGATTCTGACCTCCTGGCCAGTAGGTGTTGCACATGCTGTTGACTCACTAAAATCTTGTACCGGTTGCCAGGTAGAGAGATAAACAGCACTTCCTGGAGGCTAACATCACTATACTGCAGACTGCTAACATCTCAGACTTTTGGTTATTATGAGCCAGACAGCATGTCAAGCAAGGACTCTTGTGGTATAGAATCGTGAATTTAACATAATCCTCGCTGATGCGCATCTCTGGTAAACCTTTTTTAAAGTAAAGCTAATGTAGCACAGCTGTGATCAAACCGGATAGCTCTCTAGTTTTGACAATGTAATTATGGCAACACTGTAGATCAGATTGTAAAGACTTTGACTGCTGTTAGCTGTTCTGTGGTTTTTGTAAATATGCTGAATCACACTTTTATGGTCTGTTAAAGTTCATCCGTTTTAGCTATGCATGCTTAAAAAAAAACAACAACAAAAGAAAACACTGTTGTTATTAAGCTCCAGCAGTTATTTATGTCAGTTCCAGTTAATTTTAGGTTGTAAATGTGTTTTGTTTTTGTTGTTTTAAAATATATAAATAAATGCTGTGAAGCATTGGATGCCTAAATTCATTTGTGCCCTTTCAGTTACTGTCGAATATGAAATCTATTGTTTATTCAGTGTGACAGATTCACAAAATAATGGTTTACCTCACCTCAGCAAACTAAAGTATTTTCAACCTTTTTATAATGTAGTGATGAACAAGAACCTAAAATACACTTGTCATGGCTCCATCTGGGCCGTCATCTGCTACAGCTGCACGCACACCTGCTGCCAGTCTCCAGCGGGCTTTATAACCGGTCCTGCCTGTGACTCGGCGCGGAGCCGTCTGTCATTCTCCTACAGACATGCCTCACGTCAACAGCCAAATCCCTGGCCTCTTCATCTGAGATCCTAATCTCCTCCTCGCTTCAAGTAAGCTTAATATTACTCACCTTTGTCAGTCATCTTCCCCTGTGCACAGGTGGATTCCTCCGGTGGCAGAATAAACTCCTCCTGGCTGCGGTTCAAGCCTCCATCTCCGCTACAAGGCTACCTGCTCTACTCTCGGCATGGACCCAGAACGCTGTCTCCCTGGCCACAGCCCTTAGGCCAACCTGAGCGTCCCCACATCCATCTGCAAAGTAAGCTTCTGTTATCATCAAGCTCTGTGCTCAGTGGACTGTGCTAACATCTGTGCTCTGTCATTGTAGGGTTACCAGGCTGAACGGCGTTCTGCTCTCCCCCGGGCGCATTTCCTGTACAGCCCTTCATCACCACACACACAACACACACTGTACATACACGCACCCATACACCCACTGTTAACAATAAAAGGATAATTGTATTCACTCGAGTCTGAGCTTTTGTTCCCTGGGTCTGATAATTATGTCAGTACAGCTCCGTCAGAGTGACCCAGCGAACAGCGTGCTAGCACGCCAAGTTAACAACTTAGAGGCTTGGGTGGATCGACTAGCTTACCAGCAACAGGTAATCCTTAGCCAGCTAGCACAGATCAACAGCCGGCTGGATCGTCTGGATGGGTAACTGACGTTTCCTCCGGCCTCCGGGAGTATGCCAGCTCCCGTTAGCTCTCCTCCTAGGCAGGCTAGTCAGGTCCCCTTGGCCCGGCTTACACCGGTTCCCACGCCCGCTCACTTCAGCGGCAAGCTCGGGGAGGCCCGTGGGTTCATTCTCCAATGTGAGACGGTCTTCCAGCGGGTTCTGGGGAATTTTCCCACAGATCATAGCCGAATAGGCTACGTGGCTTACCTGTTAGAGGGCAGAGCGCTAGCTTGGGCATATGCCGTAATGGCCAAACCTAGCTATGCTAGCCTAACCTACCAGCAGTTCATCTCTGATTTCCACGAGGTATTCGACCATTCCGACCGTGATAGTGTGCTCACCACTCGGCTGCTAAATCTTCGACAGGGGGGCAGGTCCGTCGCGGACTATGCTGTCGATTTCCGGGTGGTGGCAGCGGAGGTCGGCTGGGAGGATGCCTCGCTCTGTAGTATATTCATTCGGAGCTTAAACCCTAGCCTGCTGGACGAGCTAGCCCACCTAGATAAGCCAGAGAGACTCACAGAGCTAATTTCTTTAGCTGTCAATTTGGATAACAGGCTGAGGGAGCGGGCAGCCAAGCGAAGAGCTTCCGGTCGCTCAGGCGCCCAGTTTCATCGCTCCTCTCAGTCGTCTCAGTTGGCCCTGCCTTCATCTGAGGCTCTAGACGGGTAGGAAGCTATGGTAGTCGGGCGCTCCGAGATCTCCTTAGCTGAAAAGCAGCGCCGCAGGGAGCTAGGATTATGTATGTACTGCGGTAGTGATGAGCTTGAGGTTGAGAGTTGCCCCGTTAAGCCAAAAGAGGGGATCCATGCGTCGCAGTTGGGGGACTCACGGATTCGTCTCGGCCTAATCCCCTCACTAAATGTCTCTTACCTATCAGATTTATTTACAAACAGACTGAATATGCCACACATGCACTGATTGACTCGGGGGCTGAGCAGAGCTTCATATCGGGGGACCTGGCAACCCAACTGGGGCTTCCCTGCCATCCACTCCAGTCTCCCCTTAAGCTTGTTGCCTTATCTAAAGCCCCTCTGGCAACGGTCTCCCAACAGACTGCCCCGGTTTCAGTCATCGTCTCCGGCAACCATCGGGAGGACCTGCTCTTGTTGGTGTTGCCCTCTTCTACATCTCCAGTCATTCTGGGCTACCCCTGGCTCCGGCTCCACAATCCCTCCTTTGAGTGGCAAACAGGGAGTATCATTTTGTGGAGTTCGTTCTGCCTCGGTGCTTGCTTGCAGTCCGCAGCATGCGCCACGTCAGTGTCTCTGGCCCCTCACGCCCCTCCTCCTCCTGACTTGTCCAAGGTGCCGTCTGAATACCACAACCTGGGGTCGGTATTTAGTAAGTCGCAGGCGCTGTCTCTTCCCCCCCCCCCCACTGCCCTTATGACTGTGCCATCAATCTCCAGGCTGGTGCTCCGCTGCCGTTGAGTCGCCTCTACAGCCTTTCGGCTCCAGAGCGGGAGGCGATGGATACTTACATCAAGGAGTCGCTCAGCTTGGGCATCATTCGGCCGTCTTCTTCGGCGGTGGGGGTGGGATTCTTCTTCGTGGGTAAGAAGGATGGCTCCCTGCGGCCACGTATCGACTTCAGGGGTCTCAATGACATCACAGTGAAAGACAAATACACCCTCCCTCTTATGGACACAGCGTTTGACTCCCTCCAGGGGGCCTCCTGGTTCACCAAGCTCAACCTCCACAACGCATACCACCTCGTGCGGATCAAGGAGGGGGACGAGTCTAAGACGGGATTCCGGACCCCAAGCGGCCACTTCGAGTACCTCATGATGCCGTTTGGGTTGACCAACACTCCGGCCATCTTCCAGCGCCTCATCAATGACGTTCTCCGGGACTTTCTCGGCTCCTTCGTCTTCGTGTACCTGGATGATATCCTCATCTTCTCTCAGTCACTGGATGAACATCGGGTCCATGTGAGACGGGTCCTCCAATGGCTCCTGGAGAACAAATTGTTTGTTAAGGCCGAGAAGTGTGAGTTCCACGCCAACACAACCTCGTTTCTTGGTTTTATTATCTCCCACAACCAGATTCTCCCCGACCCTGAGAAGGTCAAGGCAGTGGTGGATTGCCCCCCCGTCGAGGAAGCAACTCCAGCAGTTCCTAGGGTTCGCCAATTTTTACCGCCGTTTTGTGCCCAACTACAGCGTAATCGCTCTCCCCTTGACCCGTCTCACGTCCCCCAAGGTGACCTTCCAGTGGATGGAGGAGGCTGCAGCGGCATTCTTCACCCTCAAGGGGGAGTTCTCGTCCTCCCGTGTCCTGACGCAGGTGGATCCTTCCCTTCAGCGCCTGGTCGAGGTGGACGCTTCTGATTCTGGGGTGGGGGCAGTTTTCTCCCAGCGCTCTCCCATGGATGGGGTGGTCCACCCCTGCGCAGTCTTCTCATGTCGTCTGTGCCCGGCGGAGAGAAACTACGACATCGGTGACAGGGAGCTCCTGGCGGTGAAGCTCGCCCTGGAGGAGTGGCGTTACTGGTTGGAGGGGGCCGCCCAACCCTTCGTAGTATGGACTGATCATAAAAATTTAGAATACCTGAGGACCGCCAAGTGGCTGAACTCCTGTCAGGCCCGTTGGTCGCTATTTTTTGGGCGCTTCAACTTTACGGTCACCTATCGCCCTGGGGCTAAGAACGCCAAACTGGACGCCCTCTCCAGGCAGTTTGCTGTAGATGTGGCTGAGGGACATGAACACACCATCCTCCCAGCTTTGTGTGTCGTCGGCGCCCTCTCGTGGGACATCAGGGAGAGAGTCTTGAAGGCGCAGGAGGCTGAGCCTGATCCGGGGGGAGAACCCGCGGAGCGGCTGTTTGTTCCCACATCAACTCGGGGCGAGGTGATCCATTGGGCCCACTCCTCCAAGTTTTCGTGCCATCCAGGGGTGACTCACACGGTGGAGCTCCTGCAGAGATCGTTCTGGTGGCCGGGGCTCCGGAAGGATGTCATCACCTATGTCCGCGCCTGTGCTCAGTACGCCACTGGGAAGACATCTTCCTCTTCGCCGGCCGGTCTCCTTCGCCTGTTGCCAGTCCCCAGCAGACCTTGGTCCCACATAGCACTGGACTTCGTGACTGGACTCCCTTCCTCCAACCACTTCACCGCAGTCCTCACCATCGTGGATCAGTTTTCCAAGGCCGCCCACTTTGTTCCACTCCAGGGGCTTCCTACGGCATGAGAGATGGCGAACCTACTGGTGCAGCACGTCGTACACCTCCATGGGATCCCCAACAACACTGCTTCCGATCGTGGGCCCCAGTTCATGTCCCAGGTTTGGAAGGCGTTCTGCAATGCACTAGGGGCAACGGTGAGCTTGTCTTCCGTTTACCATCCGCAGAGCAACGGGCAGTGCGAGCGGGCCAATCAGGAGCTGGAGGCCGCTCTGCATTGTGTCATCGCCTCCAGTCCGTCGTCCTGGAGCAGCCACCTCCCCTGGATCGAGTATGCCCATAACTCAACTGTTTCCTCGGCGATCAGCATGTCTCCCTTCAGGGCCTCTTTGGGTTACGATCCCCCACTTTTTCCCAAGGAGGAGAAGGAAGTGGTGGTGCCATCTGTCCACGCTCACTTGAGGCGCTGTCGCCGGCTCTGGGCTGCCACCCACAGAGCCCTCCTTCGCACGGCTGAGCGCAACACCAGGACGGCTAATCGCCGCAGGAGACCGGCTCCCCAGTACCAGGTGGGTCAGCAGGTATGGCTGTCTACTCAGCACATTGCATTGAAAGCTGAAAAACGGAAGCTGGCCCAACGCTTCATTGGCCCCTTCCCTATTGTACGCATTATTAACCCTGTGGCTGTACGCCTGACTTCCCCCCCCCCCTCCGTATCTGTCCCACATTCCATGTCTCCCAGGTGAAGCCCGTCTGTTCCAGCCCCCTCTGTCCCCCTCCCAAGACTCCACTTCCACCAGTGTTGATTGACGGCGACCCGGCTTGGAGAGTCAATGCCATCCTGGATGTCCGCCGTTGGGGTCACGGTCTGCAGTACCTGGTGGACTGGGAGGGGTATGGCCCCGAGTGGAGGTCCTGGGTACGTCCGTCATACGTGCTAGACGAGCATCTCATCAGGGACTTCCACTGGACGCACCCGGGTAGGTGGGTTGGGTACCAGGATGCACCTCTCGGGGGGGGAGTACTGTCATGGCTCCCTCTGGGCCATCATCTGCTACAGCTGCGCGCACACCTGCTGCCAATCTTCAGTGGGCTTTATAACCGGTCCTGCCTGTGACTCGGCACGGAGCCGTCTGTCATTCTCCTACAGATACGCCTCACGTCAACAGCCAAATCCCTGGCCTCTTCGTCTGAGATCCTAATCTCCTCCTCGCTTCAAGTAAGCTTAATATTACTCACCTTTGTCAGTCGTCTTCCCCTGTGCACAGGTGGATTCCTCCGGCGGTGGAATCAACTCCTCCTGGCGGCGGTTCAAGCCTCCATCTCCGCTACAGGGCTACCTGCCCTATTCTCGGCACGGACCCAGAATGCTGTCTCCCTGGCCGCAGCCCTTAGGCCAACCTGAGGGTCCCCACGTCCATCTGCAAAGTAAGCTTCTGTTATCATCAAGCTCTGTGCTCAGTGGACTGTGCTAACATCTGTGCTCTGTCATTATAGGGTTGCCAGGCTGAACAGCGTTCTGCTCTCCCCCGGGTGCATTTCCTGTACAGCCCTTCATCACCATGCACACAACACACACTGTACATACACGCACCCATACGCCCACTGTTAACAATTAAAGGATAATTGTATTCACTCGAGTCTGAGCTTTTGTTCCCTTGGTCTTATAATTACTGTATGTCAACACTGCACATATTAGATATATACATAACGCTGTAATCAATAATCCTTAATGAAGTTGGAAATAATTTATGGTGGAATAATAATAATCTTTTTTTTCAAATAATATTGTGTAAAAAGAGTACTGCATCTCCAAAAATGAGCACATCACCATTCAGATCTATATCAAACAGCTCAGACATATTCATCCAAATATAAAAAAAAAATAATCTTAAAATGGCAAAATGTATATGAGATTATTGTAAAATATGAAAGTTTTACTTTTTAGATATGAGTTATTTCTAAAAAGTAAATTCACCACAACATTCAACTTTTGGAGGTGGATGAGTAGAATGTGAAAGAAAACTAACCTCAAATCTAGTCAGTCAAAATATAACAAACTGGAATTTATGTGGGGGGTGTCACGGCTGGCCCTCACGAGCCAGCATAAGACGCCACAATCCAGCAAGTTGCAATTCAGTTCTTTATTTGTGTTGTACAGGGCTTGGGTGTACAAAACAGCTAGCCACCTAGGCTTCGTACACAACAATAACAAGAACACACAAAAGGAGTAGGCGGCTGAGACGAGGGGCTCTCGTTCACCGCAAAGACAAGGAATATTAACGTGAAGCAAGGAGAGGGTAACGGCTGAGATGAGGAGCACTCATCTGCCGCAATAGCAAGGAAGGTAAGCTAGGGAGAAGTACCATTCCTATGATAACAAGTAAACTTACATGCAGCGGGATACGTCGGGGAACCCAAGGCGCATGTGGATAAGGAGACAGGGGAAAGTCATAAGATTCTTGATGAGACAGCCGCAGAGTCCAATTCACTCGCACTGACATTTAAAGCCAGCTGCTCATGATTGACAATGCGGTGCAGCTGCTCAGGCTCTGACAGCTGAGAGCCCCTGAGCGTCTGGCCAATCAGAGCCCGGGGAACCCGAGTGACGACACCTGCTGTCAAAAACCTGACAGGGATGAGGAATAACCCGAGCGCGGACAAAAGCGCTCGGGATATGACAGAACCCCTCCCCCTACGCGAACTCCTGGTCACGAGTAACATCCAGACCCCCCCACCCCACCCCAGGGAGGGTGGAGGGGGAAGCAGGCGGAGGGGGAGCAGGGTCAAACTCACAAGTGACAACAAAGGGCAGGGGCAGAAAAACAATCAGGGGACAAATACATCGGGGAAGGGAGGGAAAAAAACAAAAGAAGGCAAAACCGTACAAAAACGGGGACACTAAGAAGAACCATAGTAAGAAAAGAAAAACCAATGCTAAATGGGCATCTCCCACCTAAAACATAAGACGAGGACTACCAGCCCATGTAATCTCACACATATCATTACTAAGAAAGAACACCATAATGAGGGTAAATCGAACACCAGTCAAAGGACAAAAAAATAAAAAATAAAATACAAGGCAGAGTCAAGGAAATAAAAGGACAAACAATACCTTCATCTCCAAAGTTAATGTGTACAGAAATCTTCAAATCCAAAAGACAACACAGATACCAAAAAAAAAAACAAGACTTGAGTAAGGGAGTAACATCAGAAATCGCTATCACACCCTATAAGAGGAATACAACACACATAATAGCGTTCTGCCAAAAGGAAAGAAAAATTCTAGTCTGAAGAGTCTCTAATCGGGAGTGCAATGAACAAATCCCACAAACAGCACATGAAAAATAACGGCGAGAGAATATATATATATATCAATTAAAGAAAAATAGTCACAATATACATGAAGTTCAATCCCCTGTGGGGTATTTCAGTCTGAGGGGAGAAAAAAAAAACATGGTCACAAGCCAGTGAAAGGGCAAGAGAAGGAAAGAAAATGCACTAGACAATAAAGTTATATAGTTCCGCTCAGGAGGTCTCCCAGCACCCAGCATCCAGGCCGCCAGCAAAAGCAGCGGAACGTGCCCTAACGGCCCATCCAAACCCCGGGCCGAGGAAAACCATGTCTCCGGCGGCCGGACCAGGGCGCCGAATGAATCATCCTGCTTGTCAGGAGGCCGGACCTGGATGCCAAAAGGAAACAGCCAGTCACCGGGTGGTCGGGCAGTATCAGCCTGCCAACAGAACGGCCGGGGGAAAAGTCAGCGAACCGGGCCAACCGGAATCAACTCCCGCAGTCCCAAATGCGGGGAAGGAGAGGCCATCGCGAGGATAGGGAATGGCCTAGAAAGCGTTCAGCGGTGGATCAGCTGCACAATCTCCGGGACCCACCTGGGTCAGGACGACCCGGGTCAGAACCACCATGGCGCCGAGCTCCGATTGAGCGAGAGCAGCACCCGTGTCGGACCCCGATTGGGCAGGAACCTCCATGACGTCGAGCTCCGATCGAGCGAGAGCAGCACCCGCGTCGGACCCCGATTGGGCCAGAACCTCCATGACGTCGAGCTCCAATTGAACCGGCGGAGCACTCCCGGTGGACCCCGATTGGGCTGGTAAGGCACTTCCGGGCGCAGCATCTGAGGCAAACACCGTGCAGAGAACCGGAACCTCCATGGTGACACCCAGAGCAGGTTCGTCTCCAGTGACCCTGGGGAGAGGCTCAGAGGGACAAAAGGAACCGGGATCAGGATCACCGGCAGCGGCAGAGCCCGGCGAGACAGGCTCAAGCGTAGCAGACGGCTGCACCCGGCTCGCCCCCCTGAGAGACAGGCAGTAATACTCCAGAAAATAGATGAGAGATAGAAAATAGAGCACTCGCCTGATCTCGGGTTCTACCACCATCCAGGACTTCGATGCTCCGGGTTCAAACGGGAGGAGGTCGTCGTCCGGTTCCCACTCCGTCGTGACGTCATCCGCCCCTGGAAGAGAGGCTCTTGCAGCTCGAGGACCCCCCGACGTCATCGTCCATGCTGGCGGTTCATATGGCGTGGAGGTGGGGGGCTCTCGGCCCGCTGGACCGGACTGTTCATCTGTGGAGTCCCGGGGACGCTCCGTCGTCGGCACAGGCTCCAACCAGTCGTCCGATCTCCTCTGCCCAGAAAATGGCTGCGGGGCTGGGGTCTTCTGCCCGAGGGCCGCAGGCTCACTCCTCGTCCGGTGACGCTCCTCAGGAGTCGAAGCGTGCTCAGCGGGGGGAGACACAGAGGCAGCGGGTTTAGTTAACATATCAGCAGGGAGTAGAGGCTCGGGGGGCTGCAAACCCCGAACCTCACCCCCAGGAGTCAGACAGAACAAATCACTATTAGATGGAAAAAAGTGAACTTGTACTTGCCTGCCTCCCGGAGGGGCGGTGGAGCCTGCTGTAGGGAACGTCATTCCATCCTCCTCCCACTGGGTGGTGGCCGGAGACTCTCTAGAAGGAGGAGAGGGGGCCACTCGGGATGGTGTAGCCGCGAAGTCCACTGGAGCAAAACTTCTCAAACTCCCAGCCACTGGAGAAGGCATCGAGGCGGAGGGGGCAACAGCCGAGTCTGGCCAGGCGTGACGCGCGGACAGCTCAGCGGGGGGAGCAGGCCCGGGGAGAAAGGCTGCAGGGATCTCCTCCTGGTGAGACGCTGGAGAGACAGCTGTGGGATGAATGGGGTCAGTCCAGTGAACCGGAGCAGATTCCGGAAGGGAGTCGCGCTGAGAAGGTCTCTGGCCACGGTGCCGACGTCTACGACGGGCCCCGGGTGGTGCGAACTCCAGGACTGGATCGAGGAAAGGATCCGGATTCCAGAGTGGGCAGCGGGAGCTCCGATTACTCCACCATCGGCCTCGTTCCTCCTCGATCTCCTGGAATGCCTCGCGGTGGGCGGCGATCTCTTGTCTCCTCGCTTGGACGTCCAAGTGGTCGGTGTAGTGGGGAGACAATTGGTCGAGCGTCCTCTCAGCGCAGTCCAGGTAATAGTGCACTTCGGAAGGGTCGTCAAGGCAGGCAGAAGCGCTGATGAAGTCATCCACTTCCTCCAGCGCCTCAGGCAGCTGGAGCCTGAGGTCACCCCACTTTGCGGCTTCCTCCTCTTCGTACATCTGAATAATCTGGCGTTGGGCAGCGATGTCGAGCCTCCTCGCGTCGACCTCGGGGTGACCGTTGTAGCGGGAAGGCAGACGGTCAAGCACCTCCTCAGCCCGATCTAAATACCAGTGTTCATCGGGGTGATAACCGAGGAGAGGAGGGGCGAGGGAGGTGTCAGGATGCCCATCAAGGTCGGAGACGATGATGAGGATTTCATCTACCTCCTCCAGCGCCTTGGTCAGCTGGCCGTGGGAACCCCGAGAACGACTCCGCTGAGATGGCATGTTTCCAACGCCACGTACCCGGACAGGAAGGGGCAAAGTTCCCAGAACGCAACTTACTGAGAACGGCGTCTCCTTCTGGCGGCTGTCTACTGTCACGGCTGGCCCTCACGAGCCAGCATAAGACGCCACAATCCAGCAAGTTGCAATTCAGTTCTTTATTTGTGTTGTACAGGGCTTGGGTGTACAAAACAGCTAGCCACGTAGGCTTCGTACACAACAATAACAACAACACACAAAAGGAGTTGGCGGCTAAGACGAGGGGCTCTCGTTCGCCGCAAAGACAAGGAATATTAACGTGAAGCAAGGAGAGGGTAACGGCTGAGACGAGGAGCACTCGTCTGCCGCAATAGCAAGGAAGGTAAGCTAGGGAGAAGTACCATTCCTATGATAACAAGTAAACTTACATGCAGCGGGATACGTCGGGGAACCCAAGGCGCATGTGGATAAGGAGACAGGGGAAAGTCATAAGATTCTTGACGAGACAGCCGCAGAGTCCAATTCACTCGCACTGACATTTAAAGCCAGCTGCTCATGATTAACAATGCGGCGCAGCTGCTCAGGCTCTGACAGCTGAGAGCCCCCGAGCGTCTGGCCAATCAGAGCCCGGGGAACCCGAGTGACGACACCTGCTGTCAAAAACCTGACAGGGATGAGGAATAACCCGAGCGCGGACAAAAGCGCTCGTGATATGACAGGGGGAAACATTTATTAAAAAATAAACAGTCCAGATGCAAGGTCCATGGGGCAGATCTGGGACAGCAACAGAGAAATTAATTGAATCAGGATGAATGAATGAATGAATGAATGAATTTATTTATTTCGGATAATACAGTACAGGTTAAAGAAACTGTATAATATAACAACAAGGTCAAATTAGACAAAGACTCCTTCTACTAAACAATTCCACGTGAGTTATCCGAAATGGGTGATGGCTGAAGCCGCAGCTTATATTGCCCACCCATATTCCGTCCAAGAATTCAAAGAAAAAAGAGTAAACAAGACAAGAGTGATTACAATTTAGAACAAAGCTAAGACAAAGTGTGACTGAGAGAAAAAAAAAAAAAAAAGAAAACTAAGCTAAGCTAAGTTAAGCAGCTACTAATCAAGACAAATCTAAGACAGAATGTCACAGAGAGAAAGAAAAAAAAAAACAAAAAACTAAGCTACAACACAACACAGGCTGGATATGTCAATCCTTATGTGAGTTTACATGTCGTCTTGTAAATATGTTTGGAGTATTTCTTCCTTTAGTTTTTGTTTAAATTGTCCAAGCGTTGTACATGATTTTAATTCAGGTCCATAATCGTTCCATAATCTGACTCCTTGCACTGAAATACAGTGTTGCTTGGTGGTTGTTCTCACTGTAGGCTTTTGAAATATACATGTTCCTCTGAAGTGATATCGTTTCTCCCTTGTTTGGAACAACTTTTGGATATTTGCAGGCAGTGATAAATTCTTCACTTTGAACATTATTATTGCGGTTTTAAAGTCAACCAGATCTTTCAACTTGAGAGTTTTTTGTTTAAGAAAAAGTGGGTTTGTTGGTTCCCTGTAAGCTGCTTTGTTTATTATTCTAATAGCTCTCTTTTGAAGCATAAAGAGTGGATATATGTTTGTTTTATATGTATTTCCCCATACTTAATTACAATATGTCATGTATGGGAGTATTAATGAATGATACAAGGTGTATAGTGTGGGTTGATTCAGCAAATATTTCACTCTGTGTAATATTGCAATTGATTTGGAGACTTTACCTTTAATATAATTAATATGTGACTTCCAACACAGTTTGTTATCAATTATTACTCCAAGGAATTTGGTTTCAGATACCCTTTCAATCTCTACACCATTTACACTGAGTTTGGGTACTGGATTGTTGTGATGGTTGTTAAAGACTATAAATTTTGTCTTACTTAAATTGAGCGTTAATTTGTTTGAATCAAACCACAGTTTAAGCTTTCCTAATTCCTTCCCGAGTGTATCCAGAAGTTGTTCCAAATTGTTTCCACTGCATAGCAGATTAGTGTCATCGGCAAACAATATTAAGTCCATTTTTTCTGAGACTTTACATATATCGTTTATATACATATTGAATAATAATGGTCCCAAAACTGAACCCTGTGGGACTCCACAGGTGACCTTCAGCAACTCTGAGTTTTTGTTGCTAACACATACATACTGATATCTATTCTTTAAGTAACTACTTAACCAGGACAGTGCTACACCTCTAATACCAGAATTTTGTAGTTTCTTTAATAATAAATTATGATCTACTGTATCAAATGCTTTTTTAAGATCTAGGAATACTCCAACTGAATACTCTTTATTTTCAATGGCTGTTGATATTTTTTCTGTAAATTCCATTAGGGCATATGCAGTTGTCCTCTTGTGTCTGAACCCATATTGCTGCTCACATAATAAATCATTCTTCAGTATGAAGTTGTCAATTCTCGCATAGAATATTTTTTGAAGTATCTTGGAAAATTGTGGTAATAGTGAAATTGGTCTATAGTTTGAGAGTTCCCCTCTGTCGCCCGTCTTGTATATCGGAATTACTTTAGCTATTTTCATTGCATTGGGAAATATACCTGATTGGAGAGACAGGTTGCAGATATACGTCAGTGGTTTTACTATGCATTCGATAACAGTTTTGACTAGTAGCATGTCGATACCATCACAGTCAGTAGATGTTTTACTTTTGAACGATTTAACAATTTCAATGACCTCTCTTTCGTCTGTGTTCTTTATGAAGATGGAGTCTTTTACAGCAGTGTTATTGCATATTGTATCACCTGTTGGCACCGTAGTGGGTATTTCTCGGGCCAGTTTAGGTCCAATGTTAACAAAAAAATTATTAAATTAATCTGCAGGTGAAGCGATATTCACACTCTGAGTTGTTTTATTATTTTTTGGAATATTAGTTGGGTAGCTTGTATTTCTGCTTTTATCAGATTGATTGTCTTTGATTAATTGTCTATGTTTATTGCACTGTCCCTGTCAAATAAACTAATCTACTATTTCCAAGGATACTGTTGAGTATTGTCCATGTATTTTTAATATTGTCTCTGTTTTTCTCCAATTCTTTACTGTAATAGTCTCTTTTACTACATCTTATTATATATGTTAACTTATTTTTGTATGTTTTATACCGCTGCTCTGCTTCTTTTGTTCTTTTCTTTAGGAAAGCTTTATATAATGAATTTTTCTTTTTACACGCCTTTTGTAGTCCTTTGGTTAACCATGGCTTATTAGCAAATTTGTGTTTAAGCTTTTTTATTACTAATGGGCAGTTTTTTTCATAAAGAGTGGTTACAATGTTTATAAATGTGTCATAGGCTTCATTTACATCTGATACATAGACTTCTGTCCAGTCTTGCTTCAGCAAGTCCTCTTTAAGAGAACTGATTGCATTTGGTGATTTGTGTCTGAACGATTTTGAAGTTTTTTCTGCGTTGGGCCCCGTGTGGCCATGGATAAGTGCAAAGGTTGGCAAGTGGTCACTTATATCATTTATCAATAATCCACTTTCTATTTTCTTATCGAAAACATTGACAAACAGGTTGTCAATAAGTGTAGCAGAGTGAACTGTGATTCTACTGGGATTTTTTTTTTTTTTGTTACTTATTTGTACCCGTAGGTAGACTTGGTTTGCAGTCTGGTGACAAGCCACCGGCTGCTGGTCGCTGCGTGCGCGAGCGCCCTAAACCTACATGTTTTTGGTGTGCGTGGGGAAACCGGAGAAATCCCGGAGTAAACCCGCGCAACACGGAGAGAACATGCAAACTCCACACAGCTCACTGTTGGTCGGGGGCTGGGATCGAACCCACGATCTCATGATCCCCGCGATCCCCCGGCCGAGGGTAAAACTGTGCTGCCACAGTGCTAAACCACTGCGCCACCGTGCAGGGATGTGTTATTGTGGGATATAGACTCATGCTGTACATAGAGTTCATGAACTCTGTAACTACATTTTGTTGATGAGGATTCAGTAAGTCAATATTGAAATCTCCACAAATTGCTACCATTTTCTTACTAGTAATATTATTGTACAGCTCGACTAATTTATCTCTGAATGTCTCAATGCAAGTTCCCGGTGTTTTATATATGCAGCTTATGATTAGATTTTTTGTTTTGTCTAGGTCAATCTCAACAGTAACACATTCCAAAATCCCTGGTAGTGCTAAGGACATTTCATTTACAAGCTTACACCTGTACAGGTCATCAATATACAGTGCAACACCACCACCCTTTTTTTGAGTTCTGTTAATATAAAACATCTGATATCCCTCTATTGCCATCAGGGGAGCCTGCTCTTTGTTAAGCCAAGTTTCAGAGACTGCAATAGCTGTGAATTTTCTGTCTAGCTGTTTTAAATAGTCCTGAATCTGTGGAAAGTTTTTGTTAAGACTTCTGCTATTGAAGTGTATTATTGATAGTTTACCATCTAATTGCATTTGACTTTTGAATTGTTTTTCAGTGTAATATTCACAGTGGTTATGAATATTGTTGAAAAAGTGGTTATCAGGATCAATATCATTCTCCATCTCTTGTGGTTTATGTTCAGCATAATGGTATGTTTTCAGAGTTTGAGTTTCCTCATTCTGTGTCAAATGACTTCCTCCAACTGGGGATAATTGATGTCTACTTGAGTCGGTCATAAGTTTTTGTTTGTTTTGGTTATTTTTATTAAAGTACTTTGGCATGGTGTATCAAAAGAACTATTCTTATCGTGTGTATGAGTATGGATTATCATTGGCTCGTAATTTTCTAATCAGTGTTCATCTGTATTTATCTAAGTCAGTAGCATCTCTGATCATAATACTTTTTGCTTGCTCAGATGATCCATTTAGTTTAATCCAAATTCTACAGTTTCTTGTCCAGGTTGCTTGTATCTTATCTTGTTTTTTTAGCATCCGTGCCTGTCGTGCTAATTCAGCGTTTTTTTTTGTCAGGTGTTCATTTATGTAAACTTGAGTTTCCTTTAGCTTTTTTGCCTGCCTCAGTATGTTATTCTTTACCCTTCTGTTCACAAAGCGCATCACAATTGATTTCTTTGTTTTGTTATCTTTCTTCGGTAGAGCATAACAGGCTGAGATTGCATTGGCTTCTACCTTAATGTCTTTATCATTAAGGAACTGAAGCACTTGATTTTCTAAGGACATTGACTCACTCATGGGTGCATCTTCACCACTCAGTCCTACTGTGGCATGGGCGTATGACTGATATCTGATGTCTAGTCCACTTATAACTAGGTCATCAATACGAGAACCTTGTTCAAGATCCTCGACGCGTTGCTCCAAAAGACGCCCGTGTTGCTCCAGGTCCATAATTTTTTTGTCTTTTTCTTGAATTTTTAAATTTAGGGCTTGTACCTGTTCTATTAGGCCTATTATTTTGTCCTGTTGGTTAGTCAATTTGGCCAATTCATCTGACATAAAGCTCAGAGCTTTTTTGATTTCTTCCATTTCCTCTTTCTTTGGTGGCATCTTACTGACCTGTAGATAGAAGTAAACAGAGAATCTGGCTAGGCCTCAACTAGCCCGGCCGCTGCTGAACTCGCCGCAACAGCTCCTGCACAGCTCCTCCGCCAAGTAGCGCTGCTCAGCTCCGCAGATCACCCCTGTCATTCGCCACCGCCTGCCGCCGTCTGCCTGGCCGGTTATGCTGCACACCGCCGGCGCAGCCGAACTTCACCGATCACCGCCGCCGCTCGCCGCCGTCTGGCTGGGTGGCACCTCCGCTAGGCCCCGTCACCGGCCGCCGTCATTGCCGGATTAGGACACTCTGGAAAGCTTTTGTTGTCTCTATAGTCAGTGTTGAACTTTGTTACTGTAGTCAGGTACAATTAGTTGATGTAAAAAAGGACAGTCTCTAAGAAAGTGTCATCACAGACTCACAGCATTAAAAAATGACAGTATGTGAACTACTAGACAGTTTTAGGATTACAGCAGTGATGCAATGGGTTTGTTTGGTCTACATAATGTGAATGACAATATACTGGAGGTGAAGGAAAGACCAGGTACAGAAATGGAATTATGTTTTATGTGTGTTGTGGGAGGAGGGAGGAGACCCCAGGACAGACTCAGGACACCCAGCTGGTCTGGGAATGTCTTGGTGTCCTGTCTGAAGAGCTGGAGGAGGTGGCTGGGGAGAGGGAAGTCTGGGCTTCTCTGATTAGACTGCTGCCTCCACAACCTGGACCACCAAAAAACCCGTAGAAGATGGATGGATGGCTGTGTTGTATATTCATTCCTGCTGCAAGACTGGATCTGATTAAAGAAGAGGAACATTTTTTTTCTAATTCCACATTCTTGAAACACCAAGTGCACAGGCAGGTTGTGGTTTTAATAAAAATGAAAAGTCAAAGACATTTTAGCTGCCAAATTTTGACTATTGTCTTGAGAAGTTATTCAGAAAAGAAAGAAACAAATATCTGCCGCATCTCCTTTTGGCAAAATAATACAGGTTTGACCAGATTACTCACTAAATATTAAACAAAAAAAGCAATCCTTGACATTTCAAAAACAGTTAATAAAATCTCCTAAACAAACACATTTAAAAATCAAAATAAAGGATTTGGCTTTATACATTGCTGTGTGTAAAATGTTTTTATAAGACTAAACTTACACTGGTGTGGTGCCGACTGTCCTCCTTACTGGACACTCCCTCTGGTGGTTGTGGTCCTGAGCTCTAATACAGCCCAGGCCTCATACACAGGTGGGGTGGAGGAGAAGCTTCTGCTGACATCATCAGAATGTGGTTTTTAAATGTTGATCTACAGTATGAGAACACAGTCATATTAATGGTCCTTATTGTGACTTTTTACATGTAAAACTTTGCATCATACTCACCTAAAGGTCAGATATTGATGTTCAGTCCTCCCCGTGGCTGATGCTGTGCAGTAACATTAGTTAGTAAGAAAATAAATTAACACGTGTTTATTCTACTATTAGAACTTAAACTATTTTAACCTCAATTTTCACCACGGTGATCAATAAAGTTTTACATTATTATCTTAATCTGTAACAACAATAAACAACTGTAACTTTTTTCACTGTACACCAAATTATTAGACTGTGCAGCTGCACATCAAAGCTGATAATTAAAAAAAAAATCTGTAAAACATGACTGCTGTACAATTTGCATGTGCTGTTACATTCATAGATGTCATTGTTGATCATATCATGAACCTGTCATACATGTCAGCTTGGTAAGGAGCAGTTAGTGGGGTCTATTCCAAGCCATATATTGACTGACATTATTATACACTATAATTATAATGTGAATATGTCAGAAATAAAATTTAGTTGGTTACATAGACTTTAGATTGCTACCCCCCCCCCCCCTCCAGCACCCCTAACCACCAGATTAGCAGCAGAAGATGAATGAGCTAGTTACCATCCTAGCTAGCACTGGGTAGCTTACCTGTCAGAAGAAAAAAGGTCACCCCTGCATGACTTTTCAGCCCTTTGAGACTCTTCAGCAGATATTAGCCATCAAAAGCAGAACCTATATTTATCCTGCTCCCTTGTCATGCCATACTGGAGAACGATTGGGAAACTGATGTTTGCCTTGAAACTCAGGTATTTACCTGAATAATTCACCAACCTGGCAACCCAACAACCCAAAACGAGACATGGCACATAACATCAAGCTAGCAATGCTATTGGCTGTGACATCCTCACTGGACTTCCGTGCTTGTCTTCCTCCAGCTTCCGGATGTAAATATTTATATTATTGTCGACTTGCCAAAAATTACAAAAATCTTTTTCATCAATATTAGTGTCTGTGACATGATTGAGGAATTATGGATCAATAGTCAGTATGAATTTATCGTCAATCGTCCATATAGTTGGTTCTTTTGACTTAGAACGCTAAATAAGTGGAAAAATTTTTCCAAGTGAATTCAAATTTGGCGCCGTGTTGCACTAACGCGATCTCCTGAGACTCGCCTCGTTTCCAGATATGACGTCATGAGATGAAGTTCATCTCGGCTGATCCGTGTGATGTCAATGTAAACAAGCTGTTTAGCTCCTATATCAGTGAAGAAATGCCGAAACGTTGCAAGGTGGCTGAGTGTTCTAATTGCTCCAGTGAACGTACAAGCCTGTTCTCATTCTCAAAAGATCCAGATCTTCTTAAAAAAATGGGTGAAGCAAGTACAGAGAACAAGGAACAAATAGCAAACAACACCATCTTCTGTACTCTATAGCGATCATTTCACCGCAGACAGTTTTGAGGAGGTGCCTGCTATGCAGGAATCTTTAGGCTTGAAAGTTCGTTACAAATGGGTTCTAAAACCGACTGCCATACCTATGGTTTTCGAATGAAAACCCACAGCTCAAGACGATATCAACATATCAAAACAGCACAGAGAAGCAACAGTGTCAAAACTCGCCCGGAAAAGAGTTTGTGTAATTGATTTTTTTTTTTTTTCCACCTAAGGCAATCGTGATTTTATTATATTTTTTCCACCGAAAGTAAAATCCTCCCCTTTGAATTTTGAAGCCCAGTGTTGACTTTACTCCAAATGGAACAACTTTGTGTTAAAGCAAAACAAAAAAAAAAAACAAAAAAAAAAACATTACATTACTTTTTCCAGTTTTCATTTTTATAAATCTCATTGCCTACCAAAACTAAATATCTGAGCTTTTTTTTTTTTTTTTTTAATTATTTCCCCGACCACCCCATCGGGGAAATAAAAAGAAAAAAAAATGAAGTCAAAATTTCTGTACCAAACCAAACGATTAAATATTGATGGCCTTATGTAAAAAAAAAAAAAAAAAAAAAAATCAATTACACAAACTCTTTTCCGGGTGAGTTTTAACACTGTTGCTCTCTGTGCTGTTTTGATATGGGCAATCGTCCATATCAAAACAGCCAGAAACTTTGGCTTCAATTTTTTTCTTTATTTCCCCGATGGGGTGGTCAGGGAAATAAAAAAAAAAATGCTCAGATATTCAGTTTCTGTAGGCAAGGAGATTTATAAAAATGAAAACTGAAAAAAGTAAAATAACATTTTTTAACACAAAGTTGTTCCATTTGGAGTAAAGTCAACACTCAGCTTCAAAATTCAAAGGGGAGGATTTTACTTTCGGCGGAAAAAATATAATAAAATCATGATTGCCTTATGTGGAAAAAAAAAATCAATTACACAAACTTTTTTCCGGGCGACTTTTGACATTGTTGCTTCTCTGCGCTGTTTTGATATGTTGATATTGTCTTGAGCTGTGGGTTTTCGTTTAAAAACCATAGGTATGGCAGTCAGTTTTAGAACCCGTTTGTAACGAACTTTCAAGCCCAAAGATTCCTGTATAGCAGGCACCTCCTCAAAACTGTCTGCAGTGAAATGATCGCTACAGAGTGTAGAAGATGGTTGCTATTTGTTCCTTGTTCTCTGTACCCGCTTCACCCAGTTTTTAAGATCTGGATCTTTTGAGAATGAGAACAGGCTTGTACGTTCACTGGAGCAATTAGAACACCCAGCTGCCATGCAACGTTTCGCATTTCTTCGCTGATATAGGAGCTAAACAGCTTGTTTACATTGACATCACACGGATCAGCTGAGATGAATTTCACCTCATGACATCATATCCAGAAACGAGGCAAGTCTCAGGAGATTGCGTTAGTGCAACACGGCGCTAAATGTGAATTCACTGGGAAATATTTTTCCACTTATTTAGCGCTCTAAGTCATAAGAACCACCTATATGGATGACTGAAGGTAGCTTTATACTGAATATTGATCCATAGTTCCTAAATCATCTCACAGACACTTTAAGACTTAGACTGTGCACATTTCTAAATGCTTTGGTTGATTATTTAAAAAAAATAAATAAATCTTTGTTTTCATGAAAATCTTCTGTATTTCCCCTTTAAGGATCAGAACATTAACAGGAAGTCACTGTGTTATTGGAACAAGACAAACACATCCACTCCCAGCATACTGTTGAAATGCAGTGTCAGTTAGCAGTTCTGGAGTCATCCAGCTGAAAGGCCTGTTGTCACACATCTATAATTATGTTCAGCTGTGGAGAGTGGAAATAGCTGCTCCAGAAAATCCTCCCATGTTCTGTTTAGGCAACAGTGTCAGCTCCATGTGCTAATCATGTATCAAACATGAAGTACAGTCTCTCCTCTCCATGCTTTGCCAAAACTGCTGGCTGCTGTAGCTGCTTGTGTACTGGCTTTGATGTTTTATTCATTTTCTTCCTGGGTTGCAAATGTGTCTTTTATAAGAAAGAACATGAACCCTGAGTCTTATGGTGTAGAGGGAAATGAAAAAGGAGGTAGAACCCGGCAGTGGCAAAGTTGCATCAATGCCACAATGTGCATTTGTTTCAATGGGCCAGTTTTACGCTCATAAATCCATGCCCAGATCAAGATTTTTTTTTAAATTTAGTTCTTAGATTAATGATGTCACATTTCATGTGGCATTTTATCTCATTTTCTGATTTATGTGATATAATTAACTAGAAATTTTTTAAGCTTTAATCACGTTTATTTTTGTTTTTTTCATTTTGTAGAGTTTTTGGCATAAGGGCCATCTGGGTCTACTTTTAACCACCAATAAAGACTGTTCTTCAGCAAAAGCACTGTATATCATCATGTTTACCAACACATCTTAAGACCTACGTACTGTAAATTAGGGATGGGTAACTGTGTGCCATGGACAGCCACAGTCCTGCAGGTTTTCTTCCCAACCAGTCTCTTCAAAAGATGATTTCAGTTAATTGCTTCCCACTGTATACTGATCAGTGAAGACCCCTGCTTTAGTGACCACCTGGAGAGAGGAAAAGCAAAAAAAAACAAAAAAAAACAAAAACACCAACAAAAAAACTGCTTTCTATGTCACAAAGCTGCCTCTTCTTTAAAGTGATCTCTAGTTGTTGTGGGCTCTGCAACTGGGGAACTTCCCAGGATACACCCTGCCTTCTGCCTGCTCCAGCCCCCACCTACCCAAACAAAATGAAGTAGATAAGAAAATGAATAATCCATTTATTGTATTTCTGAATGCCAATAAGTACTCTATACGTTTAGTCATCTAAAAATGTTCATTTGATGCCTAAAAAAGTTAGTTGCAAAAATCGAAGAAAACTGTAAATAAGGAAGTGAACATAAACACGGACGGAAGTGGCAAAAAAGTCAAGACATTACATGAACTCACAACTTCAGGGTGAATTAGCTACAGTCATGTGAAAAAATTAGGACACCCTGTATAAGCCTGTGTGTTGTTTTTTTTTTACATATTTGGACATATGGCTATTTAATATCAATGTTAAAAAATACTGGGAGATTTGTGTAATACAACTAAACAATTAAAAATGAATTGAAGACTTTTTTCAAATTTTCTGTAAATGTAATTCTAAACAAATAGTGAGGAATAAATTAGGGCACCCCCCATCTTTTTTTGGACACTCCCACTTACAATGGCTAAAATAAATGTTAAAAAATACAAATAAAAACAAAAACAAGGTTAGCCATAGATATGTGACCATTTCTTAATAAATAACTGAATACTTAAAGGGGTGTCCTAATTTTTTCATATGACTATATTTTTAGTGTCCTCCCTCATTCCCAGCTGGCCATATTCCACTTTCGAAATAATAAGGATAGACCTTAAGAGAGTGACATCACTCTCTCTGAGGTGGTACATACTGTAAATAATAAAAAAGGATCTTAGGATGCATTAATTATTATTAGTTGAAGGACCTTCAGTCTCTATTTTGTTTGTATGCAGTCTACCAGCATGACCTCATATCATTTAATGTATGTAATTTTTAAGTTGGCCTGACAGTCACCTATCTTAACATCTTCTTGTATTATGTTGGCATCAGTTAACAGCTCTGCAAATACAGAAAAATATCAAAATGTATTTAAGTTGCACTAAACAGGCTGTGTGCAGTTTGAATGTTCTCTTCAATATGGGTTCTCTCCAGGGTTCTCTGACTTATTCCCGCAGTCAAGAGATACTTTAATTGGAGCATTAATTGAGGATTCTAAATTGGCTGTAGGCAGAAATGTGAGAGTGGGTGGTTGTCCGTCTCTGTGTTTGTGAAGGAGGGAGGCAACCCAGTTAGTAAGAACAAAATAACTATACTTTGACATGAGGTCTGACTTAGGGAACACACACACAGGCTCGAATGTGATTCAATAATTTTATTGTGGGAACAGCAGGTGTGTGGGTGCGTGTTAGCGGGGTGGAATGTGTTGCGGGTGAACAGAATGCGTCGAGGGCAAAGCAGAGCGCCGTACAGCCAGGCAACCCTAAAGGCAGAGCAGAACAGAGATTAGCTGCCAGTGCACACCCAGCGGAATTAACGCACAGTCTTACACTTACTTGCAGATGGTACAGTGGCTGGCGTTGGCTTGAGCCGCAAGTCTCCCGCTTGGAAGACAGCGTCCCTGGAGCGCGCTCAGCGAGGTGAGGAGAGAGACGGCGAGGAAGAGGGAGGAAATCCGCAACCTAGGAATCCACCTGTGCACAGGGGAGAGACTGGAAACAAGGTGAGAGAATGATGAGCTTACGTGATAACGAGGAGCTATCCAAAAGGCGCCGGAATAGGAGAGTAGGCGTGCGAAGAGCGTAGAGTAGCAGACGGCTCCAGGCCAAGGCTCCGGGCGGAGCGGGCTATATAGCCCAAGACTGATGAGGCACAGGTGTGCTCGCAGCTGAAACAGGAGATAGGCGAGAGCGAGTCGTAACAGTACTCCCCCCAAGCAGTGCCTCCCAGCGCTGGCTTACCTGGGTACGCCCGATGGAGCTCCGTGATGAGGCGTTTGTCCAGGACAAACGACGGGGGCACCCAGGATCTCCACTCAGGGCCATACCCCTCCCAGTCCACCAGATATTGCAGGCCACGACCTCGGTGGCGGGCGTCCAGTATGGAGTTGACCCCCCACGCCGGGTTGCCGTCAGTCATCATGGGTGGGGGTGGATCCCTAGGAGGAGGACAGAGCGGGTTAATTCAATTCAATTCAATTCAATTCAATTCAACTTTATTTATATAGCGCCATTTCACAACAACAGTCATCTCATAGCACTATCAACTGTAGGGAGGACCCCCACAGTTGCAGAAAGACCCCAGCAATCAGGCGATCCCCTGTGAGCAAGCACTTGGCGACGGTGGAGAGGAAAAACTCCCTTTTAACAGGAAGAAACCTCCAGCAGAACCAGGCTCAGGGAGGGGCAGTCATCTGCTGCGACTGGCTGGGGGGTGAGGGGATAGAGAAGAAGAAAAGAACAGACATGTAGAGAGCAAACAGCACGATGGGGACTCAATCTATGGGAGAGAACAAACAAATGTTAATGACCAGCAAAAAAAAAATATTTCATAGAGAGTGAGGAAAGGAGTGAGGCCCAGTGCATTACTGGAGGTCCCCCGGCTGACTAAAACCTATTAGCAGCATAACTAAGGGAGGGTTCAGAAAACACATGATCCCTCCCTAATTGTAGGCTATATCAAAAAGGTAGGTTTTAGCCCTATTCTTAAAAACAGAGATCGAGTCTGACTCCCGAATCCAGATTGGCAGCTGATTCCACAGGAGAGGAGCTTGATAACTGAAGGCTCTGCCTCCCATTGTACTTTTGGAGATTCTAGGTATTACAAGTAAACCTGCATTTTGGGAGCGTAGTGCTCTGTTAGGATGATACGGTAGTATCAGATCTTTTAAATAAAAAGGAGCCTGATTGTTTAGAGCTTTGTAAGTAAGAAGAAGGATTTTAAACTTAATTCTAAACTCTATGGGAAGCCAATGAAGGGAGACCAGAACCGGAGAGATATGATCTCTCTTTCTAGTACCTGTTAAAACTCTTGCTGCAGCATTTTGGATCAGCTGAAGACTTTTAAAGATGTTTTAGGACAGCCTGATAATAAAGAATTACAATAATCTAATCTCGAGCTAACAAAAGCGTGGATCAGCTTCTCAGCATCACTCTGAGACAAGATGCTCCTAATCTTGGCAAT
Organism: Pholidichthys leucotaenia; assembly: GCA_020510985.1. Lineage (NCBI taxonomy): Eukaryota > Metazoa > Chordata > Actinopteri > Cichliformes > Pholidichthyidae > Pholidichthys > Pholidichthys leucotaenia. The sequence continues at coordinate 163,970,073 of CM035839.1, forward strand.
ATTACGCAAATGATAGAAGGCAGTCTAAGAAACAAATTTAATATGTGAATTGAAGGACAAATCCTGATCAAAAATAACTCCAAGGTTCCTCACAGAGCTATTAAGAGAAAGAATAACTGCATCCAAACTGAAAGTTTGATTTGGAAAGGAATTTCTAAGGTTTTTTGGACCAACAAGAATGACTTCAGTCTTATCTGAATTTAATAGCAGGAAATTACAAGTCATCCAAACTTTGATTTCCTTAAGACAGGCTTCTAACTTGGCTAATTGATTAGTATCATCTGGCTTCATTGACAGTATAATTGTGTGTCATCTGCATAACAGTGAAAATGTATACAGTGCTTTCTAATAATGTTGCCTAACGGAAGCATATATAAACTAAAAAGAGTAGGGCCAAGCACAGATCCCTGTGGAACTCCATGACTAAGCTTTGAGCTGAGAGGAAAACTCATCATTTACATGAACAAACTGGAACCTATCAGATAAATAAGATCTAAACCACTGCAACGAAGTTCCATTAAGTCCAACATAGTGTTCTAATCTATCAAGTAGAATATTATGATCAATAGTATCAAAAGCTGCACTAAGATCTAAAAGGACAAGTACAGAAACTAGTCCATTATCAGATGCAATGAGGAGGTCGTTAGTCACCAGGGGTTTGATTTGGGAGACGTGGAACGTCGGACAGACGCGGAGGGAGGGGGAGAGAGCCAGACGCACAGCCACAGGATTAATTACCTTGGTGATGGGATAGGGTCCAATGAAGTGCTGGGCCAGCTTCCTCTTCTCGGCCTTCAGGTTGATGTGCTGCGTGGACAACCATACCTGTTGGCCCACCTGATAGTGGGGGACGGTTCCCCTACGATGATTCACTGTCCTGGAGTTGCGCTCCGCCATGCGTAAAAGGGCCTGGCGGGTCGCGGTCAAAAGGCATCGACAGCGCCTCAGATGAGCCTGGATAGATGGTACTGCCACCTCCCCTTCCTCTTCAGGGAACAGCGGAGGGTTGTAGCCTAGAGACGCCCGGAAAGGAGACATCCCAATGGCCGATGACAGCGTTGAATTGTGGGCATATTCTATCCAAGGCAGATGGGCACTCCAAGAGGATGGACTGGAGGCGGTGACGCAGCGCAGCCTTCAGCTCTTGGTTAGTTCACTCACACTGCCCGTTAGATTGAGGATGATGACTGAACGACAGGATCACCGTAGCCCCCAAGGTGTTGCAGAAGCACCTCCAGATCCTGGACACAAACTGGGGCCCCCGGTCGGAGACGATGTCTACCGGAATCCCATGTAACCTCACGACATGTTGGACCAACAAGTCTGCCATCTCCCGCACCGTGGGGGAGGCCGTGGAGATGCCACAAAGTGGGCGGCCTTTGGAAAACCGGTCCACGATGGTCAGGATAGTGTCGAAGGTGTTAGACTTCGGGAGGCCGGTGACAAAGTCCAAGGCTATGTGGGACCAAGGCCTTCCGGGGACTGGCAGGGGATGGAGGAGCCCCGCTGGAGGAGAGGTCGATGTCTCTCCAGTAGCACACTGGGGGCAGGCGTGCACGTAGTTGGCGACGTTGTCCCGGAGGCCCAGCCACCAAAAGGACCTCTGGAGGAGCTCCACTAGCCGTGAGACCCCAGGGTGACAGGCGAGCTTAGAAGCATGAGCCCAATAGATGACATCAACCCGAACGGATGATGGCACAAACAACCTCCCCGCTGGACCGCCGCCAGGATCCGGTTTGGCCTCCTGCGCCCTCCGGACCTTGTCCTTGATGGACCACGAGACGGAGCCCACATGCACGAGGGCCGGCAGGATGGTGTGTTCCTGTTCTTCGGGGACCCTCCGGGGCAAACTGCCTGGACAGCGCATCCGGCTTGGCGTTCTTAGAGCCGGGGCGATAGGGGATAGTGAACCTGAAGCAACCAAAGAACAGGGACCAACGCGCCTGGCGGGCATTCAGGTGCTTGGCCGACCTCAGGTACTCCAGGTTCTTATGATCCGTCCAGACCACAAAAGGTTGTGCCGCACCCTCCAGCCAGTGACGCCACTCCTGCAGCGCGAGCTTCACTGCTAGGAGTTCTCTGTCGCCAACGTCATAGTTCCTCTCCGCAGAAGTCAGGCGTCAGGAGAAGAAGGCACAGGGACAAACCACCCCATCCACCGGAGAGCACTGAGACAGCACCGCCCCCACCCCCGTGTCAGAGGCGTCCACCTCAACGAGGCACTGTAGTGTGGGGTCCACCTGAGTCAGGACCCAGGAGGAGGAGAACTCCATCTTCAGAGCTGCGAAGGCGGACGCAGCCTCCTCTGTCCACTGGAACGGCACCTTGGGAGAGGTGAGGCGGGTCAGGGGAGAAGCGATGGAGCTGAACTTGGGGACGAAGCGGCGGTAGAAGCTGGCAAACCCCAGGAACTGTTGGAGTTGTTTTCTGGACGAAGGAGGGGGCCAATCGACTGCCGCCTTGACCTTGGCAGGATCCGGGATGACCTGGTTATGTGACACGATAAAGCCCAAGAAGGAGGTCTTGTCAGCGTAAAACTCACACTTCTCTGCTTTCACGTAGAGCCTGTTCTCCAGAATCCGTTGGAGGACCCGCCTCACGTGGACCTGATACTCCTCCCGAGACCGGGAGAAGATCAGGATGTTGTCCAGGTAGACAAAAACGAAAGCCCCCAGGAAGTCTCGAAGGACGTCGTTAATCAGCCGCTGCAAGATGGCCGGAGCATTGGTGAGCCCAAACGGCATAACAAGGTATTCAAAATGGCTGCTGGGGGTCTGGAAGCCCGTCTTCCATTCATCGCCCTCCCGGATCCAAATGAGAGGGTACGAACTGCGGAGGTCCAGCTTCGTAAACCAGGAGGTCCCCTGGAGGGAGTCGAAGGAGGAATCCATCAGCAGCAGCATGTACTTATCCTTTATAGTGATGTCATTCAAGGCTCGGAAGTCGATGCATGGCCGGAGGGACCCATCCTTCTTACCGACGAAGAAAAACCCAGCTTCAACTGGGGATGAGGAGGGTCGAATGATGCCAGCGCTGAGTGACTCCTTTATGTAGTAAGTATCCATGGCCTCCCGCTTCGGAGTCGATAAGCTGTATAAGCGGCTCGATGGTAAGGGCGCCCCCGGGCTGAGGTTGATGGCGCAGTCATACGGACGGTGGGGGGGAAAAGACAGCGCTTTGGATTTGCTAAAAACTGCCCTGAGGTCATGGAACTCCAGAGGTACCTTAGAGAGGTCCGGAGGGGAGGAGTCGGAGGAGGAGAGGGGAAGCGAAGGGGCGCAGGCAGTGGACTGGAGGCAGACGCACAAACAAAAGGAGCTCCAGGAGAAGACACTTCCGGATCGCCAGTCGAAGGCTGGGTTGTGGAGGCGCAGCAAGGGGTAGCCCAGAATGACGGGGGTAGCTGAGGTGGGCAGAGCAAACAGGCTGAGGTCCTCCCGGTGATTCCCGGAGACAATGACGGAGACTGGGGCTGTCCGGTGCGTAACCCTCTCCAGGGGTGTTTTAGAGAGGGTGACAAGATTGAGAGGGGCCGGCAGAGGTTGGCAGGGGATGCCCAAGCGGGTTGCCAGGCTCTTAGAAATAAAGGTCTGTTCCGCCCCCGAGTCCACCAGTGCGTGAGTGAGATGTTTGGTGCGATTGTGACAGAACCTGATTGGCAAGAGGCATTTTGATAGGGAGTTTGGCCGAGATGAGTCCGCGAGGCCCCCTACAGCGACTCGCGGACCCCCCCCCCCCTTGTGGCTTAACCGTGCAGGACTCCACGGGGTGCTGATTGTCTCTGCAATACATGCAAAGACCCAGCTCCCTACGGCGCTGTTTCTCTGCCAGCGGAAGCTTGGCCCACCCAATCAGCATCGCCTCCGGTTCGTCGGTGGACTCCAGCGCAGGCAACGCCAGGGGGTGAGGTTGAGAGGTGCGAGGAGACACTCCGCTCGAGCGGCTGAACGACTTCCGCTCGGCAGCCCGTTCTCTCAACCTGTTATCTAAACTGATTGCTAGGGAAATTAGATCAGAAAGCCGTTCCGGCTGATCCTGGCAGGCCAGTTCATCCCGGAGGCTGGGGCTCAGGCTACGGGCGAAAATGCTGCAGAGGGCAGCATCCTCCCACCCAACTTCCGCCGATACCACCCGGAAGTCGACAGCGTAATCGGCCGCCGACCGACTACCCTGGCGGAGGTTCAGCAGCCGGGTGGTTAGCACACTATCACGGTCCGAATGATCGAATACTTCATGGAAATTGCGCATGAACTGGGCATAGGTCAGGTTTGCGTAGCTGGGCCTCACCATTACGGCGTAGGCCTAAGCTAACGCTCGCCCTTCCAGAAGGTTCGCCACATACCCGATTCGGCTGTGATCAGTCGGAAAGTCCCCGGGGACACGCTGGAACACTGACTCACATTGTAGGATGAACCCCCGAGCCTCTCCGAGCTTCCCGCTGAAGCGCGTGGGTGTGGGGATGGGAGTGAGACGAGTGGGCGGCCCCGGGCTAGCCTGGCTAGCTGGGAGACCAATGGGAGCTGGCCCGCTGCGCTGCACCGGAGGGAACGCCTGCTGGGGATCCAAACGGTCCAACCGGCGGTTTATCAGAGTCAACTGATTCAGGATAACCTGCTGCTGGTGAGTGATTTGATCTACTCAAGCCTCGAGAGTGTTAAGTCAGTGTGCGAGCCTGCTGTTCGCTGGGTCACTCTGCTGGAGCTGTACTGACATGAGGTCTGACCCAGGGAACACACACACAGGCTCGAATGTGATTCAATAATTTTATTGTGGGAACAGCAGGTATGTGGGTGCGTGTTAGCGGGGTGGAATGTGTTGCGGGTGAATAGGATGCGTCGAGGGCGAAGCAGAGCGCCCTACAGCCAGGCAACCCTAAAGGCAGAGCAGAACAGAGATTAGCTGCCGGTGCACACCCAGCGGAATTAACGCACAGTCTTACACTTACTTGCAGATGGTACAGTGGCTGGCGTTGGCTTGAGCCGCAGGTCTCCCGCCTGGAAAACAGCATCCCTGGAGCACGCTCGGCACGGTGAGGAGAGAGACGGCGAGGATGAGGGAGGAAATCCGCTGCCTGGGAATCCATCTGTGCACAGGGGAGAGACTGGAAACAAGGTGAGAGAATGATGAGCTTACGTGATAACGAGGAGCTATCCAAAAGGCGCTGGAATAGGAGAGTAGGCGTGCGAAGAGTGTAGAGTAGCAGACGGCTCCAGGCCGAGGCTCCGGCCGGAGCTGGCTATATAGCCCGAGACTGATGAGACACAGGTGTGCACGCAGCTGAAGCGGGAGACAGACGAGAGCGAGTCGTAACATACTTCTGTTATTTACCTCCAGTAAAACTGTTAGGTTCCTTCTACGAGGGTGAGCAGCACGTCATAACTATCAGACACAAAAGTTGCGAGCACAAACAATTACACAAGATGAAATTAAATAAAATCACAATTGAAGCACATGTGACCTTAAAGAGGCAAAAGTCATAAAACACTCTTAAATAATCAGTCGAAAGGGCTCACTAACAGGCTCTAGGGTCTTGTTCTCCAGTGTCCTCTATTGAGTTCACACCAAACAGGCCCACACATCCAGGAGTCTTCCTCACCCACCCCCAGAATAAAAGAAAGTGGTCAGCACTCTACTCTTCACACAAAAAAGTTATATTTACTTGAACCTCCTGCAATAGTTGTGGTTTTGGGTTAAAGGAACTCACAGCTTTAGTCAGAAGCTCCTGCTTCTGCCACTCGCATCCAAAGCTTTGAACACACTTCTGACCCCATCACTAGGACTTCCTGGAAGTTGCCGAGGACTTTCTAGCTGCCTGAGGGATGTACCCAATTTTGTTGCCAGCAGTTTAGACATTAATGACTGTGTGTTATTTTGAGGGGACAGCAAATTTACACTGTTACACAAGCTGTAAACTGACAACTTTACATTAAATCAAAGTGTCATATCTTCAGTGCTGTCCCATGAAAAGATGTAATAAAATATTTACAAAAATGTGAGGGGTGTTCTCACTTTTGTGAGGTACTGTACCACTGACACCTTGGGAGTGCAGCCGAACCCTCTCATATGATGTTTAAAAGTAGAAATCTGACTTTCAAACAGCAATCTTGAGCCCTGTGCCTTGAAGTACTAAAAAAAATACTTCAGCATTGTTTAATAAAAAGTGCTGAGTTACCTCACTAGGTTCACATACTCATTATAAGAGTTCGCTGTTGTTATGATTGAAAATATGCTTTAATTCAATTCAATTCAACTTTATTTATATAGCGCCATTTCACAACAACAGTCATCTCATAGCACTATCAACTGTAGGGAGGACCCCCACAGTTGCAGAAAGACCCCAGCAATCAGGCGATCCCCTGTGAGCAAGCACTTGGCGACGGTGGAGAGGAAAAACTCCCTTTTAACAGGAAGAAACCTCCAGCAGAACCAGGCTCAGGGAGGGGCAGTCATCTGCTGCGACTGGCTGGGGGGTGAGGGGATAGAGAAGAAGAAAAGAACAGACATGTTCTTTTACATTTATCTAGTGGTAGTGTTAGTGTAGTATTTACACTAACACCATGGTTGTTCACCATCCTTCTGACCCATTCAACCTGGCTTCCAGTGTCATGATTCCGAGCACAGTGAGAGCCGTGTTCAGCCTCTAGTTGGTTTAGTCATTTTCTGTAGTTCTGCATCTCTGCTTATTTTGTATTTAGTATGGTTTGTTGTGTTTTGTTATCTGGGTTTGTCCTTTTATTTCTGGTCTTAGTTTCCTGTTGTTTTATCTTAGTGTGGGTTTTAATGTATTTCTGTATTATCTTGTATTCCAATTTATTTTTCCTGTGGTTATATTTTTGTCCTTTTCCTTAGATCTCCTTTGCAGTGTTAGTATTTATTAGTTTGTATTATTACCTTTCCTCAGTTTTGTATCAGCATGCTCGATTCAGTTCTCTTTTTGTATTATGATATTAGTATTCCAGTTTTTTTATATTTATCCTGTTCCCGCCTTGGTGGTTATGTTTTCTCTTTTTACATCCTCTGGTTCATTTCTCATTTTGTATTTATTGTCAAGTTACTTTGACAATGTCCTTGGTTTACTTCCTGTGCTACTAGCTTAGTTTCGCAGTTGTCCCCAGCTGTTGTTATTTAGGTTAATCATCATTGCTTTTGTACCCACACCTGATTATGATTTGGTTAATTCCTTGTACCTTTTATTAGGCCACCTGCTCCGCAGTTCGGCACTGCGACCTAGATTCCCCTCCTGACGTGAGTTCCATGTTTAAGGACTGTATTCCTGCATGTGTCCCACGCTTCTACCATTTATTCTTGGCATGCGTTCCACACCTGAGCAATCCGACTAGTCATCTTCCAGTTTCCTGCCTTGCCTCACATCTTGTAAGTTTTTGTATTTTTGTTTCTTATTATTAAATGTGCAAGACTCACCAGATTGTGACTGGTGTCATCAGTCCACCCCTGAAAGGGCAGTTTGACACCCAAGACTTTTGAAAAGAATATTTAGGTTCAAAAGCATTGCAGACAGCAACTAAACTTAAAACAAGTTATAGTTTATGCTTTATATATATATATTATATATAATATATATATAATATATATATATATATATATATACACACACACACACGTGGATTAAAAAGTCTACACACCCCTGTTCAAATAGCAGATTTTGTTAATGTAAAAAAATGAGACCAAGATAAATCATTTCAAAACTTTTCCACCATTAATGTGACCTATATACCGTTACAACCAAACTGAAAACAAATTGAAATCTTTTAAGGGGAAAAATAAAAATAAAAAAAACTTACAATAACCTGGTTTGCATAAATATGGACAGCCTCTTATAACTGGGATATGGCTTGTGTTCAGAATTAACCAGTCACATTCAAACTCATGTTAAATGGGAGTCAGCACACACCTGCCACCATTTAAAGTGCTGTGATTAACCCCAAATAAAGTTAAGCTGTTCTAGTAGGCTTTTCCTGATATTTTTGTAGTCACATCTTACAGCACAAGCCATGGTCTGCAGAGAGCTTCCAAAGCATCGGTCAGAAAGGGGTATAAAAGAATTTCCAAGGCATTAAAATATACCATGGAACACAATGAAGACAGTCATCATCAAGTGAGAAAATATGAACAACAGTGACATTACCAAGAACTGGACACCCCTCAAAAAATTGATGAAAAGACAAGAAGAGAACTGGTCAGGAAGGCTGCCAAGAGGCCGACAGTAACACTGAAGGAGCTACAGGAATTTCTGCCAAGTAACTGGTTGTTTAGCACATTGACAACAATCTCCCGTCTTCTCTGGGTAGGGTGGCCAAATGGGAAGCCTTATCTTAGGAACAAAAATGTCCAAGCTGGCTACATTTTGCAAAAAACACATTTGAACTCTCGCCAATGCATGTGGGAAAATGTGTTAAGCTGGGTTCACTGCTTGGACCGACGATAACAGATGTTTAGAAAAATCAGAGAAATTAGTCCAAACCATTGTGAAATTACGTCATCAGTCAGGTTTTTTTTTTTAATCCAGCGCACACCAACTTTTACAAATTTTTACAAACTTTTATGAACTTTTGCGAGCATTTGCCAGTGCTGCATTCAGCGTTGGCAAACTTTTGACAACATAGGCTAGTGTACAGTATGTGTCATGGTTGGCCCTCACGGGTAGAAGCACAGACTCACTCGTAGGGTGAAGTTTGAAGCATGATTTAATAAAGGAAACAGTGGGCATGGCAGTGACAAAGAGACTCACAACCTGAGGTAAAGACAGGGAAATAATAACGATAAAATATGAAAGAATGAAGACCATAATCACGACGGTGATAACGACTCCACCAAACACGACATAGGTTGCCAGCTTAGGTTAACTTAAGCAAACTAATACACAGGACAGGTCAGTTTGACATCAGCTGGTTGGTTTGTACAGGTTATTGGTCACATTAAGGGTGGAAAAAGTTTTGAAATGATTTAAGTTGGTCTCATTTTTTTGGCATTTGAACAGGGGTGTGTAGACTTTTTATATTCACTATACATACAGTATATATGTGTGTGTGTGTGTGTATATATATATATATATATATATATATATATATATATATATAGAGAGAGAGAGAGAGAGAGATACTGTACACTACTGAATATCTCCTTTCTTACTGTACACCAAAGTGTTGAAGGCAAGCACAAATGCAATGCAATAGGCTATTTGTATTGACTTCTCAGTCTCCAAACAGAGCATAGTCATCACTCTGAGTTGGAAAATGTGTTTGTTTTATCAAGAGACTTTTTGTCTGCCCACTGAAATAGCACTGAACAATAATTAAGGCCAAATTAACACGTTAGTATTTGCAGAGGAGGGGGTAGTAAGAAAAATACCAGCAAGAGACACTGAAGGTAAATGTATGGCAATTCAAAAAAAATGTAGAAAAGCCATCCTAGGCGAGTGATGACAAAAGGTAAAAGGCAGAGCAAAGAGGTGATAAATTGAGAGAAAAGAAGAGCAGGGGCTGAAAGCAGGCCGGTGATGAAAAGTGTTTGGTGAGCAAGAGTAGAGTTGTCAATGAAAGAGAAAACAGCAGCATGCATTCCCATCGTTAGCCCTCATTAGCCTCCTCTCTGGGGGGTCTGCTGTGAACGCACTTAGGAGGCATTTGGAAGGAGGAAGATGCAACTCAAGGAGGCGGAAAATGAAAGAAAAACAAAAGGAAGGGGTGGAGTGCCAGTTTGAAAGGTGGCTTACAGTATGTCAGTGTGCAGAAATTTGCCAGTTGATTTTACATCCTCTTTTTGGAGATCTTTTTCAAACTTCACTTTATCTCACTTTGAAAAGTGTGACCCCTCTGTACCTTATTTCTCTATATATGTGAAGTGTGGCCATAAAAGATTTAAAAGAATAGTTCACTCTTTAAGACAAAATCAGCATTTCTAGGTATGCCATTAAATTAAATGGATTTTGTACAGTGAAGAACTTTTACTACTGGAATAGTTGTCAGATTATTAGGTTGTAAAAGTGGATGTAAAGAAAGAATAGAGGATTTTATGTTTATCAATCATTTAACTATGTCAATGCAGTATTACAGACCATTCGAAAATATGTATGCCATTCAGTTTGTTATTTTTCATAACTGAGAACTTTGATGGCTCTCCATCCCCACAACGTTACAGTGCATTATGGCATTTTGTTCATACTAAATTGTTATTTACAAAGTTTATTTGTAAATGTTCAGTACATTTTGTGGATCTTATAGTATACAGTGAGACAGACTGGTAAAAAGCAGGATGCACAGTAAAAAGACATACGTACATATGTTCATTTCAGCCCATCCGTTGCAAGGTGCATCTATTTTGTCTATAAAATTAGTTATTGTCAGATATTTTTTTTCGAATATATTTATTAGTTTTCATTTTTCCAGAACAAAAACAATACAAAGAAAAAAACCACAAGCCAAACACACACACACACACACACACACACACACACACACACACACACACACACACACACACACACACAAGTTGCTCAGCAGCAAGAAAGAACAAAAAAAAAAGCAGGCAGCATAATCAGCACAAAGATAAGTAAATTTTAAGAGCAAATAAAAGCTTGAGACAGAATGGTGGACAAATTTCCTTTGGTAAAGTCTGGAAATGGTTTCCATATACGGCTAAATACATCAGTTTTAGAATGTATGAAGCAAGTGAAAAACTCAAGTGGCATGTGCTCCAGGATTAGCCTTCTTCATCCAGAAACTGTAGGAGCTTTATGTGAATTCCATTGCAACAAAATATTTTTCTGGGCACCAAAGGTTAGAATGTTGTACAATTAACTGTTAAATTTATTTCCAATGTGTTTATTTGGTAAACCAAGGAGAAGAGACAGTGGATCAAGATCAAGGTTAATTTTCAGAATTTTCTTAATTTCAAGAAGAATGGACTCCCAATATCCCTGAATCTTGGTGCATGACCATAAACAGTGGGTGAGGCTGCCATCGTGAGTTCTACATTTAGGACACAGTGAAGAGGAGCCTGGTTTAAATTTAGACACTCTGTTTGGGGCCAAATGGGCTCTATGTAGCAGTGTAAATTGTAAAGCCCAGGTATGGTTACAAATAGTAATTTTTTTGGCAGCATTCCAAATCTTACACATTTCTTCTGTAATATCAATATCCAGTTCTCTTCCCCAGGTTCGAGCCAGAATAGGAGAATCAACATTACAATGACCTTTCAATAACTTGTAGCACATGCTAAGTGACATTTCCCTGGAACTGAAAAAACGCTTTTCAATATCAGAAATCTTAGTGTCCTCAAATAGTGATGTTTCTTTTTTGTTAAAATCCCCAATTTGAAAAAAAAAAGATTATTTTTACCTAATTTGAAGTCCTCGACCACCTGATCAAAAGGCATAAGAATTCTGTCCTTAAAAAGACAACCAAATGTGAAAGCACCCTTAGAAACCCACTCCCCAAAACGAGAATCGAGCAGAAGTCAAATCAAATCAATCCAGAAGAAGTCTGGATTGTTGGCACGGAGTGAAAGTGGAGGTTATCCCAGCTCTCCCCGCAATGCACCGTGCTGCTGTCCAGGCTTTAACAGTGTTAACAGATATCGGGTTACTACAGCATTTCTTTATAGTTTTCATACTTTTTAGAAAGAGCAAAGTATTAAGAGAGCATTCACATAATGACGCTTCTATGTCCAGCCATATTGCAGAAGTATTTTTGCAAGCCCACCCTCGTGCATACAACAAAAGAGAACTTAACTGATATTTTTTGAGATCTGGGAGGTCTAAACCTCCCACATGGCCGGGAAGCTGTAATGTTGACATTTTTGAGTGCCCTTTTTTTGCTCCATATAAAGGAACTAAACCAACCCTTTATTTTTTGAATAAGTTTGTGTGTAAATAAAATAGGAATCATTCTCATCAGATAAAGGAAGTGAGGAAGAATATTCATTTTAAGAAGCGAGAGTCTCTCTAACCATGATATAGGGAAGCAATTCCAACGCTTGAGATCCTGTTTGATTTTGTCAAGTAATGGGACATAGTTTGCTTTAAACATTTGATCAAAAAAAGGTGTAACAAATATACCCAGATACACAAATCCTGCTGGTGACCACTTAAAGAGAGAGCCAGGAATGTGACATTGTTTTCCCAGAGGCATGGCCTCAGATTTCAAGAAATTAATCTTATAATCAGAAAATGTCATGAATCTGGGGTTGGAGGGCAAACCCAGTTCTGACTCATTGTTATGTTTTGCCCTAGTTTTCCTCTGACAGCTCGGGCACAGCCTCTCCTCCTGTCTAGCCTTTCCTCTTGTGCTTAGCAGCCCTGCAGCACTAGGCTGCTCATCTTTCTTGTTTTGTGCCCAATGCAGCCCTGCAGCACTAGGCTCCATATTCACCAGGCTGTAGAGCATTCGGCTGGTGCCCTGTATGTTTGGTGGCCTAGCCATATCATTGCACCGCTCTGTATATTGTGTGGTTTAACTGGACTGAGCTTGGCGATTTTTGGACTTGCTATTTTCTTTGTGTTGTTAATAAATGTGCACCATCAGCTCTCGCTTTTGGGTTTTATTCTCTCTCTTGTGCACCGAGCCATGGTGCACGGAGGTTTGTGACAGAAAATAAGCTAAACTTATTGATGATTGAGATGACACTATGCTCTGAAACAGTTGGGTTAGAAAGAAACAATAAAATATTGTCGGCATATAATGAAATTTTGTGAGCTCGATGCTCGGTAGTAATGCCAAGGACAGTAGCGTCACTTTGTATCACTTCAGCTAGCAGTTCAATCGCAGGAGTGAACAAAAGAGGGGAAAGGGGACAGCCCTGTCTGTTCCCTCTTCCAACCTCAAAGTTTTTAGACCTAAGTCCATTTGTGATAGCAGCTGCCAAAGGACAACTATAAAGGACTTTAATCCACATAATAAAATTAGGACCCAGCCCAAACCGCTGCAGAGTGTAAAGCAAATAGGACCACTCAAAGTGGTCAAATGCTTTTTCTGTGTCGAGAGAAACTACCAGACCATCCGCCGCATGCTTCTGACACAATTGAATCACATTTAGAAGACGTCTGATATTATTACATGAATTGTGACCCTTAATAAAGCCTGTTTGGTCAGGATTTATTATTTGGGGCAAGATTCTTTCCAGGCGTGTTGCGAGGATTTTTGACAGCATTTTTAAATCAACATTAAGTAAAGAAATTGGTCTATTAGAGCGGCAATTTTCTGGAGATTTTCTTTTTTTGAGAATTAAGGATATAGTAGCTTCCCTAAGAGAAGGGGGAGGACATTAGCACCAAATGAGTTACTTAGCATATCTAAATATGACTTTGACAGCAAATCCCTAAATTCTTTATAAAATTCTGATGTGAGTCCATCCGGACCTGGTGCCTTCCTATTCTGGAGAGATTTAATTGCTCTGTGCACCTCAGATTCTGATATTTCTGCATTTAAGTCAGTTTTTTGAATGTCTGTGTAACGACTTGGCGAGGGAGCAAAGCAGTGGCAAAATCTTCAGTTTTCCAATTTTTATTTTATTTCACAAAACTTACTGGTAAACAATTCACATATTGTCCGACATCTCCACACCGACACGACTCCTCATCAACAATAATGAAAAGACACTTCTTTCCACAATAAACACCTGTTATATATTATGTGAGACAATTAGGGCTAATTAGCCCCTACCATAACCCCAAGTAAAACAATAAACATTTTCCATTTTTCACACAAACCCAATAGCATCTAAAAGTCCATAAATAATCCCCACTTATTTACAAAATACATATAAATAGTACAGAATAAATAATACTATAATTAATTCGTTAAATAATTCAATCCCCTATTTACATATTTTTAAATCACCCCTCAACTTGCCATCACCTGCTCCCTTCCTGCTGGTGTCCTTTAAAAAGGCGTTCAATCCCCAAAGAGTCTTTTGCCCGGACACCCTCAGGAAGCATGTTGGCAAAGGTATGTGTATTAAATAATCACCAATTGTTTAACCAAACAATTATCTCACAAAAGACACTTCAATTAGTCAAAGACAGATCCTAGAAATAATGTGTGCACTTTTACAAATAATCATAATAACATTTACAATATTACAAATAATATAGTCACACATATAATAAATCATAACAGTGGTGACGCTCCATCGTCACATTTCCTCCCCCCTTTTCCCAAGAGTACAGTACTCTACGAGTCATGTACTCTTGAGAGACTATCTGTCACAAGGTTGGTTTTCCCTGCCACATACCGAACCGTAAAATTATATGGCTGAAGGGACACACACCACCCTGTGAGACGACTGTTCATGTCCTTCATCCTGTCCAACCACTGTAGGGCCCGATGATCTGTCTCCAACACAAAATGACGCCCTAGTAAATAGTATTTAAGAGACCCTATTGCCCATTTCATGGCAAGACATTCCTTCTCTACTGTAGAGTATCTTGTCTCCCGGTCCAGCAACTTACGGCTCAAGAACAGTACTGTGTGTCTCTCTCCCCTCTCCTCCTGGAGAAGTACTGCTCCAATGCCAACTCCTGAAGCATCTGTCTGTAAGATAAATGGACGAGCAAAGTCTGGACTGTAGAGAACCTTCTCTCCAGAAATAGCCCTCTTCAGATCCTCAAAAGCTCTGTCACACTCCTCTGTCCATTTTACCCTATTTGGTGCTGAAGCCTTAGTGAGGTCAGTCAAAACTGTGGCTCTTTCAGCAAAGTGGGGAATGAACTTACTATACCATCCTACCATTCCTATGAATGATCGTACCTTCTTCTTAGTAGTGGGCACAGGGTAGGTCCGGATGGCATCCACTTTACCTACTCGTGGTCTAATGACCCCCTGACCAACCACATGTCCCAGGTACTCCACCTGCTGCTGTCCAAATGCACATTTGCATGGATTGATTGTCAGTCCTTCCCTCTTAATCAACTGAAGGACCTGCCTAAGGTGTACCAAATGTTCTTCCCAAGTCTGACTATAGATGACCACGTCATCCAAATAGGCAGCTGCAAAATTTGATACCCTTCTTAACACTTGGTCCATAAGCTGCTGAAAAGTTGCAGGTGCCTCCTGAAGGCCAAATGGCATGACCCTAAATTGGAAACTGCCATAAGGTGTTTTAAAGGCTGTAAGTTCTTTTGTTTCCGGTCCAATGCCACCTGCCAATACCCCTTGCTAGGTCCAGAGTAGAAATAACCTAGCCCTGCCCACTTTCTCTAACAGTTCATCAATCCGGGGCATGGGGTATGACTCAAACTTGGACACTGAATTGAGATATCTGAAATCAATACAGAATCTCAAAGAGCCGTCCTTTTTGGGTACCAGCACAATCGGGCTACACCACTCACTGACTGACTCCTCGATCACTCCCAGCTGCAACATCAAGTCAATTTCCTGCTTCATCTTTAGAACCACAAACGCTCCGGGATCCTATAAGATTTCCTATGTTGAACAGGCTTCCTCTTTCAAAATGAACTTTATGAGCCCACTACCAACTGTGGTGAAACCAGGTCTCTCCTGATAACAATTCTGATCTAATAGTGCCTCTTACCTCTCTCTGTTGAGCTCCACCTGCAAATGAGGGACACTTGAACAAGTATGGCAGCTGGACACATTTGTGGGAAAAGACTTCTTTCTTCCTCATCCACTTCCCGTCCTCGCACATATGAAGAGCTGATTGTGTGTCCTGAAGAACAGGTTGCTTGCTGCTGAATTACCAGGCTGCAGAAAAATCTTTCAACAAGTTAATGTGGAAGGTCTGATATTTTACCTTCCTGTCAGGCATATAGTTCATATGTCACTGCACTTAGTTTTTTAGAGATTTCATACGGCCCCTACCATTGAGCCAACAGCTTACTGTCACACGAGGGCAGCAATAACAAAACCTGCTGTCCTGGGTGAAAAACCCTTTTTCTGGCCTTCTTGTCATACCAAGTTTTTTGTTTGGCCTGCGCCGTCCTCATGTGCTCCTGAGCCAAAGCAGTCATTCGATCCAGTTTCTCTCTCATCTTAATGACATAAGAGACCACATTATCCTGATCACTCGGTGGACTCTCCCAGTGCTCCTTTAAGTCCAGTGGGCCCCTCACCTGACGACCATACAGTAGTTCAAAAGGTGAGAACCCTGTTGAAGCCTGGGGCACCTCCCGATAAGCAAACAATAAGTATGGTACCCATTGGTCCCAATCCGAGCCCATTTCAGAAACAAATTTCCTGCAGCATGTTTTTTAGAATCTGATTAAATCGCTCCACTAGTCCATCAGTCTGAGGGTGATATGGGGTGGTCTTAATACCCTTAATACCCAACAGCTTATATACCTGCTGCAACAGTTTAGACAAGAAATTTGTTCCACAGTCTGTCAGGATTTCTCTGGGTATGCCTACCCTTGAAAATAACTGGATAAGGCAGTTGGCAACCTGCCTAGCCTTGATAGATTTCAGGGGAAAGGCTTCTGGGTACCGAGTAGCATAGTCACAAATTACCAAAATGTATCTATTACCAGAGGAGCTTCTCTCTAGGGGCCAACTATATCCATCCCTATTCTGTCAAATGGTGTTCCAATAATTGGTAGTGGGTGTAGTTGGGCACGGGCTACTCCCCTAGGTGATGTAATCTGACATATTGGACATGTTGTGCAGAAGTCCTTTATCTGGATATACATTCCCGGCCACACAAATCTTCTAGCAATTCTCTGTAGAGTTTTTTGAAATGCTAGATGACCTGCCCAAGGGATAACATGTCCCAGTTCCATAATTTTTGGCATAAGGTCCTGTGGCAAAGCTAGGGCCATAACTCCACCTTGTTGCTGGTACAAAATGCCATTTTTAATGACATACATGGCCTCAGCCAAACAATCCGTTCTACCCTGTTTCACACCCTCAATCTCCGAGACTTTATTGAACCATGGTCTAAGTGCTGGGTCAGCTTTCTGTAATGCAGCTATGTCAGGAGGGATGTCAAACCTCTACTGACTGACTTAATTGTGGTGTTTCTTCACCCAAGTTCTTTGCTGAAGCTAACACCTTATCTCTTCTCTCCTGAGCCTTGGACTTAGGCTTGTTTACTAGGGCCTGCCCTCTATCTCAGAATCATAAAAAGGCAGCTCCCGAAGAACATTGGCAGCCCTCTGCGCCCTGGTTGTCACCATATTACAAATTTTTCCAGCAGGTGCATCAAGCCTCTTCTCAATAGCGCCACCTGCCTGTCCCTCAGTTTGTTCCTCTCTAACCTGTTGTATGATGTCCAACAAAGTTGGAACATCATTGCCAAGAATAACAGAGTAAGGCAAATCAGGCACAAGAGCTACAGGAAGGAGATAAGTTCCCCCCCCCCACTGTTAAATAAACCTCAGCAGTTGGGTACAGTTTCTTATCCCCATGGACACAACTGATATTTATTTCAGACTCATTCCACAAATCCCTAGGGACCAAACTGGGCAGCACAACCGTTTGAAAACAACCTGAGTCTAACAGGGCCTCTTCACACTGACCATTAAGCAACACCTTCGTTTTATATACTCCACTGTGCACTGGGGCTGAAAAAGTGGGTCTAGGAACTGAACATAATAGTGACGGTTTCTCATTCTTTATGGCAGGACATGAATACTGGGTGTGACCGATTTTATTACACTGATAGCAGCGTATATCTTTATTTGCAACAACACGTGACTTTTTGCTACTATTATATCTGCTATTTGTGATCTGACTGGACCTTGGATACAGCCTATTTTGAGCTGGACCACCCCTTTCACCCTCATTAAACTTACTCTGTATGGTGAAAGAGCTGTCACGGCCAAGAGTAGGTCTCCTGCTCCCAGACCTGGCTGACAGAAAGACCTCCGCCAGACGAGCAGCGTCCTCTGCAGTCTTCGGGTCCCGCTCTTGTATCAAGTTTCCCAGTTCCGGGTTCACCATCCGCAGAAACTGCTCCAAAATCAGTAGTTCAGTAATATCTTTTACCGTTGAGGTCTCTGGTTTAACCCATATACAAAACAGGTCTTTCAAACTTACATATACAGTAATTCACGAGGGGTTTCGTTCTGATAAACGTCCAGGGACCGAAACCCCCTCCTATATGTGTCGGATGTTATTTCATATTTCTTTAAAATAGCTTCCTTCAGTTTTCCATAATCGTCCATATCAGCAATATCCATCAGCACATATGCGCTCCATGCTTTACCTGTAAGCAGAGGAGCTAGCTGGATAGCCCACTCTTCTTCACGCCAGCGGCAGACTGTAGCGATCCTCTCGAACGTCGCCAGGTAGTGCTCAATGTCATCTTCGGGAGAGAGAGGATTCAGCCTGGGCTCGTGGTGTGTTTGTGTCCTCCTTGGCTGCACCTGCAGCGGCAAATCATCCTCCTGCGGGCCGACCCGACTGGCCGTCACCCCGGGGTCCTCCCCCGAAGCGCCGTCGTCACCACCACGTTCAGCCCGGCTTCCATACTCCTCTCTCAGCTCCGCAACCTGTGACTCCATCTGACGAATTTGATCATCCACAGTCCGCCACCTTTGGTCCTGAAGAGCGTCTTCCTCCTCCATCTGACGATCCCTGACAGTCAGCGAACGAACCAAAGATTTCACCAAGCACGTTAGCTCCTCAAGCTCGCCCAGTCCGCTGACTCCCGGCTCCTCGGCTGCCATACCTGCGTCCAGGTCAGACTGCTCCCCTTGTCTTGTCCCTTTCCTTCTGGCCATCGCTCCTTCCGTCCCGTGCTCTATCCACCACTTCCACCAAATGTCACGACGTCCTGGGAACGGACCACCGCTGCCACCAAATGTAACAATGTGGCATGGTCTGGCCAAATCTTCAATTTTCCATTTTTATTTCATAAACTTACAAGTAAACAATCCACATATTGTCCGACATCTCCACACCGACACGACTCCTCATCAACAATAATGAAAAGACACTTCTTTCCACAATAAACACCTGTTATATATTATGTGAGACAATTAGGGCTAATTAGCCCCTACCATAACCCCAAGTAAAACAATAAACATTTTCCATTTTTCACACAAACCCAATAGCATCTAAAAGTCCATAAATAACCCCCACTTATTTACAAAATACATATAAATAGTACAGAATAAATAATACTATAAATAATTCGTTAAATAATTTAATCCCCTATTTACTTATTTTTAAATCACCCCTCAACTTGCCATCACCTGCTCCCTTCCTGCTGGTGTCCTTTAAAAAGGCGTTCAACCCCCAAAGAGTCTTTTGCCCGGACACCCTCGGGAAGCATGTTGGCAAAGGTATGTGTATTAAATAATCACCAATTGTTTACCCAAATAATTAACCAAACAATTATCTCACAAAAGGCACTTCAATTAGTCAAAGACAGATCCTAGAAATAATGTGTGCACTTTTACAAATAATCATAATAACATTTACAATATTACAAATAATATAGTCACACATATAATAAATCATAACAGTGGTGACACTCCATCGTCACAGTCTGATAAAAGATATATTTTTAAAAGGCAGCCTGAAGAAGGGTTTGCTGGAAGGGTTGTCATACTGTATACCCCTCTGCCCCCCCCCCCACACAAACTCTGCCTTAATGGTGGCCTAATATGATTTGATTCAGCTCAAAGTGCTATGTAGGCTAAAAGGGAAGTGCACTGCCCCTATGTACTGGTAATCGCTGCTTGATCTGAACTCTTTGTGCAAAGAAAAAGAACCTCCAGGAAAAGTGTTTCTGTAGTCCAAAACTGTAACATATTACTGTAACATATTACAATGAAAGCAATTATAGCCTAAAAAAAAAAGTTACATAAAACCTCAGATTTAGAAAATTAGAAAACCATATCATTACTATTGTTATTGGGTGCAAACCTTGTATCTCCAGAACAGACATTTTTTTCTGGAAATAAGAAACTGCATTTTCAAATTATTCACATATCTTTTCTGATAATTATTCAATGATTCAAAGATTTTTATTTGTCAATACTTCTATATGTACAGGACATACATGAAAATTGAAATGCTGCTTCTCTCTGAGTGGTGTGTGCAATATATAAGAAAAGAAGGAATAAGGATGAAAAAAACAACAGCAGTCTATGTACAGTAATGCTACCTGTAGTGCCCAGCAATCACTACAGGTAGTGCCCAGTGATGTAGTGCCCAGTACCCAGCGATCCTGTAGTGCAAATAAAGATAACCGACAAAACCCAGCAATCCTATATATAGAAAAAGTGGAGCCGTAATACCCATAATTGCAAGTTCAATGCGGTAGTGTAGGTGCAGACAGTGACAGATTGGACTGCACATGGTCAATATTTCAATAATAGACAGACAGCAGCAGGTATGGCATTTGTGCAAATGTTTGCAGTAAGGTGCAGAGACATACAGCAGCAGATGTAATTACTGTTGGTGTGCCAAGTCTTTCTGTGCAAACAGCTGGGGTAGTTATTGTGTGGGTGAGTGTGTTATGGGGGGGGGGGCAGCATCCAGAGTCCTGATGGAATGATGAACAAAGCTGTTTAGCAGTCTTGTGGAACGGGCCCGGAGGCTCCGGTACATTTTCCCCGAGGGTAGAAGGCTGAAGAGAGAGTGTGAGGGGTGAGAGGTATTACCTGCAATGTTGATGGCTCTGCAGGTGAGGCGGGTGTGGTAGATGACCGCGAGGGGGGGCATTATATTTGGTTTGATAGAAAAAACACATACAAAGACACAAAGGCTGATCAGTAGAATGAGTAGATACAAAAAAATAAAGTGTAAATATGGAGTTGTGAAGTTTTCACCAGACAGCAATGATATGCTAGATAACAGATGCAGGAAAGCAAAATCAAGTGGGAATTCAACTAACACAAAGGCCTTCACGTTGTCCACACAGGCATATCATTATATCATATCTAACCCCAACAGCTTTGTTAATATCTTACATTAGCACAGATGTAGAGCAGCTATAAAGCAGGTAGTCTTCTTAAGTTATCTTTCAGTTGGTTCCCTCAACCATCATCCATCCAGTGATATTTCCTTTGACAATTGGCTAATCCCCACTTCAGCAAGACAATTAATGTTCACAGTTGCTTAACTAAGATAGGGCCCTATTTTGATAGTCATCAGTAGACTTTTGCACCTGACGTCCTGCCATATCTGTGTTATTGCTAGTTTCTGTCAGTATTATGGTGCATGTTATGACAACGTGCTTCTGATCAGGAAAAAGGAGGTCTGTTGTCAGAAGTGCATTGTTTAATTCTATTTCAGTGGCACGTTTTGAAATTGTGCAACTCTGAAGCTCATGAGGAAAAAGCATGCACTGGGATTTTTTGTTATTTTAATGGAGAGAGTTGTAATGGTTATATTATAATTAAAATTATATTATGATGATACACTAAATATTGTTTTTAATTACATCCACATTCTTATTTTAATTGTGGACTTACTATTGGAGTCTATAGATTAGGCATTAATGTATGTTTTTGTGTTTAGGGGAATGAATAAATGAATGAACAAGGAGCATGTGTGTGTTCTGGTGTGGATGCAGCACAAAGAAGAAGGCATGTCTATCTAAAGATTTTTATTCCATCCAAATTTTTCATCACGGACTTATTAGACATGAATATGTTTATTTTTATGGGAATATAATAGAATGGGCTTTATCGTTATTGTACAGTTGTACAGCACAACAAAATTGTGGCTGCTCCACCAGGCTACTGCGCAATAAAGTAAGTGAGAAGAATTTGAAATTAAAAACAGTTACAGAACACACAATTAACCATACGACTGAAGTAAAGGTAAAAATAAAAATAACAAATAGCCCATAGCGATATACAGTGGCTTCGCAAGTGGAACTATGTACAAAGGAGTGCGGAGTGCAGAACACATAATAGAGTAAAATGGTCCAAGGATTATGGAAAATATGTACAGTAGTGATTTCACGGATGGGTCAATATCCATGAGAGTTCGGATGGCCCAGGGGAAGAAACTGTTTGTCAGTCTGGAGGTGTGGTACCTGACTGATCTGAACCATCGTCCAGAGGGAAGCAGGTCAAACAGGTGGTGGGTGGGATGTGAGGGGTCTCCTGTGATGGAATGAATGAATGAATGAATGAACAGGGTTTTAATTTTCACTGCAGCTTCCCAGAAAGACAGGAAACATGTCCACATCAGCCTGCAACCATGTGCCTCAGATTTCCAGCTGGACCGATGCCACCTGGACCGTGCTCCTATGGTTGGGGTTCTTGAGTTTCGGATGCCCTGATGGACACCTGTCAACCACTGGGAGAGGCCATCGAGATCAGGCTCACTTTGTGGCAGGGGACAGCGGCGGACAAGATGCTGCGCTAGATCTCCTTCTTCCATCTCACCGGGGAGGGACTGGGACAGAGAGCCATAAACCTCAGCAGACCCCCGCACGCAAAGAGGAGACCCTTGGTTGTCCAAACCAACAGGAATGGGAGCATTCCATCTCCCCACGGGCTGTGAGGGACTTCCTCATGATCAATGATCCTTTATGAAAGTTTGCACAGGCATCATCCCCTTTTCCTGAAGTTTCAAACCATTCATGTTTGTGTGTTGCATCTCTACCTCCTACATTAAGCCATTCAGCTGATTTTTCAGCCCCAGCATTATCTCTTCCCATTTATTCTGTCTAAAATAACTAACTGTGACTGATGTCTTCTTTATTATCAAGCAGCATTATTATCCTGTGCATTTTCACTCACATGCACTGGCTTTGGCCAGTGCAAAAGCCATCTTAAACAAGCCATCATAATCAGAGTTAAATTTAGATAATGTGCCTCTGTGCATTAAAGGGATGGGGAGGAGCTCTTTGGATTGGATTATCCAATACATACCTCTGAATTAGACCGGGCTCTTTTACACTTTGCACCAAGCAAAAAATTTGTTTTTGCATTTGTGTGATAAGGAAATTAACTTGAAAATACCCACAAATGTCTCCTGCGTCAGTGAGAACTGATTATGGACCAAGTCATTGTATTATGGCCCTTCATGTTAAATCAGGGGATTACCTTTCCTGGCAAATTTATTGTTGTTTGGAACAATGTTTAAGATTAACACGTTTTGGTGAAGTGTAGTTTACAATGGTAGATGGACTTAACATTGTAATTGGTGTTAAATTTTAAGCCCCACACACAGTAGGCGATTTATTGTTTTTTTAACAAGAGGAAAGAGGATGTATCCACTAAGAAATGGGTACAATTTTTCATGAATAAAGCTGCAAATATGATAAAAGAAGCCAATTTAAAAATGAAAAAGGTCACAAAATACAATTTAATTGCACACAATAAAAATGGAATCCGCATCCAGATGAGCATTGCAAATTTACAAGAAAAAAGTTGACAGTTTGCTGGGAAAAAAAAAAAAAATCCAATTTTTTTGAGAAAAAGTTGCAAATTTATAAGAAAAGTTAAGAATTGCAAAACTCACATATTTATGGAAAAAAGTTCCAAATTTATAAGAAAAAGTTGACAAATTTATGAGAGATTTAAATAATCCTGAAAAAGACAAATTTATGAGAAAAAAGCTACAAATTTATGTGAAAAAAAGTCCATATTTTTAGATAAAAAGCTGCAAGTTTAAGAGGAAAAAGTTACAAATAGTTGAGCAAAAAGTTGCCAGTCTATGAGGAAAAAAAAACTTGAACGTTTATACTTTTTTTTGCATTTCTGATTAGAATTGTTCATTTAAAGTCATGTTATTTAGGCAACATAATATAGAAAGGTTTATGATGATACTGGGAGGATAATTCTCTTACCAAGTTGAGAGGGGCAATGTCTCCCCTGACCTCCCTTAATTTAAACCAAAGACGGGGGATGGCAGGTTAGCAAGGGAGATGCTTTTGGGTCATTTTGCTAACAAGTGGAGTAGCATCCTTCCACATCCCCACTCAAATCACCTACTGTCCACAGAGAACAAAATCCTACAAAAAAAACAAAACAACATGAAACATGAACATCAAGTGGATTATGATAAAGAACAAAAAAGGACAGTACCTTGTCCTTACGACAAATGTCTTCAGCGTTCCAACAATGCCTCTCTGCAAGTATCATGAGTTTAACTGAACTCTCATCAATCACACCCACTGACAAAAAACTATATTTTGTCGAGAATTTCTATGAATTTCAGAGTGTGCATTTAAGTAGAGGAGATGGTGGTAACTACACAATCCACATCCAAAAAGCCCAAAGAACTATTTAAGTATGCAGTTTCAGTGTTTTAGGTACTGCTTGGAATTCAGTCTGAGATCAGTTTCCTGTTATCAGCAGACTGTCTGGTGTCTCCTCTCCATTATGAAAATGTCAGCACATTTTAGTGGCTAGTGCTTTAATTGTCAAGGGCAAGGGCTGATTTGATTGGTTGTGATTGATGCCAGTTTCAAACACTCCCACGGACACTTAACCTCTTGTAAAATGAGGAGCCCCAGTTATACAATATTACCAAAAAAATCTACCTGACTCTGCGCTTTGGCATACAAAAAATGGGGCCAAACTCTCTCTAATAAGATTGGTTCTTAAGCCACAGAATATGTATTGCCCTTTCCTGTGTGCCAAAGAAAATGGTTGCCATTTAAGGGTCAATTTATGTGATTTCTGTGGTCTACTTCCCCAAGCTGAAAAGTAAAAAAAAAAAAAAAGGAGGTGCTTGCCTTTTTGTTTACCACTTCTTCTTAGATCCATTCTCCCCAACCCCTTTCTTCCTTAAAGCCATTTTCTCTTCACAGGCTTAGTGGCTTTGGCTACTGTGCTGTGTGATTTTATCAAATAAAAAGAGGGCAGGTTTCCCTCTGCTAGTTTTCACAGGTATTAACTATAACAAGGTAGGAAGTGAAGCGGGAAGAAAGTGGGGAAGACCACACATGGGCACCGACATAGAAAAGGGAAAGGAAAATGGGTTAGATCTTGAAAACAGTCAAATTGGATGCAATAGATTTTTTTAAACCCTCAAGATGGCACCAAAAGTGACTTGGTGTGAAGGCTTGAGTTGCTTGAGAATTGCAATTAACACATGTTGCTGTGTATATGAACGATGTTAACCGAGACAGACAAGAGACAAAATACAGAAAGAGGGAAATGCAAAATTCCTTCAAGTATGCAAAGCCACCAGGGAGCATTGCCTGGAGGAAAGAGAATAAAAAGATGGTGATTGACATTCACTTTAATCCACATCATGTGTCATCCAATTTTTACACCTGAAACAGGAAAAATAGTGAAAGAGCACAAGGCAGAGAATGAAAGTGGACGGTGGGGAGCAAGGGCCAACCAGAGGCACAGGAATAAGAGAATTGCCCTGGCTAGATGACATACAGCGAAAAATAGCAGGAGAGTAGGGAAATTTGAGAAATTTTTAAATTTTAAATGGAGCATAAGAAGATGAGATGAATGAAAATGGCACAGAGGGAGGAAAACCAAAAGTCTGCAAAAAGGATGAAGTGAATAAATCTGTCAAGAAAGGTAAATAAGAAGGATGAAGTTCCTACTAAGTGACTGTGCTTCTGAAAACCAGAACAGCTCTGCGTGCATACCATCTCAACAACTCTATTGTGTTTATTTTAAAACTAAGGGAGAAAACGGTGTCGCACGGACGCTGTGAATAAGCAGCACAAGTCAAGGACGGGGTCTTACACCGTTCTGTGCTGTGAATCCCGATTTGATGTTTTGTGGTCACACACTCTGTAAACATGCTCATAAATACGATAAGAGGCATTCAGTCTCTGTTAGTAAACAAATCACTGTCACCATTGGTTGCCCCTTTTCGCCCATTAATGTTTTACCTCAACTTTTACCTTGGCAGTTCTACATATAGGCCCTAACATCTATTTTTCATGAAACCTAATGTTTTCACTCATATGTACTATGCTTTTATATATAGGCAAGAAAATGCTTTACGTAAAAGGTAAGACTGAAAGAAGTGGTGACCTCCGAACTTGGTCAGTGCTTTTCACTTGGTGAGAATAATGTTGTTTCTGCAAGCAAAGTGTCAAGCTTTGAAATTGCATCATTTATTTCCCTTTTAATTCACTTCTAAATTAGGTGAAAATCCACCTTGATGTGTTTTTCTATTCCTTCTAGTTGAATTCACAGAGAGCACTTACAATACAAACACTCCTTTCTCGTTCTCGCCATCTCTCATACACAGTTGTGACCCTTGTTGCAGATGCTTTTTCTCTAATTAAAAGGCGAGAGAAGCTGCCAAGCAACTGTAGTGAAACTGCAGATCACTGGGCTTTCCAAGCACAAGCAAGCGCGCGCGCACGCACACACACACACACACACACACACACACACACGTGCAACAGATTGCACATTGACACCCTCAAACAAATCTGTTTCCAGGAGATGTTGCCCCTGACAAATGACTTCATCCGACCTGTCTGCATACCCTATGTGCGCTGTATCTCCTACAGGGAGGACTGATAAGAGTTGAATTCCATCACTGCTTCCTCCTTGCCTCCAGCTGTATAGCCATGGTGAATTTTGTGCCGTTTTATCTCGTTAGCAAGCTAGCTGTATCTGTAACCATCATTACACAAACTAGACATCAGCTGGAGCCGTAGCAATAACAATATTTAAAAAAAAAAAATCTGGACAGTAAATGTCTAGCATAAGAGAAAACCATGAAACTTGGCCTATAAAAATGAGGCTGGTTTCAACACCTTTGCCTAAACCACAAGTGATTGTTACTTTTGTTGTTGAAAGATGTTATGCTGCATTCTCAAGGTCATTTTTATGCTGTTGAGAAACTTCACCCCATAATCTTTTTCTGTCCATATGTGCTCAATTGCCAAATAATTACGTACATTTGGTTTTGAGGACTGAATAAAAAGCTGCAGAAAATATGTATTTTTTCATAAAATAATTTAGCAAATCACTTCATCACTCTTTTTAAATAAAATATAAGAAATCTTTTTTCAAAGACATGTTTACCAGCATCAGTTTTATTAAGTGATTGACACAAATGTACAATATACAGTCACCCTGAGAGGAGAAGGCACAGCTAGTTCAGGAATACTCAACCTGTGAAATTGTCTCAGTTGTATATAGTGATACAACCATGGTAAACCCACATAAGAACTCTGGTTTCAAACAGCATATTCCACTTTGACCTTAGACTCAATGTTGTGTAACGTAGTCAGACCATCTTCCAGAAACCGGTGCTTGAATGCTGCATTTAACATAGTATGAAACGTGGCATGTCATTTACAGTTTATTTATTTATATATTTTGCTGAATGGTATGTGGCTCAAACATTTTTTTGAGTTCAATGATCTTCCAACATTTCTGAAAAATAATGCTGCATTCCTTTTCTGTCTGGTTTTAAAAACAAGCTGACAAAATGGTTTCACCTCTGTGTCTACAGCATTCTATAACAGCAACCTGAAAACCCAATTTATTAATGTTTTCAGCCAAATTTAAACAACATGGACTGTCATTTGACTGATCTAACCCATTGTAAAATTGATTTAAATTATTAAACATTTAAGTTATAATTTGAAGTTCAGATTAGTTAATCTTTTGTTTCATTGTCTGTGGTGGGTGAATCAGTCTGCTCTATCCAGTAAGCCATTAGCCATTACTAGATTGTATACAGTAAATATACGTATAAACACCTTCACAACATGTTTAAAGATAGATGTTTGGCAGTGTGTTCGACCAATTAGAGGAGATATGCAATGCAAAATGTGAAATCTATGTAAGATAAAGTACAGTGTCTTAAATCAAGGCTACTGATGCGTGTTTTTATGTGATAAGATACTTCTTCTTTCTTTGCAGTTTTCAGACCATTTCACTCGTATCATTCTAAGTTTTACCTATTTTAAGTAGGTTTAAAATAATTTTTAATAGAATTGTTGGCCGACCGAAAAGTATGTCCATGTATGCACTCAATACTTGGTCAGGGCTTCTTTTGCATGGATTACTGCATCAGTGCAGCATGGCATGGAGGTGATCAGCCTATGGTACTGCTGAGGTGTTGTGGATGCCAAGGTTGCTTTGTCTGCATTGTTGGGTCTGGTGTCTCTCTTCTGCTTGACACTACTCCATAAATTCTCTACGTGGTTTAGGTCAGGCGAGTTTGCTGGCCAACCAAGCACAGTGTCATTACGCCAGGTTTTGGTACTTTTGCAGTGTGGACAGGTGCCAAGTCCTGCTGGAAAATGAAATCAGCATCTTCATAAAGCCTGTCAGCAGAGGAAAGCATGAAGTGCTCTAAAAATTTCCTGGTAAACAACTGCACCGACTTTAGACTTGATAAAACACAATGAACCAACATCAGCAGATGACATGGCTCCCCAAATGAGGTGCTAAGTCCTGTCATCTTGAAATCATGGTCCCAGAGTCTAGAGCTCGAGTGGAGAAGAACAAAATCCAAGTTGCTTGAGGACCAGTGTGAAGTTTCTACAGTCACTGATGATTTGGGGAGCCACACCATCTGCTGGTGTTGGTCCTCCATAATACCTCAGCAGTTCAACAGGCTCCATGACATGCCGTATTGATGCAGTAAGTCATGCAAAAGGAGCCCCAACCAAGTATTGAGTGTGTACATGGACATACTTTTTGGAAGGCCAACATTTCTCTTAAAAATCTTTTTTTTTTTTATTGATCTTGTATAATATTCATTTTTTTAAAGAAATTCAGTTTTAGGTTTTCATTAGCTGTAAGTCATCATCATCAAAATTAAAAGAAATACACACTTGAAATACACTACCGTTCAAAAGTTTGGGGTCACTTAGAAATTTCCTTATTTTTGAAAGAAAAGCACTTTTTTTCAATGAAGATAACTTTAAACTAATCAGAAATACACTCTATACATTGCTAATGTGGTAAATGACTATTCTAGCTGCAAATGTCTGGTTTTTGGTGCAGTATCTACATAGGTGTATAGAGGCCCATTTCCAGCAACTATCACTCCAGTATTCTAATGGTACAGTGTGTTTGCTCATTGTGTCAGAAGGCTAATGGATGATTAGAAAACCCTTGTGCAATCATGTTAGGTCTGCAATGCTGTAATTGCTGCAAATGGAGGATTCTTTGACGGAAGCAGAGTTTGAAGGAAAAAATTATTTCAAATACAAATCATTATTTCTAACCTTGTCAATGTCTTGACTATATTTTCTATTCATTTTACAACTCATGGTGGTAAATAAGTGTGACTTTTCATGGAAAACACAAAATAATTGTGTGGGTGACCCCAAACTTTTGAACGGTAGTGTACTGTATATCACTCTGTGTGCCATGAATCTATATAATGAGTTTCACTTTATGAATTGAATTACTGAAATAAATTAACTTTTTGATGGTATTCTAATGTATTGAGATACACCTGTGTTTGGTAGCGTTGCCTTTAAACTGTATGATCTCGGTAAAACATTTTAGGTATCCTTCCACAAGTTTCTTACAACAGTTTGCTGGAATTTTGTCCCATTCATTGTCAGGTTTGTAGGCCATCTTGCTCACATGTCTTTTCAGATCTGCCACTAAATTTTTTGAGACTGAGATCAGGGCTTTGTGATGACCACTCCAAAACATTGATTTTGTTGTCTTTAAGCCACTTTGTAACTAATTTGGTGGTATGCTTAGGGTCATTGTCCATTTGGAAAACCCATTCATACCAAAGCTTTTGTCATATGGTGGCCCTCGCGAGCCACCACAAGACGCCACACCGTCACCAGAGAGTTGTGTTAGTGTCTTTATTCACGGTGAAGTCACAATAATACAAGCTGCTGAGGCTATGACACAAACAAGTCTACACACAGGGAGGCGTAAGGCTAACAAGCTCACTCACGGGTCCACAGGATAAGACGGTCACACCACAGACGGGCAATGTAGTATAATCCATATAGCACGATCGCTCCGACGATCAGCGACGGACACTGCTGCAAGGATGCAGCCGCTGGCGTCGGCTTAAGAAGCCGGCCGCTAATGACCGCAAATGCAGAACAGCTGTTCAAGTCTTGACAGCTGAGCAGGAACCTTCCCGAGCGCTGTCACAATAAGAGCTCGGCGAGCCGGAATAATAACGCCGCTGTCAAGACCTGACAGGAATAGCCCGAGCGCAAATAACATTAGCGCTCGGGTCATAACAGTACCCCTCCCTCAAAGGCGGGCTCCGAACGCCCTGTAACACCTAGCCCCCCCCCCCCCCCACCACCACCACCACCACCACCACCCACAGGGAGAGTGAATGGAGGAACAGGCAAGGAGGGAGCGAAACAAACGCCAACAAGGCCCCAGAAAAAAAAAAGAGAAAAAACAAACACATCCCCTGACATACCCATCACATTCCCACAGAAAACAATGAAACAAATAGGGCAAGAGTTACAATACACGGGGCACAATCCATACAGAGCATAATTTACCAGACAAAGAAGGTTTTCCCACAGTGACCACAGACAAACTGTTTAACCCCAGTATACATGACTTCATGTGGTCTTAAGGAACTCATCTGAGTGAAGGTCCTTCCACGCCGTTCACACACAAACCCCTAAATGCCACAATGGATCAGTTTATGCTTCTAAGTACCCAAGGGCATAAAACCTCTGCCACATTCTTCACAAACGTGCCATTTAACCCCCCCCAAAAAACCATCATCCTCGAACACAAGAGTGCCTATGAAAAACCACAAAGTAACATGCAACAACCCCTCCGATAGGAAAAAAAACAACAAAACATACTGCATCAACATACACATGCGGCAATCTTATCGTTCCAAATGACCCTCAAACCATACAGTCCAAACAGACGATGGCAGGCAGAGACCAAACACCCCAGGCATAATTCCGGCGGTCTCCCTGCGTCCGATAGCCGACGGGTGGTCACGGGAAACAGTACATGGTCGGGCGGCCTGACCCAGTCCCAGGCCCCGAGAGTCAAGTCCTCCGGCGGCCGTACCAGGCCACCCAGTAACAAACACAGTTCATCGGGTGGCCGGCCCAAAGCACCGAACAGGTAAAACAGCTCCTCGGGTGGCCGACCCGCATCCCTCAGCCACCAGAACCATGGAGAAACAGCATGCGGCGGCCTCCCCAATGAAGAAACTACATGGCAGCGCCAGCCTGCCAGAAGAAAACCTCCAACGGCCCCCAGCACTGATGACCCCAGCTGGTGGCTCCTGAAAGGGGAATAATCGTGATGATGAGCCCACATCACATCAGGCGGCGAAGGGTCTGCGGCTCCTCCACCAACCTCGATCCACACCGATGCGACCGTTGAAGCTCCACCTGCATCGGATCCCGATTGGGTCACAGCAGCACCTGTGTCGGACCCCCACTGGACCTCGTCGGACCCCGATTGGGTCACCGCTGCACCCGCGTCGGACCCCACTGGGTCACAGCAGCACCCGTGTCGGAACCCCACTGGACCTCGTCGGACCCCGATTGGGTCGCAGCTGCACCCACGTCGGACCCCGATTGGACCTCGTCGGACCCCGATTGGGTCACAGCTGCACCCGCGTCAGACCCCGACTGGGTCGGCACTGCATCGCCGACGACCTCCACCCCTGAACTTGGGACCTCCTGCACCGCGACCTCGACAGATACCAAGCCGGCTACACTGTGAAGAGGCTCAGAGGAACAGAGAGGACCGAGATCAGTATCCCCGGCAGCGCCAGAGCCCAGCGAGACGAGTTTGGGCACAGCAGACGGCTGCCCCTCGCTCGCTTAGGCAGGCAAAAATGCTCTAACACACCACAAAGGAAAACAAAGAAGAGCACTTGCCTGCACTCGGGCTCTGGAGCCATCCAGGACTCTGTTGATCCAGGTTTGGGTAGAAGCTCGTCGTCGGGCTCCCACTCAGCTGCGTCGGGCTCCGCAGCCGGCATGATGGTCTCTGCAGCCGGATCCTCTTGCGCTGATGTCCACACCGATAACCCGCACAGCGTGGCGGCAGGGGACCCTCAACCCGCTGGCTCGGGCTGCTCCTCCGTGGAGACCCGGGGACGCTTCCTATTCGGCTCAGGCTCCACACCGCAGTCTGCTCTTCTCCTGTGTCCAAAACGTGGCTGCGGGGCCGGGATTATTCCCTGAGCTGCAGGCCTCCTCCTCGTTTGACGACGTAGACCTAACGCCGAGGACCGCTCAGCGGAGGAAAACACAGAGGCAGCAGGTTCAGTAAAGATGACTACAGCTGGTGGTGGGAGCTCGGGGGACTGCAAACCCCGAACTCCACCCCCAGGAGTCAGACAAGACAGATCACTATTATCAGTAGGGGAGTGAACTTGAACTTGCCTGTCTCCCAGAGGGATGATGGTGCCAGCTGTAGGGGCCATTGCTCCTTCCTTCGCCCACTGGATGGTAACAGAGGGCTCCCCGGGAGGACCAAGGGGAGCCGCTCTCAAGGACCCATGGACGGGGCTCGCCGAAGCAGGACTCTTGTCACACGCAGCAGCTGACTGGTTGATTGGGTCACTCCTGCGGCCCGGAACAGGAGCTTGCTGGGGCTGCCCTTGGCCTCGGCGCCGACGTCTACAACGACCCCCTGGATGGCGCAAACTCCTGGAGTGGATTGGGGACAGGAACGGGATCCCAAAGCGAGGAGCATGAACACCTCCTCCTCTGCTTCTTGCCGTATTCCTCTTCCACCATACGGAGTATCTCGCATTGCGCAGCGATGTCATCCCTCCTCGCAGCGACTTCTGGGTGGTCAGTGTAGCGGGGAGAAAGATGATTGAGCGAGTCCTCAGCACAGTCCAGGTACCAGGTACCAGAATACGCTGCAGTCGTAGTCGAGGAGGGAAGCAGAGATGAGCGTCTCATCCACATATTCCAGGACGTCCGCCAGCTCGTGGCTCGGACTCCGAGCACGGCCCATCTGCGACGGCATTCCTCCAGCACACCGTAACCAGACAAGAAAAGAGCAATGGCCAATTAACACAACCTCCCTGGCGAAAGGCGTCTCGGGTTGGCGTCACCGTAAAAACACCGTTTTTGGCAGCAGTGTACTGTCATGCGGTGGCCCTCGCAAGCCACCATAAGACGCCACACCGTCACCAGAGAGTTGTGTTAGTGTCTTTATTCACGGTGAAGTCACAATAATACAAGTTGCTGAGGCTATGACACAAGCAAGTCTACACACAGGGAGGCGTAAGGCTAACAAGCTCACTCATGGGTCCACATCACTCATGGGTCCACACCGTTTCCTTGTGGTAACGTATCGTCACTTCCTGTTTTGCTGTCTGCCTGTGTGGTTTGCTCTCCAGCTCTCCAGCCACTAGCTAGCCACTAGCTATGGCTACTACCTCTCTTTCCTCTCCTCCTCTGGTGTGCTCTCTCTGTCAGATGTTTAGCTACACCTCTGCCTCTTTTAGCGATAACAGTAAATGTAATAAATGTTGTCTTTTTGAGGCGCTCGAGGCGAGGTTGTCTGATTTGGAATCCCGGCTCCGCTGCATTGAAACACCGTCTGCGCCAGTTAATCTCAACGGACGCCCATTAGCTGCAGCGGAGCTAGCTAGCTTAGGTCCCACTGTCAGCGGTTCCCCGGCTCTCCTCAGCAGCGAGGAGACTGGGTGGGTGACGGTGAGAAGGAAGCCTAGTCGCAAAGCCCCGGTTCACCACCAACCTGTTCACGTTTCTAATCGTTTTTCCCCGCTCAGCGACACACCCGCTGAGGAAAAAACTCTGATCATTGGCGACTCTGTAGTCAGAAACGTGAACCTAGAGACTCCAGCGGCCATAGTCAAATGTATTCCTGGGGCCAGAGCAGGAGACATCGAGTCAAATTTGAAAATGCTGGCTAAAAGTAACTGTAAATACTCCACAATTGTTATTCACGCCGGCATTAATGACATCCGTCTCCGGCAGTCGGAAGTCACGAAACTTAACATAGAATCGGTGTGTGAGTTTGTAAAAACGATGTCTGCCACTGTAGTATTCTCTGGACCCCTCCCCAATCTGACCAGTGATGACATGTTTAGTCGCTCGTCATCCTTGAACCGCTGGCTGTCTGTGTGGTGTCCTAAAAATGACGTGGGCTACATTGACAATTGGAGCTCTTTTTGGGGAAAACCTGGTCTTATGAGACGAGACAGCATTCATCCCACTTTGGATGGTGCTTCTCATTTATCTAACAATCTGGCATCTTTTTTATCCAAATTTCCAAAACCGTGACTACTCAGAGTTGGGACCAGGAAGCAGAGTCGCAGTCTTACACGCCTCTCTGCAGCTCCTCTTCATCCGCCACCCCTCAACTTAGCCCCTGTCTTCCCCATCAGAGAATCGTTGTCTGCTCCCTCCAAAGTAAATAAAAATATAATGTATAAGCATCCCAAAGTGATAAAGCAAAATATTGGTAAAACTCAAATTAAACATAAAGCCTCTAAATTGAATGATTTGGCCTCTGTTCCTCCTCATAATTTAAAAATTAAATGTGGTTTATTAAATATTAGGTCTCTAACTCCCAAGTCTCTGTTAGTCCATGATCTGTTAATTGATCATCAGATTGATTTAATTTCCCTTACAGAGACTTGGTTAGGGCAAGAGGATTATGCTGGTTTAAATGAATCAACTCCCTCTGGTTATTTAAACTGTCAAAATCCCAGAAGTTCTGGTCGTGGAGGAGGAGTAGCAACAATTTACCATTCCACATTACTAGTTAATGTAAAGCAAAAAACATGTTATAATTCCTTTGAGGGCCTGGTCCTCAGTGTTGGGCACTTTAGCAATTTCAGGTTAAACACAATTTTATTTGCCATAGTTTATCGTCCCCCATCAACCTATTCAGAATTTTTATCCGAATTTGCTGATTTCTTAGCTGATTTAGTGCTGAAATCTGAATAATTATAGTAGGGGACTTTAATATACATGTGGATGTAGATAGTGACTGCCTTAATGTGGCTTTTAATTCAATATTAGACTCGATTGGGTTTTCTCAGAAAGTAGGAAATTCTACTCATTACCTCCACCATACATTGGACCTTGTTCTGACATATAGCATAGAAATAGAAAATCTTGTAGTGTCTCCTCATAACCCTGTACTGTCAGACCATTGTCTGTTAACCTTTGATTTTACTATTTCTGACTATTTGGCTCCTAAAGAAAAATATTATCACAGTAGATGCCTCTCAGATGATGCTGTTTCCAAATTTATGCAGATTGTTTCCTCTATACCATGTGTCAACACAACGGAAATAAGCTATAGACAGCTTGCTCCTTCTGTAATTGATAACATGGTGGATAGTGTTTCAGCTTCTCTGCATCAGGCTCTAGACTTGGTGGCCCCCTTAAAAAAGAAAAAGTCTAATCAGAGATTTTTAACTCCTTGGTTCAACACAGAAACTCGTAGCTTAAAACAGAAGACTCGTCAATTAGAAAGAAAATGGCGCTCTACTAATTTAGATGAAATCTATTTAGCTTGGAGAAATCATCTTTTAATTTATAAAAAAATCTCTTAGAAAAGCTAGAACGAGTTATTACTCTGCATTAATAGAAGAGAACAAGAATAATCCCAGGTTTCTTTTCAGTACTGTAGCCAGGTTGACAAAGAGTCAGGACTCTGTCAATCCTAGCATCCCCTTAGAGCTTACTAGTCAGGACTTTATGAACTTTTTCAATAATAAAATTTCATCCATCAGAGATAAAATCAATCAGATTCTTCCCACAGTTAACTTAAATACTGTAACTATTACAACTCCTTCTATTGATGTCTGTCTTGATGAGTTTACTCCAATCGACCTTTGTGAGTTAGACAAAATAGTTTCCTCATCCAAACCTTCAACTTGTCTTTTAGACCCTATTCCTACCAGGTTATTTAAAGAAGTCTTCCCACTTATTGGTAGCTTTATTCTTCATATAATCAATTCTTCATTAACTTTAGGCCATGTACCGCAGGCTTTTAAAACAGCTGTAATTAAACCCTTACTCAAAAAGCCAACGCTAGATCCAGGAGCTTTAGCTAACTATAGACCAATCTCTAATCTCCCTTTCATTTCAAAAATCTTAGAAAGAGTTGTTGCTACGCAATTATTTGACCACCTGCAGGGAAATGGTTTACTTGAAGAGTTTCAATCTGGGTTTAGAATCCATCATAGTACTGAAACAGCCTTAGCGAAGGTCACTAACGACCTCCTCATTGCATCTGATAATGGACTAGTTTCTGTACTTGTCCTTTTAGATCTTAGTGCAGCTTTTGATACTATTGATCATAACATTCTACTTGATAGATTAGAACACTATGTTGGACTTAATGGAACTTCGTTGCAGTGGTTTAGATCTTATTTATCTGATAGGTTCCAGTTTGTTCATGTAAATGATGAGTTTTCTTTCAGCTCAAAGCTTAGTCATGGAGTTCCACAGGGATCTGTGCTAGGCCCTACTCTTTTTAGTTTATATATGCTTCCGTTAGGCAACATTATTAGAAAGCACTGTATACATTTTCATTGTTATGCAGATGACACACAATTATACCTGTCAATGAAGCCAGATGATACTAATCAATTAGCCAAGTTAGAAGCCTGTCTTAAGGAAATCAAAGCTTGGATGACTTGTAATTTCCTGCTATTAAATTCAGATAAGACTGAAGTCATTCTTGTTGGTCCAAAAAACCTTAGAAATTCCTTTCCAAATCAAACTTTCAGTTTGGATGCAGTTACTCTTTCTCTTAATAGCTCTGTGAGGAACCTTGGAGTTATTTTTGATCAGGATTTGTCCTTCAATTCACA
Organism: Pholidichthys leucotaenia; assembly: GCA_020510985.1. Classification (NCBI taxonomy): domain Eukaryota; kingdom Metazoa; phylum Chordata; class Actinopteri; order Cichliformes; family Pholidichthyidae; genus Pholidichthys; species Pholidichthys leucotaenia. Next base: position 164,006,699 of record CM035839.1, read on the forward strand.
TATTAAATTTGTTTCTAAGACTGCCTTCTATCATTTGCGTAATATTGCCAAGATTAGGAGCATCTTGTCTCAGAGTGATGCTGAGAAGCTGATCCACGCTTTTGTTAGCTCGAGATTAGATTATTGTAATTCTTTATTATCAGGCTGTCCTAAAACATCTTTAAAAAGTCTTCAGCTGATCCAAAATGCTGCAGCAAGAGTTTTAACAGGTACTAGAAAGAGAGATCATATCTCTCCGGTTCTGGCCTCCCTTCATTGGCTTCCCATAGAGTTTAGAATTAAGTTTAAAATCCTTCTTCTTACTTACAAAGCTTTAAACAATCAGGCTCCTTTTTATTTAAAAGATCTGATACTACCGTATCATCCTAACAGAGCACTACGCTCCCAAAATACAAGATTACTTGTAATACCTAGAATCTCCAAAAGTACAATGGGAGGCAGAGCCTTCAGTTATCAAGCTCCTCTCCTGTGAAATCAGCTGCCAATCTGGATTCAGGAGTCAGACTCGATCTCTGTTTTTAAGAATAGGGCTAAAACCTACCTTTTTGATATAGCCTACAATTAGGGAGGGATCATGTGTTTCTGAACCCTCCCTTAGTTATGCTGCTAATAGGTTTAGTCAGCCGGGGGACCTCCAGTAATGCACTGGGCCTCACTCCTTTCCTCACTCTCTATGATTTTTTTTTTTTTTTTTTGCTGGTCATTAACATTTGTTTGTTCTCTCCCATAGATTGAGTCCCCATCGTGCTGTTTGCTCTCTACATGTCTGTTCTTTTCTTCTTCTCTATCCCCTCACCCCCCAGCCAGTCGCAGCAGATGACTGCCCCTCCCTGAGCCTGGTTCTGCTGGAGGTTTCTTCCTGTTAAAAGGGAGTTTTTCCTCTCCACCGTCGCCAAGTGCTTGCTCACAGGGGATCGCCTGATTGCTGGGGTCTTTCTGCAACTGTGGGGGTCCCCCCTTCAGTTGATAGTGCTATGAGATGACTGTTGTTGTGAAATGGCGCTATATAAATAAAGTTGAATTGAATTAATCCATATAGCACGATCGCTCCGACGATCAGCGGCGGACACTGGTGCAAGGATGCAGCCGCTGGCGTCGGCTTAAGAAGCCGGCCGCTAACGACCGCAAATGCAGAACAGCTGTTTAGGTCTTGACAGCTGAGCGGAAGCTTTCCCGAGCGGTGTCACAATAAGAGCTCGGAGAGCCGGAATAATAACGCCGCTGTCAAGACCTGACAGGAATAGCCCGAGCACAAATAACATTAGCGCTTGGGTCATAACAGCTTTAACTTCATGGCTGATGTCTTGAGCTGTTGCTTCAATATTTCCACATAACGTTCTTTCCTCATGATGTGATCTAGTTTGTGAAGTGCACCAGTCCCTCCTGCAGCAAAACATCACCACAACATGAAGCTCCAACCCCTGTGCTTCACAGCTGTGATGGTATTCTCAGGCTTGCAAGCTTCCCCTTTTTTGCCTCCAAATGTAACAATGCTCATTATGACCAAACAATTCAGATTTTAGTATTACCAAACCACAGGAAAATAGACCAAAAATTAAGGTTTTTGTCCATCTGTGCATTTGCAAACTGCAATCAGTTTTTATGTTACTTTTGGAGTAGTGGCTTCTTCCTCACTGAGTGGCCTTTCAGTTCATGTCTGTACAAGACTTGTTTCACTGTGGATAATGACACTCCTTTACCAGCTTCAGCCAACATCTTCACAAGGTCTTTTGCTTTTATTCTGAAATTGGTAAGCACATTTTACACCAAAACACATTAATCTCAACAGAATATGTCTCCTTCCTGAGCAGTATGATGGCTCGACATTCCTGTGGTGTTTATACTTGGATATAATTGTTTGAACAGATGAATGTGGCGCCTTCAAGCATCTGGAAATTGTACCCAATGATGAGCCAGACTTGTGGAGGTTCACAATTCTCTTCCTGATATCTTTCATGATTTCTTTTGATTTTCCCATGATGTCACACAAGAAGGCAGTGTGTATGAGGTGTGCCTTAACATACATCTACAGGTGTGCTTCCAATTAACTCAGATATTGCCAATTAACCTATCAGAAGCTTCCAAAGCCATGGCATCATCATTTGGGTTTTCCCAAATTGTTCATAAAGGCATAGTGATCTTAGTGTATGTAAACTTCTAACTTTGAAGAAAGTAACAAAAAAAATCTCTAAAAAAAATTATTTATTTAGCAAATAGAAATAATTTTGGTAATCCTATCTGACCGAAAACAGGAAAAGTTTAGTCTGATTTAATGTCAGACATGAGGTGAGAAAAAGGTTATGTGTCTCTTTATACAGTGTATGTTAACCTCTGGTTTAAAATGTATATTAAAACTGTATGGGAAGAAGAAATATCTTGTTAAACAGGTATTGACAGCCTTGATTTAAGATATTTCATCTAACTCAGTTTTCACTTTTGCAGTACATAAGACAGAAGTGGTACTAAAGTGCATTTTACATTACTGTTACTGTTCACATTACGACATTACATTACATTATGCATGGGTGCAGCTATCTTGGCTTCAAGTACAGACTTTAAGTCAGTCTTGGCAAGTCTCACACAACTTAATGAGCAAAGACAGACTTCCCAGCTTGAAGTTACAACCCCAATTCCAAAATGGTTGAGCTGCTGTGTAAAATCTAAAGAGAATACAATGATTTGCAAATTTTATTAATCACTATTTTATAAGGAATAGAACATAAAAATGTTGAGACATTTATATTAAATAAAAAAAAATATGAAAGCAACCCCAGCCTTTTTGGGATTGGAGTAGCACTTTTTGCCTTGCTCAGGAACCCACCATAGGATCTATTTCTCTCTTTGTCTTGATCTCTTTTTTCCTTCTTCTTTTTTCAGAGCTGTGCTTTCTTAAGTTTGAGTGCTTGAACTCTCAGGTCCACTGTAGGCACTTAGGGCTTAGTATAAGCATTCTTCTTTAAATTTTAATCAATTAATTGGACATAATTTTGGTTTAAATACACTCTGAAAAACTCCTCAAAAAATAAACAGCTATTTTTTTTTCTAAACTGTGCACACTTGGCTATTATGTTTAAGCTGCAAAAATTTTTAAGGTCGGCTTGATTTGCATGAAACTGGTGTCACACGTCTTTAATAGAAGAAATAGAGAGCTATACCCCTGCTGCCATAAATATAACAGCCAACTTGTAAGCCATCATTTAAGTAATATAGTAAAACATGTCCCAAGTCTTTAGCAGCTGGCATGATGGAAGCTATGAATGATTACGGTAATGTGGAGTGCTCGTCAGTGAGGGAATGTAGAGGTGTCTGATTAAAGAGTAGCCTGGATATAGGCTGAATTATTTAGACTAGTGCATACCCGTGCATGCCCATAGAAACAAAGTGCAAGCAAGCATTTCTGCATGCCAGTTGAAAGTTACTGTTACCATGGCAACAGTAACCATGGTGATGCCTGCCTTTGCTCTTTGACATGGTTACCATGGCAACAGTAACCATGGTGAAACCTGCCTTTGATCTCTGACGTCATCACTCGTTCAGTGATGCCTGCCTTTGATTTTTGATGAGGTGTCTGCCTGGCAACAGTAACCATGGCAACATGTGCACATCTATGATGTTACAGGTATGAATGCCCATAGCTCCCCTATGGACATTAATTAAAGACTTCCCCTCCTAAACTTCTCCATATCCGGGGAGGCTGAAATTTGGGGATGCACACCCTCGTAACCTCAGCACAGCACGTATAAAATCTGAGGACAGTCCGACAAACAGTTCGGGAGATATGCACAAAACACACACACAGACAGAGATTCCTTGCATTATAATATGATGATATGCTGGCGTGCATCGAATCAGTTATGGCTAAGTTTTATCAACGTTAAGAACACGCTGAAGCACCCTGAAGCACGCTGGTATATAGCATAGTTCGCCGAGCTCCTCTGAAAATTTTCAGCAGAAGAAAACCTAACGTCAGACACAACGTTGTGTTTGAGGCCTGAATGATTGCGGGGGAAAGAACTTCTTCACCTTGATGCGGCGCAGCAAAATAAAATATTAAAATCATTAAGAAGTGAGTATGCACAAAAATAAAGGAGACCAGCTTCATTCCTCTACAGGCCAGATGATCATTGTGAACAGCTCTGCTTTAACAGAACTGATCGATTAAACAGCTCTATTGAAAATGACATCCCGTGTCTCAGTGGGATTACCTGTATAAATAAGGTTCAATTCAACTTTATTTATATAGTGCCATTTCACAACAACAGTCATCTCATAGCACTATCAACTGTAGGGGGAACCCCCACAGCTGCAGAAAGACCCCAGCAATCAGGCGATCCCCTGTGAGCAAGCACTTGGCGACGGTGGAGAGGAAAAACTCCCTTTTAACAGGAAGAAACCTCCAGCAGAACCAGGCTCAGGGAGGGGCAGTCATCTGCTGCGACTGGCTGGGGGGTGAGGGGATAGAGAAGAAGAAAATAACAGACATGTAGAGAGCAAACAACACGATGGGGACTCAATCTATGGGAGAGAACAAACAAATGTTAATGACCAGCAAAAAAAATATTTAATTGAGAGTGAGAAAAGGAGTGAGGCCCAGTGCATTACTGGAGGTCCCCCGGCTGACTAAACCTATTAGCAGCATAACTAAGGGAGGGTTCAGAAACACATGATCCCTCCCTAATTGTAGGCTATATCAAAAAGGTAGGTTTTAGCCCTATTCTTAAAAACAGAGATCGAGTCTGACTTCCGAATCCAGATTGGCAGCTGATTCCACAGGAGAGGAGCTTGATAACTGAAGGCTCTGCCTCCCATTGTACTTTTGGAGATTCTAGGTATTACAAGTAATCCTGCATTTTGGGAGCGTAGTGCTCTGTTAGGATAATACGGTAGTATCAGATCTTTTAAATAAAAAGGAGCCTGATTGTTTAGAGCAGGGGTGTCCAACCATGTGCCATGGAGAGCCAAGACCCTGCAGGTTTTCTCTTCTACCCAGTCTCTTCAGCAGGTGTTTTCACTTATCAGCAATCAGTGGGAAGAAGTTCACAGAAATCTGCTGTTGAAGACACTGGTTGGAGGTAAAACCTGCAGGGTCTTGGCCCTCCATGGCACATGGTTGGACACCCCTGGTTTAGAGCTTTGTAAGTAAGAAGAAGGATTTTAAACTTAATTCTAAACTCTATGGGAAGCCAATGAAGGGAGGCCAGAACCGGAGAGATATGATCTCTCTTTCTAGTACCTGTTAAAACTCTTGCTGCAGCATTTTGGATCAGCTGAAGACTTTTTAAAGATGTTTTAGGACAGCCTGATAATAAAGAATTACAATAATCTAATCTCGAGCTAACAAAAGCGTGGATCAGTTTCTCAGCATCACTCTGAGACAAGATGCTCCTAATCTTGGCAATATTACGCAAATGATAGAAGGCAGTCTTAGAAACAAATTTAATATGTGAATTGAAGGACAAATCCTGATCAAAAATAACTCCAAGGTTCCTCACAGAGCTATTAAGAGAGAGTAACCGCATCCAAACTGAAAGTTTGATTTGGAAAGGAATTTCTAAGGTTTTTTGGACCAACAAGAATGACTTCAGTCTTATCTGAATTTAATAGCAGGAAATTACAAGTCATCCAAGCTTTGATTTCCTTAAGACAGGCTTCTAACTTGGCTAATTGATTACTATCATCTGGCTTCATTGACAGGTATAATTGTGTGTCATCTGCATAACAATGAAAATGTATACAGTGCTTTCTAATAATGTTGCCTAACGGAAGCATATATAAACTAAAAAGAGTAGGGCCTAGCACAGATCCCTGTGGAACTCCATGACTAAGCTTTGAGTTGAAAGAAAACTCATTATTTACATGAACAAACTGGAACCTATCAGATAAATAAGATCTAAACCACTGCAACAAAGTTCCATTAAGTCCAACATAGTGTTCTAATCTATCAAGTAGAATATTATGATCGATAGTATCAAAAGGTCTATAAGGACAAGTACAGAAACTAGTCCATTATCAGATGCAATGAGGAGGTCGTTAGTGACCTTCGCTAAGGCTGTCTCAGTACTATGATGGATTCTAAACCCAGATTGAAACTCTTCAAGTAAACCATTTCCCTGCAGGTGGTCAAATAATTGAGTAGCAACAACTCTTTCTAAGATTTCTGAAATGAAAGGGAGATTAGAGATTGGTCTATAGTTAGCTAAAGCTCCTGGATCTAGCGTTGGCTTTTTGAGTAAGGGTTTAATTACAGCCATTTTAAAAGCCTGCGGTACATGGCCTAAAGTTAATGAAGAATTGATTATATGAAGAATAAGGCTACCAATAAGTGGGAAGACTTCTTTAAATAACCTGGTAGGAATAGGGTCTAAAAGACAAGTTGAAGGTTTGGATGAGGAAACTATTTTGTCTAACTCACAAAGGTCGATTGGAGTAAACTCATCAAGACAGACATCAATAGAAGGAGTTGTAGTAGTTACAGTATTTAAGTTAACTGTGGGAAGAATCTGATTGATTTTATCTCTGATGGATGAAATTTTATTATTGAAAAAGTTCATAAAGTCCTGACTAGTAAGCTCTAAGGGAATGCTAGGATTGACAGAGTCCTGACTCTTTGTCAACCTGGCTACAGTACTGAAACGAAACCTGGGATTATTCTTGTTCTCTTCTATTAATGCAGAGTAATAACTCATTCTAGCTTTTCTAAGAGATGTTTTATAAATTAAAAGATGATTTCTCCAAGCTAAATAGATTTCATCTAAATTAGTGGAGCGCCATTTTCTTTCTAACTGACGAGTCTTCTGTTTTAAGCTACGAGTTTCTGTGTTGAACCAAGGAGTTAGAAATCTCTGATTAGACTTTTTCTTTTTTAAGGGGGCCACCAAGTCTAGAGTCTGATGCAGAGAAGCTGAAACACTATCCACCATGTTATCAATTACAAAAGGAGCAAGCTGTCAATAGCTTATTTCCGTTGTGTTGACACATGGCATAGAGGAAACAATCTGCATAAATTTGGTAACAGCATCATCTGAGATGATGCTGTTACCAGATGATGCCGTTTGATTATTTATTATTTCATAATAAATAATCCTAGTGATTACAATAGGGCTCTCGCCCACTGACGTTGTCAGTGGCTTGGGCCCTAATACACAGCGCGGCTAGTACCAGCGGCACCGGTACTGCACAGGAAGGAAAAGCCACCATAGACTCCCCTCTGCTGAACTGTGGGTCCTCTGGCCATTCCGCTTAGGGGTGGGTGATACAGCATTTTTCCTTTCGATATGATAGCATTAATTTATGGAACGTTTTCTTTAATACTGAGACCGATACTTTTTGCCCAAAATCACATGACTGCAGTTTCATTAACAACTTTATTGCTAGGGAAATATGGAATATGAACAAAACTCATGAACATAAACAGCTGAAAGAAATGCTTATAAAATAACCATAAAATAGAACAATGAGCAAAGTAAATTAAAAAAATAGATTTTTTTCAATTATAATAAAAATAATTAAGACTTAAAATGAATGCAAAATTAATTCAGTTTCTTAATTTGATGAAGATTCTCAACTGGATTCGAGCATTTTTTACTTGTGAAATATTTCACCATTCATATACATGTATTTTTTTTCACAGTGCAACGTGTTTTATTATTATTATTTATTTATTTTTACACTATCATTTTACAAACTTAAATAGTGCTTACTTTGTTTATTTTTCAAATTTTATGCTGCTTGGTATCACCATAGAATTTGGATGAATGGTGTAACATTTCTGCCGCCCCCGATGCTGCTGAGCTCACTCTGCACGGGAGAGCTTGGCCGCATAGTGTCTGATAAGCGGCCAATATGCTTGGGCTGGTTTTTCATCGGTTTTCACACATAAATTTAATGCTTAAAACTCTCAGAAGTGACAACAACTCTGAACCCTCTCTTAGTTATGCTGCTAATAGGTGTAGACAGCCAGGGGACCTCCAATAATGCACTGGGCTTCACTCCTTTCTTCACTCTCAGTGAAATATTTTTTTTTGCTGGTCATTAACATCTGTTTGTTCTCTCCCATAGATTGAGTCCCCATCATGCTGTTTGCTCTCTACATGTCTGTTCTTCTCATCTTCTCTATCCCCTCACCCCCCAGCCAGTTGCAGCAGATGACTGCCCCTCCCTGAGCCTGGTTCTGCTGGAGGTTTCTTCCTGTTAAAAGGGAGTTTTTCCTCTCCACCGTCGCCAAGTGCTTGCTCACAGGGGACCGCCTTATTGCTGGGGTTTTTCTGCAACTGTGGGGGTTTCCCCTACAGTTGAAAGTGCTATGAGATGACTATTGTTGTGAAATGGCACTATATAAATAAAGTTGAATTGGATTGAATTGAACAAATTGCATGTTTTGTATTAACATAGTGGTATGGCAATATTTTAAAAAGCATTGACTCCAAAGTGTCAACCAGCTGGTATCGAAGTATTGATAGGTCCATCCCTAATTCCACTCCAGTCATGTCAGAATTAACTTTACATTTTAGATATTACAGCGATAAGGACTCACAGTGTGCCGTTTAAAGGGAAAAAGAATTTGCAGCATCCAGTAAATGTGCCGTTACTGTGTGCCTGTCCTGAACCTCCCACCCACCCCCCGAAATTTTGAAGTTGCTGTGCAGTCGGAGCCCACAAAATTATGATCAAGTGATAAAGGCAATAATTGAACGGGATTCTAACTTGGAGCTAACCTATAACGGCATATTTGCAGTGTTTGTTCACAGGAAAAACCTGTACAGAGCTCTGCTCATCTGCTGCCTGCAGAACACACACACACACACACACACACACACACACACAGCTAAACCCCGCCCACACTTCAGGGCGTGAAAAGACACAGCAGTGTCAATGCGCTGGCTAAACTTTTATTGATAAAAATTACATATTTTAACCGAGCAACTCCACATTTGGGGAGGCACATCCTCGTAACCTCAGGAAACCACGTGTAAAATCTGAGCCCAGTCTGAAAAACGGTTCGAGAGAAATGTGTGGAACAGACAGAGATTTCTTGCTTTTATAGGTAGATGAACATACTGAGAGGAGGAGCACATAAAAAGATAGATAGTAAGAAGATGGAGAGAAAGCGAGAAAAGGTAGTTTAGACAAATATCATCCACATCAATGCAAAGACAAATAAGGTTAACACATATCTAAAGAATGCACATACGTTTGTAACATTCATTCATTTCATTTTTTTTCTTATTATACCCAATTTGTTTAATTTAACCAACACAATTCTTGGTATAGCAACAAATTTTAATTTTCTATTCAAGCAAAGAAATAACCTCACTTCCTCAATATCTGCCTGTCATGTCAGCAATGCTGATTACTCTGAGATTAAAGGACCCTTGAGACAGCCATTTTTAAACCGACTATTTTGGGGTGAGCAAACTAATCCCCTTTAATCTTATCAAGGATATGTGAAAAAGCCAACCATATGTGAAGAAGATTAGGGTGGGCATTTCTCGATTTTCTCACTTCAGATAACAGGGGTGCTGGACAAGCACACGCCCTCCCACATACAATCAATTTTCACATTTACCATTGTTTCCTTTGAAAGTTTGAAGGGTGATAACAAAATTCTTATCAATTCTAAACACATTCCCCTGGGCACAAAAAGTCTCAGGTTTGCTCCCTCACACTGCAACCATTCTTATTCATGAATGGCAGAACAAATTGAGCTTTTTTCTGGACATTACAGTGTTTTTACTTTTTCCAGATGCTTGGACCTTTTTGATCACTCTGATTTCACATTTTCAAAACAGTGAAGACAGACTGAAATGGAAGGAATCAGGCCATAATCGCACATCCTTTCAAAAACCTAACGCCATCAAAATACACAACAGAACTTGTGATCAAATGGAGAGAATTTTCAAGGCAGTCACTACTGTTGCATCTAAAATGTTTTCACCCCCAGTTCTTTTATATGAAGGCCAAATAACCAGACTGAGAGATGAAATATACTTTCACTTATTTTACTGAAAATGAGATATGGATAGGACAGCGCGGTGGAAAAGTGGTTAGCACTGTGGCAGCACAGCAACTCACCCTTGGCCGGGGGATCCTAGGTTCGATCCCAGCCCCCGACCAACAGTGATCTGTGTGGAGTTTGCATGTTCTCCCTGTGTCTGTGTGGGTTTACTCCGGGATTTCTCCGGTTTCCTCCCACATGCCAAAAACATGCAAGTTAGGTTAACTGGCATCAAACTGGGGATTCTAAATTGTCCTTAGGTATGACTGTGAGAGTGAATGGTTGTCTGTCTCTCTGTGTTGGCCCTGCGATGGACTGGCGATTTGTCCATGGCGGACCCCGCCTCTCGCCCAAAGATGCTGGGATAGGCTCCAGCCCCCCCGCGACCCGAAAAGGATTAAGCGGAAGAAGATGGATGGATGGATGGATGGAGATATGGATACAGGCAGTGCTGGAACACCTCTTAGGTACATGCCCCGAGAGAGTGCTCCCGAATTCTGGAACTTACAGTTTTTATGAAACCTGACCGCACCCTAAGCTCACCCACTCCCTTAGACAAAAGGGAGGGGTTTGTCCCACAGTGTATCTATATTTTCCACTATGTGTTGGCCCAGCTGTAGGCTGGGTCAACTCTATCTGGTTTCAGCGGTCATGTCATAAGGTGTACGCGTGGGTGCTTGACCTCAACAAGCTGTGAGCTGTGTGGCATGCAGGGCAAGCAGAGGAGGAAGAGAGATAACATTCTTGCACAGTAACTGACATTCTAAGAAAAACAGATGCATTAGGAGATTTTCACCAGCAATACCCCCTGTTGAGGTGTCCTAACAGGGCTCCTTACACATTTGTCAACTTCATATTTTTGTTTTTTGCATCTCCCCCTGTTGAGATGGGTCTAAACCCATCTCATAACCCTATTCTAATCCCTGTGTGCGATGAGTCTAAGATCCTATATGTACGTGATGTCCTCTTTCTGGCAATCGGATTGACTGGCCCCCCTCAGGTCGCCATATCTCCAGAGGACATCTGGTGTGGTGCAGACATGGTGAACAACCATAACAAGAGGCCTATGTGTATATGATGTATAAAACTATACTACAAATAACCAGTGCACACATCTGGATACAGAATAAAGGCACACACATGCATATATATGCACATGTGTATGTGTTCTCATGTGAGCACTTACACTATATAAACACATGTATATACAAAATCAGTGGTCACAATGGAAACCTGTGGGGCCAAAACACAGCAAAGCAAAATCTAACACCAAGTAAATGTATATTGTAGACCCTATCGTAGATCCTAAAGTATTTCATCCGCATTCTCCGGGTCCCCGTCAGAGTTCAGCCTTGGCACGACCTCGTCGTCATCCTGGTAGTGAGAGCAGGTGGACAGCTTCCTGGACACCTTGGTATGGGGGTGGGTCTTTAGAGGAGAAGGCTGCAACAATAGATCTTTCAACAAGTTGTTTAATCATAGGTATACAACAGCACCCACAGAAAGCAATAATCATTAAAGTAATACCAATGCTGACTAAGGCCCCCTGCATAATCTTCCCCCATTTACCGAACATATTGTCAAACCAGCTACCTACTGTATTATCTATGCCGGACTGAGCTTTTAATTCATCAGATAAGGCCTTTAATTTGTTTAGACTTTTAGTAAATGACCCATCGGGGGCGGTATGATTAGGGATCACGGTGCAGCACAACTCCCCAAAAATGCTGCACACGCCCCCTTTTTCAGCCAACAGAAAATCAACTGCCACCCTATTTTGCCAAGCCACCAGGGATGTAGCACTAAGTTGCTCATGTACTGCACTTAAGGCATCTCAGGTGTAATTGGCTAATCTTTGGACATTATAGTGAATTCCATTTACGTGTGATGACCAGTTTATATTCGTCTGGGATGTTTATAAACATCCCTATGGCGTCTACGAATACAGGATCAGGTGTTTCTCCCACTCCTTTGATTAAGGACCGTTTATACCTTTAAAACTCAAATTTAGCCAATGTCTTACCCCAATCGGTACTTATAATCTGGTCTGCCCCAGGGTAGAAGTTTGTTGGAGAAAAAAGGGACACTAATGCACAGGTACCAGTCCAGTGTTTAGGCAGGGTATTGTGTAGGCTGGTCCCCCCACAATACCACCACACATCAACTCTAGCCGTTTTAAGGTTACCAGCAACGGAGTTCCCTGTAAAGTTAACAGTTTTAATGCAATCTGGCAATGTTCCAAGCTTGGCTACCTTAGGAGTGGTATCATACTTTGTAAAACAAGTAACATTATGGATTGGTCCAGGAACAAAGATGGGAGGAATTGCAGATTTTGGAGACAATGGGTATATCTTATCCCACCCTGAGCAAGGTACACTTGGATTATCTTGTGACATGATATCTAAAATACAACTAGAATTGCTTCCAGCAGTCTTGATACCGTTTATTGAATATTCCAAGGCAGTTCTTATCATTTGCAGTTGTGGTCTAGCCTGCGTACAGATTATGCAATTAGTTTGATTAAGTTCATTTGCAATTCTTTGAACATATTCTATCCAAACATTGTGTGATTTAAATCCCAATTCTAAAGATAGAACCTGAAGGAGAGTCATACCTTGGACATTTATCTGATGTACTCTGGAGTCAGACTTCAAAGAAACTTCCTCAAGGGACGTAGTGGTGGTATCAATATTATTCGACTTGTATGGCGCATACTTAAGTTTAGACTCTACCATAATAGAAAGCAGCCCTTGTGGATTTCCTTGCGTATACACTCCGACAACATAGGTACCATTATCTGACATTTGGCAATTTCTTAGGATAATGACAAGAGAACTGACTTTCCTTGCAGATGAAGAAGTTTTGGCCTGTATGATATACATTCGAGACCTTAAATCATACAGTAAGGGTGCAGTCGTGGCCTGCACATGGGATTTATAAGATCCCAGAAAACAACCGTCTTCAGGCATTCCTGTGCTGGCCATGCAGCATTCCCAATTTATTGCACAGTCGCATTCCCGCGGGATTTTTTTGGTATTGTTTAGATTCAATACGTTTGAAACAATAATCTGAGATTGTGCAAATAAATTTATCACTCTTCATGTACTCGATTCTGTTGTCCTGGGGGCAATCGATCGTGTCACATAAGTCTGTCTGGGCAGCACATGTAGTTCCTTCTATGCATGTAATTATTATATGGGAGCCTTTTGATTTTGTAGTGATTTTCCCTATGGTGGCACAGACAATAAGAAGTAGGGCTATTAATCCCAATGAAAAGATTGGTTTTAACATTTTTTTTTCAGATTCTGTGTTGTTGTTAGGTTTTAATGTATATGTTGTTTTTTCTTGTATCCCCTATTAGTTTTTCATCTTAGTTTTGCATCTTTTTGCATCTATTTAGCTTCTAGTAAATTTTGTGAAGCAATGAACTCACGGACTTCGGCTAACGTCCACGTTCCAGGTGGCATGGAAGTCTTGATGCAGTGTGATTTGTGCCAATACTTACTCAACGTTTTTTCTGTTTCATCAAGATAGACGCGAAGGGCATGTGATGTTGAGTCGTGCACCTTATACGGGCCAATGAATCGAGGGTCCTTCCAGGTCCTCGTGAAATGTTTCCTGTAGATATAATCACCAGGAGCAATGGTAGGCGGCTCTGGGCACTGGGTTTCCTGCAGAAGGTCGTCCTGTTGGAGAGGGGTGAGAAACTGAACCGCCAAACATAATTGTTCAATGTAATCAGATAGTTCCTGTTCCTGCAAGTCCAGGTCTGGTGTACTTCCAGACAGTATTTTAGAGTGTCGAGGGCCACTCAAAGTAAAGCGAACACTGTCAAGGTATGAAGCCACTGAATGAGATGTGTGAACAACAGTGGGAAAACCACGAGTAATGTGGGCGGTACCCTTGACAGCCAGCAAAATAGCACACACTGCACATGTGCATGAGGGGTGACCAAGTTTAGTAGGATCAAGAGCTTTGCTGTAGTAGCATAGGAGAACCCGGCCTAGGTTAGATGGTTGCCATAGAATAGCAGAGGCAAAACTTCCTTTTTCAATGATATCCAGGTGAAAAGGTTTGGAATGATCAGGATGTGCCAAGGAGGTAGATGAATGCAATGCAATTTTGATGTCTTGAAAAGCTTTTTCAGCCTCTTCTATCCATATCAAGGGAGCTGACAGATTTGTGTGTCCAGCCTCCGACATTAACTTTCTCAACGGGTCAATGGTAACGGAGAAGTCTTGGACATATTGCCGACTGTAATTAGCCATACCCAGGAATTACATCATTTGATGAACAGTTTGGGGTTTGGCATGATTCAAAGGATTCAGGATCTATCAGCTTGGGACAGAGATACAGAATGGTGTGACAAAATCCTGCCCAAAGAGTGGACACGGGAATGACAACACTGAAGTTTTTGACGAGAGACACGAAACCCAGATTTTGCCAAGAAGCACAGAAGATCTCGTGTCAGAACAGCCACATCATGCTCAGTCTCTGCAGCAAGGAGAAGATCATTGACACAGGTAAGAATGACACATCTACAGTGGGGCAAAAAAGTATTTAGTCAGCCACCAATTGTGCAAGCTCTCCCACTTAAAAGATGAGAGAGGTCTCCAATTTTCATCATAGGTATACCTTAACTATGAGAGACAAAATGAGGAAAAAAAAAATCCAGAAAATCACATTGAAGGATTTTTAATGAATTAACTGGTAAATTCCTCAGTAAAATAAGTATTTGGTCACCTACAAACAAGCAAGATTTCTGGCTCTCACAGACCTATAACTTCTTTAAGAGGCTCCTCTGTCCTCCACTCGTTACCTGTATTAATGGCACCTGTTTGAACTCGTTATCAGTATAAAAGACACCTGTCCACAACCTCAAACAGTCAGACTCCAAACTCCACTACGGCCAAGACCAAAGAGCTGTCAAAGGACACCAGAAACAAAATTGTAGACCTGCACCAGGCTGGGAAGACTGAATCTGCAATAGGTAAGCAGCTTGGTGTGAAGAAATCGACTGTGGGAGCAATTATTAGAAAATGGAAGACATACAAGACCACTGTTAATCTCCCTCAATCTGGGGCTCCACGCAAGAGCTCACCCTGTGGGGTCAAAATGATCACAAGAACGGTGAGCAAAAATCCCAGAACCACATGGGGGGACCTAGTGAATGACCTGCAGAGAGCTGGGACCAGAGTAACAAAGGCTACCATCAGTAACACACTACGCCGCCAGGGACTCAAATCCTGCAGTGCCAGACGTGTCCCCCTGCTTATGCCAGTACATGTCCAGGCCCGTCTGAAGTTTGCTAGAGAGCATTTGGATGATCCAGAAGAGGATTGGGAGAATGTCATATGGTCAGATGAAACCAAAATAGAACTTTATTGTAAAAACTCAACTTGTCGTGTTTGGAGGAGAAAGGACACCATACCTACTGTGAAGCATGGGGGTGGAAACATCATGCTTTGGGGCTGTTTTTCTGCAAAGGGACCAGGACCACTGATCCGTGTAAAGGAAAGAATGAATGGGGCCATGTATCGTGAGATTTTGAGTGAAAACCTCCTTCCATCAGCAAGGGCATTGAAGATGAAACGTGGCTGGGTCTTTCAGCATGACAATGATCCCAAACACACCGCCCGGGCAACGAAGGAGTGGCTTCGTAAGAAGCATTTCAAGGTCCTGGAGTGGCCTAGCCAGTCTCCAGATCTCAACCCCATAGAAAATCTTTGGAGGGAGTTGAACGTCCGTGTTGCCCAGCGACAGCCCCAAAACATCACTGCTCTAGAGGACATCTGCATGGAGGAATGGGCCAAAATACCAGCAACAGTGTGTGAAAACCTTGTGAAGACTTACAGAAAACGTTTGACCTCTGTCATTGCCAACAAAGGGTATATAACAAAGTATTGAGATGAACTTTTGTTATTGACCAAATACTTATTTTACCGAGGAATTTACCAATTTATTCATTAAAAATCCTTCAATGTGATTTTCTGGATTTTTTTTTTTCTCATTTTGTCTCTCATAGTTGAGGTATACCTGTGATGAAAATTGGAGACCCCTCTCATCTTTTTAAGTGGGAGAACTTGCACAATTGGTGGCTGACTAAATACTTTTTTGCCCCACTTTATCAAGGACAGGAGAATGGAAGTCCTTGAGAATGTTAGCAAGGACAGCATTAAACAATGATGGTGATTCAGTCAGTCCTTGTGGAAGACGTGTGTATGTGTATTGCTGACCATTGAAAGTGAAAGCAAAGAACTTCTGTGACTCTTCAGCAATGGGAACACAAAAGAAGGTGTTTGACAGGTCCATAACTGTGAACCACTGAAATTTGGCATCAGTGTTAGACATCATGGTAAAGGGATTAGGTGTGGCTGTGTTTTTGGAAATCAAATGTTGATTAATTCGCCTGAGATCATGTACTAGGCGAGCATCTGGTTTTCTTGGCTTCTCTACAGGATTAATTGGTGTGTTGTAAGGTGAACTCGTGGTTATCAGCACACCACTTTCAACAAGTCCATTGATGGTATTTGTGATCCCCTGCACCTTAGCAGGTGACAATGGGTATTGCTTTTCACAAATGGGCCTATCTGTATCTAGTTCAGGATGAATAGGTGAGATTGAACATTTGCCCACGTCAAAGGGGCCTTTGGACCAAACCTCTTCTGGCACCTCATCCAACAGCCTAAGGCCATAAGTAGAATCAGTGCCCTCGCTACCATTGTACCTAGCGCGAATGACTTCTTCCAATGTGACCTCAACTTGTCCTTGAATGTCAATCTTGTAAATTTCAGTGAATGATGAATACCACAAATGGCCATGCTGTGTCTTTATCCAATCTTTAGCAGTCAGCCCTTTGGCAGTCATTGGCCCCAAATTTCTGGCCTCTCCCCCTGCAATGATTTTCAGTGTGATGTGCGGGGCCATATCAGGTGCAAGTGCGTACAGTTCCGGCAATTCAGGTGTGAGATCAGGTGTAACTGCGACTCCCAAATCTCCCACCAATAGGCAGCTGTACGACATGGACACCACTGGGATGTCTGATTGGTGCTTAGCCTTCAAAATTCCCAACATGTCACCCCATTTTTCCAAATAGATTTCACAAAGAACTTGGTCTTCTGGTAATCTTAAATAGTCCAATGTGACATGCAATGGGTCATGAGGATCCACATAGGAGTGCAGAGACTCAATCCACGTCTCCCAAGGGGCTGTCTGATTTTTCAGGGCCTAAACCGACTCGCCAGTAAGGGCACCCCAAAATACATGGGCGGAACCCTCTCCTTCAGACAAGTCCTGCATCATTTGAATAGGTTTATCAACTATAGACCTACACACCTGACAATTAGGGAAGATCACATCCGAGTAATTTGTTCCACACACAACCACTGCATTAACGGCAGCAATCAAATCTCTTGCCATTAAATTTATGGGACAGTCTTTGCTCACCAAAAATGAATGTTCAAATGTCAATTTGTCCTTCCCCAACACAATTTCGCATGGCATCCTGGTCGATAAGGGCCATCATTGTTTTATTCCGGCAAACCCTACAACCTCAATGAATTTTGGAGAGAGTGGTAGATCACATTTCACAGTGCTAAACTTTGCCCCTGTGTCTACCAAAAATGGAATCTTTTGACGGCCTAAATTGACAATTATCTCTGATGCAGGATAACCTAGTCTCCCTCCAGTAGGGTCCCGGCCCCCCTAATAGTAGTTAACCATCTGTTGGGGGAGGAGAGCAGTATTTGGAGTTTGGTGTTGCTGTTGAGCTGGCTGCATAGCTTGCATGTTTTGAACAGGCTGCATAAGCTGCACAGGTGGTAGCATTGGTTGTTGGGGAATCACAGATTGATACTGTAATGACATGTAGGGCACTGGTTGTTGCAGCATCGGTGGGGTGTAGGATGGAGCCCCCTGTCCATATGAGTTATAACTATTATAATTGGATCTGTTTTCTCCACAATTGCGTGACATGTGTCCTGGTCGACCACAAGTATAGCATATTACAGGGTTCCCATAACCACGCCCCCTGCCACGACCACGTCCACCACCTCTGGTGGACATAGGTTGTTGTTGATAGGCTTGTATGGCTTGACACGGAAGCTCCTCCTCAGCCTAAACGAGCTCAGCACTCAATTTTTGCTTACCTTTGTCTTTTGTTTTTTCCTCACTCACCTGATCCTTTAACATCTTCAACTGCATTGATTTTAACTGAAGTTCAATGTCTGCTAGTTTGTCTGACTTTTGAGTATTGGCCCAATCATAGTTGTTCATGTGATATATCACATGCTCTTTCCACTCCACATATGGTTTAGTCATGAGGCCCACAGTGGCTTCCAATGGGGTCCTCACTGCTTGGTGCAGAGATGTTATCACAGCATTCTTAAAGAGACGCATGTTTCCATCATCTAACTTCTTACCTAACATTCCTTCCCACACACTCATGCACCGGTTAACATATATCCCTGGTGCTTCGATCCCAGCCCCCGACCAACAGTGATCTGTGTGGAGTTTGCATGTTCTCCCCGTGTTGCGTGGGTTTACTCCGGGATTTCTCCGGTTTCCTCCCACATGCCAAAAACATGCATGTTAGGTTAATTGGCTGTTCTAAATTGTCCCTAGATATCTGTTTCCTATAGGCCCTTAGAATAGAGGGTTAGTATTAATGAAAGCGCTTTGAGTGGTCTTTGTGACTAGAAAAGCGCTATATAAGTGCAGGTTAGTTAGTTAGTTAGTTCATCAGGCTTTCGTGTTATCGATTGTAATGTAGTCATATCCGCCTTTGTTGGCCATTACTTTCTCACCTCCGGCCAAAGGTAATCTGCCACACTAGACAGTCTCACATGGTCAGCAAGCTGATAAGTTTTAGCCTTCTTTTCTACTTCCACTAATTCAGAATGAGGAACTCCACACGCAGAAAAGCATCTCCTGAAATCTCCTAACGCAGCTGTATCAGTAGGTATACCCTGGATAAATTTTTTTAATCCAATTTGCTCCCCCTTTCTCTATTGGTGGGGGTGTGTTTTCAAGAACTCCATGTCTTTCAAGGCCAGTGGTTTATATTGTAGAGAATGTGGAAGGACGAGGCTGAGTTTATTTCTCATGTCAAGTTTATTCACATTCTCCAACATCATTCAAAAACAGAGAGGACGAATCCCCCAACATCTGTCCCTTTTATACCCAGGACATCAAAACACACAGTCACATGGTACTTAATCCCTAGTAACAATGTAACTTCCTCCCGATCTTAACACCCCGCACCTTCAGTCTCTGGCCGCTGGGCAAAATTCCCCAAGGCTGTCACTTTGCATGCCAAAGACTAAACTTTCACATCCTCGTGTTATCTCCAAAGCGGCTCAGTCCTTTGTTCCGTCTCAGATGTGAAGCCTAAGGTGGTATACGTATGAATCATACAGTGATATACATATGTGCATATATGTGTGCCACATAACCCCCCCCCCCCCCAAACGTCTAAGATGGAACAACGTAATAACAGTCTGCAAGTCATGGTAAAATTATTACACATCAGTCCACGTGTCGCTTGGGCCTCAATCTCCTCCCATATCTGCTGTAAGCGGGCTTTACCACTTTTGCGGCGCCCTCCTGCTGGGGAGCTGCTGTCTGAGGATGAGAACTGTTAGTCAATCCCTGTGGGTGTTCTGGTGAATGCTCCTTAGGGGGTCTGCCACGCCGAGGAGCCGTAGCCAACAGCACAACCTCGACGGCCAACACAAAAGCGGGTTTGAATCTGTTTATGCCAATCTTTTCTTTCCTGCCCCCCAAATCTAGCAAAAAATGCTTATCCCCTGTTTCCAGCACTCTAAATGGTCCATAATAAGGTGGCCGCAACGGGGGGCGATGCGCATCGTGTCTGACAAAAACAAACTCCGCATTTTTTAGAGCGCGGAAAACTGTGGTGAACGGGGCCGGGCAGCATGCCCGCTTCCGTGCCACTCTGCAACCGCTGAGCCGGGGAGCATTCTGGCGCAGGATTATCTGGGAGAAATTCCCCGGGTAGCCGGAGTGGCCGCGCAAAAACTAACTCAGCCGGGGAGGCTTCTAAATCCTCTTTAGGTGCAGAACGCAACCCCAATAAAACCCATGGTAGCCTGTCCACCCAATTTGCATCCGTGAGCGACGCTCTGAGGGCCGCCTTCAATGACCTATGAAAACGTTCGCATAACCCATTAGCCTGCAGGTTGTGCGCGGTAGTGCGGTGGATCGTTACCCCCAGGCTGCAGGCCATCGCTGACCAAAGTTCGGAAACAAATTGAGGACCCCTGTCGGTCAAATAAACTAATCTACTACTACTACGTAATGTCCGACAGGACTCCAAAGCGCGCTACCCATGCCGTTAAAAACGCGCGCGCCACCTCCTCGGCTGTGGTTGACAACAGTGGGACCACTTCCGGCCAGCGTGTGGTGCGGTCTACCATTGTCAGAAGGTGTGTGCACCCCTGCGATGGCAGGAGGGAGCCTACGAGGTCCACTTGAACGTGATCGAACCTCTTAGCCAGGATGTGAAACGGCTCCAAGGGAGCTCTCGTGTGCTTGTGTACCTTGGCTCGTTGGCAAGCCATGCAGGCTGCTGCCCACTCTCTAACTTGCTTGCGCAGGCTCGGCCATACAAATTTTTCTCCTACCATTTTGACCGACGCGCGCACCCCCGGGTGCGCCAGAGAATGAATCGAGTCAAAAACGCGGCGGCGCCACGCGGTCAGTACCACCAGACGTGGTCGTCCCGTGGAGACATCGCAGATTAGGGGGGGCATACCATCTTGCAGCACCCTGTTCTCCAGCCTTAACCCTGTTGGTCCAGACTGGAGTGCGCGTACGTCCGCGTCGCTGACCTGATCCGCGGCCATGGCTGCATAATCTATCCCTACGCGGACTGTGGCCGTGCACACTTCCGCGTCGCTAGCCTGCTCCGCGGCCATGGCTGCGTAATCTGTCCCCACGCGGACTGGAGCCGCTACGGCGCGTGAGAGACAGTCTGCCACTACATTAAGTTTACCCGCTACGTGCTGAATATCGGTAGTAAACTCTGAGATTGCAGCCAGCTGCCTCTGCTGCCGGCCCGACCACGGTTCTGAAACTTTGGCCATCGCGAAAGTCAGCGGCTTGTGGTCAACGAACGCGGTGAAACAGCGCCCCTCCAGCCAGAAATGGAAGTGGCGAGTGGCCAAGTGGAGAGCTAACAACTCCCTGTCGAATGCGTTGTATTTTCGCTCGCTGTCGCGCAAAGTTCTGCTGAAAAAGGCGAGCGGCTGCCAAGCCCTGGCTACATGTTGCTCCACGACCGCCCCTATGGCCACATCTGACGCGTCAGTGGTGAGCGCTATGCGGGCCGTTGGGTCTGGGTGTGCTAACAACGCAGCGTTTGCCAGGGCTGTTTTGACCTCCGAGAATGCTCGTTCTCGCTCCGGAGACCATTCGATTTTATTTGTGGGTTTTTGTTTTTTAAGCGCGGCATACAATGGTTGCATGAGCTGCGCTGCATGGGGGAGGAAATGGTTATAAAAATTCACCATTCCCAAAAACTCCTGTAACGCTTTGACCGTTTGTGGCTGGGGAAAATTTGTTACTGCGCGCACTTTGTCAGGCAGAGGAACCGCTCCTTCTGGAGAGACGTGATGCCCCAAAAAATCAATCTGCGTCACCCCGAACTGACACTTCGCTGGGTTGATTATTAACCCGTGTTCTCCCAACCTCCGGAAAACTGCCGTGAGGTGATTTTCGTGTTCGTCTTCGGACGCGCTGGCTACCAATATGTCGTCCAGGTAGACGAACATGAAGGGGAGATCGCGCAACACCACGTCCATCATGCGTTGGAACGTCTGCGCCACGCCCTTAAGCCCAAACGGCATGCGCAAAAACTCGAATAGCCCGAACAGAGTTATTACCGCTGTTTTGGGTATGTCCTCAGCGTGCACTGGGACTTGGTGGTAACCGCGTACCAAGTCTATCTTAGAAAAAACGCGTGCCCCCGCCGAATGAACTGAAAAATCTTGGATATGCGGGATTGGGTAGCGGTCGTGCGCTGTAGTGTTGTTCAACCTGCGGAAATCTCCGCACGGTCGCCACGAGCCATCAGCTTTCAGGACCATGTGAAGCGGTGAAGCCCATGGGCTTTTCGAACACCTGATGATGCCCAACTTTTCCAGGTTGGCGAACTCCTCGTATGCTATGGTCAGTTTAGCTGCATCCATGCGCCGAGCTTTTGCAAAAACGGGCGGTCCAGTGGTAGTGATAAAATGTTCTACCCCGTGTTTAGCGACAGCTGCTGAAAATGTGGGAACCGTGAGTGCTGGGAACTGAGTGAATAGTGTGTGGAACTTACCGCTTGCTGTTGCGACGTTGGCTTGTGCTGTGGGCGGGGTCACTCGGGCTGCACAGGGAATAGAACAAAAAGAGAGTGCATTAACCAGGCGCCTATTAGCAAGATCAACCAACAAACCATGTGAGCACAGAAAATCAGCTCCCAACATATTGAAGCTCACGTCAGCTATAACAAAAGTCCACTCAAATGTGCGACCGTGTAGGGACAGAAGCAGAGTCCTCTCACCAAAGGTCTTAATCCTCGAGCCGTTCGCTGCTGACGCTTCATGACCTCCGGGACCCGCCAGCCAGTCAGCGTAGGTAGGCGTGATGAAACTCACTTGGGAGCCTGTGTCCACGAGGAATTGTCTCCCCGAACGCGCATCCGTCAAGTAGAGCAGCTTGTTCTCCTCCCCAAGGGCCGCGGCTGCTAGCAACCCCCGGCCTTGGCGTTTCCCGAGCTCTTGAACTGGCACGGTGGTATACATTTGCGTGCCCTCTCTGCGAAGCGGCGATGATAGAAACAGAGGTCGTCTCCTCCGCGATCCCTGGCCCTCGCCACCGCCGTTGTCGGTGGGTCTGCTACTGCCACCTCTGGCCCTCTGCCATCTCCGGCCGTCGCGCCGAGTTCCGTCACTGCTGCGGTGGCCGCGCGCCGCCTGCTGACGTTGAGAATCCGTTGTGCCTCCTGGGCCAGCGCGCGGAAGTCCCGCTAGGCCAACACTGGTGAACTGGCCAGGGTCGCTCTCGTGGCCAACGGTAGGGTTCTCAGGAAAATGTGGGTGAAGAGGAAGTCGTCGCCGTCTGAGCCCCTCAGCCTCAGCATGTCTTCCATCAGGTCGACGGGCGTGCTATCTCCCAAGTCGTTCAGAGCCAGGAGCCTCTCCGCTCTCTCCTGGATTGAGGGAGTGAAACGCTGGATGAGCGCAGCCTTCAACCCGCCGTATTTGTCGTCGGCCGGTGGGCGCTCCAAAAGGCTCTGCACATGCCGAGCCGTGCGGTTGTCGAGCTTGGCAATAACGTGGTAGAATTTCGTGTCATCTACCGTTATCCCCCGGAGGGCGAACTGTGCTTCAACCAAGTGGAACCAGGAGCACGGGTTGTCTTGCCAGAAGTCTGGTAGCTTGACTGTGGTTGCGTTCGCCTGGCTGGCTCCTGACGAGTCCGGCTCGGGGGAATTACTTCTGCTCATGATACGTCTTAGGGTCACCAGTGTAGAGAATGTGGAAGGACGAGGCTGAGTTTATTTCTCATGTCAAGTTTATTCACATTCTCCAACATCATTCAAAAACAGAAAGAGGACCAATCCCCCAACATCTGTCCCTTTTATACCCAGGACATCAAAACACACAGTCACATGGTACTTAATCCCTAGTAACAATGTAACTTCCTCCCGATCTTAACACCTCCCACCTTGAGTCTCTGGCCGCTGGGCGAAATCCCCCAAGGTTGTCTCTTTGCATGCCAAAGACTAAACTTTCACATCCTCGTGTTATCTCCAAAGCAGCTCAGTCCTTTGTTCCGTCTCAGATGTGAAGCCTAAGGTGGTATACGTATGAATCATACAGTGATATACATATGTGCATATATGTGTGCCACAATATTCTGTTTTGGATAGCTGCCCACTTGCACCGTAAGATAAGACCAGTGGGAAGGCTCCTACACAATCTGAGTTATTGTGGCATGCTGCCTGTTCTTCTAAACTGCCCCAATCTATTTGATCCCCATCCTCTCCGTCATCACCGTCTTCTCTGTGGGCGAAATTCCCAACTAGTGCCGCTCCCTGATGGAACCTAGAACCAGTTGGCATGCGTGATATCTCAGAGCATGAATATCTTCTTAGAACCTGTTGGGAACGCCCCCTGTGTGTAACATTTCTCATTGTAACATTAGCCGGTATATCTGTTAAATCATCTTCATTCACAGTGGCAGTAAAGGGAGGAGTTCCTATTTGTTTGAACCAAATATTGTCTTTGTGAGCTTGGGCCTTCCAAAATTTCTTGTATCACCACCAAAGTATTTGAAGCCATTCCAAACATGGCTGGGCTTACTGTCTGTCTGTCTGTTCAGTATTTTTCCCTCCCATTGTGTGACAACTTAGTACTTTTAAAGAAAAATATTTGCAATGACCTATGAATTTACTTTTAAAATTATAATAAAGCAAATGGAAGAGAAATGGAGGAGTCGCATGGACAAATTTATCCCAAAATGTGCTTTTAAGAACTACCATCCTTTTATGGACATTCTTTCAGGTGACCACAGCTTTCTGCAGGCAGGCCAGTATCATTTAACTTGCTTTCACACATTATTTTATGAAGTTCATGTTTTAGCTGCTTTTAGTTCTGAATCATTTTTAACAAAAAAAAGAAAGGAAAAAAATCTTTGCTCAATTTTAAACAAAACAGGAAACTACTATGTGTTTGTTGATGGCAAATAAACAGCTATGAAATTCTAAAATCTACAACAAAATTATAGAAATGTAAAGTTTTACAGAACATAATGTCATGTCTGCTGCGTAAACATGCAGCGAACAATTGAATTAGTGTGAGCCCAAAGTGCAGGTGAAGAAGACGTGTTTATTAAAAAATATGGGAAAATACAAAATACACAAAATGTTCAGTGGAAAACCCAGTCTGGCACACAAAGCGATGGATGTCCGAGCTCAGTTGGCTGGGGAAGAAGCCCCACGCTCTCCCAGGGTGGAACTGGGCAGCGGATAAGGGCAGTGAATATTGAAAAAGACTTACATTGGGTGTCAGAGCTCAGCGGGCTCTGGGAAAAACAACACCGGGGTAGTCTAATGGGAAAACACCAACAGCTCCGGGACATTAACATTGACTGGTGTAGTCTCAGGCCGGAATGACTTCAGACTGAACTTACAAATGCTGACTTATGCCACGACACTGAATGCCCCCACTGTCACCCAATAAATACCAGACAGACGAATGAGTCACAAGTGGACACAGGTGTGCGGCGGGAGTCTGTGTATAAGTGCGTGTCAGCATATGTGAGTAAGAATGAATATGTGTGTGTGTGCATGCATGAAAGAGTGTGCTTGAGTGCGTGCCTGCATGTGTGTAAATGTGTGTGGTGATGACAAACAGCCGGTGAGTGTCTGGCAAGGAGAGAGAGAGCGAGAGAGAGGGAGGTGTGACCGTAGGCTGGCAGGGAGCCCGGCACAGGGCTCTAAGAACCTGCCAGCTGGAACCAATTAACAATTAATCATGAAGCTACAGCCACCAATCATGGGCAGGGCTGAAACATCAGCCCTGCACATGACACATAAACTAAATAGTATTGCATTTAAAAAAAATAATAATAATACCCCCCAATCATAAAAAGTCCACCTCTATACTATATTTTAGTATAAAAAAAATGAAACTGTAGCCCTCAAAAAAACTGACAGAAAATATATTTCCATACTACAAAATTCCTCAGATATACAGTGTATATATATATATACTGTGTATATATATATATATATATATATATATATATATATATATATTTCCACAGTAATGGCGTTCCAGCATGGATGGAGCTATAACTCTATGGGTACAGGGAGAGGGGAGGTGGAACTTTAAAATGTTCAGTAATACGCAGAGCGTTTACGGAGTTTTTACCTGATATTGGAGGCTATGAAAGGGACCTCCAGTGTCAAGTGGGCCCAACGGGATCACGGTCCAAGAGGAACCGACTTCACCCCTGCATCCCAGCATGAACCACTATCGGCAAATTTGGAGACAGAAGCGCCTCGGTAAATACACTCAATTTCACAACGGTGCTTCATTCCGTGGGTACAGACCAGGAACGAAGCATGTCTGTCTGGGCCGATATCTTGGCCTTGTGTTAAGCCCACAGTAAACCGTGATTTTGCGACCCGCTGCATACTTGCTGGGGCAGTCAGAGCCACAGAGTCTCTGTAGAGAGCAGAGCCTAGTGGAGTCTGCATGAGTCTGCCGGGAGCGCCCAAGGGCTTGTGCTATAAATTGTCTAGGTGGCTGCCGATACAGTTTTTCAATCCTTTCAGCCAAAACAAAATAGTTTTCTTTTTTCCCAAATTGTATCAACAGGATTTGGGGTCTAGGTGGAGGACTCTCGGGGTCCAGATCCAGACTGGAGTCTGCCAGTTGTTGATCCCTGCTCTAATGTGTAAAATACAGCCTCCTCTACCTCAGACCTAATATTCACAAATTATTTTTGTGCCTTAGCCTAACCAATGATCTAACACAAGGGTCTGCAACCTTTGCCAACCAAAGAGCCACTTTGCCCATCTCCGACTAAAACAGAAGTGGCTGAGGGCCGCAACGGCAATTTGACCTTTAAAATAAAGATTTTGCTGCTTATAAAGTCTTTTATATAGCTCTGAATATTATGTGGCATACTACAACAGTGGAAAAAAAACGGTCAAGCTTTATATATAGCTTCATTAATGAAATGAAAGTATTAGAAATATATTACAAATTGTTTTGTGCTGAAAAAATAAATTTCTGAATGTCTGACCTTAATTTTTTGTATAGTTTTATAATTATCAACACATCCATAAATGTTTTGAATCTGAAAAATATCATCCATATGTAACTCCTTAGTGTGTGTAACACTACTTTAGGTGCTGTCTTGTACCCTTTTGGTAGTATTGGGTATGGCAGTGTAGTTACCTTTAACTTTACTACCTGAACAGAAGGGACAATTGGGCCAGGTCAGATGGACTCTAGGTTCGTAGGAGCCTGGAGGGTGCAACAATAGATGACACACACACAATAGTATGGAAACTTGCAAGTATATGTATTTTAACAGATGTGTACACTTAAACAAAAACACAGCGCTGGTAACAATAATAAAAAAATAAAAATAAAATACCCCAAAATATATTTACAATATGCACAGTTCTTTGGTGTCCGTTCCAGGTGATCAGTTGGATCACCTCTACCAGTTGTTTAGGTTCGTGCTTCGGCTCACCATCCAGATCTGGAGATCCACGTTCTTCTGAATCCAGTCCAAACAAAAACCTGACCTACAGAATAGGCCAGACAAAAACTTAATCTATGATCTAAGTCAAGTGCATTGGAAGTATTTGACAAGGAAAAGAAAAAGAAAAGTGTGCTAGCACAACAGCTTATCTCAATTGACATTTTTAAACACATATAAACCACAGGTGTAACATTCACTCTTAAGTAACAATCAATAGCAAGGGGAATTGGACCTTTGCTATTTACCACAGCCTTGAAAAATGATTTTCTCCCATGAAAAACCTAGCCGGAATTAGCATCGGAGGTTAGCATTTTAAGCTAGCGGTTAGCATTTCACATACACAATGAATGGCACTCACCATGCCTAGCCACACGTGCTTCACAGGGGATTCCCGCGCTCACGTGAATTCACAGCCTTTGGATTCAAATGTTAAAATTTAACAGAAGAGGTATTGGAATTTGACAATACAGCAATACCTCGTTTCTCATGTTGGTTTAGGCTTACCAATCTCAAGAGTTTTATCCAGGCAAAGGCTGCTACTAGCACGTTAGCTCACCATCTCAGTAAGGGATCGCGCTCTCTCGGTGTCTCTGCCATGACTGAAAGTGTTCTGCAGGTTACACCAAGACCGAGCGAGAGCGCGTGACCCCATTGGCTGATGCTGCCAAACAAACGATGCAGCCATTGGTTGCTCAATATACCAAATAAAAATATTAGGAACTTTATCAGAGCTTTTTAGAAATGTTTTTAACTAGTTATGAATGTATTTTATGAACTTATATTTATTTATATATTTATCTTAAAGATATTTATTCCCATTGTGAAATGAGTGTTTTTTTAAAGCGGTATTGATATTTATAATTTTATTTACGTTTTTAACACTGGGTTACACTATCCCCCCTTAGAATCATGAAAGTCCCTTTGCATGGGATTAGCTAGATAGTAATGACGAGAGAACCAGTGTTCATGGGAATAATCTTAGGATCTGGCTCTGTTAAGGCTCTGGTAAAAGCCAGGTGTTGAAATAGGGACTGGGCAACAGTTATGATAGGATTTCCCAAATGACTATACTGTAGTCTTTCTGGCTGGGAGGTTGTCTCTCGGAGCGTCTCACAGTCTTTGGGATTTCTTTTTCAGATTCTTTTTCTTCCACAGGTTCATCACAGGTATTTTTTATCAGGTAAGTTGGTTTCACTTTCAGTTCCATTCTCATTGTTTGATTGTTCCACATTTGTTTCAGTTTCCTCCAGGTTTCCATCATTCAGTAAGTTGTCACATCCAGGTGAATTGTCATTTCCAGGCAAGTTGTCACATCCAGGTGAATTGTCATTTTCTATTTGGTTGTCATTCTCGGGTAAGTGAGTTTTAGCAGGAATGTCTTCTTTAAAGAATGTCTTTGGATGGGGAATTTCATAGACTTGAGTGAACTTTATGGGCGTTTGGATTGATCCTTTTCTGTACCAATAGACATCCTCATTTTCCGGTTCTGAACTCTCACATTCCTCACTTTGTTCAGGTGATTGTCTTGTCTTAGGTTTGCGGACACATTTTGGTTGGACAGGTTCTTCTTCAACAGGGGCAAGAAAACCGCAGGGAAGCAAGAGGTCGCGGTGAACGGTGCGAACAGGACCATCTTTTGTCTCAGGTTTTATAGTGTAAACAGGCAAGTCACCTGCTTGGTTCACCACAATGTGGATTTCAGCTTCCCACCTGTCTGCTAGTTTGTGCTTTCCTCTGCGGCGGACTGCACATACCAAAACTCTGTCGCCTGGTTCTAGTTTTGAGGGTTTCACTCGCATATCAAATCTTGTTTTGTTTCTTTCAGCCATCTTGTTAGCATTTTCTGTTGCTAGTTTGTAGCTTTCTTGTAGAGTTGTCTTCAGTTTTTCAATGTACTGGGAATGTGACTTGAAACTTTTGTTGTGAAATGGGAGCCCAAATGCAAGATCGATTGGCAATCTCTGTTGACGACCGAACATTAACTCATACGGGGCAAAACCAGTAGTGTCATTTTTTGTACAATTGTACGCATGTACAAGTGGTTTTACATAGTTGTGCCAATGAGATTTGTTCTTTTCCTCCAGAGTACCCAGCATGCTCAGTAACGTTCTATTGAAACGTTCTACCGGGTTACCTCTGGGGTGATAGGGTGTCAGGAAGTTCAGTTCGTACAGTTGGTGGAACTTTTAGCCCAGTTTCAATTTGTGCAATCACTTCTCTTAAACAGGGGTCAAATCTTTGTTCATTTTTGATCTGTTCAGGAGTCATGTGGGGTACAACTGGAAGACCACCACAGTCACATTCATCGGCATAGCCATCTGGAATGGTGGCTACAGAGAGGGCTAATGAGTGAACCAAAGGGAAGGTGTTATCAGGAGAGCTACAGACAAGGTGTTTTTCACATATAGCAGACACTACCTCGGAACTTAAACTGCTTTCAGGAATAGACAAGTGACTTTGAGTGAACTGCTGTATGCGGTCGAGCTCCTTTTGGGACACTGCGTCATTAAGTAACTCGCCATGTGGCCGTCTAGAGAGGCCATCTGCATCTGAGTTAAGCTTGCTTGCTCTGTATTGGAGCTTAAAGTTAAACGTCGACAGAGCAGCTAGCCACCTGTAACTCATGGCATCCATCTTAGCAGTCGTTAAAATATACGTCAGGGGGTTACTATCTGTCACGGCAGTAAAATGATTGCCATACAGTGGGGTAAAAAAGTATTTAGTCAGATAAGATAAGATAAGCCTTTATTAGTCCCACAACGGGGAAATTCCAGGATTGCAACAGCACAGGGATAGCAACACTCAGAGCAACAATCAGAAGGCAAGAAAAAAAGCAAGCAAGCAAGAGCAGCTAATATACATATGTACATATTACTATATATATATATATATATATATATATATATATATATATATATATATATACTGTATATATATATATATGCGACCACTTGCCAATCTTTGCACTTATCCATGGCCACACGGGGCCCAACCCAGAAAAAATCTCAAAATCGTTCAGACACAAATCACCAAACGCAATCAGTTCTTTTAAAGAGGACTTGCTGAAGCAAGACTGGACAGAAGTCTATGTATCAGATGTAAATGAAGCCTATGACACATTTATAAACATTGTAACCACTCTTTATGAAAAAAACTGCCTATTAGTTAAAAAAAAGCTTAAACACAAATTTGCTGACAAACCATGGTTAACCAAAGGACTACAAAAGGCGTGTAAAAAGAAAAATTTATTATATAAAGCTTTCATAAAGAAAAGGACAAAAGAAGCAGAGCAACGGTATAAAACATACAAAAATAAGTTAACATATATAATAAGATGCAGTAAAAGAGACTATTACAGAAAAGAACTGGAAAAAAACAAAGACAATATTAAAAATACATGGACAATAATCAACAGTATCCTTGGAAATAAAAGCAGAAATACTAGCTACCCAACTAATATTCCAAAAAATAATAAATCGACTCCGAATGTGAATATAGCTTCACCTGCAGATGAATTTAATAATTTTTTTGTTAACATTGGACCTAAACTGGCCCGAGAAATACCCACTACGGCGCCTACAGGTGATACAATATGCAATAACACTGCTGTAAAAGACACCATCTTCATAAAGAACACAGACGAAAGAGAGGTCATTGAAATTGTTAAATCGTTCAAAAGTAAAACATCTACTGACTGCGATGGTATTGACATGCTACTAGTCAAAACTGTTATCGAATGCATAGTGAAACCACTGACGTATATCTGTAACCTGTCTCTCCAATCAGGTATATTTCCCAATGCAATGAAAATAGCTAAAGTAATTCCGATTTACAAGACAAGCGACAGAGGGGAACTCTCCAACTACAGACCAATTTCACTATTACCGCAATTTTCCAAGATACTTGAAAAAATATTCTATGAGAGAATTGACAACTTCATACTGAAGAATGATTTATTGTGTGAGCAGCAATATGGGTTCAGACACAAAAGGACAACAGCATATGCCTTAATGGAATTTACAGAAAAAATATAAACAGCCATTGAAAATAAAGAATATTCAGTTGGAGTATTCCTGGATCTTAAAAAAGCATTTGATACAGTAGATCACAATCTATTATTAAAGAAACTACAAAATTGTGGTATTAGAGGGGTAGCACTGTCCTGGTTAAGTAGTTACTTAAAGAATAGATATCAGTTTGCATGTGTTAACAGCAAAAACTCAGAGTTACTGAAGGTCACCTGTGGAGTCCCACAGGGTTCAGTTTTGGGACCATTATTATTCAATATGTATATAAATGATATATGTAAAGTTTCAGAAAAAATGGACTTAATATTGTTTGCTGATGACACTAATCTGCTATGCGGTGGAAACAATTTGGAACAACTTCTGGATACACTCGGAAAGGAATTAGGAAAGCTGAAACTGTGGTTTGATTCAAACAAATTAATGCTCAATTTAAGCAAGACAAAATTTATAGTCTTTAACAACCATCACAACTACCCAGTACCCAAACTCAGTGTAAATGGTGTAGAGATTGAAAGGGTATCCGAAACTAAATTCCTTTGAGTAATAATTGATAACAAACTGTGTTGGAAGCCACATATTAATTATATAAAAGGTAAAGTATCCAAATCAATTGCAATATTACACAGAGTGAAAAATTTGCTGAATCAACCCACACTATTCACCTTGTACCATTCATTAATACTCCCATACATGACATATTGTAATGAAGTATGGGGAAATAAATATAAAACAAACATATATCCACTCTTTATGCTTCAAAAGAGAGCTATTAGAATAATAAACAAAGCAGCTTACAGGGAACCAACAAACCCACTTTTTCTTAAACAAAAAACTCTCAAGTTGAAAGATCTGATTGACTTTAAAACCGCAATAATAATGTTCAAAGTGAAGAATCTATCACTGCCCGCAAATATCCAAAAGTTGTTCCAAACAAGGGAGAAACGATATCACTTCAGAGGAACATGTATATTTCAAAAGCCTACAGTGAGAACAACCACCAAGCAACACTGTATTTCAGTGCAAGGAGTCAGATTATGGAACGATTTTGGACCTGAATTAAAATCATGTACAAAGCTTGGACAATTTAAACAAAAACTAAAGGAAGAAATACTCCAAACATATTTACAAGACGACATGTAAACTCACATAAGGATTGACATTTCCAGCCTGTGTTGTGTTGTAGCTTAGTTTTTTCTTTTTTTCTTTTTTTCTCTGTGACACTATGTCTTAGATTTGTTTTTGAATAGTAACCGCTTAACTTAGACTAGCTCAGTTTTCTTTTTCTCTCAGTCACATTTTGTCTAAGCCTTGTTTTAAATTGTAATCGCTCTTGTCTTGTTTTCTCTTTTTTCTCCTTTGAATTCTTGGATGGAATATGGGTGGGCAATATAAGCTGCGGCTTCAGCCATCACCCATTTCGGATAACTCACGTGGAATTGTATAGTAGAAGGAGTCTTTGTCTAATTTGACCTTGTTATATTATACAGTTTCTTTTAACCTGTAATGTACTATCCGAAATAAATAAAATTCATTCATTCATATATATATATATATATATATATATATATATATATATATATATATATATATACACGTATATATATATATATATATATATACAGACACAGACACAGTGCAGAGCATTGTAGCTGGATGGAATAAATATATATAAACACCCACAGTACAGAGCATTGCAGCTAGGTGGAATAAATATGTAAATATATAAACACACAGTGCGGAGCAATGTAGCTAGATGGAATAATATGTAGATATATAAACACACAGTGCGGAGCATTGTAGCTAGATGGAATAAATATATAGATATATAAATATAAACACACCCAGTGCGGAGCATTGTAGCTAGATGGAATAAATATGTAAACATATAAACACACACAGTGCAGAGCATTGTTGCTAGATGGGATGAAACAGCACAACCGTCTACTTAGTTATCCTACATGGTATGATTATGTGCCCATACATATTCTCACCCTCCATAGCGACCGGTATTTTCCTAGTTGTATGCCGGAGGGGACCATTGTGTAAGTCTATTGCATCTTTTGCATTCAAAAAACTATTAGTTTGTTACGTCTTTTTGCTATCTCTGCGAGCAGCCCTGCTTAGGTTGTACAGTCTGACAGCCGTTGGTAGGAAGGACCTACGAAACCTCTCGGTTGTGCACCTGGGATGATGTAGTCTGCTCCTAAATGAGCTCCTCAGTGCATTCAGTATGTCCTGCATAGGGTGGAACTCGGACTCCAGCAGAGATGACAGTTCAGCCACCGTCCTTCTCTCTCCTATCTCCTCCACCGGATCAAGGCGCTGCCCCAGGACAGAGCTAGCTTTCTTGATCAGTTTGTTCAGTCTCTTCCTATCGGCTGCAGTAATGCCACTGCCCCAGCAGACCACTCCAAAAGTGATGGCTGATGCCACCACCGTGTCATAGAATGTCTTCAGCAACGCCCCTTGTACACCAAAAGACCTGAGTCTCCTCAGCAGGAACAGCCTGCGCTGTCCCTTCTTGTAGAGTGTGTCAGTATTGTGTGACCAGTCTAGTTTATTGTTCAGATGAACACCCAGGTACTTGTAGGATGTCACCATCTCAATGTCTGTTCCCTGTATATTTACTAGTGCTGTGAGGGGTTGTCCATGCCTGCGGCAGTCCACCACCAGTTCCTTAGTTTTCCTCGAGTTAATCTGGAGGCAGTTCCGATGGTACCAGTCCACGAAGTCCTGGATAAGCCCTCTGTACTCAGCTTCATCTCCATTGGAGATGAGGCCAACGATCGCAGAGTCATCAGAGAACTTCTGTAGATGGCAGTGTGTTGTGTTGTGTGAGAAGCCCACAGTATAAAGAGTGAACAGGAAGGGAGCCAGCACCGTTCCCTGGGGGGCCCCCGTGCTACCGATGATCATGTCGGACACACAGTCCCGGGTTCTCACAAATTGAGGCCGGTTCGTGAGGTAGTCCAGGATCCATGATGACAGGTGCTGGTCCACCCCTGCGCGCAGCAGCTTGTCCTTCAGGATCATCGGTTGGATGATATTGAAAGCACTGGAGAAGTCAAAGAACATGATCCTCACCATATTCCCGGGCTTCTCCAGGTGGGACAGAGAACGGTGAAGGAGGAAGATCACCGCATCCTCCACCCCAATGCCATGCTAGTAGGCGAACTGGAGTGGATCCATCGCTGGTTCCACCAGGGGGCGGAGGTGAGCAAGGAGCAGTCTCTCCAGGGTCTTCATCAAGTGGGACGTCAAGGCCACCGGTCTGTAGCTGTTCAGGTCTTTGGGGTGGGAAGTTTTTGGTACAGGTACCACACAAGATGTTTTCCACAGCTGTGGTACCCTCCCCAGCTTCAGGCTCAGGTTGAAGATGTACGTCTCAATCCCACACAGCTGGTCTGCACAGGACTTGAGGAGCTTTGCGCTGATGCCGTCCGGTCCCGACGCCTTCCTCGCCTTGATCTTCCTCAGCTCTGTCCTCACCTGGGTCCTGGTCAGGGTCAGGATGGGGGGCTGTGTGTTGGGAGTGGGGGGGTGTTGGTGGAGTGGGGAGTGGGCAGCAGGACTTGATTTCTTTAGAGGCAGCAGTGGTTGTTGTGCAGTCAGGGGGGAGGGCGGTTGGTCAAACCTATTGAAAAACAGATTCAGGTTGTTTGCCCACTCCCTGCCACCAATTGTGCAAGTTCTCCCACTTAAAAGATGAGAGAGGTCTCCAATTTTCATCATAGGTATACCTCAACTATGAGAGACAAAATAAGAAAAAAAAAATCCAGAAAATCACATTGAAGGATTTTTAATGAATTAATTGGTAAATTCCTCGGTAAAATAAGTATTTGGTCAATAACAAAAGTTCATCTCAATACTTTGTTATATACCTTTTGTTGGCAATGACAGAGGTCAAACGTTTTCTGTAAGTTTTCACAAGGTTTCCACACACTGTTGCTGGTATTTTGGCCCATTCCTCCATGCAGATCTCCTCTAGAGCAGTGATGTTTTGGGGCTGTCGCTGGGCAGCACAGACTTTCAACTCCCTCCAAAGATTTTCTATGGGGTTGAGATCTGGAGACTGGCTAGGCCACTCCAGGACCTTGAAATGCTTCTTACGAAGCCACTCCTTCGTTGCCCGGGTGGTGTGTTCGGGATCATTGTCATGCTGAAAGACGCAGCCACGTTTCATCTTCAATGCCCTTGCTGGTGGAAGGAGGTTTTCACTCAAAATCTCACGATACATGGCCCCATTCATTCTTTCCTTTACACGGATCAGTCGTCCTGGTCCCTTTGCAGAAAAACAGCCCCAAAGCATGATGTTTCCACCCCCGTGCTTCACAGTAGGTATGGTGTTCTTTCTCCTCCAAACACGACAAGATAAGATAAGATAAGATAAGCCTTTATTAGTCCCACAACGGGGAAATTCCAGGATTGCAACAGCACAGGGATAGCAACACTCAGAGCAACAATCAGAAGGCAAGAAAAAAACAAAAAAAACAAAAAAAAAACAAGCAAGAGCAGCTAATATACATATGTACATATTACTATAAAATATATATATACACACACACACACACAGACACACAGTGCAGAGCATTGTAGCTGGATGGAATAAATATATGAATATATGAACACACAGTGCAGAGCATTGTAGCTAGATGGAATAAATATGTAAATATATAAACACCCACAGTACGGAGCATTGCAGCTAGGTGGAATAAATATGCAAGTATATAAACACACACAGTGCGGAGCAATGTAGCTAGATGGAATAATATGTAGATATATAAAAACACAGTGCGGAGCATTGTAGCTAGATGGAATAAATATATAGATATATAAATATAAACACACCCAGTGCTGAGCATTGTAGCTAGATGGAATAAATATATAGATATATAAATCTAAACACACCCAGTGCAGAGCATTGTAGCTAGATGGAATAAATATGTAAATATATAAACACACACAGTGCAGAGCATTGTTGCTAGGTGGGATGAAACAGCATAACCGTCTATTTAGTTATCCTACATGGTATGATTATGTGCCCATACATATTCTCACCCTCCATAGCGACCGGTATGTTCCTAGTTGTATGCCGGAGAGGACCATTGTGTAAGTCTATTTCATCTTTTGCATTCAAAAAAAAACAACAACAAAAAAAAAAAACTATTAGTTTGTTACGTCTTTTTGCTATCTCTGCGAGCAGCCCTGCTTAGGTTGTACAGTCTGACAGCCGTTGGTAGGAAGGACCTACGAAACCTCTCGGTTGTGCACCTGGGATGATGTAGTCTGCTGCTAAATGAGCTCCTCAGTGCATCCAGTATGTCCTGCATAGGGTGGAACTCGGACTCCAGCAGAGATGACAGTTTAGCCACCGTCCTTCTCTCTCCTATCTCCTCCATCCAAGTTGAATTTTACCAAAAAGTTCTATTTTGGTTTCATCTGACCATATGACATTCTCCCAATCCTCTTCTGGATCATCCAAATGCTCTCTAGCAAACTTCAGACGGGCCTGGACATGTACTGGCTTAAGCAGGGGGACACGTCTGGCACTGCAGGATTTGAGTCCCTGGTGGTGTAGTGTGTTTCTGATGTAACCTTTGTTACTTTGGTCCCAGCTCTCTGCAGGTCATTCACTAGGTCCCCCCCATGTGGTTCTGGGATTTTTGCTCACCATTCTCGTGATAATTTTGACCCCACGGGGTGAGATCTTGCGTGGATCCCCAGATCGAGGGAGATTATCAGTGGTCTTGTATGTCTTCCATTTTCTAATAATTGCTCCCACAGTTGATTTCTTCACACCAAGCTGTTTACCTATTGCAGATTCAGTCTTTCCAGCCTGGTGCAGGTCTACAATATTGTTTCTGGTGTCCTTTGACAGCTCTTTGGTCTTGCCCATAGTGGAGTTTGGAGTCTGACTGTTTGAGGTTGTGGACAGGTGTCTTTTATACTGATAACGAGTTCAAACAGGTGCCACTAATACATGTAACGAGTTGAGGACAGAGGAGCCTCTTAAAGAAGTTACAGGTCTGTGAGAGTCAGAAATCTTGCTTGTTTGTAGGTGACCAAATACTTATTTTACTGAGGAATTTGCCAATTAATTCATTAAAAATCCTTCAATGTGATTTTCTGGATTTTTTTTTCTCATTTTGTCTCTCATAGTTGAGGTATACCTATAATGAAAATTGGAGACCTCTCTCTCATCTTTTAAGTGGGAGAACTTGCACAATTGGTGGCTGACTAAATACTTTTTTGCCCCACTGTATGAATAGTCTGCAAACTTCTCCGTTACTGCCCACTTTAGAGCTAAAAATTCTAATTTATGGGCGGGGTAACGGGACTCACTTCTAGACAACCCCCGGCTTGCATAAGCTATGACCCTAGTCTAGCCCTCCTGCTCTTGATAGAGGGTGGCGCCAAGCCCTGTAGTGCTGGCGTCAGTATGGAGTGTATATGGCAACTGAGGGTCAGCGAAACCCAGGACAGGCACAGTACTGAGCTTTTCAATGATGGTTTTGAATGCAAGATCACAGGAAGAAGTGCATCGCTCGCCAAACGGTGTCTTTGGGTCGTGGTACTAGGCAGGCTTAGCTTTGGGCTTTGTGCTTTTGCACAAAGGAGGGCAGCCTGATGTTAAATCAGTGAGGGGCTTAACGATGCTGGAATAGTTCTTAATGAACCACCTATAGTACCCTGAAAAGCCTAAGAACGAGCAGAGCTGTTTGAAATCACGGGGCACAGGCCAGATACTTAGGGCTTTCACTTTTTCCGGGTCGGTCTCAACTCCTTTACTGGACACAATGTGACCGAGGTATCTGACAGAAGTTTGGAAAAATTTGCATTTCTCAGAAGACAGTTTAAGCCCGTGCTCTTTTAGGCGATTGAGAACTTTCATTAAGCGAGCCTCATGTTCTTCGGGCATCTTGGAGAATACAATGTTGTCATCGAGGAACACAATCACCTCATGCAGATTCATGTCGCCCATACGTTTCTCCATGAGGCGCTGGAATGTGCTGGGGGCATTTGTAATGTCTTGGGGCATTCTATTGAATTCCCAAAAGCCCATGGGACATACGAACGCCGTCTTTGGTTTGTCCAGCTCCTCTACCTCAATTTCAGAATCAGAATCAGAATCAGAATGAACTTTATTGCCAAGCACGTTTACAAGGAAACACAAGTAAACATACGAGGAATTTGACTTGACATTGGGCGCACTAAATAAGCGCATCCCAATGACGCGGCAGCCATGCAAGGCGCCTGTCATACAGTGGGGGGTAAAGAGGGGTAGGGGGGAAGGGGGGGTAGGGAAACACAATAGGCAGAGAGAAAAAAGCATTGTTAATCAAAATAAAACTCATTATATGAGCTTATATAAAGCTCATTATATGACCAAAATTGTGATTACCTAGAAAAAAACTCTCTAATGCACATATAAATTAGCAGACAATAGATCACACAAACAAGAGTTGAGAGAGTCAGTGTATGTTTATATGTCAGTGTGTGTATCAGTCCTGTAATGTTGTATGCAGTGTAATGTAGGTGTGTCAATCGCTAGTGAACAGCAGAGGGCGCCTCCTGGCAGTGGATGGATGTTAATCATGTGATCTATAAACAAGTCCAGAGTCTCTCTCTCTCGCTTGCAGGTGGCAAGTTGAAGACACATGGTGCACTGTCCTTGAGAGTCCAGTCTGTTGAAACAACAGCGATTGTGTGGATTGTTTGGGTTAGCAGAGCCGCTCCTTCCGCTTATCTTCATCGAGGAGGAATGTAAATGTAAACAGGGCACCAAAGACAAGGTCAAATCTGCACAGTGCACTCAGAGAATAGAATTTTCCTCACCCGTGCAATTCTGTGCTTCATAATTTCCATGTTCAGGCTTAAACTTTAACATTCTCTGGAGAGCACTGGCGACTTCAAGATGTATTCCACCATCTGAATCACCATTCAGTTCACCATGCCACCTCGTGCACTCCCCAACTTGTCGAATTGGTGAAGGAGCTTGCCTGGATCCGCATTTTGAACAGCTCTCCACCTTCCTCAATTTCTGAAACACCAGGAAACTCCAGAGCCAAAAATAGAAATCCTGTGATCATAGCCAATAGATGTCTTCTGCATCTCAGGTCAAATCATACACTCAGCAGGTTCCAATTCTTGGGCTCCCCCTTGGCCCGGTTCTTGTTGAAAGTGGTGACAATAGCACATTTAAGCCGCTTCCAAATCCATAATTTCCGTTTAGATTAAGATTCAGCAGAAGAAGAGCGACTAAACACAGACACAAACGCAACATTGCAAGCTGGAATCAGGGGGGAGAGGATTAGGAGGGAGAGGCAAAGAAAGTGTCTGCTCTCTCTGAAGTGCCGGAAGAAAAAGAAATTTGGTAGTACCCCGACTTTAAATCAAGGACGGAGAACCACTGCGAACCGGTCAAGGTGGAAAACGTTTCCTCCAAGTTGGGGAGGGCGTAAGCATCTTTTACAGTCTGCATGTTAAGCTTCCTGTAATCAATACAAAGGTGGACATCGCCATTTTTCTTTCGCACCACTACAATAGGCAAAGAAAATGGGGAAGTGGACTCTCTTATCACGCCTGCTTGTTGGAGTTCTTTGAGATGCTTACGGACCGCTTCCAGGTCTTTTGGGTTTATGGGACGTGCTCTGTGTTTGAACGGTGTTTCATCCGATAATTTGATTGTGTGTTTCACTTGATCTGTTTTGCCAAAGTCAATGTCGTTTTGTGCAAATACTTCGGGCATTTGACTGAGTTTTTCTGTTAGGCGCTCTTTCCATTCAGCGCTAATGGGGGAAGAGTCAAAGTTGAACTTCAGAGTGGACTTTTGTTCAGTTTTGGACTCTGTAACTTTCACGGAGTGTTCTTGCGATAGGACTCGATATGCACAGATTTCTCCAATGACACACTTCTGAGGGATTGTCACGTCATGTTCCGATTCATTGGTAAGTATAACTGGAACAAGGTAAGGTGCTCTTTCAGGTAAGTCTATGAGACATGGTTTTACTAGGATACCACCAGGTAAGGCTAACATTAACGGGTGTTCTAACAAGAGAGAAATTTCAATGTTGCCGGCTGACACAGCTACAGCGCCATCTAGAACAACTGTTTGGCCTGCAGGAACTAACTGTGGCACTTTGTTGCGCATGGTCACTAAACCAAGACTAGTGTCTTGGGACCGTCTGTGCCATAGCTCAAGGACTTTTAACACTGCCTTATAACCAAGTGACATGGTTGGCTGCAGTTCAGAACATGCATCAGAGTACAGCTCGTAAAGTACATCTAATGTGTTTGTCCCTATTAACACTAAGGACTGATCAGCTGCACGTACATCGGGAACTACTAAGGCAAGTGTTGGCACTTCGGCTTCAATACCGAGAAAGTCTTTTGGGAAAGTGACGTGCATTTCAATGTAGCCTAAGTAAGGTACACTCTGACCGTTAGCTCCCTCCACTTCTAACAGCTCAAAAAGTGGCTTAATCTCATGGTTGGATAAGTACTGTCTGTAATAGGACTCAGGGACAGTAGTCACCTGGGAGCCTGTATCTAACAAACAGCTCACAGTACAGCCATTCACTTTCACTTGTGCTGTGCTTTTTGTACCAATTAGACCATTAGGAAAGTTAAAGGGGTCTGTTTTGGAGTGTAACTTTAGTTTAACACGTGTCTTGGATAGAGCTTTTGGTTTGGGACAGGTCATCTCTGAACTAGCCTCTGTTTGTCCCGCAACAGGGGCAGACTTCAGTTTTAAAGAGGATTTGGGGTTCTGACTGTCCCAAATCTGTCTTTTTACTCTTAGTTCTTTGCGTTTTGCAGCTACAAGTGCAGGGTTTGGCTCTAACTCACAAGTGGCTACAATATGCCCATCTTCGCCACAGCGGAAGCAATACCATGGTTTGGGCCTAGTACTGGGACGGCTGGACAAAGGTAAGTTTTCAGGTTTGTCATGGTCAGGTTTTTTATTTTCAGATTTCTTAGTTGGGTCTTTCTTCAGTGGTGCTTGTTTCTTTTGTTTCACGACAGCAGCTACTTGGCTTTGTAGATCCGCGACTTACTTTTTCAGTTCTTCCAGACTGTCCAACTCTACTTCACTATTTGTACTTGTTTCGGTGACTGTTCGTAGGAGGCTGCTTTTGGTTTTGTGGTGCCCAAGTGTTTTTTCATGCAGGTGTTTTTAACTTCTTGTCTGTGTTCAGCAGTGCGAAGGTGAAGCAATAACTCTGCATACGCAGGTGGATGTTTATCTTTTAGTTCCAGCTGTAGCTCCTTTAGCAGATTATCATCCCAACAGCCTCTGTTAAACTGCTTGAGAAGCTGTTTGTCCACTTTCTGTGGCTCTAGACCGCCTCTACACACTGTGAGATTGAGCGCCACCTGCAAACGATGCAGATATGCAGAGGGTTTTTCTCCATAATCTTGGAAAGTGTTCATGAATTGCACAAGCAGTTCCTCACCGTCTTCAACAGTCCCAAAAGCTGAGTCCAAAAGCTTAAGATAGTCGGCTGAGGTGGCTTCAGGCCCAAGAGGGCGAATAACCTCAGACGCAGGAGCAAGAAGACTTTCAAGGATCTTGCAAGATTGTCCCAAGTCAGACAAAGAAGTATCTTCCATCATCAAGTCAACATGTGAACGCCATGTTTCATAATCAGCTTCAGTATACGGTCTTGGCGTTTTGCCAGAGAAGGCTCTGATTCTCAAGGAGGAATGGGCGTTTGACGGCTTCTCTGCATTTTTAATGACATGCTCGACTACGATTTTCTGAACCTCGGGCGGGTTAACATCAGCTGGACTCAACACCTGAGGTGTCAAGTTTGGTCTAAGAGGGCTTTGGAAGAGTGCTTGAGTGGCTTTAGGGGTGCGAGGCACTTCAACTTGGAGTGGAGGAGAGACTCCACTTTGTGTGGGTTCTACAGTAGGGAAAGCAGGATCAGCATCGACAGAGACTGTTTTAGCTGTCTCAGCAGCTTCAATAGA
Source organism: Pholidichthys leucotaenia (assembly GCA_020510985.1). Taxonomy (NCBI): domain Eukaryota; kingdom Metazoa; phylum Chordata; class Actinopteri; order Cichliformes; family Pholidichthyidae; genus Pholidichthys; species Pholidichthys leucotaenia. Next base: position 164,048,987 of record CM035839.1, read on the forward strand.
CTTCCCTATTGTGGACATAACCTCCCGCAACACCTCTTCAAAACCTTTTCCACTTAACTTAGCTAAACCCCTCAGGTTGCTAAGATAAGCCTCAGTAACACTGCCCCCTACAGTTTTAGTGTACACATCCGCTAAGGCTTGAATGCAGTACTTATCAGGATTGTCAGTGGATGGAAAGAAGTACGGCAACGCAGGTGCTAATGTTTCAACAGCTAATCCAGACTCGAACTCTACAATGTGACTTTTGTCAAATTCAGACGAGTTATCATCAATGCTAAGTACCCTGCGAATAGTGCCATGTTGCTCTAGGAACTTAAAAACGTCTTTGTCTTTTTCTTTGTTGACCACACCACTGACAATGACTGCATTTGGAACTTTGACACCATATTTTGCAACAAAATCCATTTTGACAGTATATGAACTGTTTGGTCAGGAGTCAAAACAGAATCCACATCTGTTGTCGCAACACTCCAGGCTCCTGGCTGCGCTCGCCAGATTTTGTTTGTTGTAACACCTTAGTGTGTGTAACACTACTTTAGGTGCTGTCTTGTACCCTTTTGGTAGTACTGGGTATGGCAGTGTAGTTACCTTTAACCTTACTACCTGGACAGAAGGGACAATTGGGCCAGGTCAGATAGACTCTAGGTTCGTAGGAGCCTGGAGGGTGCAACAATAGATGACACACACACATTAGTATGGAAACTTGCAAGTATATGTATTTTAACAGATGTGTACACTTAAACAAAAACACAGCGCTGGTAACAATAATAAAAAAATAAAAATAAAATACCCCAAAATATATTTACAATATGCACAGTTCCCTGGTGTCCGTTCCAGGTGATCAGTTGGATCACCTCTACCAGTTGTTTAGGTTCGTGCTTCGGCTCGCCATCCAGATCTGGAGATCCACGTTCTTCTGAATCCAGTCCAAACAAAAACCTGACCTACAGAATAGGCCAGACAAAAACTTAATCTATGATCTAAGTCAAGTGCATTGGAAGTATTTGACAAGGAAAAGAAAAAGAAAAGTGTGCTAGCACAACAGCTTATCTCAATTGACATTTTTAAACACATATAAACCACAGGTGTAACATTCACTCTTAAGTAACAATCAATAGCAAGGGGAATTGGACCTTTGCTATTTACCACAGCCTTGAAAAATGACTTTCTCCCATGAAAAACCTAGCCAGAATTAGCATCGGAGGTTAGCATTTTAAGCTAGCAGTTGTAGGAAACTCAAAATGAAGAGACTGAATGATTTTTCAGTATTGGTTTATTCCATCTCAAGTCCTACAGCTCCTCTCTGTCAGGGAATGAAGAGAGCGAGCTGAGATAAACCACATACCTTTATACTGTTACGACAGACACAAATCACATTCACATCAAACACAGAATTCCATTCATAACTAATCCTCCTATTGTCCTCTCGGCTTCTCTGTCTGATCCTAGGAGTCAGACAGTCTCTTCAGGTTCACTCTCAGATCTTCTCACTTCTCCTCTAGTCCGCAGGGGGTCCAGACTCAATGTCCATTTGGGGCGTGATGTCAATACACACTGTGAGCTCAAAGTTCCCTCATGTCTGGGTCTCTGCCAAGGAATATGTGAGCTACATAATGTTACGCCACAGCGGTTAGCATTTCACATACACAATGAATGGCACTCACCATGCCTAGCCACACGTGCTTCACAGGGGATTCCCGCGCTCACGTGAATTCACAGCCTTTGGATTCAAATCTTAAAATTTAACAAAAGAGGTATTAGAATTTGACAATACAGCAATACCTCGTTTCTCATGTTGGTTTAGGCTTACCAATCTCAAGAGTTTTATCCAGGCAAAGGCTGCTACTAGCACGTTAGCTCACCGTCTCAGTAAGGGATCACGCTCTCTCGGTGTCTCTGCCGTGACTGAAAGCGTTCTGCAAGTTACACCAAGACTGAGCGAGAGCGCGTGACCCCATTGGCTGATGCTGTCAAACAAACGATGCAGCCATTGGTTGCTCAATATACCAAATAAAAATATTAGGAACTTTATCAGAGCTTTTTAGAAATGTTTTTAACTAGTTATGAATATATTTTATGAACTTATATTTATTTATATATTTATCTTCAAAATATTTATTCCCATTGTGAAATGAGTGTTTTTTAAAGCGGTATCAATATTTATAATTTTATTTACATTTTTAACACTGGGTTACACATAGCCTACTTTCAACAGTGATCACACAGCTTTAGTTCCTGATATTTTAATAAATCAGAGACAAATGTTTTATTTAGAAGAACCTACTTTTCACCTATTTTTGTTACGTGTGGCTCTGGGGAGCCACACAATGAGAGCCAAGGGCGAGCCAGTGAGTTGTGATGTTTATTGATGACAGGGGTAAGGGATGAGGAAAGCACAGATGCTCATACAAAGTAACACTCATGAGCAGTACAGCAACAGAGTTAACAGTTGGCACCGGGCGTAGGGGTACACAGCAAGAGAACTCACAGCGGGTAACACTTACGGGTTAAGCAGCCAGAGAGTTGGCACCGGCACAGGACTCCAATACACAGACACTCTTACAGGGTGACGCTCCCAAGTGATTCGGTAAGGCAAGTAGAGGGCTAGCACCGGACATGGGGGTACAGAGGCACAATTACTCCTTACGGGAAAACACTTACGAGTAATGCTGGAAGATGAGACAAGGACTGGCACCGGACGAAGGGGCTCCAGCCTAGCAGTGATTATGTCGCAGCCCTGAGTGATCGAGGCTGCTCCTTTTTATCCTCATTAGCAGCGCCCCAGCTGATGAGGATTAATTGGCCCCAGCCGTCCCGTAACACTGACAGCTGGGAGCCAGCTGAGACGCTGCCCAATGAGAGGCAGGGATGAGAAGGGACATGGGCTGAGCGCCGAGACGGCGTCTCACCCCATGGTGACAGAGCCTCCCCCTCACGGTTGGGCTCCAAACGACCAGGAACATCCCAGCCCCCCCCCCCCCACACACACACACACACACCACCACCACCACCACCACCACCACCTAGGGTGGGCGGAAGGGAGGCAGGACCGGAGGGAGAGAAGCAGAGGGAAAAAAAAAAGGAAAAGCAGACCATGAACAAATACAGAGTACAAGGGCAGACAAAAAAAACAAAAAAAAAACAAAAACAAATACAACACTCTGTATCCCACAGAAAATAATCACCAGGGCACAGATGGGGAAAATACTAAGTGTGGTTACGGACAAAACCCACTACCCAAAACACACAAATAACGTGTAGATCGGGGCAAAGATGATGAAAAACGCTGAGTAAGGACAATAAAGAAAACAAAATACGCAGCGCAAAATGTATATAAGAACCTAAAGGAACGGAGGTGACAGGGACAAAAGGGCAACTACAGAGTACGGTTAAGTGGAAAACGGAACACATTACTCCATACAATTACGCACAGTCAATGGTTAAGTCGGGGCTAGGGAAAACCCCCTAGGAAGCTAACAGGAAAAGATAAGGTGATCACAGAGTACGGTCGAAAAGGGAACCACACACATTACTCCATGATGCACCGACAAGGCTAAGGCTAAGATAAGGATGATGAAAACGCTGAGTACGGATAACAAGAAAAACATAATACACAGTGCTATATACAAAGAGGGTCACCTAGAGGAATAAAGGTGACAGGGTAGGAACAGGATAATAATGAAGAAAAATGCTGAGTACGGTAAATAAGAAAAACAATACACAGCACTAAAAACATATATTCCCCTAAGGACAAAGACGCTACACCCGAGTGACCTTAATAATAACAAAAAGGAAAGACACCCGAGGAGACGGCAGGCAGAGTCCAAAACGGCCGGAATTTTTCTGGTGATCTCCCCGCCCATTGTCCAGTTGGTGAGCCGGGGAAGAGGAAATGTTCGGACGGTCAACTCCAGACCCAGGTCCCAAGAAACCAGTCCACCGGTAGCCGTGCCAGGCCACCCAGAAGCAAACAGTTCGTCGGGGGGTTGGACCAGATCGCCGAACCGGAAGTCTTGCAGGTCGAGCCGTCGACCCGCATCACTCAACCACCAGGACCGTTGAGACGGGCGAAGGGTCAAAGCAGACCCCGGTGGAAGAGGCTTAGGGGAGAGCCGATGACGAAGTAGACGAGCGTCAGGCCGCAGGGAAACAGCCACCTCCTCACCGGACCTGGACAACACTGGTGTAGCACCCGCGTCAGACCACGATTGGGCCTTAGGCGAACCCACGTTGGACACCGCTGGGGCAGCACCCACGTCGGACCCCGATTGGGTCTCGGGCAAACCCACGTCGGACACCGCTGGAGCAGCACCCCCGACGGACCCCGACTGGGTCGGCACCGCACCAGAACTGACCTCCAACGTTGAGCCTGGACCCTCCAGCACCACGAGAGACGGCAATTCCTCACCGGCGACCCTGGAAACAGGCTCAGGAGAGAAAACAGAACCGGGATCAGGGTCACCGGCAGCGCCAGAACCCGGCGAGATGAGCTCGGATGCAGCGGGCGGCTGCACCCGGCTCATCTCCCCTAGAGACAGGCTAAAGTGCTCAAAGATATGAAGAGAAAAAGGAAAAGAGAGCACTCACCTGATCTCGGGTTCTGACGCCGTCCAGGACTGCGAAGATCCAGGATCCATCGTCAGGAGGTCGTTGTCAGGCTCCCACCCAGCTGCGTCGGGCCCCGCAGCCGGCACGATGGTCAGCGCAGCTTGAGGTTCCTCCAGCATTGGTAACCACGCGACAGTCCACGCGGTGTGATGACAGGAGAACCTCGTCCCGCTGGACCGAGCCGCATCTCCGTGGAGACCCGGGGACGCTTGGTCGTCGGCACAGACTCCACGTAGCAGTCAGTCTTCCTCCTCCGTCCACAACGTAGCTGCGGAACCGCAGGCCCTCTCCTCGTCCCACGACGTTGACCCGAAGCCGGGGACTGCTCGGCGGAGAGAGACACAAAGGATGCAGGATTAAGGACACAGGTTACAGCAGGTGGTGGGAGTTCAGGGAGCTGCGAACCCCGAACTCCACCCCCAGGAGTTTGACAGAGCAAATCACAAAACTGATGTAAAAGAACTGGGACTTGCCTGTCTCCTGGAGGTCGAATAGTGCCTGCTGTCGTGGACATTGCTTCTTCCTCTCCCCGCCGAGCGATAACGGAGGACCCCCTGGGAAGTCGTCTGGGGATCGCTCGCGTTGTCTCCAGGAGAGGGCTCACCAGGTCAGAATTCCAGGCACACACAGCAGTCGGGGAGCTCGTCGAGTAGGAGGGGGTGACAGCCGAGATGAGCCAGCCCGAATGCCTTGGAGTGACAGCGGGGAAACGGGGCTCAGGGAACGAGGCTGTGAAATCTCCACGCTGACGAGACGAAGAGGTGACAGCTGCGTGGGGGGAAAGGTCCTGGCGGCAGCTCAGAACTGGATCCGGACGGGGTTCGTGCGGAGGTGACTTGGCGATGTGATGACGGCTATTCCCAGGGGACGAAGCAAGGGGGGAACCCAGGAATCGCCACTCCTGAGCAAAGACCGAGGCGAGGAGGGCGTTGAACTCGGGAAAGCTCCATAGCCCTGGGGTCCTCTCCACCAATCTCGCCGCCGCCGCCACATGCCTGAAGATGGTGAATGGATGCACAGTGGAGCTCGCGACAGCCACTCGATCCCAGACGTAACTGCTGTCAGCTGCGGCTCCTTCAGGGGAATCCCGAGTGACTTAGTGCAGAACGGGGCAAACCCTCTGGGTGGCGCAAACTCCCGGGCTGGAATGGAAGCAGGAATGGGATCCCGAAGCGGGGGGCAACGTCATCCACTTCGGCTTCCTACCGGGATTTCCTTCCAACCCGCGGAGCTTCTCTCGTAGTGCAGCCATGGCATCTCTCCTGGCACAGGCCTCAGGATGGTAAGAGTGACGAGGAAAACTGTCCAGGAGGCCCTCAGCACGGTCCAGATGCCAGCGTCTCGCGTTGGAGGCGTCGTGCAGGGTGAAGAGCGTCCTGTCGACAGCCCCTGGGATGGACCTCAGTTCGTCGCCCTGGCGCCGGACGTGACTCCTGGGAAACGGCATGCTAACTGCGCTGACACCCGAACAGGAAGGTACAATTCCACACCAACTGACGGCCGCCGGCAACTCGTCTGGCTGCGACATACTGTTACGTGTGGCTCTGGGGAGCCACACAATGAGAGCCAAGGGCGAGCCAGTGAGTTGTGATGTTTATTGATGACAGGGGTAAGGGATGAGGAAAGCACAGATGCTCATACAAAGTAACACTCATGAGCAGTACAGCAACAGAGTTAACAGTTGGCACCGGGCGCAGGGGTACACAGCAAGAGAACTCACAGCGGGTAACACTCACGGGTTAAGCAGCCAGAGAGCTGGCACCGGCACAGGACTCCAATACACAGACACTCTTACAGGGTGACGCTCCCAAGTGATTCGGTAAGGCGAGTAGAGGGCTAGCACCGGACATGGGGGTACAGAGGCACAATTACTCCTTACGGGAAAACACTTACGAGTAATGCTGGAAGATGAGACAAGGACTGGCACTGGACAAAGGGGCTCCAGCCTAGCAGTGCTTATGTCGCAGCCCCAAGTGATTGAGGCTGTTCCTTTTTATCCTCATTAGCAGCGCCCCAGCTGATGAGGATTAATTGGCCCCAGCCATCCCGTAACACTGACAGCTGGGAGCCAGCTGAGACGCTGCCCAATGAGAGGCAGGGATGAGAAGGGACATGGGCTGAGCGACGAGACAGCATCTCACCCCATGGTGACAATTTTATGTTTCCTCATAATGTGCCATATTCAAATGTATTAAGATAATATAAATCTGCATCCTTCACCTGTCCTTCAGACTGTCAATTGGACAACTAGGGGATTGGTTGTCTGATATTCTTTATTTATTTTAGAATAAAACTGTCATGGGCAGTGAGAGTGCACCCCTCCCATCCTGCCTCATATTCACCAACTCATCACTGCACCTGAAGCAGAAGACACACCTGCACCCGCTCATCAGCCAGCGTACTTAAGGAGGCTCCCTCTGCGCAGTCAACGCTGGCTCACCTGGGTATACAGCCCGTATTTAGGCAAGTTAATATAAAGTTATAAGTGTTGACACATCGTTAACCTTATTTCTCCTCTTTCCTCAGGTTGCTGTCACCGTGTTGGTGTGTCTCTAGGACTGCACGCGCTCTCCTGCCACATCTCTCCATTCTTCAGCTTCCTACTCCACCCAGTCAGGCACCATCAGCTCATCTTCCCCCACCCTACTGGTTCGTCTATTCCTCGCTGGGTCCCTGCCGGTTCTCCCTGGATTTCCCAAGTAAGTGGCAATTTGGCTCACCTATTTCCCCTTACTCCATTCCTCTACTCATGGCTCTCGTCTTCTCTTCACAGGGCTATTCCTCTGGTGACTGTTCCTGTAGCTGTGCGCTTGGTTTTTGCTATTTAATAAACTTTCAAACATGCCCCTCTGTGTGGTTCCTTCCTGTGCTTTGGCATCGTGCACGTGAACTATCAAATTTAATTAGTCATGACAGAACGAGCCAGCCAAGATGGTAGCTCAGCCGGTGGCTCACCACAGGAGCTGTCAGCTATGGGTTGCCTAGTGGTGACCGAGCACCAGCTCGCTGTGCTGACGCAACAGGTGTCGAATATGTTGATGCTTTGGTCTACAGCGCCTCCTCCAGCCTCTCCCCCTTAGCCTGCTCTGCGCACTACGGTGCACTGTACTACCTCCATTCCCACGCCTTCCCTGTACGCGGGGGAGGTGGGGAAATGTAAGGAGTATCTGATTCAAGTCCAAATGTACCTGGAGCAGTTCGGGGAGGAGAATCCTGGGGACATAGCCAAGATCCAGTTCTTTACTCTGTTGCTTAGGGATCGAGCCCTTGAGTGGGCACGGTCCACTTTAGACAACCCCGAGGGGCGTTGGTACATGTTTGATCAATTTGTGGCCGCATTCTCTAGCGCGTTTGGCCAGACCGAGAGTCAGGGCAACGTTATGAGCCGCCCGGTTCACCTTTCCGGGAACCACCGGGAGGAACTGTCGTTCCTGGTTCTCCCTGTGTCATCTTCCCCGGTGGTTCTTGTTTACCCATGGCTCCGGGAGGCATAACCCAATGATTAATTGGGACAAAAACACCATCTCCTCCTGCAGCCCGTTTTGTTTGGCCCATTGTATGCGTTCAGCGGAGTGTCCCCCATCTTTGTCTGTTTTCCTCTCCCCGGTCAAGCTGCCGGACCTCAGCCTTGTTCCCCGGGCTTATCACGATTTGGGAGAGGTCTTTAGCAAATCAAGAGCATTGTCACTGCCACCTCACCACTCTTATGATTGTGCTATAGACCTCATCCTGGGGGCGAGGTTGCTGTCCAGTTGGTTGTATAGCATTTCTGGCCTGGAGAGGTATGGAGCAATATATTAAGGAATCACTGAATGGTGGCCTTATTTGGCCATCTTCGGTTCTGCTCGGAGCCGGATTCTTCTTCGTCGGGAAGAAGGATGGCTCGTTGCACCCGTGCATCGACTACCGGGAGCTCAATGCAATTACCATCAAAGACACTGTAAGTACCTTTTGCCTTTGATTAATTCAGCGTTCGAGCTCCTTCAGTGCTCACAGGTGTTCACCAAGCTAGACCTTAGGAACACGTACCATCTGGTCCGCATTTGCAAGGGCAATGAGTGGAAGATGGCTTTTAAAACACACCAGGGGCAATTCAAATATTTAATGATGCCGTTCGGGCTAACTAACACCCCCGCCATCTTCCAGCGGTAGCGACAGCCTCTGTGATATGCTTTACCAATTCATATTTGTCTACCTTGATGATATTCTTATTTTCTCCCACTTGCCAGAGGAACATGAAGCCCATGTCAGGGCCATTTTACAACGGCTCTTGGAGAACCAGCTCTACGTCAAGGCTGAGAAGTGTGAGTTCTCCACAACATTTACCACCTTCTTGCGCTTCATAGTGGTTGAAGGGAGACTGATTCCCTACCCGGCCAAGGTGAGGGCAGTGTTAGATTGGCCAACTCCCTACTCCCGTAAGGAGCTTCAACGCTTCCTCGGGTTCGCAATTTTTTACCACAGGTTCATCAGGAACTACAGTGGGGTGGCACTGCCCTTGATGCAGCTGACCTCCGTTAAGGTCCCCTTTCAGTGGACTGATGCAGTTGAACAGGCATTTGTCAAATTAAAGCCCCTGTTCACAGAAACACCTATCTTGGCCCAGGTCGACACGCAGCTCCAGTTTGTCCTTGAGGTGGATGCATCTGATTTGGGGGTTGGCGCTGTGCTGTTGCAGCGCACGCCCCCCGATCAGAAGCTTTGCCCGTGTGCATATTTGTCTCGTCGGCTTACGCCGGCCAAGAGGAATTATGACATGGGGATAGAGAGCTGCTTGCCATTAAGTTGGCATTGGAGGAGTGGAGACACTGGTTAGAGGGGGCCATTCACCCCATCGTCGTGTGGACCAACCACAAGAACCTCGAGTACTTGCGGTCAGCCCGCCGACTGAACGCCAGGCAGGCTTGCTGGGCGCTATTTTTCCAGCAATTTAATTTTACCATCACTTACCGGCCTGGCACCCGGAACACCAAACCAGACGCGCTATGATGACAGTTTGATTCCAGGGAGGTAGCCCCCCCACCCCCGCCAAACCATCATACTGCCTTCCTGCGTCCTTGGAGCCCTTACTTGGGATATCGAGCAGAGGGTCCGTCAGGCCCAGTCCCAGGAGCCTGTGCCAGTAGGGTGCCCCCGGAACTGTCCCGGCCAACCTCCGCAGCAATGTCATCCAGTGGGGTCACACCGGTCACTTCATGTGCCATCCGGGCATCGCTCGAACTGTGGATTTCATCCGGCGAGCATTCTGGCGGCCCACACTGCGGCGGGACGTACAAGAATATGTGAAGGCCTGTCAGATTTGTGTCCGGGGGCAATCAGACTCCTCCCCCCCATCGAGTCTCCTCCATCCCCTCCCCATCCCTGGTCGTCCGTGGTCTCACATCGCCGTGGACTTCATCACCGGACTCCCCCCCCTTCCATGGCAAGATGGTGATTCTGACCATCGTGGATCACTTCTCCAAGGCGGTGCATCTGGTGGCCCTCCCGAAGCTCCCCTCGGCCTTGGAGATTGGCTCGGACAGATCCCCGATAGGTCCCGTTTGACAAAAAGTACATTTGTTTAGCTCTCGGAGTGTGTGTGTGTGTGTGTGTGTGTGTGTGTGTGTGTGTGTGTGTGTGTGTGTGTGTGTGTGTGCGGCTGGCAGCAGCTAAGCTGATCAGAGCAGGGAGCTTATGAATCTGTGAAAATGTCCACAGAGCATCACAGACTCATCAGCAATATTATTGGTCAATTATTTCTACAAACCTATTACAAAATGGTCAGAGCACCCGCAATTTGGAATACAAGGAAGGCACCATGTCAGCTCTACTAATATTAATAGGACAAAGCCAAATTCTTCCTCCGTTTCTCTGATAGTTCCAGAGTTGACTCACCTTGGTTCAAAATAATTGCAAGGTAATTGATTAAAAAAAAAAAGAGACTCTCCTTCCCACCAGTGTTTGACAACCAATTATTCCACAGAAGTGTGTTATATTTGCATAATTTTTGTCTTTAATGAAATAGAATCACCCCCTGCAGCTTCCTTCCCAAAATGGCCGCCCATATAGCGACTGGCAGCTGTGTGACGTCATCTTAAAATTGTGACTAGTGCAGGCAACTAATTTTAAGGTTATTGAGCAGGAATTCAAGGATTGCTTCTCATTAGTAAGGATAATTAAGGTGTTGATTTTAGATAATCACATTTAAGATTTTATATGGACCAGTAGACACTAATGAGGCAGCTGTTTTTCATTGTTTGTGTTCTCGTGGAGAAATTATCTCCACAATAACCATACATGAACGCAAATTAATCTGTCCACACAGTATTAGACGCTATTTTCCTCTGTGATTTTACTTTTTCTCGATCTGTTCATGGCTTGCCGAGGATGGCAGGAAGCTGCTGCTGTCCACGTGCACTGAGGAGAGGCTGAGCAGCTCTCTGTGCAGCTGCTGTGACCATTAGATGTGACACAGTCACGCATGGTTGAAGACATAACATATAATTTTAAAAATATATATTTTACATTCAAGAAAGTATGCATTTCCATTGAGAAATGTATCCAGTTGCAATAAACATTCATTTAAAAAATAAAATAATTAAAATGAACTTCATTAATTTCCATGTGTTTTGAGATATAACTGTAGGGAGCTGCAGCATGGGGGCTTAAAGGCCGCATGCAGCCCCAGGGCCCCTGGTTTAACATGAACCAACTCCATGCACTCCTCCCCTTCCTCTGTAAGAGATTTTGAGTGCTTTTGAAATAGTGAAATGCAATGACATTATGGTAACATTGCCATATGTCACAGTGCTAGAAAGTTTTCAAACTTTATTTTTTTGGTTTTTAGGTGTTATTTAGACAGGATGTGAACAGAGACAGGAAACGGGATGAAGATACACAGGAGGGATTGCTCCCACAGGGATTTGAGGGTGATATCACTGCAGAGAAGCATGCTCCTGGGGTATGCATCCTTAAACCAGCACCTCATTTTCTTGTGTTTAACAGTTAATCCAGTAGTAGCCCTTTCTAATCTGTATAACATGGTAGAATGTAAAGATGTGGTGAAAGATGTGTCTTTCTACACCTTTCACTCTGTATATATATCCCGGACGCACGGATCGCCCCGGGGGTTTCCCGGGTCGGCGGACGGAGCCACGGTTTGCAGCGGGAGACGTTACAGCGGGGGAGGAGCTAGTGCTAGCTAGCACTTGGCCGCCGCCCGGTGCTAAGGCTCCTAAAGGTCAGGATGACAAAGCCCTTTGTCAAAGACTGTCCCAACACTATGCCCGTTTTGACACCTCGTCATCTGTGTCCAACTCCCCCCCTCCCTCCAGCTCCACAGCCTCCACATTCCCTACTTCATTTAAGGCACCCCCCCCCCTCCTCCCCCCCTCCCCTTATCATCAGTGAGCAGGATGTGCTCAAACAGTTCTCCAGACTGAACCCGCGCAAGGCCCCCGGCCCAGACGGCGTGTCTCCCTCCACCCTGAGACTCTGTGCGAAACAGCTGGCTCCTGTCTTCACAGACATTTTTAACACCTCCCTTAAGTTATGCCACGTGCCGTCCTGCCTCAAATCCTCCACCATCATCCCTGTCCCCAAGAAGCCACGGATCACTGGACTTAATGACTACAGACCTGTAGCGCTCACCTCTGTAGTCATGAAGTCCTTTGAGCGCCTGGTCCTGTCCCACCTCAAGTCCATCACCACCCCTCTCCTGGACCCGCTGCAGTTTGCCTACCGAGCCAACAGGTCTGTAGACGATGCAGTCAACCTGGCCCTCCACTCCATCTTGCAGCACCTGGACTCCCCGGGAACCTACGCCAGGATCCTGTTTGTGGACTTCAGCTCCGCATTCAACACCATCCGCCCCGCTCTGCTCCGGGACAAGCTGTCCCTGCTCAACGTGCCTGACTCCCTCTGCAGGTGGATCATCGACTTCCTGACGGACCGGAGGCAGCATGTGCGGCTGGGAAAGACTGTCTCAGACTATACTAGCATCAGCACCGGATCACCCCAGGGCTGTGTACTTTCCCCCCCTACTCTTCTCCCTTTACACCAACTCCTGCACCTCCAGCCACCAGTCTGTCAAGTTTGCGGACGACACCACCCTCATCGGGCTCATCTCCAACGGCGACGAGTCCGCCTACAGGAGAGAGGTGGCCCAGCTGGCGTCCTGGTGCAGCAATAACAACCTGCAGCTGAACTCTCTGAAGACAGTGGAGATGATTGTAGACTTCAGGAAAGTCACTACTCCTCTGCCCCCCCTCACCCTCTCAGGCTCTCCCATCACCACTGCTGATTCCTTCCGCTTCCTAGGCACTACCATCACCAGGGACCTCAAATGGGAGCTGACCATCAGCTCACTCATCAAAAAAGCCCAGCAGAGGATGTTCTTCCTGCGGCAGCTGAGGAAGCTCAAGCTACCCACCAAGATGTTAGTGCAGTTCTACACAGCCATCATCGAGTCCATCCTCACCACCTCCATAACCGTGTGGTACGCAGGAGCCACTGCCAGGGACAGACTAAGGCTGCAGCGCGTCGTGCGCACTGCTGAGAAGGTGATCGGCTGCAAGCTCCCATCTCTCCAGGATCTGTACATCTCCAGGACCCGGAGGCGTGCTGGCCGGATCATAGCCGATCCCTCACACCCTGGTCACGTACTGTTTGCCCCCCTCCCCTCTGGTAGAAGACTTCGGTCCATCCAGACTAAAACCTCCCGTCACATGAACAGCTTCTTCCCCTCTGCCATTAGACTGCTGAACACTAAGTGACTTATTGACTCTCGTGCACCATGTACAGCAGCTCAACCAGACTCATGTCAATCATCACTGTTTTTCTTCCTGCATTACCGACTGCACTATATAGTTCTCCACAGTATCTGCTGCTGGCTAATATATATTTTAACTGTTGACCAGTATCACTTAATCTTATCCTACACTTTATTACATGTATAGTTTATTTCTCTTATCCTATCATGTTTAATGTTGCAGCATTGTACCGAGACAAATTCCTAGTTTGTGTACTACATGAACAATGGCAATAAACCTGATTCTGATTCTGATTCTAATGGGAAACTCGACATACCGGGAGCTGTAGCGAAAACGAAGCGGGTGCCGGGCTGGAGTTTAGGCGGCGTGAAAGAAATATAAGACAGAATAATAAAGAGCGATGGCAAGAACCAAGCAGACCGCCCGTAAAATCTACTGGAGGAAGAAGCCCCCCAGGAGACAGCTAGCCACAGGGCTGCTCGGAGAGGCGCTCCGGCCACCGGCAGAGTGAAGAGGCCTCGCCGTCACAGGCCCGTGGCTCTGAGAGAGATCCGTCGCTACCAGAAATCCACGGAGCTGCTCATCCGTAAGCTGCCCGTCCAGCGCCTGGTGAGGGAGATCGCTCAGGACTTCAAGACCGTCCTGCGTTTCCTGAGCTTCGCCGTCATGGCTCTGCAGGAGACCAGCGAGACCCACCTGGTGGTCTCTTCTTCGCTAAGGGGGTCACCATCATGCCCAAAGACTTCCAGCTGGCCCGCTGTATCCGCGGAGAGAGAGCTTAGACTTTCTGCTGCACATCCACCAGCCATAATGCTCTGCACTGTGTGTCTATATATATACATTTATAGTAATATGGACATATGTTTACTAGATGTTGTTTTTTCTTGCCTTCTGATTGTTGCTCTGAGTGTTGCTATCCCTATGCTGTTGCAATCCTGGAATTTCCCCATTGTGGGACTAATAAAGGCTTATCTTATCTTAAAACCAGGAAAATGTATTAACGCATTTGCAAGAGAAGTCTGCTGCTGTATTTTGAAGGTAATGATTAGTGTTGTAGTAGAGATCAGACTGAGACCTGGCCGAGACCAGAGTCTCCCATAAGTCTTTTTTCTTGGTCTTGGTCTTGGGAGACTCTGGTCCTGACAAGGTCTCGACTACTAGTATTGATGAAAATCAAGTAGCTCTTTAGCAAGTAAGACAAACTGTAACTGTCAGAGCTAAATGACAAAATGTTATTGCCTTATACAGCCAAGTTGGCCAATAACTTTACCCTGGCAACTTTCTATAGAAAAGTCTGTGTGATGCCAGTGTGTTGTTTCGTTGTGGGAATAGAACAGATCATTTACAGAGTATAAACAGGCATTATGTGAGATCCATCTTGCACCATGTTTTTAAAGAGAATTTTGGATATTTTCCTTAGTGAGAACATGTAGGAAGAGGCTCCTGAAAAAAGAAACTGCAGACTATACCCAAACCTTGATTCTCCCTGAGTTTGTACATAAAAAACAGCTTATGATACTTGGCCTAGCTGAACAACTACCCTAAAATCTCTGCTCTGTGTTGTGAGAGAGGGTGTGATTTGGTTCCTACCATGTCTCCACAGACATTGTGGTGTCTCTCATTACCTCCAAACACCAAAAGAAAAATCCAATCTGTCCGTGCCTTTTTTAAATATAGAAATGCAAAACGGAGCCTTTCCACAAAGAGTAACAAAACAAGTAAAAGAGTGGGAGGTGAGAGAAAGTATGAGATTATGTATGAGAACTGAAAAGAAAAGGGGCAAGCAGAGAAATGTATTGAATACGTTAACAGACTGCTTGAAATTGATACAAAACAAAAAGAGCTCAGAAGTAGATTATGGGTGTTCTGATTTGATTTCTATGGCAGATATAATGATGGTTAGTCTTCTATTCATCTTCCTGGCTCAGTGGGAGCACAGTAGGAAAATCGGGTTTTAGGATCTGGCCAGTGGGCAATGAGGAGGGCTATTAAAGGATCATTACCATCGCCTGCCATTATGGAGTTGTTGCTCTGGAGGAATTACCTTGGTAATGAGACCAACCTGAAAGTGACTGCTTGCAGCAAGCCTGACATACATTGCATGGGGATGTTCTCTCTCTCGCTCTCACGCACACACACACACACACACACACACACACACACACATTCAGACACTGGATTGAAGGTGCTTGCTGTTATAGTTTCTCGAACATCAGCGTAAGCACATGCACATCAACACACATGAACACCCACTCTCACAACAACAAAACTACTAGAGAAGGTTCATAGGAGTCCAATTATTCCCTTTGACAGTTGTTAGCATGCTTGACATTACCAGGATGCCACTTGTTTTCTGTGATTTCATTTGCCACCCTCTAGCTTCTGGTTCAGTGTCCATAGATCTGTTTCCTTTCACACATGAAAATGTACTATGACACGGTGCCTCCTGTGTGCACTCTGGGGCTTGTGAGATCTGAGCAGTCATTAACCTGAAATGCTATCTCCGACACACACACTTTCTGACAGCAGCAAAGTCTTTTAGCTTTTGTTCCACTGTGTTAAAAAGGTAGGGATGCACTGATATATCAAATATAATAGTCTAACATCAGCAATGGGCGATATTCATTCTGTTTACCGATATTGGTGTATTGGCAAATTCTTCTTCTTTCAGCTGCTCCCTTTAGGGGTCACCACAGCAGATCACCTGCCTCCATCTCACCCTATCCCTTGCATCTTCCTCTGTAACACCAACCCTCTCCATGTCCTCCTTCACTAGACCCATGAATCTTCTCTGTGGTCTTCCTCTTTTCCTCCTGCCTGGCAGCTCCATCTTCAACATCCTTTGTTAAATATATCCACTCTCTCTCTTGTGCACATGCCCAAACCATTTCAGCCTTGCCTCTCTTACTTTGTCTCCAAACTGCTCAACCTGAGCTGGCCATCTGATATATGCATTTCTAATCCTGTCCCTCCTAGTCACTCCCAACGAAAATCTCAGCATCGTTAACGCTGCCACTTCCAGCTCTGCCTCCTGTCTTTTTGTCAGCACCACTGTCTCCAAACCATACATCATAGCAGGTCTCACTACCATCTTGTAAATCTTCCTTTTCACTCTGGCTGTTATCCTTCTGTCACAGATCACCCCTGACACTCATCTCCACTCACTCCACCCTGCCGGCACTCTCTTCTTCACCTCTCTTGTGCATTTCCCATTGCTTTGGATGGCTGACTCAAGTTATTTAAACTTATCTACCTTCACTACTTCTACTCCTTGCCACTTCACCGTTACATCTGCCTCCCTCTCTTTCACACCCGTGTATTCTGTCCTGCTTCTACTGGCTTTTATTCCTCTTCTCTACAGAGCATATCTCCACCTCTCCACATTCTCTTCCACCAGCTCCCTACTCTCACTACAGATCACAATGTCATCTGCAAACATCATAGTCCACAGGGACTTCTATCTGACCTTGTCTGGCAGTGGCTGATATTCATCTGGTGAGTCCATGTTGTGTGGAACTAAATTTTACCCTGACATGGACAACAGTAGATTGCAGTTGCAAATTCAGAAAACATCCAGGATTGAACCATTTTAAAGTTTTTCACATGTTATTATTTTACATATGTACTTTTCCCCCCTGGTACCAGAAGGTGGGATAGATGGAAACAAAATGCAAAAAAAAAAAAATAATTCTGTTTTGGCCATTAGCTAACGTGTTACTTTAAACATCAGTATTATAAAATTTTGGGTCACAATACGATCCTATCATGATTCAATGATAATCACGATATTGAGTATCACGATAATATTTCACCTTATTCAACCTCAAATCATTTCCCATAGTAAAACTGTTGACATCTCTTTCATATAACAAAGTTTTCTAGAGGCTTCATTTTCTGTGGAGACGCATCTCTGCACACGTGGAGGGCAGTGTACGGCGTTATTTGGAATAGATTCCCACTTCAGCTATGTTTATCTGACTCTGTGGACTCTTAAAAAAACAGCTGAAAGCTTTTTTGCTTGAGGAGGCTTTCCGTCGAGCTTAAATCCCACTGCTTTTTAATGATAAATCTGATATTTTTAAATAATTTTAATGTTGTGTTTTAACTTGGTTTTGTATTTTTAAATTATGTTTTTATCTATCAAATTCTTTTTATTCTAATTTATTGTACAGTGCTTTGTGAGTATATAGTCATGTGAAAAAATTATAACACCCTATGAAAGCTTGTGTGTTTTTAACATATTTGGACATATGTGTCATGTGCGGGGTCGTTCACCCCGTCCGTGACCTGTGGCTGTAGGTTTTGATTACTTCTTATTAATTCCAGCTGAGAGACTGACCTTGCTCTCTGCCAGTCCTACAGTCACGTCTTCCTCCCCTTACCAGACTCTCACCAGCTGTGTGAGATCACCACATGCACACACACATAAACACACTCAAACATGCATGCACACTCACACATGCATACACACATCCATCCAATTAACTATGCACCTGCTTGCCACACGGCTGTGCCCACTTGCCTTCGTTAGTATATTGTGTACTTATAGGGAGGCAGTGTGTGCAGTCAGTGTGGCAGCTTCAGTCAGCATTGGACATTCTGACTCACAGACTGTTGGTTTTCCCCTGGACTGAACCGTGTAGTTACTCCAGAGCCTTTCCGCGCCTACGCGTATATATGTCCTTTTATTATTGCCTTTCCCTCCGCTCCTGTTCTGTCTGGAGTGCGCTTTGCTTTTCTTCCCCCACCAACGAAGCTAGAAGCCAGTTGTCTGTTCTTCTATTTATGACTATTATATGGATATTGTGTACATTTTTCCTTTCGCTAATAAACACGTTACATTACTGCATTTTGGGCTCGCTGCCAATTTATATGTTCGCTGCGGACATGACAATATGGATATTTAATATCAATTTTAACAATACTGGGAGATTCAAGTAACATAACTAAACAATTAGAGCTAAAGAAAAGACTTTTTAAATTTTCTGTAGAATGTAATTCTAAAAACATGCAATTTCTGGTGGGGAATAACATAGGACACCTCCACAATTATTCTCACTTACAGTATCTCACAAAAGTGAGTATGCCCCTCACATTTTTGTAAATATTTTATTATCTTTTTGATAGAAAAGTTTCATATTTTATATTTGTATTTGCTTTGTCTCAGAGTCTGCCTTAGAGTCTGTGTAAAGTGTCAAGGCTGCAGCTGCACTAGTTATCATCTTGTTTTTAGTCCAGCCTGTGTGGCTCCCGTGTGACTGGTACAGAGTAAGCATCATAGTTCCTGAGAAAAGATAATCTGAACACCAAGTTTTGACCAGATGTACTGGACCAATCATGATGGACAATTTGCCCCTCCACCTCTCGGATAACGGAGGGCTTAAAGAACTGAGTGATGTGTGTTTGAGTCAGAATGATGCGCGAATAGGCTCTGAGACTATTTTTGTATTCTCCATTGGTCAGTGTAATTAAATTTCCTGAAACTCTGATCCAGCCTGGTTTTTGACTGAAGATTAAGAAGAATTTGTCTAACACTTTTCATGGGACAACACTGAAGATATCACACTTTGATACAATGTAAAGTAGTCAGTGTACAGCTTGTATAACAGTGTAAATTTGCTGTCCCCTCAAAATAACTCAACACACAGCCATTAATGTCTAAACCGCTGGCAACAGAAGTGAGTACACCCCTAAGTGAAAATGTCCAACTTGTGCCCAATTAGCCATTTTCCCTCCCAGGTATCATGTGGGTCCTTAGTGTTACAAGGTCTCCGGTGTGAATGAGGAGCAGGTGTGTTAAATTTAGTGTTATTGCTCTCACACTCGCTCATACTGGTCACTGGAAGTTCAACAAGGCACCTCATGACAAAGAACTGAAAAAAAGACCTGAAAAAGGATCTGAAAAAAAAGAATTGTTGCTCTACATAAAGATGGCCTAGGCTATAAGAAGATTGCCAACACCCTGAAACTGAGCTGCAGCATGGTAGTCAAGACCATACAGTGGTTTAACAGGACAGGTTCCACTCAGAACAGGCCTTGCCATGGTTGACCAAAGAAGTTGAGTGCACATGCTTAGCGTCATATCCAGAGGTTGCCTTTTGAAAATAGAGGTAAGAGTGCTGCCAGCATTGCTGCAGAGGTTGAAGGGGTGGGGGATCAGCCTGTCAGTGCTCAGACCATACGCCGCACATTGCATCAAATTGGTCTGCATGGCTGTCATCCCGTAAGGAAGCCCCTTTTAAAGATGACTAGTGCATGCCCGTAGAAAGCAAGTATTCCTGTCTGAAACAAGTAGCCCAATCAGGCTTTGCAGGGCCAAACGTAGGCTGTGTTTGAAAGTGGAATACAGAGGTGTAGCCTATATGTAGGCAATCACATGTTAGACTTTGACAAATATAAAAGGAACTAAATGGAACTAAGATTTAATTGACTGTGTGAATATTAATTACAGAAAACCTAATTTTTGAAAATGAATGGGACATCCAATATTAGCGACTGTTTCAGATTCCTTGTTTGTTTGTTTGTCAGATCACTTATTTGTCTGATCCTTCATCACTTATATTCATAATAGTGTATCTTGCACTTTGGGGAATGGGAGTTGTTCAGTCACCATTATAATTTAGTTTATATCACTGTTCGGTGATGGAGTTCAGTGTAATATTGAATTTCTTCTGTGTATC
This sequence comes from Pholidichthys leucotaenia, assembly GCA_020510985.1. Classification (NCBI taxonomy): domain Eukaryota; kingdom Metazoa; phylum Chordata; class Actinopteri; order Cichliformes; family Pholidichthyidae; genus Pholidichthys; species Pholidichthys leucotaenia. The sequence continues at coordinate 164,069,025 of CM035839.1, forward strand.
GTCAATAAACTCATGCAGTGCTATAACAGGACACATTTACAAATATTTGAGACCCATTGTAGTGCATCATTTTATATTTTAGCAATATTTTGTTATTAAAAGTTTTTTTTAAAAAAAACTGTAATCTACCAAATTAACTAAAAAACACCCAGCATCAATAAAGGACATCTATCTATTATTATTCACAACAGAATTACCCATTTGACTGCAACCGTTGCATTAGTGTTGCCCATTTGTCAGTAAACATTTAATTATTTTTTTTTCATTATTTGGGAGTTTTTGTGTCCTGCGTTTGGTTAAGTCATTCCATAACAGGTGTTATGCTGAAAATTGCTCACTTGCCGGGAATTGCATCCCATCTGCCAGAACTATAAAATATAACACTACAGCAAGGCTTGTAACCATTTGTGCATTTTTAGAAGTACCCATTTTACATTTTCAGAAGCAAAAATTGTTATAACCTCTTGTACATTATCTTTAAATTATGTTTATTTGCCAGGCATTTTAGTGTTTCAAAGAGGGTTAGAAATCATGATGATCCAACTCCACGTATGGGACGTAATTCTCAGCAAGCAGTATTAAGTTTTTAAGATACTCACATGGGAGGGGGGACTTGCAGTCTTGCAAAGTACAGTGGTACCACACAGGTGAAGTAGAAGCAGGCACTCCCCTCTACTACTGACTGGGCAGACTGCTTCCCGCGAAGGAACGTGGTCTGCCCGGTTAGGCTGCTGTTTCTCCTGGCGTTTTCTGTGACCCTGGTCCTCACTGACGATCTGCCCAGTCTGCTCGTGCACCTCATGTCCTCCACATATGCCGACTAGTATAAATTTTTAAAGCATTAAAGCTTATTATTGCTGCAATACGTGCTTATTAAAGCACGTATTGTCCTATGAGGAGGGAGTCAATCCAAAACCAAACCCCCACCCACACTTTCAGGCAACACTGTTGTGACTGACAGATTGCAATGCCACGTATTGTCTAATGAGCACAGAGTCAATCCGAAACCAAACCCCGCCTACACCAGTGAGCACAGAGTCAGTCCGAAGCCAAAACCCCGCCCACACTTCTTAAAGCCAGGACACAGAGAGTGGTCACAGAGCAGTGGCTAAAACTTTTATTGATAAAAATTACATTTTTTGACCGAGCAACGCCATATTCGGGGATGCACACCCTCGTAATCTCAGGAAACCACATTTAAAATCTGAGGCCAGTTTGACAAACGGTTTGAGAGATATACGTGGCACAGACACGCACGCACACACACACACACACACACAAACACACAGACAGACATTTGCTGAATTTAGACAGATGCAGAAGAAAGCCCACAAACAGTTTGCTGAAGACAATCAGACTAAGGACATGGATTACTGGAACCATGTCCTGTGGTCTGATGAGACCAAGATAAACTTATCTGGTTCAGATGGTGTCAAGCGTGTGTGGCGGCAACCAGGTGAGGAGTACAAAGACAAGTGTGTCTTGCCTACAGTCAAGCATGGTGGTGTGAGTGTCACGGTTTGGGGCTGCATGAGTGCTGCCAGCACTGGGGAGCTACAGTTCATTGAGAGAACCATGAATGCCAGCATGTACTGTGACATACTGAAGCAGAGCATGATCCCTTCCCTTTGGAAACTGGGCTACAGGGCAGTATTCCAACATGATAACGACCCCAAACACACCTCCTGTGGTGATCCGAGCGCGGAGCCACTCAGTATTTTCCCTTTTTCTTTATTTCTAGTCCTGGTTAAGGAAGCCATGGTTGTTCCCGTTCCAAAATCCAGCTGTCCTAAAACGGTAAACGACTTTAGACCAGTTGCTTTGACTTCAATTTTAATGAAAATTTTTGAAAAACTGGTCAGATGTGAGGTCCTAAAGCAGACTGAGCATGCATTGGATCCTCTGCAGTTTGCCTATAGGCCTCACAGAGGAGTGGAGGATGCCACTGTCACTCTGTTTAACATGCTTTTAAAACATCTGGATTTTAATGGGACACACGCCAGACTTTTATTTAAGATAAGATAAGATAAGATAAGCCTTTATTAGTCCCACAACGGGGAAATTCCAGGATTGCAACAGCACAGGGATAGCAACACTCAGAGCAACAATCAGAAGGCAAGAAAAAAAAAAAAACAAGCAAGCAAGAGCAGCTAATATACATATGTACATATTACTATAAAATATATATATATACACACACACACACACACACACACACACACACACACAGACACACAGTGCAGAGCATTGTAGCTGGATGGAATAAATATATGAATATATGAACACACAGTGCAGAGCATTGTAGCTAGATGGAATAAATATGTAAATATATAAACACCCACAGTACGGAGCATTGCAGCTAGGTGGAATAAATATGCAATTTGTGGACTTTTCCTCCACCTTTAATACAATCCAACCTCATATCTTAGTTGCAAGGCTCCTGCAGCAATTTGATTTGAGCAATAATCTGGTGGGTTGGATTCTGGATTTCTTAACCAACAGGATGCAGAGAGTAAGGGTTAATGGTACATTGTCTGACCTAAAGTGCTCTTCTACTGGCTCTCCTCAGGGGTGTGTGTTGTCACCACTACTCTTCATCCTGTACACAAACGTGTGTCGGAGCAGACATGACAACAGACACATTATAAAGTATGCTGATGACTCAGTTATTGTCAGTCTCCTCCAGGATGGTGAGAGTGGCCACGGCCCAGTAGTTGATGATTTTGTTCACTGGTGTGAGGATTCCTACCTGCAGCTGAATACGACAAAAACTAAAGACATGATTATTGACTTTAGGAGGAAAAATCCCAGGCACAAAGTCACCGTACTAAAAGGCCAGACCACCGAATGTGTACAATCCTACAAATATCTTGGGACGATTATTGATAGTAATTTAAACTTTGAAGAGAACTGTGAAAGGGTGTGCAAAAAGGGTCAGCACCATTTGCATTGCTTGAGAAAACTTGCACGCTTCCAAGTTGACCGAACCATAATGACAATGTTTTATCAGGCTTTTATTGAATCTGTTTTATCCTTTTCTTTAGTGTCATGGTTTGGCCAGATAAAACTGAAACAGAGGAAATCCTTGGATCAGGTAGTTAGATGGTCCAGTCGTTTGCTTGGTGAGCCACAGCTGAGCCTGACATCCCTGTACACCAGACAAGTACAGAGGATGGCTACCTCCATTTTAAATGATGACTCCCACCCTTTGCACTGCCACTTTCAGCTTCTTCCCTCAAGACGGAGGTTTGCTGTCCCAAAAAGTAGAACCCAGCGCTACAAAAACAGCTTTGTCCCTGCTGCTGTCAAAGAGTTGAACAAGCTGTAACAATATATTGCACATAATTTAGGTACCTATTTATTAACTCCATTTTATATTTACTTATTTTTGTAGGATGTCACTTGGGTTCTAAATATTTTATTGGGTTTTAGACCTTTGAGTTTTTAACCTCTTTGACTAGTTTTTAACTTTTAATATGACCCTTCTCTCTTACCTCTGGTTTTTCTCCCATCTCTTTGTCTTTTATACCCTGATTGATGGAGCCTTGAGTATTCTTATCATGTTTATAGTCAGCTTCATATGTGTCTGTGTTTGTGTCTATGTTGAATGTAATTTGTGGCTTGTAAATATGGATGTCACCAGACTGCAAAACAAATCTACCTACGGGTATAAATAAAGCAACCTGAACCTGAACCTGGTTAGTATTATTTGTAATATTATTTCCTGGTGCTTTTACTGTGACAGCGCCGCGGCCAGACTTCCGGCTGTCAAACCGGCTCATGGGCTGCTACAGCTGATTGCTATTCTGTGATTACGTTTTTCTCCTCACCTGTTGGTCATTAGACTTTGCACTATTTAAGATTGCAGTGGAGATTCATTCTTCGCTGCGATCTCACACCGATTCAGGTTGGAGTCCCCACGTATGGCTCCAGGCTCAGCGTCAGGTTCCACCCTCGCTGCTTAAAGTGTAAGTATCTCTTTGACTCTTTGTATTTGTTTAGTTACTTTGACCCTTCGTGATCGATTGTCATAGTTCATGTGTTTTGCCCCTCGAGGCTCTTTATTTTGTACTTTGTAATAAAAACAACAAAACTCACTGTTGGCATTTGGCATCTCATCTTTGCCCTGCAAAGGGCAAATCATGACACCTCCAAGATGACCACTGCCTTGCTAAAGAAACTGAGAGTAAAGGTGATGGACTGGCCAAGCATGTCTCCAGACCTAAACCCTATTGAGAATCTGTGGGGTATCCTCAAATGTAAGGTGGAGGTGCGCAAGGTCTCTAACATCCACCAGCTCCGTGATGCCGTCATGGAGAAGTGGGAGAGGATTCCAGTGGCAAACTGTGAAGCTCTAGTGAACTCCATGCCCAAGAGAGTTAAGGCAGTGCTGGAAAATAATGGTGACCACACAAAATATTGACACTTTGGGCTCAATTTGGACATTTTTACTTAGGGGTGTACTCACTTTTGTTGCCAGCAGTTTAGACATTAATGGCTGTGTTTTGAGTTATTTTGAGGGGACAGCAAATTTACACTGTTATACAAGCTGTACACTGACTACTTTACATTGTATCAAAGTGTCATATCTTCAGTGTTGTCCCATGAAAAGATTTAATAAAATATTTACAAAAATGTAAAGGGTATACTCACTTTTGTGAGATACTGTAAAATGGCTAAAATCACAGACAGATGTATGACATCAGGTGCACATGATTAGAACACCATTACGCAGCATTTTGAAGGAGGCTAGTCCTATTTAAACCTCATTTAGTTTTGTGTGCTCCTGACTGTTGAAGTGAGAGTAAACACCGTGGTGAGATCGAAAGAGCTGTCTGAGGCTTTCAGAAAGATGATCGTAGCAGCTTATGAGTCTGGTAAAGGATTTAAAAAGAGCTCAAAAGAATTTGAAATCAGCCATTCCACAGTTTGGAAAATAGTCTACAAGTGTAGGACATTCAAACCAACTGCCAACATGCACAGGTCTGGCCATCCAAGCAAGTTTACTCCGATAACAGACCGCGAGATGCTAAAAGAAGTCTCCATCATGGGACCTACAGCAAGGTCTTGCTACTGCTGATGTGAAAGTGCATGCCTCTACAATCAGAGACTGTACAATTTTAACTTACATGGGGGGGGGGGGTGCAAGGAGGAAACTTTTGCTCTGTAAGAGAAACATGAAGTCCAGACTGAAGTTTGCCAGAGAAAATGCAGACAAAGACCAGGACTTTTGGAATAATGTTGTTTGGACAGATGAGTCTAAAATTTAATTATTTGGACACCAGAACAGAGGACGTGTTTGGCATAGACCAAATACAGCATTCTAGGAAAAGAACCTCATACCAACTGTGAAGCATGGAGGTGGAAGTGTCATGGTTTGGGGATGCTTTGCAGCAGCAGGACCTGGCCAGCTCACCATCATAGCATCCACCATGAATTCTATCATTTGTCACAGGGTGCCTCAGGACCATTTGTGACCCTCTGTGAAAAAAATTAATGCTGAAGTGGAACTGGACCCTGCAACGTGACAGTGACCCAAAATATACTGTACCAGTAAATCCACCAAGGACTGATTAAAAGCTAAGAAGTGGAGAGTCCTGGAATAGCCGAGTCAAAGCCCAAAACTTAATCCCATTGAGGTGCTGTGGGGTGACTTGAAACGGGCTGTACATGCAAGAAAACCCTCAAACATCTCACAGCTGAAAGAATTCTGCATTGAGGAATGGGACAAACTTTCCTCAGACAGATGTCAGAGACTGGGAGATTGCTACAAGAAGGATCTCATTGAAGTTATTCCAACCAAAGGGGGTAACACTAGCTGTTAGGCGGTAGGGTGTCCTAACTTTTTCCTCAGTTAGAATACACATTTTGTTGATATCTTTTGTTCAATGAGTAAAACAAGGTTAATTTTTGTTATTTGTTACTGTGGGAGTTAAAATGGAGACGGGCACAATTGAAGAGACTTATGGCCTTTTTCCACTAGTACCCAGTCGGCCTTACTCTACACTACTCGGCTCTACTCTGCTCGGCTCGGTTGTGTTTCCATTGCAGCTGGGTACAGCTGTGTACACCTGGGGTGGGCGGGATTTTTTTACAGCAAGGCGGCGCCACACTCCCGTGACGTAAAACACACAACCCAAGCAAAACATAACATTGCGGCTGTACAAGGCGACTCCTCGGTCTCTGGCTTTTTGTCACCGTAAAGGCCAAAAAGGACCGCCAGACAAGGGTACAGGCAGTGAGACGAAACACTCTGGAAAAGTACTGGAGTGTCTGGGAAGCCATAGAGCTGAAGATGTGAGGATATGAAGTAGATCATATATGACGGTAAGCTAATGATTGCTAATGCTAGTTTGCTTTAAGTCTGCCGTACTACGTTGTAATGTCTGCAAGTTATCGCTATTAGGTACTAAAATATGTATGCTGTGTGTGTGTGTTTCAGATGGCTCTGTTGTGGGAAAATTACCATTTCAAAAGGTCGGTCTGGGCGTTCAACACAGCCTCTCACTGATGTCACCCCAGCTTCACAAACGATCAGTGGTTATAGAGCTTAAGCATGTGTGTAGGAACGTTTAGCTTCTTGTACAACAAATTGCTCTGATCTGTGTGAAAGTCATAGAGAGACTGTTGAGACATCATGGGACGTACCTGCTCCAGCAGCACTGAGTCTGTGGTGGTGTCATAGCAAAAAGTGATCAGCTGACACAACCTGATCGCCAGGTTGTAGTTATATTAGCCACAAAATATATATTCAAAAGGTAAACAGTACTGAGTTAGGTATAATAAGATATATTTGACAATTATGATGCATTTTAGGCCAAAACAAACTTGATCTAGGATTAAAAGCAATTAAAATAATGCAGTCACAAGGTTCCATGGAAAATACTTGATTTACTAGATACTGTACATGTACTGTAGAAATATGTATTCTCTGCATCAACAATGTACTATACATGCATTCATGTAGTATTGCACTGACAATAAACCTTTGAAGTTTTTGCAGATGTCTTTTTTTTATATGTGAAGGTTACCACCAAGTGACATAAATTAATTACTGAAAGATTGGAAAAGCTGTCTAAGAACAATCCAGCAGTTTGAGAAATCACTTTTGGTTTGGTGTAAGTCTGTCAACAGAATTATGAACCATAAAGCAGTTTGTGTTAAAATGTTAAATCCCATTAATCCCTAACCCAGGGGTCTCCAATCATGTGTCATGGAGGGCCAAGACCCTGCAGGTTCTCTCTTCTACCCAGTCTCTTCAGCAGGTGTTCTCACTGATCAGCAGTCAGTAGAAGAAATTCAGTGGAATCTGCTGCTGAAGACACTGTTTGGAGGTAAAGCCTGCAGAGTCTTGGCCCTCCATGGTACATGATTGGACACCCCTGCCCAAACCCATTATGATAAAGTAGAGATGCTAATATGGCCCAGAATTCCTGCATATACTGGTACTGTCACTAAAGTGTGCAGTGTCTTCTGCGGTGGTACATCCAACAATACAGTCCTCAGTAAATAAAATAAATGTTTTAGTTACTTTTTCTTAAAAATGAGCCATTATTTTCAAAGTCACTGATAAATGGTTTGTACTGTTGACTCTTTTCCCACATGTGCCTTAACAGACAAAATAGAAAATCATGATACAAACACGAGTCACTATTTTTTTTTTTTTTTTACAGTCAGCAGCAAATTCCAGATTATTCAGAATGTGCAAAATTCAAACTGTAAAAAAAAAAAACCAAAAAAAAAACAGAATGGGTCACATACGCCGGCCACGCTGCCTCACTGAGAAGCAGCTAGGATGTGCCACTCAAGCTGGTCCCAGTTCAGCAGATCTTCGGCCTGCATCTCTTTAAATAGTAAGGCAAGGTCCAGTTTGGGGTGGATTGTTTCCCTCTTGCTTAGACAAAAGACAGATTTGGGTGGTGGTTAATTAAAGCAAGTTTAAAACATATTTGGGAAATACACTTGTTGCTAAAAGCCAGTGGTGGAATGTGAAAGAATGAATGAATCTTTATTTCAGATAGATTAAAAGAAAATAGAATAATTTAACAAAGGGGAAAAAAATCTAAAAAGGTCAAATTAAACAATAACTCCTCTGATTATACAGTTCAATATAGGTTATCCGCAATGGGTGATGGCTGAAGCCGCAGCTTATATTTCCCACCCATATTCCATCCAAGAATTCAAAAGAAAAACAAAACAGGAGCGATTACAATTCGAATGTGACAATAAAGTACTTTGTCGTTGTATTTAACCACAATTTTCATGTAGCTGCGCTTCAGTAAAGTAGATTTTACAAGAGCTGGGTTATGTTTAAAATCATTTGTTTTTACTGTGGCCTCAGCAATCAGAATGAATTAATACATTCACTTGAATGGAATCTAGTACTTTAACTGAGGGTGCGCATCACTGAGTATGGAATCGCTCAGTCAAAATATGGAATTTTTATCAATAAAATTTAGCCACCGCTCTGTCACCACTGTATCTCTTTTTGCCCTGGCTTCAAATGTGGGCGGTGTTTGTACTTGTATTGCTAAAATATAAAAGGATGCACTACAACGGGTCTCAAGTATTTGTAATGTGTCCTGCTATTATAATACTGCAATAGTTTATTGATGATAGACTATAAACTACATATATAAACTAAATTGTATTGATGACTGAACAACTCCCATTCCCCAAAGTGCAACATACAGTTATGAACATAACTCACAAAGGATCACACAAGTGATATGACAAAAAAAGATAAATACATTAATGAGCGGTTTATTTTACAGTTGATGTGCCAGTCATTTTCAATTATTCTGTAATTAATATTCACACAATCAAATAAATCTCAGTTCAGTCCCTTTTATATTTAGTGGAAATTGTGCTACTTTGGTTTTGGCACTTTACCTATAAAAGAAAAGGATTTCAGTACTTTCCACAGTGGCAAGGTCCGTTGTGGGGTAGCTGCTTTTCCTTTCCTCTTGCCCAGACCAAAGACAGAAATGGATGGTGGTTAGTTAAAGCAAGTTCAAAACATATACAGGCACATCTCAAAAAATTACAATATCATGAAAAAGTTCAATATTTTTTGTCACTCATTTCAGAAAGTGAAACCCATATATAGATTCATTACACGGACAGTGATATATTGCAAGTGTTTTTTTTAATTTTGAAGATTTTGGCTACAGCCCATGCCAACCAACATTTCAGCGGCCAACATTTCTATTTAAAAACTATTTTTTTAAATTAATTTTATGTAATATTCTAATTTTTTGCCAAACTGAATTTGGGGTTTTCAGGGGCTATAAGCCACAATCATCCAAATTAAAATAAAAGCTTGAAATATATCACTGTCTCTGTAATGAATCTATATATGTAATAGATGGATTTCACTTTCTGAAATGAGTGACAAAAAATATTGAACTTTTTCATTACATTCTAATTTTTGGAGATGTACCTGTATTAGGGAAATACACTTGTGAAAGTTCAGTGGTGGGATGTGACAAAAATGCTTTGTTTCCCTGACCAGTGAGCACCGCAGGATCCACTCTGTACATGTACAAGTACATTTTCAGTCCAGGCATTTATGGTGGAACAGAAACAGCACGAAAACACTGTTCCAACACCTTTTATGTAAAATCCACAGAATAGGTGTGTGGGTCTATTCTGACGCTTTAGAAAATTATATGAATCACTTTATAAATCACTGGTTTGAAAATGCACTTGTATATGTTGAGATTTTGGAACCTGGGGTCCTCTTAACCTGTATCCACAATATAAACACAACATGCTGAGGGCGGCAAACCCCTGGCATGTGGAAACAGATTCTAGAAGAAATTACACACAACTTAATGCTCAGCACCAAAGTGCAACACGTACACAAACCAGGACTTTAACCAGGATTAACATATTTCATCATTTTGCTGTCACAAGCAAATACTTCAGACAAAGCAAGTGCGAATCAGCAGTTGGCTATTAGCTAGCTAGCTACTAGCTAACACTCGTTAGCCAGCACAGGACGGCGTTGTATTGCTTAAAAAAGTGAGCTTACCACCAACAGGATAGATAAGCGAAAAGATGCGCAATATCACAAATCACTCACCATCAATGGTTCTCTCACGTTCATCTTCAGCTTTGTCCGTAGTCCGGTTCTATGCTGGGCTGCCATCTGTATCGGTGCGGGTCGCTCCTCTCACTGTGGGTCTGCCACCAAGCACAGAAAACTCCGCACCTCTTCATTGGACCACGGTGTAGATTTCCGCAAAACCTGCAAAGCCACCTCTATTAATATTGTGTATATTCGGTGACCAAATTTAGTCCATGAACTATTGCAAATGGCGATCATTTCGATTCCACAGAAGACGGACGCTTTCATGACGTTACGCCCTGACCAATCAGTGGCCTGCAGTCTCTTGATGTCACATTTTTGGCTCGACTAAGCACGGTTGTACCCTGGCCTCGAATAGGTACTAAAATAGTACCTGGTAACAGGTGTTAGGTACTAATAGAAAAGGCTACAAACCGGGCCGAGTACAGCCGAGTAGGGCCGAGTGGGTACTAGTGGAAAAGGGCCATTTGACTGAGTGTTGGTGCTACCAGTGGTGCTGATTTGGGTCCGGGCAGTGCTCTTGGTTGTGTGCACTCAGGTGTTGTTTCCTCTAATTTACATCCAGTTCCCTCTGTTTCAGAGGTGGTGCACGCTCAGAATGTTTCGGAGACGGTGCACGATTACAATGTTTGTGAATTGGTTCCAGCATGCACAGTGACACCTGTGGTGTTGGTGGCTCCAATTAATTATGTTAATTCTGAAAATCTGTGTGTGGAGCCTCTTTGTGTGCTTTCTGACTGTGGCTCATCAATGGCATCAGTTGGTGTGTCAGAGAGACGGGAGTCAGTGACAATCTGCCAGCAGGAACCATCAGTTTTTTCAGCTGCTTCTGACGGTCAAGAGTCTCCGGGTGACACTGTCAAAGTGCCTTTCAAACTGGTTTCTGATTAAGTTGGTTTGGTTACACCTGAGCATTGTTACGTGTGGCCCTCGCGAGCCACACAATGAGAGCCAAGGACGAGCCAGTGAGTTTGCGATGTTTTATTATAACAGGGAACAGGGGATAAGGAACACGGCCTCGTGGGGCCAAAAGGCACAAATACTCATACAGGTGTACACTCACAAATAATGCAGAACGACGAGCAGAGGACTGGCGCCGGGCGTAAGGGTTCCAGCCTTCGATGTGCTTAAGTCACAGCCCCGAATGATCGGAGCTGCTCCTTTTTATACCCATTAGCAGCGCCTCAGCTGATGAGGGTTAATTGGGCTCCAGCTGTCCTGTATAACTGACAGCTGGGAGCCCACTGAGACGCTGTCACAGAAAGAACTGGACTGAGGGGGAATATGGTCTGAGCGCCGGATGACACGGCGTCTCATCCCATGACACAGCCCCCCCCTCACGGTCGGACTACGAATGACCCGTAACACCCAAGACCCCCCCCCCCCACACCTAGGGTGGGCGGATGGGACGTAGGTCAGGAGGGAGAGTCAAAGAAAAAAAAGAAAAAATCGACAATAAACCAATACAGAGTACCAGGGAAAAACCCAAACACAATACTCCATAAAATACAACATGAAAGAGAAAAAAACCCAGAGAAAGTTAAAAAAAAAACAATCGATAACAAACCAATACAGAGTACAAGGGTAAAACCCAAACACAATACTCCATAAGATACAACATGAGAGAAAAACCCATACAGGCAGAGAATAAATGCGGAAATAACAGCCCAACAAACAGGGAAGACAAAAAAAACCCACAATACTCCATAACCATGTACAGGTCAAACAAAGAAAATCAACCCCGGAGCCCCAAAATGAAAGGAGAACTCCCAAGGGCGAAAATTAACCATACAGCCATCCCTCACACAGGAGGGGAAACCCCCCCCCCCCCCCCAAAAAAAAAAAAAATCACGCTAAACGTGGAACAATAATAACAGTTTAGCTGTACCCACCCAAACATAAGCACAGCAAAAGACATTCAGTTCGGGGGGTCTCCCCGCACCCAGTGTCCATACCGCTAACAGGGGTGAAGGGAAAAGTTCTGGCGGCCTACCCGAACCCCAGGCCAGAAAACACAGTTCCTTGGGAGGCCGAACCAGATCGCCGAACAGAAAGTCTAGCGGGTCGGGCGGCCGAACAAGCGAGCCAAATGGACACGGCAGACCCTCCGACGGCTGACCTGCATCGCTCAACCACCAGGCCCGTAGGGGAGAGGAAGAGGTCCACAAGGGCCCTCCCTAGTGGAAGAAGCTTGGGAGAGAGCTGATGACGAGGCGGTCCAACGTCAGATGGCAGGAGATCTGCAGCTCCCTCACTGGACCTGGACACCGCTGGTGCAGAACCCATGTCGGACCCCGATTGGGTCTCTGTCGAACCCATGTCGGACCCCGATTGGGTCTCCGACGAACCCACGTCGAACCCCGATTGGGTCTCTAACGAACCCACGTCGGACCCCGATTGGGTCTCCGACGAGCCCACGTCAGAATCAGAATCAGAATCAGAATCAGCTTTATTGCCAAGTATATTTACAAGTAAACACACAAGGAATTTGACTTGACATTGGGCGCGCACATTAGGCGCATCCAATGACACGGCAGCCATAGAGGCGCCTGTCTGCAGTGGGGGTAAAGGGGGGAGGGGGGGAAACACAATAGGCAGAGAGAAAAAACATAGTTATCAGAATCACGCTCGTATAAGCTCATATAAGCTTATGAGCCAAATTTTGATTACACAGAAAAAAACCCTCTATGCACATTAGCAGACGATAGATACAATCACACAGCAGAGGGAGGGAGAGCAGTGTGTGTATATTTGCATGTCATTGTGTAGTGTGAGTGTAACAGTTGTTAGTGAGCAGCAGAGGGCGCCTCCAGGCAGTGGATAGATGTTATAATCATGTGACTTATAAACAAGTCAGAGATCAGAGTCTGTCTCTCTTTTCCTCTTCCTTGCAGAAGGCACATGGGCAATGTCCTCGAGAGACCAATCCGCTGACGACAACAACTGATTGTTGATGTATGGGTAGACATAAGCCACTTCCCAGCGTTATCTTCATCGAGGAGGAATGTAAACAAAGGCGCCAAAACACAAGGTCAAATCTGCACAGTGCACTCAGAGAATAAAAAATTTCTCTCTCTTCGATTCTGTGCTTCAATTTCATACAGGCTTGAATCATACTTTAGATCATTCTCTGGAGAGCACTCAGCGATCCACAGATGTTATCCACCTACCGAAACATAGGTAAAACATGTCCAGAGAGTTCGTTCTCTCTTCAATGCATGCCAGATAGTAAATTCCATGTTAATCCTGCCGCTGACAGTCAGTGCTCCCCCCAGCTGGACGAATTGTTGAATTTGTTAAATTTGTTAAATTTGTTAAGGGAGCTACGCCGGGGTCCGCATTTGATTAGCTCACCCAGATAATTTCGATACACTAGGAAAACTCCAGGGGCCAAACAGAAGATCCTGTGATCAGTTCAATCTCAGTCGAATCACACAGACACATGAATTCCAATACCATGAGTCTCCCTTGGGTTCCCCCTGACCCGATCTTCTACTTTTTAAAGTGGTGACAATCGCATATAAGTCGCTTTCCAGATCCATAATTTCCATTTGGATTAAGATTCAGCCAGGAGAAGAGTGACATTGCAAGCTGGGATCAGAAGGGAGAGGATTAGGAGGGAGAGGGAAGAAAAGCGTCTGCTCTCTCTCAGAAGCGGAAGCCCGATTGGGCCGGCGCCGCACCAGAACCGACCTCCGATGTCGAACCTGGACCCTCTGGCACCACGAGTGATGGCAGCTCCTCGCCGGCGACCCTGGGAGAAGGCTCAGGAGAGAAAACAGAACCGGGATCAGGATCACCAGCAGCGCCAGAACCCGGCAAGATAAGCTCGGACGCAGCGGACGGCTGCACCCGGCTGTACTCGGCTCATCTCCCCTAGAGACAGGCTAAAGTGCTCTAAAGTAAGGAGAAGAAAGATAAGATAGAGCACTTGCCTGATCTCAGGTTCTGACGCTGTCCAGTATACTGGACAGTATACTGAGGGTTGCCCTATATAAGCCACCTTTGCGCACCTGTCAGCAGTGCTTTTTGCTCCGGCAGAGGCCGGGTCCCTCTCTGCTGTGTCTGCGCTCTGCCTGCTGCCTGTTGTTTGGGCGCTTGTCCTGGGCTGGGCTGGCAGCTTCTGTCCGCTCTGTCTGCTGCCGGCGGGGTTCTGTTTGGGGTTTGCTGCTGCTGTTTCTGGTTCTGCTGTCGCTCATGCTCCAGTTGGAGGCGTTTAGTCACAGGGTTGGCTAGTGACTGTCTGTGTTTATCTCACGCATCCAACACACTTACACACCACTGATTATTACAGACACCCTTTTATTTTTTCCATAAAAATAAACGTGTTTAAATTGGCACCTCCTTGTGGTCTCCCTTCTACTCATACTCACTGTAATTTCCCAGTTTGGTATCAACAAAGTGCAGCTATCTATCTATCTATCTGGATCATCATTTATTTAACCTACTAGTAGTATATATAGTTATCTAAGCATTTTTTTACTTCCCTGGGTAACTACTTTTTCTATTGTGCTGTGTGTATTTCTGTTAGTTTTGGGTTGTCTACTGTGTCATGCTGCTGTTGCACTGTAATTTCCCAGTTTGGGATTAATAAAGTACAGCTCTCTATCTATCTATCTATCTATCTATCTATCTCAGAATGGTTTCTAATATTTAAAACCAAGTTGAAAGTGAAAGCACATGGAAAAACACACAACTAATCAATTAGTGAAAATAAATAAAAATACTAGGGATTAGTCAAAATGTGATTGATTGACATGTGACATATTAAATCTCCAGCCTCCTAGATCAGACTTTGTAGCTTTTAAGGAAGAATGTTTTCTTTTGACTTCCAGCATTGTGACACCAATGTTAAAAGAGAGCTTGGATGTATTAAACGTAAGGAACTGAAATGTATGGAAATTGTTCTATCACAATGGCAGTATTTGATATCCAAGGAAGAAAAATTGTTAGCAGGTCCACATAATGTTGCATTTGCAACTATAAAGACAGCTGCTCAGCAGTGAGTCACTGTAATGATCAGCTTAACATATAAAAAGAGGTGCACACATACATACTCACTAATATTCATGTCACCTCTCCAAGGGTAGAGCCCATTCCAGTTTTATGATGGACCTAAAGACATACTGTGGGCAGCCAGGGCTTTGGCCAAAAAGACTTAATAGTATCATAAACACAGTTATACCCCATCTCACCAACATAAATACATGCTGGAGAGCTCCCAAAATTATAGCTTTAGGTTACACTCATTTCCTTACACCTGCAGGAGACAGTATTCCCATAAGGACATTCAGTAACGATGCTTTATGATGCATCACTGATTAAGTGCAAAAGCAGTGAGATTAGTCACAAAATACATATAAAGCAGCAAGTTTCCATTTGGGAGTCACATGATAGCTGCTTTTCTAAATGTACAGTATCTTACCATCCGTACTACTGCTGCTACTATTACTTCTTACATAGACTCTATTTGCAATCTGGACACAACTTTACCTCAGTCACTGCCTTGTAGTAATTACTATCTTAGTTTCCAGGAACCAGAAGTAACCATATGAGACTGCAGAGGCAAGTACACTGTGCCTATCCATCGCTGATGTAGCTGATGGAGATTTGCTTATGTAAAGTAGCTGTGAATAAAAATACTTACGCTAATGTCAGGCCTGTTCACTTGTGCTTTGCATTCACATTTTTCTAAATGTTAAAGGTAAGAGTAACCTTGCATAGTAAGTGTGCCCTAAGTATCTCTATATAGTTCAGATTAAACTGTGCAAACATAAATGCTTATAAAAATGTAATACAAATAGATCCAATACAGTTTTATGTAATATATAATGTATATTACTGAACATTTACTGATTTCCAATGAGCAGTAACACTAACAACTGTTAGCAATAATTGTGATGCTATCTTGACTACTCCTTTGCAGTTGCAAGAAAATTATTCAATCCCCATGGCGAATTATGTTAATGGCAAAATTTACAAACTTTTAACTGTTAAAAAAAGGCACATTTGAAGTGTTCAGCACTTGAATGTTAGCAGCATGTTGGGAGATATCTACTTCTCCTGGAATATGACAAGGAATCTTTTGCTGCTTTCACAGCAAGCAGAACCATCAGGAGGAAGTAGGTCATGTGCTGTCATCAGCTTTTTAGGAGAAGTCATAAACTCCATAAGTAGGGCTTTAGGGTGTCCTTGGAATGCTTTCTGGCACCACCTTGTCCTTGCTTGTCATTTTCCAGATCACCAAAGATGAGTTATTTTGGCTGTTTATGCAGAATACTCTACCTTTGCAAGGATAATAGAAATAAATGGCCTTACTAAGTTCTTCAGTATGAGGAACTGTGTGTTGATCCTGAGCAGTTTTTATCCCTTCATGAGGCTCAAGGGCTGCTCAGGTTTTTTTTTACTTTAGAGTTTGCAACACTGTAACAAAGATGCTCAGTTTTGTCTTTTAAATCATGCCATTCACTTCCCACAATGAGTACATATGAGCAAAAAGACTGTACTGTCTTTAATAATCTTTATACTAACCTTGTTATCTATGATATCTGTGACTCAAGATAAAGCATTTTCCAGGAAGGGAAACAACTCAGAGCATCAAATGTCAACAAAGATGGTATGCTTAAGCGAAGTTCAGACTACACAACTAGACAGATGTCAGAGATCCAGTTCACACTACATAACTGGCTTGTGACTATGAGGTCTGAGGTCAAACTTAATTTATACTACATGACTAAGCAGCAGCTTGGGGTTACGCACTACATGATCTGATCTTTCACTTTGACTGGTCCTCCAGTTCTCCAAAACAATGTTCAATTCAATTCAGCTTTATTTATATAGCGCCATCTCACAACAACAGTCATCTCATTGCACTTTCAACTGTAGGGGAAACCCCCACAATTACAGAAAGACCCCAGCAATCAGGCAATCCCCTGTGAGCAAGCACTTGGCGACGGTGGAGAAGAAAAACTCCCTTTTAACAGGCCGAAACCTCCAGCAGAACCAGGCTCAGGGAGGGGCAGTCATCTGCTGCGACTGGCTGGCGGGTGAGGGTAATTCTCATGGAGGTAATTCTCCATGCCATGTTCTGACAAGGCATGGAGAATTATGAGACCTCATGGGAAACAGCAGTTTCCAAGGAAACAGCCCAACAAAAACAAATGCCTCAAGTTGTTTGAAAAAGTTACAGGTTCAGAGATCTACTAAAGTTTGCTTACATTCCTATCCACTATGAGACAGCTCCATCTTTTTTGCCATCAGGCTGTGTGAGGTCTCCACCTCTTCATCGTGCCCTGCACTCTCATTGGCTGAGGCTTACGTGCAACTGGACCCAAATTTTTAGATTTGTGGTCAGAGCCCACCGCTAGTCAGTAAGCCTGTTTGACCAAGGCTTGACAGCTTTACCATATAGGTGAACGGAGATTGAGGATTGCCCACACACCTGGGGCTTTTGGCTGACAATTTCTAAAACTACAAGTAGTTATCGATCTACAGTGATTAACAAATTTAAAGACATTAGCCCCTTTCAGAGTATCTCAGCAATCCAGGCAAACCCAGTACAATCCAGGCTTCCTCTGTTGTTTGAATAATTTACCCATGCTACTTGACACTGTCATGTTCAGTTGAGCACGCGCCCCCTCCTTCCTGTTAAAAATTCCCCGACTCCACACGCAATCATTACACCTGTGTGAGTGAATGCACCTGCCATTTCTTCCTCGCCAGTGCATAAAAGGACCATCAAGCGAAGGCTTCAGCGCTGGCTCATTGGGTATACTGCCTGAGTAAACTAGCAAGCAAATTAAAATTATATTCGGAGGATTTCACCTAATTCCTCTTCTCTCTCTTCTTCCCAGGTTGCTGCCCTCTGTGCAGTGCATCTCTGGGGATCACTGTGTGCTCATCTGCTCCATCATCCTCACCCCGCCTCAACTACCTGTCTCCACCCAGTCAGACACCACCCAGCACCTTCCCTTTCCTACTCCCTGCCAGCTCCATCCTGCTGGTTCGTCTATTCCTGCTGGGTCTCTCTGTCAGGCTTTCTGCTCAGCACACGTAAGTGGCAGATTTGTCTTCACCACTTCCCTACCTCCCTTCTCCTATTAATCAGCTCTCGTCTCTCCCCACAGGCTGAGTCTTCCTCTGGAGAGTGACATTTTCCATAACAGTGCTCCTTATTTTGAAATTAAAAAACTGCTTAAACGTAGCTTCTCTGTGTCATGTGAGTTTTCTCTGGTGTGGCACCCTGCATGTGAGCTGACCTTCCTATCAATATGACAGACGCGGGCTTACTGATCCTGCAAGTGATGTGTGTCATTGGCCACCTCATCTCAGCTCATGAAGCAGGTGTCACAGTTACCATGTCACAGCACAGCAACAGAGAATGAAAATGAATCAGAAAGCTGTCCGTCATTATTCTGACAGATTATATTAATTTTGAAGCTGCAACAGACAACTGTGTGTGCCACAGTTGCACAAATATCACAGTGGCTGACAAAGAGAGGTTTCTTTTAAGAGAATTCTTTCAGTCACTCCCACAGAGCCTCCAGCCACTCTGACCATCCCCAACTGCTGCAGAACCGATACCAGCCTGTTCTGGGGCAGTCTCTCTCTTCAGCTCCGCTCTGTGCTCATCTGTAAATCCAAATTCACCGTGCATTAAGTTATCCTTTTTCTGCTCTTTTTTTTTTCCGTGCCAGCCCCCTGTTTTGTGTGGTGCTGGGCACAAAACACGACACACTAACACACGTCCCCTCCAAATAAAAATGGAAGCCCACACACACAACCAAACATACAGTGTCTCTTCTTGTAAATATGAAAGCTATTCATTGTGGATAAAAAAATTGACAGTAATTATGTAAAATGTCAGGTGCATTTTGCAACCCTGTCACTTATAACAGAGGACAAAGAGCAGCAACCACTGAACTATATAGATCAGTCATGTATTTCTGTATCCGCCACTGATCTGTGCTGAGTTTGGCACAAGGCAACAAAATTAAAAGACCTGTAAAAATGTTGGAGACTCTCAACTAATCAGTCATGGCCGGCATCCCTTGCTTCCAGGCTCACAGTGCATTTGTGTGACATCGGCGATGTGAGGACATGAAGCTTGACACTCTGGAAAAATCCACTGTTATCTGCAGGCGACTAGATCCGCGTCTCCTTGAAGTTTGAAAAAGGCATAGAGGGTTGTTGAGGCGTTAATTTATGCTAATGGCACCTGCGACTGCGGCTCACCAATTGTACTTTAAAAGCAGCTATATAGTGTTTAAAGTGTTCCAGGCATTCAACAGTGGACATGTGAATTTCAGAGAAGAAGATTACACATATTCTCAGTTTCAAGAATATTGGCGGTGGGTCTGGTTAAAGTTTCCTCCAACAGGCTTAGTTTTTCAGCAACACATGGGGAACTGTACAGGCAAATAACAGGCATGTTTAGCCTGGTATGCACCTGTTGTAGCAGCTAGATGGAGAAAGCCAGCGGACAAACATGCTGGTTTATGAATACAAATGTGTGTCTATATGTCCTTAGAAATGCTGCAGTAAATAAGGGTTATTTCTATGATTGTTAAGTCTTTTCATTGTTTTTCCTTTCTGTCAGTGAAAAAAAAAAGGTATTTACAGTTCACTTAGACTTGCATCTTCATAATGATTCTGCCTAACCAAAAGCTCTAAAAATAGATTTCCACTTCAGAGAAAAACTGCAAATGTAAACATTTGACTGTCTTGTACTATGCGAAATGAATAGCAATTCAATAAGCAAATTGTCAGTTAATTAATCAGCAACCAATTTTACCACCAACTGGAATTAATTATTATCTCATTACAGTGTGTGTTTGGTATATTCTAAACCTTACACAGGGTCTGCTATGACTTCATATGCAAAATGAGGGAAAGTGCTTAATGAAGAGTCGACAGTCTGACCCGGATTTAGCTTCTTTTACATAAGCAATACTCATTTTCTCTCGCATTCTTTCCCTCTTTCATCCCCTGTCTGTCTGCCTAGCACTCTTTTCCTGAGATGCACACTCAGGCAGAGATTTACATACACATGGTGGGAAAATGAGATCGGAGCGTAAGAGCTAGGTGGAGGGGGGTTCAGTGTTTTTCTGAAGCAGAATGAGACAGAGATCTTCAGTCTGTCAGTGTGAAACCAGCCATTCAGTCTGATCGGCGTCAAACATGATAATCCCAAAGGAGGACAGAGGTGTACGTGTGTGTGTGCAGTAAAACGGCATCTGGGCAAATTAGTCTGCAGACTGGTTTAAAAGATTATGTGAAAATATGCACATTCAGTGTGTGGGAAAAGTGATATCCACAAGTGAGACACGCAGGTCAAAGTCTAAGTCTAATTTTTTTGACACAACTGTGCATGCAACTCCTGTTATTTTTTTAATGCTCAAGTGCGGCAGACAGATATTTGTATGCAGTGCGTGAAAATCTGTAAATGGACTGTTGAGTTTGTGCTGTGCACCTATCACAGCAAAAAGTGATTCAGGCAAGGTGTTGTCCCACACACTGAGCCAACACTGTGGAGAGCAAGACCCTTAAAACATCGGGCTAATCCACTGACACTTTCCCATACTTTTCAAATAAGTAACATTTTAAGTTTCTAAGCCCCTTGCTCAGCAACACACGGGAGGTATGGATCAGGCGAGGGAAACTGGATGTCCGTGGTGCTTATCAATTCAAGTGAACATGACCAGCTTTTAGTGTACGCCTCCAAAAGGCCTCAAGATTATACCAGCAATATGCTTTCTACCGTCACTGGAAAAAAGTTACCTAGCTTGTGTTGAGATGTCCTTGCAAAAAAAAAAAAAAAAAACCTCTCTTGCTATTTATCTTTCCTGCCCCCCAAGAGTTGAACAGGTGCGGCGTATTGCTCAAACATGAGAAAATGTTGAGTGCTGAGGTGCGTGCTGTTTGCTCTCGCCTCCCCATGTGCCTTGCAGCCATGCAGATAAAGAGTCTCTCGTGATGTCAGCCAAACCAAAGGTTGTTTGTGACATAAGCACTGATCCACACCACCACAATCACCCCCCCCCCCGCCCCACTGTTCCTTTCCTCACACTTTTCTGCTTGCCTGTTTGTGCTGCTGTTGTGTTAATGCAAAGCAGATGTTTGGTTTGCATCCAGTGAATCGAGAATACTAGCATGTGTTTAAGTTCTAAAATTAGGGTACATTGTGGAATTGCTAGAGATACATGGCAGGTTGCCAGAACGGCCTGTTCACTGCTTTTGATGAAGTGACTCATTTGTGTCCTTTAAGTAAGTGTTGTTGCTGGCTGTATTTTTATGCAAATTTAGTGTTACTATCTTAAATCCTGTAATTCCAGAGTCCCTTGTACTGTGATCTGATAAAGCTGAACCAAATACTTGTAAGCACCCTTTCTTACAAACATTTGGTGTAACCCACACAGGGTTTCTTGAATAAGGAAGCCTTTTTAGACTTAACTATATAGGGATGCTCTTCACCTGCCAGACTGATCTGCTTACGGAAAGTGGGAACAGTGCCATCTAGTGAAAAGTATGTACAAGCTTGGTGCTCATCGGATGTTGGCCTTTTTTTTTATCAACTTTGTCTGCATAAAAAGGAAGCATATGAATGGAGTAAGACTCTCAAAGGACAGACAAAGTGAAGTAAATCACTCATGGTTATTTGAACATGGCCATACTAGGTTAAGAGAGACAGTTTATTCTGCATTAGGGCAGAACATACCAGTGAAAGATGCAGACATAAGGTTGACAATGTGTAATCCATTTAGGATACTGACCCAAATGGTCCACAACTGTATCTTGTTAATACCTCATCTGAAACTGCCTGGGAGTTCACACCCTTTAGGTTGCACTGTTAATCTAATTTGCTCTAGACTGTTTTGTCTTGACCTCCTATTGATTCCAAAACGATTCAGGAAGCCTTTGGGAAAAATATGTTCTCTTCACTGAGGTGGACTGGAAGCACATCCATCCATCCATCCATCCATCCACCCACCCATCTTCTTCCGCTTAATCCTTTTCGGGTCGCGGGGGGTGTGGGGGTGGGGGGCTGGAGCCTATCCCAGCATCTCTGGGCGAGAAGCAGGGTACACCCTGGACAGATCGCCAGTCCATCGCAGGGCCAACACAGAGCGACAGACAACCATTCACTCTCATAGTCATACCTAAGGACAATTTAGAATCCCCAGTTTGAGGCCAATTAACCTAACTTGCATGTTTTTGGCATGTGGGAGGAAACCGGAGAAATCCCAAGGTAAACCCACGCAGACACGGGGAGAACATGCAAACTCGACACAGATCACTGTTGGTCGAGGGCTGGGATCGAACCCAGTCAAAGTAATTTCTTTGCCACACTTTATTAATTCCAGAGGAAAATTCAAGGGCATCCACCTGGATGAGATAGCAACGTTGCCCTGCCAATCCCTTCACCACTCACACACAGGGCCTCTTTA
This sequence comes from Pholidichthys leucotaenia, assembly GCA_020510985.1. Classification (NCBI taxonomy): domain Eukaryota; kingdom Metazoa; phylum Chordata; class Actinopteri; order Cichliformes; family Pholidichthyidae; genus Pholidichthys; species Pholidichthys leucotaenia. The sequence continues at coordinate 164,091,564 of CM035839.1, forward strand.
GAGTCTCCAATTAACCTAACTTGCATGTTTTTGGAACGTGGGAGGAAACCGGGGCACCTGGAGTAAACACACTAAGCATGAAGAGAACATGCAAATTCCACAAAGAGAGGCCCTGCTTTCTGGTGGATTTGAACCCATGACCTTCTTACAGTGAGGTAATAGTGCTGACTACTAAACCATCCTGCCGCCAGAATGAAATGAAAATAATTGGGGGTTGCAAGATGTAGTGTATAGTTCAGGAGTAGAAAACTACTATAGAAGTAGTTAATTGAAAGACAAAGTTCTTTACTTAGAAGAATTATACAAAAAAAATAATGGGAAGCTGAGGAAATAGAGCATTAGAGAATTGGTATTTATAGGGTGTAAGCCTGAAAATATAGTAACCGAAAAGTGAAGAAACATTTAATTTGTTCTCTCATTTTCCTAAATCGAGACTGCTATTTAGATTTTCTATTTTGGACTATTTACGAAAGTTCTCACAATTAAAATGTATGAAATTTTTTTTTAAAAAGTACTGGTAGATACCAGTGGTACCCCTCAGCCTCTGTTTGATGTTGAGATGTAGTTTATGACATTTTGACCTTGACCTTTGACCTTGCAATCCCAGGACAATCATATAACTTGCAGTTGCTAGACACTCCTCTCAACAGCTGCGAACTGGGGATGAATACACAATTTTGGTGGCTACTGGCGGGACTGCCATCCTCAGTGCCATCGCCAACATGTCATGCCAAACACAAAGAGGTCAGGGTGACAGGGTGAACCTGTGTACAAAGTTTGGTGACCCTATTCTGTAGTGGCATATACTATATATGTAGGGCACAGGGGAAGTTAACCTTTGACCTTTTGACCCCAAACCCATAGTCAGAGGTCAGGGTCTCAGGGTGAACATGTGTACAAAGTTAGTTGACCCTAGGGGTTATTGTTGAGATAGAGTTTACATGGTATTTTGTCCTTGACCTTAAGTCCCCAAACCCACAGTTGTGCCTCAGGGTCCCAAAGTGAACCTTTGTACTAAGTTTGGTGACCCGAGTTTTCTTTGTTGTTGAGATATAGTTTTATTAGCAAACTGACCTTGACTTTTGACCTTGTAATCCCAGAATCATAGTCAGAGGCCAGAGTGACAGGGTGAACCTGTGTAGAAAGTTTGGTGACCCTAGCTTTACTTGTTGTATAGTAATAGGGCATAGGAAATGTTAACACTGACCTTTTGACCCCAAACCCATACTTAGGGTCTAAGCCATTTAAGACTTGTCCTGACTTTGACATGATGATATTGATTTGAAAAGGCTACATTATTCCTTTGTGTATCGTGTTACAAGATTTAGGGAAAACTGACCTCTGAGGTCAGAGGTCACCCAAATTTGAACTTGTCTAAGATTTTCTCAAGCTACTCCTATGACATCAATTGGAAAAGTCAGAATCAGAATCAGAATCAGAATGAGATTTATTGCCATTGTTCATGTAGTACACAAACTAGGAATTTGTCTTGGTGCAATGCTGCAACATTAAACATGGAGTAGCACTAAAGATAAAAATAAAAAACTATGCATGCAATAAAAGGTAGAATATGAATAAGTAATACTAATCTATGCAATTTTTAAATATATTAACAAGCAGCAGATATTGTGGAGTTCCACATAGTGCAATCGGTAGTGCAAAAAGAAAACAGTGCATGTTATTTCGTTCTCTAGTTATCACGTTCACAAGATTTTTGGAAAACTGACCTCTGACTTTGACCTAATGATCAGAGGTCACCCAAATTCAAAGTCCCCTAAGATTTTTCCCAGGTACACCCATGGTATAAATTTGAAAAGCCCAAGTCATCCATTTGTCTAGTTACTGCATTCAGTATATTTTGGTAAAACTGACCTCTTACCTGGATCTAAAGGTCAAAGGTCACTCAAATTTGAACTCGTCCAAGATATTTCGCAAATACACTCATAGTATCAATTTGAAAAGCCCATGTCATTTCTTTCTCTAGTTATCACGTTCACAGTGTTGGTGTTGATGCTGCTGCTGACACCGCCGACACCGACACCCATCTGCCCATCTGCCCAGCAGGGTGATGACAACCCCTTCAGCCTTTAGAGGCTGAGGGGTAAAAACCCCTGCAATCATTGAAAAGAAAAAAAAAAAAACTTTCACAACTCCTCAGTTTCAATAGCGCTATTGATTGACTACTGCCTGAAAAAGTGTAATGGGCCAGTCATAAAATCAGCTATACCCCCCCCCCCCCAAAAAAAAAAGAAAAACAAACAAAAACAAGAAGCCACCATTATGACAGGAAAAAATAAGCTAAACGCATTCAGTAAATTTATATATACTGTATAGTCCTAGTAAAATGATTACAATGAACAAACTCCTGTTAAAATGAAAGAAATAATGTGCAAGTAGGCTACCACCCGTACATTCCATAGTGTTTGGCCATCTGATTTAAAGAGGAACTGTACGAATCACTAGACCTTTCACAGAGAGATCGGAGACCCTGGTTTCACATCAAGCACCCACTGGAAACAACCTTTCCAAAGGATTACTGACAGGAAGTGATAAAACAAGTGTATTATTCACCCTCATGTGTTCATGCATGGATGTTTCTTTGTGTGCACTTCCATACCCGATACAACCAAACTAGCCTCTTCTCACCAGTGTGATGTCCTGGTCGGGCTGGCAGCAGCGATATGAGCGATGCTCACTATCACAGAGAGGCAGGCAGTGGAACAATTGGCTTGTCATATAAGAGACACTTGACAACGTCTCAGAAGATCAATTATGGTCAGTATTTGGATCAAAGCACTGACACTTGCATGGTGCTGCAGCACAAGCCAGAGAAGCGCTTCCTCGGCCATGTCACAGTATTTGTATAACAGTCTTGGACTAAACTGTTTAATGTTAATGCTGACAATGGCCACCCCTGACTGCATGACAAACTATTACATGATATAATGAGCATATTATACTGGTACCTGAGCCACTTAACCATCTGTTGAAAGGCACAATTTTACCTTAACTCAGGCTGGTGTGGCGGTCAATGGAGGAAGACGACATCCTATGTTAACATGATGTAGGTAAATTAAGAGTTAAGGTGAAGACATTTAGAAAGCGCAGTTCTCTGAGGTGTAATTGTACCTAGCTTAGAGCCCCGCCCCTGAACCCCGCTGCACCCACAGGTCACTTGCTTGCCAAAATAGATGAGGCTGGCACCGTGGTGTGACAGCATTACAGGCAGGGGATGTGATTACCAGATCCCAATCGACTGTAATTCACCTGTTATCCCTGTCCTTAATATGCAGCTGCTGTGCTCCAGTGAACCTAGACAAGGAGTGACACAAGCCTCTGACAATGCTCATGGACATTGATGCTTCTTAATTATTGAGACAACCGAGTGAGGAGTGAAAACGAGCTAATGGGGAAAATACTGGCCAGCCAGGTTAATTTGGGGTTCATCAAATTACTGTGCGAATTAGTGTGATGCCATAAATTACCAACAGGCTGGTAATGGAAAAAATGGAAACTTGGAGAAAAGGGAAGCTTTCTGCAGTACCAGCAGAATATTATATATATCCACACACACCTCCTCCCAGATAATTAAATAAAAGCACAGACTACAAATCAGAAAGCCCTTTGTATTCCATAAAAAAGAGGCTTGTCTGTGGGCTGTAAAAAACAGGAATAACCAGTACACGGCCTGAAAGGGAAGAGAATGAAAGGACAGATCTCTGCTGTATAAACCCGTGAACATGCACAGAGAGACAGGTCGACGGGGAAAGGGCAAAGAGGTCACACACTTCACAGGAACGACTTGGTAGATAGAGAACAACAGTAGGGCATATTTTATTGGGAGGAGTTTGAAACAAAGTGGCAAGGTTGGCAGAGGGAGACGAAAGTGATCATGTAAAGAACTAGAGGGAAGTGGAAGGAGGAGAGTCAAGCAGGGGTGACACAAATTTCACCACGCCCCATTTCTCCCCAGCACCCCTCAGCCCTGCTCCTGAGCCCATCCGTCTTGGATGACATCAGTGTACCGATTTGCATATCAAAACCACTTTGCGATACGCGCCTTCCGAGCCTTTGTGAGATATTAGAAAATATCAACAATTATTGACAGAACTCAAAAGTGTGGGTCAAATGTCATCTGGACTATTGAGTCTACCATTTTATTTTCTTATTTCTTCCTTCTTAGGAGGCCTTATTATTGACTTGAAAGTCTGATTGCTGCTGGTGGGGCTTATGAGCAGCGTTGGGGAGGTGCACAGTTCTGGCTTGTTAGAGACATGCTCTGATTTGGATGTTATGTTATTATTGCTTGTGTGTGCACGGTTTCCCAATGACAGAGACTTTAATTAAGATAATCATTACTGCAATAGCTTGCAAGGCCCTATTGTGGTTCCTGTACATATTAAGGCCAGGTCTACCCAAATCCCTTATGATCAGCTACCGTGCTTATGACAGAGCCTCATGATAACAATGATAAATACATGACATAAAAGAGAGGATGGGGATAGAATATAGCACACAGGCCCATGGAGCAATTACTGAAATATTAAGAGCAGCATCAGGCTAGAACTTATTACGAGAAGTGAGGGAAATGAAGGTAAGTTAATTGAATAAGAGACACCATCAGAGAAGCCAGTTATTAAAAATAATAACAACAAATCCAAAATGTCGCACAGGACATGTGTGCAGCATTACAAGTGATTCGGAAAACAAATATTATGTACAGGAGAAAGTTATCTGCTTATTATGTTCTGATATGTGCTGCCTACAGATACAAGTTTTGTTCTGGCTAATGCTTTCATCTATTCAACATGCTGCAGTCTTTTGTATCCCGTATTTTGAATTATACAGCAGTGAGTTCCGAAAGAGTAATTTGATTGGACAATAGACATTCAAGGAGTGCTGATGACACAGCACAACATCAGCATTGTTTGCACTGTTTGATTGTTAATAAGCCTAAGGTAGCTGGGGCTTACTTATTATAAAGTGAGCATTTTCACATCAGGCTGTATGCTACATCATTTTTTTTCTACAGCAGGGAGCTGTTTGGTAAAGGACAGTCCTCCCAACTTGCATATGCATGGTGATTGCCAGAATTATCCTGATTAGCACTACTGTCTCATTAGCCTGCTTTAAAATGAGTTGCTGCACAGTCTCTGTTAAAGCCTTATAGTATATAGTTTCTGTTATAAGGTCTCACAGCAAGAAATGCATTTTTGGCACTGTTTCATCTGAGGATGCCAAGGAGAAGCCAGCAAAGTGCACGTAACTAACTAAATGGGGGATAGGCTAAAGAGCGATGCAGTAGCTAACTCAGTAGCACACCGCTCATCCCATCAAAGGCACATAGAGGAGTCCCATATACATTTATAAACAATGACTTGGCCACTGCACAACAGACAATGTGTTGGACGTGTGTCTGTAGTGTAGGTATGTAATATAAAAGCAGCAAAGTACTTAACAAGTCTCCTTTAATTACTCTTCTGAAAGTTTTAACAAAGAGCACCTTAATATATATGCTTTTCACTCACCACCATCTTGAACTGCATTACTTCTTCTTGGTACCCAACCAGTTGATCACAATCTACTGATCCATCTTGAGATGGTTATTGGTCGATAGCAAATCAGTCCAGACAAGAACACACGCCACTATGTGTGCCTCGCTCTGCCTGCAAACTTTGCTGCATTGCCAAAATGACAAACATGTCAGTGCTGTGTACACTTTCAAACACCACTAAGTGTAAGAGCATTTTTTTCCCTTTAAAATCACAGCTTTTCTCATAAATTTGTAACTTTTTCATTGATTTACTGTAATTATTTGTAGATTTAAAACTTCGTTCTGTAATAATGGACTGCATTTATATAGGGCATTTCATGATACCCAAAGTGCTTTACAATGAGTCCATTATTCATTCACTCCACAGGGCAGACTGACAGAAATGTGGCCACCAATCCGCACCAATAGTCTCTCCGACCACTACCAAACATTTATACACATTCACACCCAGTGTCATGGACACTGGAGGCAAGGTGGGTAAAGTGTCTCACCCAGGGACATAATGGCAGGATGGCTGGGGAGAGCAGGCCAACCTTCGAGTTATTGAATGATCCACTCAACCTCCTGAGCCACCGCCACCCCCTGTTCTGTTAATTAAAGATGCACTCCAGTGGGCATTGTCTAAAATGGTAGCTTATGCCCTTTTTTTTCTACAAAAATTCTTTCATTGTTTTATAGTTCTGTGTCAAAATCTTTTCACTTTTCCTCCTCCTTCAAATGCCAAGATCTGTGAATAGGCTCGCCCACATTCCACAAAGCTAATAGTGGCAAATGCTACATTAAAAAGAATAAATCTTTTGATAAAACACTTACCAGTTGAAGGACATGCTGTATGCATGGTGGTAACTGAAATTGCATTGTTCCTTAAAAAGCAATTTAATTGTAAAACCCATCTTAATTTGATTCAAGATTCTAAAGGCTTTATTATCATGTGCACAGTTAAGAAATGCTTCATTTAAATATATTTAAAAGCTGCTTTGACTAGTATTACTCATTCTTATTCTACACTTTATTGCATGTATAGTTTTTTATTTGTTTTATTTTATCATGTTTAATGTTGCAGCATTGCACCAAGACAAATTCCTAGTTTGTGTACTACATGAACAATGGCAATAAATCTGATTCTGATTCTGATTTCCTGAGCAATGAAATTCTCTCCAAACGAATACCAAGTTAAAGGTACAGAAACAACAATTCTAATAGGTCAGAATCAGAATCAGAATCAGAATAAACTTTATTGCCAAGCATGTAAAAAAAACACACGAGGAACTTGACTTGACATTGGTGCGCATGCGCGCGACACAACGACACGGCAGCCATAAAGGCGCCTCATCAAACAGAGATAGATAAGAAAGGGAGGGGAAGGGAGGGAACGACACAAGGGGGGAGGAGAAAAAAAACTTCGTTATCAAAATACAGCTTATTTTTAAGCAGATTGTGATTACAATGAAAAAAAATCTCTCAATAGCACAGAGCAACAACTCAGAATTCACGAGACACAAGAGAGCAGTGTACAGTATATCTTTAATCAGTTCATGAATCAATGTGTGTGCGGTGTTGAGCAGTGTTGATGATAATAAGAGAGACCCAAGGACCCTTGGCAGAAGATGTTTTGTCTGTCTGGCGCCCAGTCTTATCTGGCGCTGCAGCTGGCTGTCCAAGGCCTTGTGCTCATGATTTTGAAAAAAAACACAGTCTGCAGACAGCCAGGAGGAATATTCATGGGGAATAATAATGCCAAATAGGACTGATCACAGAGAAGACTTGTATTTCTTCTGTAGATTCAGTACATTAATCCTTCATTGCGCAGCTTTGAACTCGTCGTGGAAAGACCTGAGCGAACCCATGATGTAATCCACCTTACGAGACAGTTCTCCAGTAGTCGCTATCAGGGTCTTCTCCAGTTTCTCAATTTGTTGGATGCACCTCGCCTGGCCAGCATTTTGATAGGTTGAATCCATCTTCAGCAATTTGCGGTAAACCAAGACAATTCCCGTCCCAATCAGAATTATCCCAATCACCAAGATTACGAAGATAAACAAATCTTCAATATCTTCGATAGAGAGATTAGAGAGACACAGCATTTTCCAAATACCTGTGTCACATAGATAGCCCACTGGAGCCGTTCCAGCGGGGCAAACAGCTTCCCCCGGAGCACTTTTCCTTGTTGAAAAAATAGTGTCAATTGTGTTCAAAGCCCAGCTTATTAACTCCATAATTTCTTTTCGGCGGTCGCAGTCAGACGCAGACAGACAACAGCAAGCTGGGATCAGTAGGAGGGGAGGAAAAAATCAGCAGGAGAGAAGAAAAAAGCGTCTGCTCTCTTGGGAGGGCGGAAGTTTATAGTTTTTAGTTAGCGGAAGTTTTAGTTTTTAGTTACTGTGTTAGTGTGTCATGACACACTAACACAGTAACTCAGTCCTAGTACTGATGGATGCTAAGTCACATACACCAACACACAGGCAGTAGAGGAATGTAAACGAAAGTCACCGTATGACTAAAGTGATAGTGGTATATTGATATCAGAGATGATGTGAACCTGAGATGGCATGAACCTATGTACAGTGTGCAAATGAGCATTGTGCAACAAGCAGTGTATAATTACAAATTATTGGTAAGTAGCAGCAGAGATGATATGGACATCAGACAGGTGATACTATAGCTACTGTACAGGTGAGCAGTGTGCAAATTTAGCAGCCGGTGTGTGAGTTCCTAACTGCAAAGCTGTATTAGAGTTTTGGGAGTTGTTGTCTGTTCATGAGTCTGATGGCAGTGGGAAAGAAGGAGTTTTTTAGTCTGGTTGTCCGGCATTTCACACTTCTGTACCTCCGACCTGAGGGTAGAAGTGTGAACAGTCTGTGTTGGGGGTGTGTGGAGTCCCGGAGGATGACAGCTTTCTTTTGGACTCTGCAGTGGTTGGTGCTCTGCAGAGAGGGGAGTGGAGTCCTGATGATCTTCTCCGCTGTCTTCACCACTCTCTGCAAGCGTTTGCGCTCCAGGGCAGTGGTGTTTCCATACCACGCAGTGATGCCATTGGTCAGGATGCTCTCGATGATGCAGCTGTAGAAATTGTTGAGGATCCTGGAAGACATGCCGAACTTCTTCAGCCTCCTCAGAAAGTACAGTCGCTGTTGAGCTCTCTTGACCAGCTCTGTGGTGTTGTGTGTCCACTTAAGGTCCTGATGTGGATGCCCAGGTATTTAAAGCTGCTCACTCTCTCCACCTCAAGCTTCTGGATAAACAGTGGCCGATGGGGTCTCATCCTCCCTTTCCTCATGTCCACTATCATTTCCTTTGTCTTGTCTGTGTTGAGGGCGAGATTGTTGTCCTCACACCATGACACCAGGTTGGCCACCTCCCTCCTGTAGGATGCTTCGTCATCACCAGTGATGCGTCCTATCACTACTGTGTCATCCGCAAACTTTAGGATGATGTTGTCTTTGTGGGAGGCAACACATTCATGGGTGAAGAGGCTGTAGAGGATGGGGCTGAGAACACAATCCTGGGGGACACCTGTGTTTGTGATGATGCTGGCTGAGGTCCTGTTACCCATCTTGACAGACTGGGGCCTGCCAGTTAGAAAGTCCAGTAGCCAGTCACAGAGGGTGGGGTGCAAGCCAAGTGAAGACAATTTGTCGGTGAGTTTGTGGGGGATGACCGTGTTGAAGGCGGAGCTGTAGTCGATAAAGAGCATCCTAATGTAGGAGTCTTTATCTTCCAGGTGGGAAAGAGAATAATGGAGTGTTGCAGTGATGGCTTCTGAGGTGGATCTGTTGGGCCGGTAGGCGTACTGCAGGGGGTCCAGGGTGCCCGGTATGCTGTCCTGAATGAGGGGCAGCACCACTCTCTCAAAGCACTTCATGATGATTGGAGTGAGTGCTACTGGTCTGTAATCATTCAGACAGGTTGGCGGGCTCCTTTTGGGGACGGGGGTGATAGTTGTTGTTTTGAAGTACAAGGGGACTATGTTCTGGTTGAGGGAGAGGTTGAAGATTGCTGTGAGAACATCAGTCAGCTCTGCAGCGCATGCTCTGAGTGCCCACCCAGGGATGTTGTCTGGTCCTGCTGCCTTGCGGGGGTTGATATTTCTCAGTGCTTTGTTTACCTGGTCTGGTGAGACTCTTAGTTGGTGGGTGAGTGGGGGGGGGGGGGGTTGGCGCGTGAGTGTGTGTCTCTTTTCTGTGCTGTGGCTGATGGTCTCGAAGCGGGTGTAAAAGATGTTGATTTGGGTCAAGTTTTCAAAGCAGCTGTGCAGAAATGCTAACGTCAGTTAGGCCAGAGACAGTTCTTAGTCCTGACTGGCTCATCACTACGGACTTGATTTAGTTACGTCACCAAAAACCGTCTAAACTCACCTTTTTTCAGGGTCGGGGCTTAACTGAAATTTCAAAGCAAAAAAACAGACATGACACATCTGAGGGATTTCATTCTTGATATGCCTTGTAAGTCTTAAAAAATGTTACAGACATGTCAACAAGAAAAAAACTCGATTTTTGGCAGTGTTGTGGAGGAACAAAATAAGTTCAGGCGAGACACGGCGAGCTGAAGGTTTAAGAGTTTTATTCCTCCATCATCATGAGACACACTGCAGCGCTGTGTGCTGTGTGTGCGCTCTCCTGAGTGCGCTAGTGAGGCGTGTAAAGTCAGCTCTTTTATACAGACAAGAGAGAATGCATGGCACATTTACATATTGATATACATATCAGACAATACATATCAATCACGTGATTAACTGGCGCCAGACTCCTCTCCTAACTCCGGGGATGTATAACAATAGGACAAGAGAGAATGCATGGGACATTTACATACTGATATACATATCAGTCAACACATATCAATCGCGTGATTAACTGGTTGTCCCCCAAGGGGCTCTCTGTCCGTATGCCAATTGTTCTGCTTCATGCCCAAGCTGAGTGTTATGAATGTCCATGTAGATTGTGGTGGGTCACCACAGTGTCACTTTAACTCCTTTTTGTATCTTAAATTTGAAGCGTTTTCTAGTCAACTTTTTACTTTTCTGTAGTGACGTTATGCTCAACACCGCCCACTTGACACTGATTAGACCAATATAACACAGAAGTGTCGTGAGCAGAGTGTTGAGCACCGTGTCAACGTGGCCACAGTCATGTGACCGTAGCGAACGAGGTCTTGTCACATCACGTGATTTGAGACTTTGTGAGAAATTTGAGAGGGCTGGGCATTGCATACATCAATAGTGAAGGATTTAAAAGGGGTCTGATTCATCACTCAAACTGAGGGTTTTTTGAGAGGAGATTTGTTTTTATTGCATTTGCTATTTGAGTAGAAGTCAGGGACAGTATTATGCAAGTTAGAATTAGGTTTAGTAGCATTAAATAACACATTACATTTACTAAATATTACACATAGATACATTAGCGATAGTAAAACTGAGGCCTTATAAAACAATGAACAACTCTGAGACAAGAGCTTCGTGATCGACACAGTGTTATGAAGCATTTAAGAAAGAGCGCCATCTGCTGACTGAGTGTCAGAACTGCATCTGGGCAGCAAACCTAAAAAAAAATCTCAGTCCTTTTTTTTTTTTTGCCCATCCGAGGTCTATTCAAAATTGGATGGCAGAAACAAACAATCCAAAGCAAACAAAAAAAGGCCTAATTCCAATACAACCCTCTCAAATTTCCCACGAGCCCTCAAGTCACGTGATGTGACTGACATAACAATGCCTCGCTTGCTACGGTCACGTGACTGTGGGTGTGCTGAAACAGCACTTTTTGCTCATGATGCAAAAAAAAATTGCAAGAGACATTGGACAGCTCCTATTACTATAATATAAAAGACTATCAGAGAATTGTTGTGCTCTTTACTCTCTCTCTTTCTCTCTCTTTTAATATACCCCTTTTTTCTTGTTAATTCAAATGTGAAGTTTGACTGTATATTTTTTGTGAAAGTTCTGATTTTGTAACTCTTTTGTAACCTTTATCCTCATCCAGAGTTTGTATGCTGTAATTTGTTCTATCCACCTTATTCCTAGCCCCCATGATGCCGTGCATGAATTATGGGCGCAACTTCCAGTACTAGTTGAGAATGTGTAGTTGTCACTGAAACAGGACACTTCTCCTTGTTAAAAAACAATGACTTTGGCATCAAAAATGCGGGAACACTGCCTTTTGCACCTCAAAAACAGTAATATTGTAGCACCTTGGGGGAGTCAGATTATTTAGCATCTCAGACAAGAGACAGTGGATAAGCATGGGAGAACAATGTTGCTCAAGAGGTTCCTGGCGAGATAGCAGGAAGGAATCAAGGATGTAGGGGGTTGAACGCAGTGTAATGCAAATGTTATGTTGTGTGTGCCATGAAACTTGTGAGGAGTGATTTGGGTAAAAGAAGAGTGCCTGCTGAAATGTGTCATTCTGTTCTGTGCTTGAAAGATGTGAAGTGTGTAATAAACCGTCTGTCGTGAATATGTCTCTTATTTTACACACTCCACACTGGTGACCCAAGACGTATTATGGAACACGAGGCAAGAACCCCGGAGACAGCCCGGACTGGAACCCCCAGCCACGTGTGTGCGGTTTCAGTCAAGCTACCAGACTTCTGGCAGCACAACCCGTGCTCTTGGTTCCACCACACCGAGGCCCAGTTCGCCCTCCGGGGAGTAACAGCAGACGACACCAGATTCTACCATGCGGTCGTAGCGCTGGACGCCCGGACAGCTCAGCAGGTAGCGAGCCTGCTCGATCAGCCACCAGCCCACAACAAATATGAGGCGCTCAAGGCTGTGCTCATCCAGCGCTACACGTTCTCGGAATGTGAGAGAGCGGAGAGGCTCCTGGGACGGACCGAGTTAGGAGATGGTTCGGCCGTCGACCTGATGGAGAAGATGCTGGCGTTAATGGGCACGGACGATGGGCACTTTCTGTTTGCCCAACTTTTCCTCCGGAACCTTCCAACGGTGGCGAGAGCGGTTCTGGCCAATTCGTCGTTGCTGGCCGCGCGGGACTACCGTGCGCTAGCCCAGGAGGCAGACCGGATCATCCTCACCACCAGGGCGATCGCAGTCAACGCGGAAGCGGTGGAGCCCAGCGAGACGACCAGAGGAGGCGAGGAGCCACGGACGGTAGCAGCAGCGGGGCCTAAGGAGCGCCAGAGAGACACGCTCTGCTTCTACCACTGCCGCTTTGGAGAGATCGCACGCAGATGTGCGTCACCGTGCCAATTCAAGCGCTCGGGAAAACGCCGAGGCCAACGGTCGGTAGCAGCTGCGACCCTCGGTGAAGAGAACAAGCTGCTCTACATGATGGACGTGCGCTCGGGGAGGCGTTTCCTCGTGGACACCGGAGCCCAGAAGAGCTTCATCTTGCTGACCTATGCCGACCGGCTGACAGGACCTAGCAGCCCCGAGATGTTGGCAGCAAACGGCTCGGAAATTAAGACCTTTGGTGAGAGGACACTGATCTTATCTCTACACAGCCGTACATACGAGTGGACTTTTGTCGTAGCAGCACTGAATTACCATATCCTGGGGGCTGATTTTCTGTGTGCGCATGGTTTACTGGTTGATGCTGCTAACAGGCGCCTGGTTAATGCACTGTCCTTTGACTCTCTCCCCTGTACAGCTCGAGTGACCCGGCCAACAACACAAGCCAACGTCACAGCTCCAGGCGGTAAGTTCCACACACTGCTCACTCAGTTCCCAGCACTCACGGTTCCAATGTTTTTGGCGGCCATCGCTAAACACGGGGTGGAGCATTTTATAACCACCAGCGGGCCACCCGTTTTCGCACGACCTCGGCACTTGGACGCAGCTAAACTGGCCATAGCGCGCGAGGAGTTCGCCAACCTGGAAAGGTTGGGCATCATCAGGCGATCAAACAGCCCATGGGCATCCCTGCTACACATGGTCCCTAAGGCTGAGGGATCATGGCGACCGTGCGGTGATTTCCGCAGGTTGAACAACGCCACAGCGCACGACCGCTACCCAATTTCCCACATACAGGATTTTTCCGTTCATCTCGCCAGAGCGCACATTTTTTCCAAAATAGACCTGGTCTGCGGTTACCACCAAGTCCCAATGCGCGCGGAGGACGTACCCAAAACAGCGGTAATAACTCCGTTCGGTTTATTCGAGTTCCTGTGCATGCCATTCGGGTTAAAAGACGCTGCACAGACATTCCAGCGCATGATGGATGCAGTGCTGCGTGATCTCCCGTTCGTGTTCGTCTACCTGGACGATATCCTGGTAGCCAGTGCGTCCGAAGACGAACACGAAACCCACCTCACGATGGTTTTCCGGAGGTTGGAGGAGCACGGGTTAATAGTCAACCCGGCGAAATGCCAGTTCAGCGTGACGGAGATTGATTTTTTGGGGCACCGTGTCTCTCTGGAAGGAGCGATCCCGTTGCCCAACAAAGTGCGCACTGTGACGGATTTTCCCCGGCCTCAGACGGTCAGGGCGCTGCAGGAATTTTTGGGGATGGTGAATTTTTATAACCGTTTCCTTCCCCACGCGGCGCGGCTCATGCAACCATTGTACGCCGCGCTCAAGAGACAGAAACCCACGGATGGGGTTGAATGGACCCTGGAGCGAGAGCGGGCATTCTCGGAGGTTAAAGCAGCCCTGGCAAACGCCGCACTGCTGGCGCATCCGGACCCGATGGCCCAGATAGTGCTCACCACCGACGCTTCAGACGTGGCCATAGGGGCTGTCGTGGAGCAGCGCGTCGTCGGGGCTTGGCAGCCGCTCGCTTTTTTCAGCAGAACTCTGCGCAATAGAGAACGTAAATACAGCGCGTTTGACAGGGAGTTACTGGCTCTCCACCTGGCCATACGCCACTTCCAGTTCTGGCTGGAAGGGCGCAGCTTCACCGCGTTCGTGGATCACAAGCCACTAACATTCGCGATGGCCAAGGTTTCAGAACCGTGGATGGGCCAGCAGTAGAGACAGCTGGCCGCAATCTCAGAGTTTACTACCGATATTCAGCATGTGTCGGGTAAACTGAATGTGGTGGCGGACTGCCTCTCGCGCGCCGTGGTGGCCCCGGTCTGCGTGGGGATACATTACGCAGCCATGGGCGCGGAGCAGATTAGCAATGCAGACGTGCGCGCGGTCCAGTCTGGACCAACAGGGTTAAGGCTGGAGAGCAGGGTGCTGCAAGATGGCGGCCCCCCCCCTAATCTGTGATGTCTCCACGGGACGCCCGCGTCTGGTGGTCCCGGTCGCGTGGTGCCGCCGCGTGTTTGAATCACTTCACACTCTGGCGCACCCAGGAGTGCAGGCGTCGGTCAAAATGGTGGGAGAGACGTTTGTGTGGACGAGCCTACGCAAACAAGTAAAAGAGTGGGCTGCAGCCTGTGTGGCGTGCCAACGAGCCAAGGTACACAGGCACACGAAGGCTCCCTTGGAGCCATTTCGGGTACCGGCTAAGAGGTTTGACCATGTTCACGTGGACCTCGTGGGCCCCCTCCCGCCATCACAGGGGTGCACGCACCTCCTGACAGTGGTGGACCGCACCACGCACTGACCAGAAGCTGTCCCGCTGGCAGCAACCACGTCCGCAGACGTAGCACGTGCTTTTTTAACAGCATGGGTGGCGCGTTTTGGAGTCCCGTCGGACATTACGTCCGACAGGGGCCCTCAATTTGTTTCCGAACTCTGGTCCGCGATGACCCGCAGCCTGGGTGTTTCAATTCACCGCACAACCGCATACAACCCACAGGCCAATGGGTTATGCGAGCGTTTTCATAGATCACTGAAAGCAGCCCTCAGGGCTTCACTGACGGATGCAAATTGGGTAGACAGGCTGCCGTGGGTTTTATTGGGGTTGCGCTCCGTGCCAAGAGGATTTGGAAGCTTCCCCCGCAGAGCTGGTTTTTGCACAGCCCCTACGGCTGCCCGGGGAAGTTCTGCCAAATAATCCCGCACCGGGCAGCTGCCTGTCCCAGCTTTTGCAGCGTAGCGCAAACACAGGCATGCTGCCGGGCCTGGCCCACCACAGTTTTCCACGTGTTTTCGTGCCTAAAACATTGAAGAGCGCGGAGTTCGTGTTCGTCAGACACGACGCCCACTGCCCTCCATTGCGCCCACCCTATGATGGACCGTTCAGAGTGTTGGAAACAGGGGATAAGCATTTTTTGCTAGACTTGGGGGGTAGGCGGGAGAAAATTGGCATAGACAGACTCAAACCCGCTTTCGTTGTGGCGGACGAGCAAGTGCTGTTGGCTAGGGCCCCTCGGCATGGAAGACCCCCACGGAGAGCTCCCCAAGGAAACGATTCACCAGAGCAGCCGCACGGACAGACCAAAATGCCCCCCCCCCCTCGCCCCGGCCCACCCGCAGTCAGACACACTCCCAGCAGCCCCCCCACCGGCACAGCAGCTCCACAGCGGTGGTAAACCCCAGTTACAGCAGATATGGGAGGAGACGGAAGCCCAAACAGCGTGTGGACTGATGTTCTATTGTTCTATCTAAGATGCTGGGGGGGGGTGCAGTGTAGCACCTTGGGGGAGTCAGATTATTTAGCATCTCAGACAAGAGACAGTGGATAAGCATGGGAGAACAATGCTCAGGAGGTTCCTGGCGAGATAGCAGGAAGGAGTCAAGGACGTAGGGGGTTGAATGCAGTGTAATGCAAATGTCATGTTGTGTGTGGAGAAATGCCATGAAACTTGTGAGGAGTGATTTGGGTAAAAGAAGAGTGCCTGCTGAAATGTGTCATTCTGTTCTGTGCTTGAAAGATGTGAAGTGTGTAATAAACTGTCTGTCGTGAATATGTCTCTTATTTTACACACTCCACAATATAATCATACCACTTCCCATGACTATGGAGGGATGGGAAGATGACCTTAAAAAGTGGCCTCTTAGACAGTAGCTCCGTTGGTTAGCACCGGTACTAAGATGCTAATGCTGTAAACAAATAAAAGCTCCGAGATATATCAGTGTCTCCACCGCAATAAAGTTGGATGCATTTTGTTAAAAGATGTTGGACATAATTAGATTTACTGTCAAGGATCACCCATGAGGGCAGGCAAATGACAGAGCTGTGACTTGCAATATTTATTAAAGGAAACACAAAATAACAAACAAACACTTACAAAAAAGGCAGAGAATAATAAGGGCGCTGACGAATGCGGAACACCAGGAAATATAGCGAGACGGGGACACCGTCTGAAATAGGGAAAGGTAGAACTAACCTTTGATCTGAGAGACCGTTGCAAGGAGTAGACCCCAACAGCTTCTTAAATAGATAGACATAAATGAGATCAGGTGTCGGTACATGAGTGAGGAAATAATTAGGACAATCCGACTCAGGTGTGACAGCCCGTGAACAGGATTGACTACCGGAAGTCAACTCTGACAGTTGTCACACTGAGCAAAATAATGACAAGACTACTAAATGTTTAACAAAAGGAAACTAATGTGAGGACAAGATAAAGACAACCCGGAGATACAAATAATAATATACATGAAACTCAAAAGACAAAAGGAGGGATGAGGATGCAGACAAAATATAAAATAAACACTGGATAATCATAAGCACACAAACTAAAGGAATAAGACTAATAAGGGCAACTCATAAACAGAGACCAAATACAGCCAATAATGATAAACAGAGAAACAAACACACAGAAAAAGGCTAAACTCAACCTGGAGATTGGGCACGGGTGGGGGCCGTGTCCAGGATCATGACAGTGCCCCTCCCCAAGGGGTCGTTCCAGACTCCCAAGGGCAATATCAAAAAAACAAAAGAATCACCCTACAAAGAAGACTTCCCCAACAAGAAAAACAACTCACCCTGGGGTGGGGTGGGGTGGGGGGTGGGGCGGAGACCAGGCACGGAGGGACCGAGACAAAACAAGAAAAAAAAATACAAAAACACTCATGACCCACAAAGAGAACACAAAAAATGGTGGTGACAGAGCTCTAGGGAAGTGGATTGAACAGATGAGACAGTTCAGGGGGTCCACCAGAGTCCCAAGACCACTGGAGCTTGTGGTGGAATAAATCGGGAGGCCTCCCCGAAGTCCAGAGCCATCACAGCCGGACATGTAGTCCGCCGGGTGGCCTCCCTTCATCCCAACATCAACAGACTACACTAGAAGACCTGTCAGGCAGTCTCCCAGTGTCCCTGAGCCACCAAACCACAGGGCATGACATGCCTCCCCCGGAGGCGGCAGCTGGAACCCATGCCCCTTAAGGACCACAGGGACAGCGCCATGAAAGGCCGACCACGAGGATGGCTGAGCAGCGGTGACCTCAGGTGACGATGGTTGACCCTTGGTGACCTTAGGCGCAGACGGAGGTGGAGGACCCATGGCAGCCTCGGATGGTGCAGCACCCACGGTGGCCTCGGATTGAGGTGTAGCACCCACAGTAACCTCGGATTGAGGTGCAGCACCTGCTTTGGCCTCGGACTGAGGCGGTGCACCCACGAAGAACCAACTGACCCGCAAGAGAACCTGGCAAAGGAGGCGATCAAGCAGCAGGGCACCAGACGAGGGCTAGGAAGGAGGGCCCATGGCGACCTCGGACAAAAGTGGAGGACCGGTGATGACCTCAGGTGAACATGGAGGGCCCACGGAGACCTTAGAAGAAGGCTTAGACCAAGAGAAGACAAGCACCGGGTCAGAGTCACCAGCAGCAGTGGAGCCCGGCAAAGAGGACTCAGGTGCAACTGATGGTTGCACTTGGTTCTCCCTACCAAGAGCCAGGCAAGATCTCTCTAAGACAGATAAGGTGAAGACAAAAAAGAAAACTTGCCTGAGCTCAAGCTCCTCCGCCATCCAGGACTCCGGTGATCCAGGCCGGGGGGTCTCGACTCTGTGCTCCCAACGTCCCACCTCCGACTTGGCCACCTCAAACACGGAGGAAAACACAAACACCGGAGAATTACCGGCAGCAGTGGAGCCTGGCAATGAGAATTTAGGAGCAGAGGACATCTGCAACTGATTCTCCCCACCATGAGCCAGACAAGAATTCTCTAGATCTGTAGGTGTTAAAACAGAACCGAGTACTTGCCTGGACTCGAGCTCCACCGCTGTCCAGGACTCCAATGACTCTGCTGCGACAACCCCAGCAGCAGGCATGATGGTAGGTGCAGCCAAAGGGCCTCCAGGCGTGGCGACCAACACTGGTGGAATTCCAGGTGTGGCGGCTGATGCTGGAGGTTTGTTCACCGACGGCACTGACTCCTGTATCGCTGGGCCAAGGGGACACTGATCTGTCGGCTCAGGATTTAGAGTACAGGTGGCACTCTCCTCCCGTCCTGAATGCAGCTGCAGGGCTGGAGCTGGAATCTCCAGGACTACAGGCTCCTCCATCGTCTGGCGCCTCCTTCCCAGGACCGGTGGATACTCAGAAATGACATAAGTTACTTGCCTTTATTCCCGGGCTGTGATGGTTGCTGCTGCTGGTGGTCCAGAAGATCTCCTCTTGAGTCACATAGTGGCTGGGGGCACCAATGCCACTACAGGTAGAGCCAGCCCTTCAGCCATGGGGACGACAGCCAAATTCACAGCTGCAGTGGAGGAGTCCTTCTGGCGGACCTCAGCTGGGTGGCAGTCGTTCCGTTGCGGAACTGGCGAGCGGTGGAAGGCTGCAAGTGTCTGCACCGGGGAACGCTCATTCATCGGCGCCGGTGCAGATGGTGGAGGATTTCGCGCCAGCCCACGGAGCATATGTTGGAGACTTGGCACAGAGATGAGGAGACCCATGAGTTCTGGATAGTTCCACAGGCTGGAGTACAGCTCGAAAATCTCTGCTGCACTCTCCAGAATCTTCAGGGCTTCCTCGAGGGTACGGGCAAAGCGTGCATCCGAGATTAAATCCTCCACTAGGCCTGCAACCCCACACAGAGCCTCGCCCAGGCCATAATGACTCCAGTCTGTGCCAGACTGTGTCATTCTGCCAGCCAGATCAGAAGAGAAAATGACACAAAAAGGTAGGTGGGGAAAAACGAGAGGGGAAAAAGGGAAAAAAAGAAGGCAACTCACAGTCCGCTGGCATCAAATCATGGAAGTGGTCTACTGCCAAGGATTGTCCATTAGGGCAGGCAGATGACACCCAAATGCAGAAGCTGTGAGTTGCAATATTTATTAAAGGAAACACAAAATAACAAACACAAACACTTACAAAAGAGGCAGAGAATAATAAGGATGTTGACGAACGGGGACCACCCGGAAATATAGCGAGACGGGGACACCATCTGAAAAAGGGAAAGGTAGAACTAACCTTTGATTCGAGAGACCGCTGTGAGGAGTAGAACCCCAACAGCTTCTTAAATAGACAGACACAAATGAGATCAGGTGTGGGTACATGAGTGAGGAAATAATTAGGACAATCCGACTCAGGTGTGACAGCCCGTGAACAGGATTGAAACCAGAAGTGAACACTGACAGCTGTCACACTGAGCAAAATAATGACAAGATTACTAAATGTTCAACAAAAGGAAACTAAGGTGAGGACAAGATAAAGACAACCCAGAGATACAGATAATAATGTACAGTACATGAAACTCAAAAGACAAAGGGAGGGATGAGGACGCAGACAAAATATAAAATAAACACAGGATAATCATAAGCACACAAACTAAAGGAATAAGACTAATAAGGACAACTTATAAACAGAGACCAAATACAGCCGATAATGATAAACAAAGAAACAAACAAACAGAAAAAGACTAAACTCAAACTGGAGATTGGGCACGGCCCAGGATTATGACATGTACCTCAGAGCAGATGTAGAATCTAGTCAGAGCCACAAAGAACCACACAACTGCTTAATTTTGGGTGGTGTGCTTTGGTGTTTTAATATCGGGGTAAAACAGACATCTACAGCTGTTTGTTTTACCCCAACATTAAAATGCTCGTGCTGTTGTCATGCCGTGAATTCTTGTTATTTAACTTAACACGTACAGACCTTTTCTGACAATTGTTCAAAATTTTATTGATCTATATTTTGTGAGAATTTAAAAATTAATGCATGCTGAAGCTGCTAGTCCATATCATTCCAAGGCAGTGCAATGAATGCAAAAAAAAACCAACAAAAAAAAACAACTATTTGATATCTTTCTTAAATCATTAAGCCTTAGGAAGCAAGCTGTTACTATTTTTTATTTATTAATTTACTTCATGCAGCCTTCTTTCTGGTGACATATATAACACATAAACATCAGATCTGTGACATTCATACAAATGAAAACATACCTGGTATGCTCTTGTGTCTGTCCTGTGTCTGTACCACTGATCACATGAACAGTCCTTTTCGTTTTCGTTACATGATCTACGCATTGCCGGTGAGAAGCCTCGATTTATACAGTCTATGGCACAACCACGAACAGCAACAAGAACAAGAACTGTGCCAAAATTAGCTACTGAAATTAGCTGCTACTTGAGTGCAAAACACGTATGTGGACTATATATTAAAATGAATTTGAAAAACTTTTGAAATTTTAATTTTGAAATCTATTTTAAATGCCCCTGCTACTCCACTCTTGCTGACTGATTTAACACTACTTCAGCCAAAACCGGAAGTTCCACCGATAATCGTTCCTACAGTGTCACCCCCAGGAATAAGGTGGATTAAATTGAAAAAAAAAAAAAAAAAAAGCTGCTCATGACACTTCCGCTTTATATTGTGCAAATCAGTGTTGAGTGGGCGGTGTCGAGCATAAAATCACTACCCCAACCCCTATGGATTGGGACACCCCTTCATTGCTGCACATGGCCAAAGTGGCTGTAGAGTGTAGTTGTCTTACCAGCCACTGCTAAAATTCACCAGTGTCAAGCCCTGCATACTCTCTCTCGCTCTCGCGCGCTCTCTCTTGATCTCTCTCCATATATATAAATATATACGTATATATATATATCAGAGGTTTCGTTAACTGAAAATTGTTCTTCCACAGAATTTTTTCATCAATGACTAAAAATTCTGAAAGCTATCATTTGACAGATTATGTGGAGGGTGAGCTAATTAAAGTCAATTAAATTGATAGATCACTGATTGACAGAATTTTTACAAGCCTGTCTGAGAAAATGACATAACAAAAGGTATAGTGCAACCTGTGATATAGAGTATTGCCCTTTTTCAGGTTTTCAACTCAAATGCAGTTCTGACAGTCAATCACCAGATGGCAGTCTTTATTGGATGTTTCATAACAAACACTGTTGCTCATGAAGCAATTGTCTCAAAGTTGCTCATTGTTTCATGAGGCCTCAGTTTTAACATCACTGCTTTTCTGACTGATGTTGAAAAATTTAAAACTATATCTCAGGTGTAAAAAGGCTGGGTACCCCTGGTCTAGATTATGTGCAGGGCCGGGAAATCCTGGCTCCAGAAGGTAAACATCCTCTCACATATTTGTTCCAGCCACTCACTATTACAGGTGATTCTGTTAAGCACAGCTCTACAGCCGGGTGGGTGAGTTCATTATACTTTCCATTTTTGAGAGCTGTGCTTATCGAAGTCATCTGTGTTCATGAAAGGGTGGAACAATTATTAGTTTACACTAATGCATGACAAAAGATTATGATTTGTTTAACCAGTTGCTTTCCTCCTCTAAGAAAAAAACAAATAAATTGTTCCTCAGCTACAACCACTTAAGTGTTTCTGTTCACCACATAATCAGAGATGAGAAATCTGAATCCAAAAATCCAGCCCTATATTTGTTCCACCCTTTCATGAACGCAGGTGACTTTGATAAGCACAGCTCTTCAGCCAGGTGGATGAGCTCATTATACTTCCCACTTTTGAGCTTTTGAGAACTAATAAATTGGTCTCGTGGAAGAGATGTGTAATAGCAATATCACACACAAGGTCATGGGGTTGTTAGGAACATCAGTGTGGCTGTAATGCAGGGGTGTCCAATCATGTGTCATGGAGGGCCAAGACCCTGAAGGTTTTCTCTTCTACCCAGTCTGTTCAGCAGGTGTTTTCACTTTTCAGCAATCAGTGGGAAGAAATTCAATAGAATCTGCTGTGGAAGACACGGGTTGGAGGTAAATCCTGTAGGGTCTTGGCCCTCCATGGCACATGATTGGACACCCCTGCTGTAATGTCTTCAACACTTGGCTTTTCCTTATGCTTACAACAAATCATAGCCATGCTGATGTCTCACTAACAACTCCACTCCCTTAATTTACCTATAGTATACACAGTTGTTTTTATGAGTGATACCAAAGTCCATGCTGCTATGTAAAACAAGTTAACTGACGACAGTATTATGGCTCAATGTGTTGCAGATACCTGCATGTGTAGTGCAGTTCTGCAGTGATCTCAATAATATTCCAAGGCATGCAGAAAAAAGCCTGACTAAAATAATGAAATAACATTGATTGCAAACCTTTTTTTTTTTCCATTTCTAGTTAAACTGAAATCTTGGGCCCTATTTTGACAGTCACCCGCGCACTTTTTTACAGACTTTCCACTGTGCACCACTGTTTTTATTTTCTGTCAGCACATTGTCTGTTTTTTACGCCTTGCATCACGCCATCAAATTACCAATAGAGACAGTGTGCCGCTATGTGCACGGAAGAGGTGCCACATTTCAAAGAGGTGTGGACGCGCACAATCTATTAGATGGTCGCCCAGGACCAGTTTGTCTTAGGTCACCCTACCTGGAGCAAGTTTCCCCCACAACATAGCTCCTGCAATCTTTAGGGCACGCAAATCCTTCCACCATCATAAGATGGCAATCCATGGATGGGGTATTCGTTATATAAAAAAACACAAAACAAAAAGCACCTAAATTGTCAGATATTCATGTTCAGCCTTGGAGAAACATTGTGAAACTGATCATGGTTTTTAACCATAAACAGTACTTCTTTGGGGAAGCACAGAGGCAACAACCTGAAATGGTAGATTTTGGGTAAAACTTCCCAAAGGGATCAGTCTTCTTCTGACGATCCTTACCTGATAATAAAGTTCCTGTGTACTAATCTGTGTGGCTCAGGGTGTTGTTTATAGGTACAATATCTCTGGTCTTCACCTAATTATGTCCCAGCTTTTTATTGTTTCTTAATGAGAGCACTCAGGACCCCTCTGGTGTCCAGCACTGTAATTAAAGTAAAACAGGAAGATGACTTGAAGGCGGATAAAGAGCAGGATGAAGGTAAAGTGGAAAGTGTTGACCTGTTAGTAGCCCCCCCCCCACCTGTCTTTGTATTCCTCTCTTGACTTGCTGCTCTTTTTCCAGTAGGCTGTTTGACAAGCTGCCAGTTCTAATGCCCTCAGTGCAATGTCCCTTGTCAACTCCTATAAACTCTTATATCTATCAGAGCTTCCTCTTATAAAAAAGAAGCATCCATTATCAAAGTGATTAAAAATGATCTTTAATTTCGGGGACAGCCAAGGGTATAGTGAGTTGAGACAAAGAGCAATAAAGATTCACATCTGCACATATTCAACATATTTCTTTACTTGTACCTCTGCTTTTTCTTTTTTTTCTGTAGGTCCTCATGTTTTTTTCTTGTCTTTCTTTTTCCCATCGATCAGAAGACGTGTTGATACAGTAGTGTACACTGATCAATCGACAGAGCTGACCTTGATGCACAAATGCAAATGTGACCGCTCAGCAGCTGAGATTAAGTACTGTTTATTGCATGGATTTTCAAAGCAATTTGGTGCAGTGTTCAAAATGTTCAGTACATCCAAATTTGATCTGATTACACTCCATATTTACATATAGATAGTACTATAATAGGTGGACTTTTGCTTCACATAGAAAAAAACATCTATATGCATTGCTAATTACTTTTTGTTCAATTTGAATTTTTAATCACTGCCTTCAAATGAAAAGAGACAAGTTGCAATGTCATCTTGGAAAACTCTGACCAAGGTGAGATAAAATAGCAGGGGAAATAAATGTGATGTAGTGCAGTGAATAAAAGTGGCGGCGATGGTGAAATACCTTAAGAGCATAACTCCACCATGCATCAAAAGTACATGCTGTCAGACTTGTTAATTTAATTACCCAAGTTGTGTTGGGGATTTTAAATGGCTCAGGAGGTAGTTAGTCTCTGTGCCAGAGGAGGCCACCTCAGTGTCAACAGAATCCTCTCATTCACTCCATCGCTTCCAGTACAGATGCACTGCCAGGCTTTTCACAAGCACTGCCTCAATTACATTTCCATGGTGGCGGTGATCATCGGTGTGAAGAGTAAAAAGGGAGAGCCAGAGTAGCATGGTGAGGGAATAGTTATTGGAAAAAAAAGCTGCCAGAAAGAAAGGGAGAGACCTGGGCTAAGATAAGCTTTTATGATGGGGAGAAATTCTGAAAAGCCAAATTTGCCATAACAAGTTGACTTGGGGCAGTTGTAGAAAGGGCATAAGAGGTTCATAAAGCTGCCTGTTAATCTCAGCAGCTGAACATAATAAATGAAACACCCCAAAAGGAGTCCTAATTTTTAATCTCAAGAAAGAATGGGGTAAGGGGTAGGTTAAGGGTGTATTTGTCATAAATCTATCTATAAATTCAGAAAATCTCTGTCTGTGTGTGTTTGTCTGTCTGTTCCACACATATCTCTCGAACCGTTTGTCAGAATGGCCTCAGATTTTAAACGTGGTTTCCTGAGGTTACGAGGGTGTGCATCCCCAAATGTGGAGTCACTCAGTCAAAATATGTAATCACGCTATATATAATTCAAGAAAATCTGTGTCTCTGTCTGTCTTTGTGTCGCGATCATAGGACTTTGTAAGTGTGTGTCATCATCGTAGGACTTGCTATGACATCATCAAAGATCAAAGGCAGGCATCACTGAACGAGTGGTGATGTCATGGTGACTGTTTCCATGGTAACCATGTCAAAGATCAAAGGCAGGCATGTAGTAGAAATACCTGCTTATACTTGGTTTCTACGGGCATGCACAGGTACCATGTCAAAGATCAAAGGCAGGCATCACCATGGTTACTGTTGCCATAGTAACAGTAACTCTACTGGCATGAGGAAATGCTTGCTTACACTTGCTTTCTATGGGCATGCAGAAATACTTTCTTATACTTGGTTTCTACAGGCATGCACGAGTATGCACTAGTTTTTATCAATAAAAGTTTAGCCACTGCTCTGTGACCGCTCTCTGTGTCCTGGCTTCAAGAAGCGTGGGCGGGGTGCTTGACTCTGTGCTCATTGGATAATATGCCTCATCACAGCCATGCTGATTGGACAATACATAGCATCACAACCTGTCAGTCAACACAGTGTTCCCTGGACAAAACAAGGAAGTGAAAAATGACAAATTTGACTAGAAAAAGATAATACTGAAGATTTAATGCTTAAAAAAATTATACTATAAAGTTGCCGTGATTGCGTAGATCTAAAGGATAATTCAGCATATGTGGAAAACATGAGGTGCCCGAGCAGACTGGGCGGAGTGTCAATGGGCAGCAGGTTTGACAAAGAATACCGGTGTATCAACCTAATCGGGTGGACCATGGTTCTTCACGGGGAGGAATGCCCAGCCTGCCTCAGTCAGCAGTACATGGGAGTCCCTTTGCAGGACCACGACTCGCCGTCGCCAGTGGCGCTGCTCTCAGTGTGCTTGCACAATCTGTCCCAGTCGCCATATGGCAACTGTGACAGTTAAAGGGTGGTCAAGAGTGTGTCAAGAGTGTGCCCCTAATGGTCAAGAGTGGTAAAAAATTTTTGTCAGTTAAATAGTTCAGATTTCCAAGGCTATAGCTTGAAAGTTGCAAGAGATAATGGCTTACTGTCAAATAGAAAGATGTAGAATATGATCCAAAGTTTCAGATAGAAATAAATTTATGCATCTAATTTCCATAATGTCACGGCAGCTATATAAATTACATAACTCAGTCAAAAGTGGACTTTGGACACATTTACACAAAGAATGGTTTGGGGTTTTTTTGACACCGTTTTGTCTACAGGGGTATGTTTTTTTTTATCTAATCTTCAAAGTATATGAACCAGAAAATCAATATAATGTAAAAAAAAAAAAAAAATCCTCACTTACCTGTGGCGGGGAGGGGGAAGGGGGTGCTCGCTAGCTCACGTGACCAGTCCGTTTTCGCCCATCGTGGTTGTTGTTTTGCATTTGGTCGGTCATTTACCCTCTCTACCACATCTACAAACTCTTATGATTATCCCACATGAATTTCGTTTGTATTACGCAGCTATTTTCCCTGTATGATGCAATTTCTGTGAGACTCCATGACGATGATGGCCGCGGCCATCTTGGTGTCGTGAGCTCAGTTTTCGCTCATCGTGGTTGTTATTTAGTGTTTGGTCGGTCATTTACGCTCTCTACCACATCTACAAACTCTTATGATTATCCCACATGAATTTTGTTTGTATTACATGGATATTTTTCCTGTATGATGCAGTTTCTGTCAGGATCGCCGCCACCATGACCATTGTGGCAGCTGCCACATTGGTGTTGTGAGTTCAAAGTGGAAAAAGAAAGAAGAATAATGAGGATTTCTTCTTCTTTGTTGTATTCCATGTCAGCCATGACTCCTCTGACGTGTGTCTGCCACCTTCTGAACTGTCAGATCAGTACAGATCAGTACAAATTTTAAGTATAGCTGGGGATGTTGGTGAGTTGACAGATGCAGTTGCTACACTGTGCCACTGGGGGCGTGCAACCCATGCATGAAATGTGGACAGTTAAAGAGTTAAAAGTTATTTATTAAAAGTTAATCATTTTTGTAGCAGAATGCCCAGATCAGCTGCATATCATATGCGGCCACATGCACGGTTTGACTAAACAACGACCGTCACCAAACTGGGCACAAAAACGCTCAATAACTCATAAAAGATCACACAAATAAGTGATCTGACAAAAAAAATAAATAAATAAACAAGCAGTTCTTAAACTGTGGCTAATATTGGACATCCCATTCATTTTCAATTATTATGTAATTAATATTCACACAATCTGTCATGAACCGCGCCAGCGTTTCCTGAGGAGAAAGAAGAAGCTGGGTTTGCTGCAGCAGGAACCATCATGCCCTGGGAAAACAGGCAAGTGCTTTTTCATGCTGTTTCACAATCTGATGAATTACCTTGCCTGATTCCCGGGGGTGGGGCCCAGTTTATGCAGTCCACTGGGTTCTCACCACCTGTTGCAGCAACTAACTATTCACCTGCCCTCTCCTGGTCTCCTCCTCCTTTCCCTGAGAGTCCACCGGCAGCAGAGCTGAACCACAGGACAATGGAGGAGCCCGAGCCCCCGGAGGATCCAGACCCAGGGTCAGCGGAGAACCAGCCCTCAGCCACCACGCCGAAGGGCTCCCCAGTGTGAGGAACATCACCTGAGGGTCTTTGGACTGCAATCACCATCTTGCCAGTTGTGGAGGCTACCGCAGCAGTTTGGGAGCCAGAGCTGGACCTCTTAGAGGCTGGGCCCGAGACTTCATCACCAGGATCGACAGAGTTCAGGACGGCGGTGGAGCTCGAGCTCAGGAACATTATCTCTCTTGTTTTTCTTATGTCTGTGTTGGAGAGATCTTGTCTGGCTCTAGTGGAGGAGAGTCAGGTGCAGCCCCCAGCTGCATCTGAACTCCCCTCGCCAGGTTCTGCCACTGCCGGTGACCCAAACCACTTTTCTTCTCCTGCTGTCTCTGACCCTTCATCTGGGGTCGCCGGAGAGGGTGCGCCATCGCCAGAGGTCGCCGTGGGTCCAGTCCAACCAGCAGAGGATGCCACTGCTCCAGCTCCTCCTGCCAGGGTCATCAGGGCGCCTCCGATCGACTGTCTCCTCAACTTGGTGCTCCTGCAGGTTGGTACGCTCACCGTGGGTGCAGCATTGGCTCGGTTGGGGTCCACCGCGAGTGCTACAGAGCTCCAGATGGGAGCCACCGGGGGTGCTACAGAGCTTCAGCTGGAGTCCACCGCAGGTGCTGCAGAGCTCCAGCCGGGAGCCCCCGCAGGTGCAGCATTGACCCGGTCAGGGTCCACCGAGGGTGCAGCGTTGGCCCGGTTGAGGTCCACTGCTGGGCCTGGGACTTTGGGCGGCCTCCCAAGCCTCCACGCCTTTGGACTTTGGGGGGTTAATTAAGGGTCCTGGGCGGGGTATTGTGTTCCCTCCTTTCCTGTTCCCCCTACCTCCCACCCGGGTTCGTGTTGTTTGTTCATGTTTGGGTTGGTGGGTGGGGCTGGGGGTTTCTTCCTTATGATGTTACCGGGGATGTCTGGATCCACCCCTGGAAGGGGGGGCTCTGTCATGAACCAAGCCGGTTTTTCCTGTAGGCTTGGCTCTGACTGCTCTCTGTGCTCGGGCATCGGGTGATTTATGTAGTAGTAGTAGATTAGTTTATTTGACAGGGACATGTATTTAGCTTTTGAGTTCTTGTTGAGTTTATGTCTGTGTTGTTTCTTTTCCATGCCTGTAGTCGCCGCTCTGGCCGGCAGCTGTTAGGCAGCCTCTTTGACCCACTTTTGTGTGGGCGTTGTCTAACATTCGCTGGTCCGACCATGCCCCCTCTCTCTCATTTGACAACCAGCTGATTCCTCCCTGGTGATTGTCTTTCCCGGGCCTCGCCCAGGTGCTCCCAATCTCACCATCACCAGGAATGCGTGTACTTAACCTGTTGAACTCTGGTCAATTTCCCTAAAAACGCCTAAAAATAACATGCCCAAAGTAAATCAAAAGCTGTTCTTCAACCCTTTGCAGCATCTTCATGGGGTTGGTCTCATTTAAAAGAAAACACTCTGAATGTTTTGGCAAAACAGTCATAATCTCTCTAAGTGCTCCTGCCACTGAGTAACAATCATCTAAACATACTGAATTTGAAGAAAATAAAGTTTGCCTGGGTGTTTTTTTAGATATAAATGCTTGCAAATAACATACAGCTGTGCGAATCGTGCTGGAAAACAAAAGAAATGTAGAACCAAGTGTTTTCAAGCTCAGGTCAAAATTTTGTAACAATATGACAAAAAATGAATATATTACACAGCTTTTTTCTCAGGTTGTAACAAGGCATTCTTGAACTGTGCCAAACTGTGCCAAATGGCACAGTTTGGAAAGCTGTGTTCAAGAGTTCACTATCTCAGCAGTTTGCACAGTAAAACCAAGGGGTAACAATGCAGACATACACAGCACAGTTCCTTTTTTTTTACAGGAAAAAATAGCCTACAGTGAAATAAAAATTATACTAAAAAATTATTACATTTTTCTGCAGTATACACAGTAACAAATACCCCCCCCCCCCATGGCGCACACAAAAACGTTGCCATGTGGGAACCTTGTAATTACCGATTGGTCAGAAGTTATTTTTATTACTATTTTTTATCAATAAAGAATAATTTAGATTATAAGACTTACCTGTCCACAACCGCACTGCCGCTGGTATTGTCCACTGGCGTCTGGATCGTCAGCTATTCCATTATTGAAACCTCCGTTTGTTGAACGATTCATTGTCGACGTCACCCGATCCGGTCAAGCCATCGACGTTTTCATGCACGCCCTTTCAGTTTATTTTGTGAACCATTTTTCAAAACAAGTAAAATAATGGCTAATCTTACCCTGACCCTTCTGCACAGTATCACAAAGGACTGCGCGTCACACAGCGGCGGAGTCAAAAGACATTTTATGCACGAGAACGCATGGTATTTTACCGGAAATATAAACACTGAACTAGGCATGTAGGATGTCATTGAAGTCAGAAATTGATTGGCTAAACGACACGTCCATCGTCAGATTACTCGGCTTCAATTGGCTCATTGTATTCGCGGTCGTTGATGGGCAGATGCTTCTTGCTAGGTTTGCGATCATTGGTTATTCAAGGTTTAAAAACCCAAATCAAGGCTCTTGTTGGTCGAATGAGATGTCAATCTCATTCTAAACCAATCAAACACTCCTTTGGCTTTCTGTTTAGGGCTGTGTCTGTACTGGAAGACCGGAAATACAGTTTTGTTTTTTTTTTTTCAGTGCGCACTGAGACGCACTAAGACGCACAGACGTGACCACCCATGGAAGTCACAGAGTTCAACAGGTTAAGCAGCCTTTTGCCAGTCATGCATTGCTGGGTCTTTGCATTGTCAGTGCTTAGTCTGTGAGTCGTCTTGTTCTTCTGTGTGCCACAGCGGGTTAGCCACCTCCACGTTAGCAGTGGTTCTTCGGCGGTCTTCGAGCGATGTCGGCTCTGGGACGCCATTGGGGTTAATCTGTTTCTCCTAATGCGTTTGCTGGACGATGCTGGCCACCGAATGCCAACTGTAAGTGTGCCTTTGTATTTTTGTTCGTCTTCACCGTTTTGGGAACTGTGTGTGTCATTTCTTTAATAAATGTGTTGTGGTGTAACCTGCACGTAGATCCGTTATTTCATTCTCCCTCTCCGTGTGCTGCGTAAAAGTGTATGGGGGGTTATGACACAATCAAATAAATCTCACTTCAGTCCCTTTCATATTTGTCAAAGTCTAACATGTGATTGCCTGCATACAGGCTACACCTCTGTATTCCACTTTCAAACACGGCTTACACAGCCTGGCTCAAAGGAATGCTAACTGGAGGTGATAAAAAACAGTTATTTTCAATAAAGTGGAAAAAAAAAGATAATGCATGGAGTGTGCTTTTGGCCTGAGGCTGATTTATCATGGAAAACAGCTGAGCTCTGTGGTTCCAGTGATCAGTTGTTTGGATCATCCTTCTCTGGTGTTCTGACATTTTGGCATATCTATCATACAGTATCTAGCCATCTTTTTTTACCAAAGGTAAAAAAAAACATGGGGGGAAGGCCCTACAACCTTTGCTCCACGAATGCGGGATATATCAACCATAGGCTGGATAAATTTTCAGCATCAGGCACATATGTTTTCCAGTTTATCAAATTTTTCCTGGTCTGAGGTGTGTGTGAAAAAAATGTGTTTTGGATAACGTTTATAGGGTCAAAAATGCAATCATTTAGGCGGACGATATAAGCACTGCCTCAATCTTAGCATTAAAGTCTTAAAAAAAATTAATAACAAAATATTGCTAAAATATAAACTGATGCATGACAGTGGGTCTTAAATATTTCTAAACGCGTCCTGTAATAGTACTGCATGAGTTTATTGACGATACACAAAAGAAATGTAATATTATACTGAACAGTGATATAAACTAAAATAATTATAATGATTGCTGAAAAACTCCCATTCCCCAAAGTGAAGATAGACTATTATGAATACAAGTGACAAAAGATCACACAAATAAGTGATCTGAGAAACAAATAAACAAGGGATCTGAAACAGTCGCTAATACTGGATGTCCCATTCATTTTCAATATTTAGGTATTTTGTAATTAAGATTCACACAATCAAATACAGTGCATCCGGAAAGTAGCACAGCGCTTCACTTTTTCCACATTTTTTAATTTTACAGCCTAATTCCAAAATGGATTAAATTCATTTTTTTCCTCAAAATTCTACACATAATATCCTATAATGACAATGTGAAAAAAGTTTTTTTTTTAGATTTTTCTAAATTTATTGAAAATAAAAAACTAAGAAATCAAATGTACATAAGTATTCACAGCCTTTGCCATGAAGCGCAAAACTGAGCTCAGGTGCATCCTGTTTCCACTGATCATCCTTGAGATGTTTCTAAAGCTTAACTGGAGTCCACCTGTGGTAAATTCAGTTGATTGGACATGATTTGGAAAGGCATGCACCTGTCTATACGAAGTCCCACAGTTGACAGTACATGTCAGAGCACAAGCCAAGCATGAAGTCAATGGACTTGTCTGTAGACCTCCGAGACAGTATTGCCTTGAAGCACAAATCTGGAGAAGAGTACAGAAAAATTTCTGCTGCTTTGAAGGTCCCAATGAGCACAGTGGCCTCCATCATCCATAAATGGAAGAAGTTTGGTACCACCAGGACTCTTCCTAGAGCTGACCAGCCGTCTAAACTGAAACAGCAGGGGAGAAGGGCCTTAGTCAGGGAGGTGACCAAGAACCCGATGGTCACTCTGTCAGAGCTCCAGCATTCCTCTGTGTAGAGAGGAGAACCTTCCAGAAGGACAAGCATCTCTGCAGCAATCCTCCAATCAGACCTGCATGGTAGAGTGCCTAGATGGAAGTCACTCCTTAGTAAAAGGCACATGGCAGCCCACCTGGAGTTTGCCAAAAGTGAAGGACTCTCAGACCATGAGAAATAAAATTCTCTGGTCTGATGAGACAAAGATTGAACTCTTTGTCACGAATGCCAGGTGTCATGTTTGGAGGAAACCAGGCACCGCTCATAACCATGCCAATGGTGGTGGCAGCATCATGCTGTGGGGATGTTTTTCAGTGGCAGGAACTGGAAGACTAGTCAGGATAAAGGGAAAGATCAATGCAGCAATGTACAGAGACATCCTGGATGAAAACCTGCTTCAGAGCGCTCTTGACCTCAGACTGGGGCAACGGTTCATCTTTCAGCAGGACGACTGTAAGCACACAGCCAAGATATCAGAGGAGTGGCTTAAGGACAACTCTATGAATGTCCTTGAGTGGCCCAGCCAGAGCCCAGACTTAAATTCAATGGAACATCTCTGGAGAGATCTGAAAATGGCTGTGCACCGACGCATCCCATCCAACCTGATGGAGCTTGAGAGGTGCTGCAAAGAGGAATGGGCCAAACTGCCCAAAGATTGGTGTGCCAAGCTTGTGGCAACATATTTTTAAAAAAAACAAAAAAACTTGAGTCTGTAATTGCTGCTAAAGGTGTATCAATAAAGTATTGAGCAAAGGCTGTGAATATTTATGTACACTTGATTTCTTTTTTTTTTAAATTTTTTATAAATTTGCAAAAACTCTCAAAAAAAATTTTTCATGTTGTCATTATGGGGTATTGTGTTTAGAATTTTGAGGGAAAAAAATGAATTCAATCCATTTTGGAATAAAGCTGTAACATAACAAAATGTGTAAAAAGTGAAGAGCTGTGAATACTTTCCAGATGTATTGTAAATCTTAGTGCCATTTACTCCCTTTTATATTTGTCAAAGTCTAACATGTGATTGCCTACATATAGCCTACACCTCTTTACTTTCAAACACAGCCTACATTTGGGCCTGGAAAGTCTGATTGGGATATTTGTTTCATACAGGAATATTTGGTTTTACGGGCATGCACTAGTATAAGTCAAAATGCAACTCATGTGAATCCAAGGCAAAACAACAAGAAATTGCAATTTACAAATAGCTCTTCAGATGGAAAATTGATCAGCTACATGAATGCACAAGAGTAAAGTCTTGTAGTAGGAGATGCATGGATGTGGGAAGACAAGATGGAGGACACCGTTTCGGTTTATTTTTAGGGTTGGGTGAGATGGCAGTGTGTGGCGGGATTGGAATGTGATGAATTCCCCAAAAGAGCAGCACTGGACATCAGACAGAAAATGTGCTGAGGTACAAAGGCCTCCCAGCGCATATTTGGGATATATGATATGATATACTGTATATATATGATAATATGATTTCAGCCTGAGTGATGTTGTCTTGGTATTATTGACTATGGTGAAACTGAATAATAATGTGAGAGGCTGAAGAGGGGGACAGGTTAAGAATAAGCACTTGGAACATATCTATGAGCATGTATCTCATGCATACCAAATTTGTTGCTCAGTTTTCTAGTTTCGCACATGGACTTGCTCCGCTCATTTTGCAGTTCATGTTTATTTTACATTGTTGAGTGGAATAAACACAGAGTGATGGCCCGCATTTTGTTTTGATTTTGTTAAGCATCTTTATGCTGGTGCCTGGAATTACTCAGCTGTCACTTTCTACATTACATGAATTTCATTTACTAAAGAGGCACTTAGGTGGATATAAATCCCCCATAAGAATAAATCTACTTTGTCTAAAATGGTATCTTAGGCCATTTTTTCTACAAAAAAAAACAAAAAAAAACTTTCATTGTCTTACAGTTTCATGTCAAAATCTTTTCACTTTTCCTCCTCCTTCAAACACCAGGTTCTGTGAATAGACTCACCCACATAACACAAGGCTAATAGTGGTGAGTGCTACATTAAACAGGATAAATAAAAACAATTATTTTGAATCTTTGAATGTTTTATTTGTCAATACTTCTCTATGTACAGGATATACAGGAGAATTGAAATGCCGTTTCTCTCTCAGTAGTGTGCAGAATATATAAGAAAAGAAAGAATAAGGATGAAAAACAGCAACAGTCTATGAACAGTAATGCTACCCATAGTACGAATAAAGATAAAACCCAACAATCCCGTAGTGCAAATAAAGATAAACGATAACACCCAGCAATCCTATATACAAAAAAGTGGAGCCATAATACCCGTAATTGCAAGTTCAGGGTGGTAGTGGAGGTGCAGAACATGACAGATTGGACTGCACATGATCAGTATTTTAATAACAGACAGCAGCAGGTATGGCATTTGTGCAAATGTTTGCAGTAAAGTGCAGAGACATACAGCAGCAGATGCAATTACTCTTGGAGTGCCAGTCTTTCTGTGCAAACAGCTGAGGTAGTTATTGTGTGGGTGAGTGTGTTAAAGTCCAGGAGGGGGAAGGGGGGGCATAGTGGGCAGAGTTCAGGGTCCTGATGGCCAGGGGCCTCATGCATAATTCAATTCAATTCAATTCAACTTTATATATATAGCGCCATTTCACAACAACAGTCATCTCATAGCACTATCAACTGTAGGGGGGACCCCCACAGTTGCAGAAAGACCCCAGCAATCAGGCGATCCCCTGTGAGCAAGCACTTGGCGACGGTGGAGAGGAAAAACTCCCTTTTAACAGGAAGAAACCTCCAGCAGAACCAGGCTCAGGGAGGGGCAGTCATCTGCTGCGACTGGCTGGGGGGTGAGGGGATAGAGAAGAAGAAAAGAACAGACATGTAGAGAGCAAACAGCACGATGGGGACTCAATCTATGGGAGAGAACAAACAAATGTTAATGACCAGCAAAAAAAAAAAAAATATTTCATAGAGAGTGAGGAAAGGAGTGAGGCCCAGTGCATTACTGGAGGTCCCCCGGCTGACTAAACCTATTAGCAGCATAACTAAGGGAGGGTTCAGAAACACATGATCCCTCCCTAATTGTAGGCTAGATCAAAAAGGTAGGTTTTAGCCCTATTCTTAAAAACAGAGATCGAGTCTGACTCCCGAATCCAGATTGGCAGCTGATTCCACAGGAGAGGAGCTTGATAACTGAAGGCTCTGCCTCCCATTGTACTTTTGGAGATTCTAGGTATTACAAGTAATCCTGCATTTTGAGAGCGTAGTGCTCTGTTAGGATAATACGGTAGTATCAGATCTTTTAAATAAAAAGGAGCCTGATTGTTTAGAGCTTTATAAGTGAGAAGAAGGATTTTAAACTTAATTCTAAACTCTATGGGAAGCCAATGAAGGGAGGACAGAACCAGAGAGATATGATCTCTCTTTCTAGTACCTGTTAAAACTCTTGCTGCAGCATTTTGGATCAGCTGAAGACTTTTTAAAGATGTTTTAGGACAGCCTGATAATAAAGAATTACAATAATCTAATCTCGAGCTAACAAAAGCGTGGATCAGCTTCTCAGCATCACTCTGAGACAAGATGCTCCTAATCTTGGCAATATTACGCAAATGATAGAAGGCAGTCTTAGAAACAAATTTAATATGTGAATTGAAGGACAAATCCTGATCAAAAATAACTCCAAGGTTCCTCACAGAGCTATTAAGAGAAAGAGTAACTGCGTCCAAACTGAAAGTTTGATTTGGAAAGGAATTTCTAAGGTTTTTTGGACCAACAAGAATGACTTCAGTCTTATCTGAATTTAATAGCAGGAAATTACAAGTCATCCAAGCTTTGATTTCCTTAAGACAGGCTTCTAACTTGGCTAATTGATTAGTATCATCTGGCTTCATTGACAGGTATAATTGTGTGTCATCTGCATAACAATGAAAATGTATACAGTGCTTTCTAATAATGTTGCCTAACGGAAGCATATATAAACTAAAAAGAGTAGGGCCTAGCACAGATCCCTGTGGAACTCCATGACTAAGCTTTGAGCTGAAAGAAAACTCATCATTTACATGAACAAACTGGAACCTATCAGATAAATAAGATCTAAACCACTGCAACGAAGTTCCATTAAGTCCAACATAGTGTTCTAATCTATCAAGTAGAATATTATGATCAATAGTATCAAAAGCTGCACTAAGATCTAAAAGGACAAGTACAGAAACTAGTCCATTATCAGATGCAATGAGGAGGTCGTTAGTGACCTTCGCTTAGGCTGTTTCAGTACTATGATGGATTCTAAACCCAGATTGAAACTCTTCAAGTAAACCATTTCCCTGCAGGTGGTCAAATAATTGCGTAGCAACAACTCTTTCTAAGATTTTTGAAATGAAAGGGAGATTAGAGATTGGTCTATAGTTAGCTAAAGCTCCTGGATCTAGCGTTGGCTTTTTGAGTAAGGGTTTAATTACAGCCGTTTTAAAAGCCTGCGGTACATGGCCTAAAATTAATGAAGAATTGATTATATGAAGAATAAAGCTACCAATAAGTGGGAAGACTTCTTTAAATAACCTGGTAGGAATAGGATCTAAAAGACAAGTTGAAGGTTTGGATGAGGAAACTACTTTGTCTAACTCACAAAGGTCGATTGGAGTAAACTCATCAAGACAGACATCAACAGAAGGAGTTGTAGTAGTTACAGTATTTAAGTTAACTGTGGGAAGAATCTGATTGATTTTATCTCTGATGGATGAAATTTTATTATTGAAAAAGTTCATAAAGTCCTGATTAGTAAGCTCTAAGGGGATGCTAGGATTGACAGAGTCCTGACTCTTTGTCAACCTGGCTACAGTACTGAAAAGAAACCTGGGATTATTCTTGTTCTCTTCTATTAATGCAGAGTAATAACTCGTTCTAGCTTTTCTAAGAGATTTTTTATAAATTAAAAGATGATTTCTCCAAGCTAAATAGATTTCATCTAAATTAGTAGAGCGCCATTTTCTTTCTAATTGACGAGTCTTCTGTTTTAAGCTACGAGTTTCTGTGTTGAACCAAGGAGTTAAAAATCTCTGATTAGACTTTTTCTTTTTTAAGGGGGTCACCAAGTCTAGAGCCTGATGCAGAGAAGCTGAAACACTATCCACCATGTTATCAATTACAGAAGGAGCAAGCTGTCTATAGCTTATTTCCGTTGTGTTGACACATGGCATAGAGGAAACAATCTGCATAAATTTGGAAACAGCATCATCTGAGAGGCATCTACTGTGAAAATATTTTTCTTTAGGAGCCAAATAGTCAGAAATAGTAAAATCAAAGGTTAACAGACAATGGTCTGACAGTACAGGGTTATGAGGAGACACTACAAGATTTTCTATTTCTATGCCATATGTCAGAACAAGGTCCAATGTATGGTGGAGGTAATGAGTAGAATTTCCTACTTTCTGAGAAAACCCAATCGAGTCTAATATTGAATTAAAAGCCACATTAAGGCAGTCACTATCTACATCCACATGTATATTAAAGTCCCCTACTATAATTATTCTATCAGATTTCAACACTAAATCAGCTAAGAAATCAGCAAATTCGGATAAAAATTCTGAATAGGTTGATGGGGGACGATAAACAATGGCAAATAAAATTGGGTTTAACCTGAAATTGCTAAAGTGCCCAATACTGAGGACCAGGCCCTCAAAGGAATTATAACATGTTTTTTGCTTTACATTAACTAGTAATTTGGAATGGTAAATTGTTGCTACTCCTCCTCCACGACCAGAACTTCTGGGATTTTGACAGTTTAAATAACCAGAGGGGGTTGATTCATTTAAACCAACATAATCCTCTTGTCCTAACCAAGTCTCTGTAAGGGAAATTAAATCAATCTGATGATCAATTAACAGATCATGGACTAACAGAGACTTGGGAGTTAGAGACCTAATATTTAACAAACCACATTTAATTTTTAAATTATGAGGAGGAACAGAGGCCAAATCATTCAATTTAGAGGCTTTATGTTTAATTTGAGTTTTACCAATATTTTGCTTTATCACTTTGGGATGCTTATACATTATATTTTTATTCACTTTGGAGGGAGCAGACAACGATTCTCTGATGGGGAAGACAGGGGCTAAGCTGAGGGGTGGCGGATGAAGAGGAGCTGCAGAGAGGCGTGTAAGACTGAGACTCTGCTTCCTGGTCCCAACTCTGAGTAGTCATGGTTTTGGAAATTTGGATAAAAAAGATGCCAGATTGTTAGATAAATGAGAAGCACCATCCAAAGTGGGATGAATGCTGTCTCGTCTCATAAGACCAGGTTTTCCCCAAAAAGAGCTCCAATTGTCAATGTAGCCCACGTCATTTTTAAGACACCACACAGACAGCCAGCGGTTCAAGGATGACGAGCGACTAAACATGTCATCACTGGTCAGATTGGGGAGGGGCCCAGAGAATACTACAGTGGCAGACATCGTTTTTGCAAAGTCACACACCGATTCTATATTAAGTTTCGTGACTTCCGACTGCCGGAGACGGATGTCATTAATGCCGGCGTGAATAACAATTGTGGAATATTTACAGTTACTTTTAGCCAGCATTTTCAAATTTGACTCGATGTCGCCTGCTCTGGCCCCAGGAATGCATGTGACTATGACCGCTGGAGTCTCTAGGTTCACGTTTCTGACTACAGAGTCGCCAATGATCAGAGTTTTTTCCTCAGCGGGTGTGTCGCTGAGCGGGGAAAAACGATTAGAAACGTGAACAGGTTGGTGGTGAACCGGGGCTTTGCGACTAGGCTTCCTTCTCACCGTCACCCACCCAGTCTCCTTGCTGCTGAGGAGAGCCGGGGAACCACTGACAGGGGGGGCTAAGCTAGCTAGCTCCGCTGCAGCTAATGGGCGTCCATCGAGATTAACTGGCGCAGACGGTGTTTCAATGCAGCGGAGCCGGGATTCCAAATCAGACAACCTCGCCTCGAGCGCCTCAAAAAGACAACATTTATTACATTTACCGTTATCACTAAAAGAGGCAGAGGTGTAGCTAAACATCTGACAGAGAGAGCACACCAGAGGAGAGGAAAGAGAGGTAGTAGCCATAGCTAGTGGCTAGAGAGCTGGAGAGCAAACCACACAGGCAGACAGCAAAACAGGAAGTGACGATACGTTACCACAAGGAAGTGACGATCCCTGAACAGCTCTGTCAGGGATAAATGGTGCACATGCACAAAAACACAGCATACACTGATTTTCACGCACACAGTGGGATGTATAAAAACAAATGTGGCGTGAGAATCTGCAGGCCAAGCTGCAAAGTTTCCACCTGCTGTGAGAAGTTGTGGACTCTCTGTAAAATTCTTTTTGACTCTATCAGGTGGGTTTGTTAAACTACAAAACAGCTGAAACTCACAGAATGTGTTAAAATAAAGTTTCTTCTTCAGTTATTGACTGCAGACTACTTGGAGTCAATTGGATTGCGGATCCCTGCAGGTGAACCCCGGTAGCTGCAGCGGTGACATTTGCAGCTGTATTGGAGTGAAGAGATGTTTCTATAGTCTAAAATATCTTTATTTTAGTCAGTAACATGACGTCTGTCTATTACCTAGGGCTTTCTTTCAAAGCATGTTTTTTCTGTGTGTCAGCCCGGCCCCACCGTCGCACTGTTATTACATTTCAGTCTGAGCCAGCTGCATTAACTGGTGTAGACGCAAGTTATTGCTTCAGCCTACACCCTTTCTGTCCGAAATATGTTGTCTTTTTATCTTTCCTTTTCTTTTTTGTTTTGTTACGATCCAACAGAAATTTTTAAAAAATGAATGAATGAACTTGTCATGGCGGCCGCTGGGCCGTCATCAGCTCCAGCTGCGCACACACCTGCCGCCAATAACCAGCAGGCTTTAAAAGCCGGTGTCACTGACTGCTCTGCACGGAGTCGTCTGTCGTCTTCGCCACGCAACGTGTCAAGGACATGACCTCAAGCCAGAGCTACTACCAAGCCTCTTCACCAAGCCACGTCACGTAAGCATCAGCAAACCTTACCTTGTCAAAGTAACTTCCCCTGTGCACAGGTGGACTTCCCTGGCGGCGGACCCGTCTCCCCTGACAACGGGGCTTCTCCTCCTCCTCCTCGGATCTCCTCCTCACCTTCACAGCGTCAAGCTCCACGCTCACCCAGCCACGTCAAATCACGGAGCGGACAGAAGTCTCACAGCGGCACCTGCAAGCAAGCAGCACAAATCACAATCTCCCGTTGCTGCGAGCTGCATTAATCCCTTGTGCTTGTGTGTTTCCAGGGTTGCCAGGTCGCAGTGAGACTCGCTCAGCTCCAGCTGTCTGTCAGCATCGCACTCATCCACACATCCACACACACACTAACTTCACTGGGTTAATAAATAATTGTCTAATCACTCTACTCGTGTTATTGTCTGTCTCCTGGGTCAAGCAACCATGTCAGTACGACTCCGTCAAGACGACCCAGCAGACAGCGTACTGACGCGCCGTCTTAACACCCTTAGCACACGAGTAGATTTAATTGCCCATCAACAGACAGTTATTCTTAATCAATTAACTCAGATTAACAGCCGGCTGGATCGCCTGGAAGGACGCCAGGCGTTCCCCCCGGCCGCAGGGGCCTCACCAGCCCCTGTTAACCCACCTGATAGTCAAACACACCAGCCTCCTTCACCTCGCCTCACTATCGTGCCTACCCCCGCCCGCTTTAGCAGAAAACTTGGGGAGGCACAGGGTTTCTTGCTACAGTGTGAAACAGTTTTTCACCGCGTCCCGGGAGATTTCCCCACGGATCATAGCAAGATTGGGTACATCTCAAACCTGCTTGAAGGGAGGGTGTTAGCTTGGGCGTACACAGTTTTGGCTAAACCCAGCTACGCCCATTTAACATACCAGCAATTCGTGGCAGAGTTCCTTGAGATTTTTGACCATACTGACCGGGGCGCGGTGTTAACAGACCGGTTGCTTAACCTTCGGCAGGGCAGCAAATCCGCCGCCGATTTCGCCGTAGACTTCCGGGTGCTAGCTGCAGAGGTTGGGTGGGGGGATTCTGCTCTTTGCAGTATTTTTCTCTGCAGCCTTAGCTCGGAGCTAAGAGATGAACTAGCAACACGGGATAAGCCAGACAGATTGGGTGAACTGATTTCACTCACCATTAGTTTGGACAACAGGCTAAAGGAGTGGGTGGCCAAACGTAGGGCTGCCAGCCGTTTGGTTAAACCATGCCCCCGCTCCTCCCGGCCACCTCTCCCGGCTCTGCCTCCGCCGGAGGAACTTCTGGGGCAGGAGGAAATGATTATTGGGCAATCGGGTGTTTTGGCGGCTGAGAGACAGCGCCGAAGGGATCTGGGCCTGTGTTTTTACTGTGGTAGTGAGTCCCACGGGGTAGCTGAGTGTTCCAACCGGTTAAAAGGGGAGGTTCGTGGGTTATAGTAGGGGGATTCACGGACGTTAATCAGAAAAAAATCCCCACCAGTTGCCTTATCCCCATCAGATTAATTTATAAGCACAGGGAACACATGACACATGCCCTCATTGATTCTGGAGCTGAGCAAAGCTTCATTTCAGGAGACCTGGCAACCCATCTGGGCCTCAGCTGTCAACCCCTTCGCCCATCTGTCAACCTCATTATGCTGTCAAAGGCTTCACTAACCACTGTCTCCCATCAGACGGCCCCTGTGTCGGTGATTATTTCTGGAAATCATAGGGAGGAGATCCGGTTTTTGGTGTTGCCTATCTCCTCCTCGCCTGTGATCCTGGGTTACCCATGGCTACGACTTCACAACC
Organism: Pholidichthys leucotaenia; assembly: GCA_020510985.1. Lineage (NCBI taxonomy): Eukaryota > Metazoa > Chordata > Actinopteri > Cichliformes > Pholidichthyidae > Pholidichthys > Pholidichthys leucotaenia. The sequence goes on from CM035839.1 coordinate 164,133,778, forward strand.
CCACTTTCGAATGGCAAGCAGGAAACATCACTGCGTGGAGCACCTTTTGTCTCAGTGCCTGCCTCCAGTCTGTAGCATGTCCCCCCTCGGTATCGATGACCCCGCCCTCGACACCGCCCCCGGACCTGTCCAAGGTACCAGAGGTCTACCATGATCTGGGAGCGGTTTTCAGCAAGTCATGGGCGCTGTCCCTTCCCCCCCACCGCCCCTACGACTGTGTGATCAACCTCGGGGCAGGGGCCCCGCTCCCGGCAAGTCGATTGTATAGCCTGTCTGCCCCGGAGCGTGACGCCATGGACACGTACATTAAGGAGTCCCTCAGCTCTGGAATCATTCGACCATCTTCCTCGACGGTGGGGGCAGGTTTCTTCTTCGTGGGAAAGAAGGATGGCTCGCTACGTCCCTGTATCGACTTCCGGGGGCTCAATGAAATTACCATCAAGGACAAATACACGCTGCCCCTAATGAACTCGGTCTTTGACTCTCTCCAGGGGGCATCATGGTTTACGAAGCTGGTCCTCCGTAACGCTTATCACCTGGTGCGCATTAAGGAGGGCAATGAGTGGAAGACGGCGTTCCAGACCCCAAGCGGCCACTTTGAGTACTTGGTGATGCCGTTTGGGTTAACCAACGCTCCGGCCGTCTTCCAGCGCTTAATCAACGACGTCCTCTGGGACTTTTTGATCTCCTTCGTGTTTGTTTATTTGGATGACATCTTGATCTTTTCACGCACGTTGGAGGAACACCAGGTGCATGTTAGACGGGTCCTGCAGCGCCTCCTGGAGAACCAGTTATTTGTCAAGGCCAAGAAGTGTGAGTTTCACACCAGCTCAACGTCCTTTTTGGGGTTTATTGTTGCACACAATCAGGTGCTTCCTGACCCGGCTAAGATCAAGGCGGTGGTGGATTGGCCCACGCCCACGTCCAGGAAACAGTTGCAGGGGTTTTTGGGATTCGCCAACTTTTACCGCCATTTTGTGCCGCATTTTGGGATCATCGCCCGGCCCCTGACCAGCCTCACGTCCCCCAAGACCCCCTTTCACTGGAGCGAGGAAGCGGCTGCGGCGTTCAGGAAGATGAAGGAGGAGTTTCCCTCTGCCCGTGTCCTGACCCAGGTGGACCCAGCCCTGCAGTGCTTGGTGGAGGTGGACGCCTCGGATTCTGGAGTTGGGGCGGTCCTCTCTCAACGCTCCCCTGTGGATGGGGTGATCCGGCCATGTGCCTTCTTTTCCCACCGCCTAACACCTGCTGAGAGGAACTACAGCATCGGTGACAGGAAGCTGCTAGCTGTGAAGCTCACCTTGGAGGAATGGAGGCACTGGCTGGAGGGGGCTGCCCAGTCGTTCGTTGTCTGGACGGATCACAAAAACCTAGATTATCTCCGGACGGCTAAACTGCTGAACTCCCGCCAGGCCTGCTGGTCCCTCTTCTTTGGCCGGTTTAATTTCACAATCACCTACCGGCCAGGGAGCAAGAACACTAAGCCAGACGCCCTCTCCAGGCAGTTCGAGGCAGAGACCGTCGGAGATCAGGAGGAGACCATCCTGCCTTCATCCTGTGTGGTGGGCGCCCTCGTGTGGGAGATCCAGGACAGAGTCAGGAGGGCGCAGGAGGCTGAGCCCAACCCGGGTCGGGGTCCCCCGGGCCGTTTGTTCGTTCCCCCTTCGGTCAGGAGCGAGGTCATCCAGTGGGGTCATGCTTCTAAGTTGGCGTGCCATCCAGGAATCGCTCGCACGGTTGACCTGCTTCAGAGAGCCTTCTGGTGGCCAGGGCTGAGGAAGGACGTCACCAGCTATGTCCGGGCCTGCGCCCAGTGCACCACCGGGAAATCGTCATCTTCCCCCTGGCAGGTCTTCTCCATCCTCTGCCGGTTCCCTCCCACCCCTGGTCCCATGTGGCTTTGGATTTTGTGACTGGCCTGCCCCCTTCTGATCACTTCACCTCGGTCCTGACTATAGTGGACCGCTTCTCCAAGGCAGCCCATTTTGTGCCTCTCCGGGGGTTGCCTTCGGCACGGGAGATGGCGGATCTCCTGGTGCAGCATGTGGTCCGCCTTCATGGCATCCCTGCGGATATTGTCTTGGATCGAGGTCCGCAGTTTGTCTCCCAGGTTTGGAAGGCATTTTGCACTATGTTGGGGGCCACGGCAAGTCTCTCGTTGGGGTATCATCCGCAGAGTAACGGCCAGTGTGGGCGAGCCAATCAGGAGCTGGAGACTGCGCTCCGCTGCGTCATATCCTCTTGTTCCTCTTCTTGGAGTACGTTCCTGCCCTGGATCGAGTACATGCACAATGCCACGGCGTCTTCAGCGACTGGGATGTCCCCGTTCAAGGCATCTTCGGGGTATGATCCACCACTGTTCCCGGAGGAGGAGAAGGAGGTGGCTGTCCCTTCGGTGCAGGCTCATGCCAGGTGTTGTCGTCGGCTCTGGACCACCACCCGCAGAGCCCTCCTCAAGACCACGGAACGCAATATTCAGGTGGCCAACTGTCACAGGAGGCCTGCCCCGGACTATAAGGTGGGTCAACAGGTTTGGCTGTCTACAAAGCATATCAGTGTGCTGGCCGAGAAGCGCAAGTTAACGAAGCGTTTCATCGGCCCATATATGATTTCAAGTATTGTTAACCCGGTGGCTGTGCGCCTAGCTCTCCCCCCTTCCATGCGCATCTGCCCTACCTTTCATGTCTCCCAAGTCAAGCCCTACATCTCCGACCCTCTGTGCCCGCCTCCCGCAGCGCCTTCCCCCCCGAGGATGATCGACGGCCACCCAGCTTGGGGGGTTACTGCCATCTTGGATGTCCGCCGGCGGGGCCGGGGTCTTCAGTACTTGGTGGACTGGGAGGGATTCGGCCCTGAGCACCGTTCCTGGATTTGCCCAGCGTTGATTCATGACAAGCAGCTCATCTGTGATTTCCATCGGACGCATCCAGGCAGGATAAGGCAGGTGCCTGGAGGCACCTCTAGAGGGGGGAGTACTGTCATGGCGGCCGCTGGGCCGTCATCAGTTCCAGCTGCGCACACACCTGCCGCCAATAACCAGCAGGCTTTAAAAGCCGGTGTCACTGACTGCTCTGCACGGAGTCGTCTGTCGTCTTCGCCACGCAAGGCGTCAAGGACACGACCTCAAGCCAGAGCTACTACCAAGCCTCTTCACCAAGCCACGTCACGCAAACATCAGCAAACCTTACCTTGTCAAAGTAACTTCCCCTGTGCACAGGTAGACCTCCCTGGCGGCAGACCCATCTCCCCTGACAACGGGGCTTCTCCTCCTCCTCCTCGGATCTCCTCCTCACCTTCACAGCGCCAAGCTCCACGCTCACCCAGCCACGTCAAGTCACGGAGCGGACAGAAGTCTCACAGCAGCACCTGCAAGTAAGCAGCACAAATCACAATCTCCCGTTGCTGCGAGCTGCATTAATCCCTTGTGCTTGTGTGTTTCCAGGGTTGCCAGGTCGCAACAAGACTCGCTCAGCTCCAGCTGTCTGTCAGCATCGCACTCATCCACACATCCACACACACACACACTAACTTCACTGGGTTAATAAATAATTGTCTAATCACTCTACTCGTGTCAGTGTCTGTCTCCTGGGTCAAGTAACCATGTCAGAACTGTCATTGTAACAAGGTCCACTCTGTAAACTTAGGTTTATTGTTGATTCCGGAGAGTCAGAGAAAAACAAAAACATTTTTCTGACCTCCACCAACATTATCAACACCTCAGCATCACACTCTGTGAAGTTATTTTTTATGTTGTGCTATCCTGAAGGATTGACAATCACTGCTTGACAGAAGAGTGACAGAAGGGGTGTCATTAGTGGGAGAAACCGAGGCAGAGTAAAGAGATTGTGCACGTGCGCTAACTTTTCACGTGAAGTGGGATGTATAAAGAAAAGGAGTGGAGAATCTGGCGTGCGCACAGTTTTATAAATCTGAAAATTTTTGTGCACACATACTTTTTAAATTTTGTGAGTACGCCATTTCTGAGTATGAAAGCTGTGCAATCCTTTTTGCATAAGGCCCCTGGTGAACAAAGCTGTTTAGCAGTCTTGTGGATTGGGCCCGGAGGCTCCGTTACCTTTTCCCTGAGGGCAGAAGGCTGAAGGGGGAGTGTGAGGGGTGGGAGGTGTTGCCTGCAATGTTGATAGCTTTGCAGGTCAGGCAGGTGTGGTAGATGTCTGAGTTGGGGGGGGGGGGGGGCACCGATAATCTTGCTGGCTGCTTTCACTGTGCATTGTAGTGTCTTCCGGCAGGAGGTGGTGCAGATTCCATGCCACACCGTAATGCAGCAGGTGAGGATGCTCTCAACGGTTCCCCAGTAGAATGAGAACATGATGGGGGGTGAGACTCATGCTCTCCTTAATTTGCGGAGGAAAGAGGCAAGTTTGAGCCTTCTTGGCGAGTGATGTGGTATTGTTGGAGCAGGAGAGGGCCTGAGACGTGCACCTCCAGGAACTTAGTGCTGCGCACCTTCTCCACAGTTGCTCTATCGATGATCAGAGGGGGATGCTGTGTGTGTCCTCTTCTAAAGTCAACCACAATTGCTTTGGTTTTTCCCACATTCAGGAAGAGATTATTGTCTTTACACCACTGGACCAGTTGGCTCACCTCATATCTGTAGTTGGCCTCTTCATTGTTTGTGATGAGGCCCACCACCATTGTGTCGTCCGCAAACTTGATGATGTGGTTGGTGCTGTAGGCTGGTATGCAGTCATGGGCCAGCAGGCTGAAGAGCAGTGAGCTGAGCACGCACCCTTGTGGGGCTCCTCTGCTCAGTGTGATGGTCTTGGAGGTGTTGCTGCCAACCTGCACGTTCTGTGGCCTCCCGGTGAGAAAGTCCTGTGCCCAGTTACAGAGAGAGGTTTTGAGTCCCAAGTGTTTGAGTTTTTGTATTAGGTGCTGGGGGTTGATTGTGTTGAATGCTGAACTGAAGTCCAAGAACAGCATTCACATGTAGGAGTTCTTTGAGTTCAGGTGGGTGAGGACTGGATGGAGAGCAGCAGCGATGATATCTTCCGTGGATCTATTTGACCTGTATGCAAACTGAGATGGGTAGTGGGAGGGAGGGAGGGTGTACTTGATGTTCTGCATGACCAGCCGCTCGAAGCACTTCATTATGACGGAGGTCAGTGCTACTGGCCAGTAATCATTGTAGCTGGATGGGACGGGCTTCTTTGGGACTGGTATTATGGTAGCAGTTTTGAAACACGTGGCGACAACAGCTTGACTCAGGGAGATGTTGAAGATGTCAGCCAGGACATTCTTGATCTCCTCTGCACAGTCCTTCAGAATACAATCTGGTATTTTGTCTGGTCCAGCTGCCTTGTGTGGGTTGATCTTAGAGAGGGTCCTCCTTACGCTAGCCGGATCCAGAGTTATAGCCAGCTCGTCTGGGGGAGGAGTGGTCTTCTGTACTGATGTGCTGCTTTGTGCTTCAAAGCAGCCAAAGACGTCATTTAGGTTGTTAATCGGTGTGATGTCACTCGCATAGGTCTGAGGTGGAGGTTTGTAGTTGGTGAGGGTCTGCATGCCACGCAAAAGAAAACTTGCATCTCTGGTGTTGCTGAAGTGGCTGGCTATTTTCTTGCTGTACTGTCGTTTTGCCTCCTTGATACCCCAGGACAGGTTGGCTCTAACTGTTAGTCCTGCAGTGTCACCGACCCTGAAGGCTGCGTTCCGAGCCCTCAAGAGCCTGTGGACCTCTGCTGTCATCCATGGCTTCTGGTTGGCATGAACAGTAATGGTTTTGCAGTGAGTGACATCATCAATGCATTTAGCTATGTATGCTACAACAACCTCAGTGTACTCCTCTAGGTTTGTGTGTCCATTGTGAGTAGCTGCATGCTTTAAAGTGTTCCAGTCTGTAGTGCTGAAGCAGTCTTTCAGAGCATCAGAGGCCCCCTCTGGCCACACGTACCTGCTTTTTTGTTGATCTGATGGCTTTCACTCTGGGTCTGTATGCAGGCCATAGCAAGATGGTGATGTGATCAGAGAGACCCAGGTGGGAAGGGGGGTGGCTCTGTATGCTTTCGTGTAAGTTGTGTACACCTGGGGCCTCATGTACAAAGGGTACTTACACACAAAAACATAGCGTACATCGTTTTCCATTTAAAATTTCAGATGTATCAAGAATAAAATGACCATGGAAATATGAAAGGCCCCACGCCAACTTCATGGCTGACGTATGTGTTTATACTGTTTTTGGTCCATTGGCGACACTTAGAGGTGATGTTAGGAGACTGATAATGACATGAAAATTATTGTACACACCAGAGACACATGATGAACAAACATCCAAGTGTGTGCAATTAGATGAGTGGATATAAAAGCAAGTGCAAAGACGTGCAGAAAATGCCTCTAACAACAATGGTGTTAGCATTGTTAGAGGATATTGCAAATTGCACAGTGAGAAGAGAAAGGGTATTTAGAGATAGAGAAGATTTTCTGGCTCAGGATGATGACTGGTTTGTCAGCCAGTGCAGGTTTCCACAGGCAGTCCTTGCAGAACTGTGCTTAGAGCTACGACCACTCTTGGAACAAAACACGGTGAGAAGACGAGCGCTGCCCATCCCAGCAGGTGCTGACAACACTGTGGGAAGTGGGGGGATAATGCCATCACAGCTGTGTGGGATGGCATTATCTTGCTGTCGCCCAAGTACATCATATTCCCATACAATGCAGTTGAACAGGCCACAGAGCAATTTGCAGCAAGAGCCAGATTTTCTAATGATTTTAATGAACAGCATTGTTGGGAACAAACTACAAGCTGGCACTGTGAGAATGGGTGGCTTCTTGGTGAGTATATTCATGTAATTGTCTTAAATAACCCACCTCATGCGCAACGCGCCTGTGTGCCCCAAAATACCATCCTGTCTTCAAGGCTTCATTACAAGTCAGTGGTTTGAGTAAGTGACTTTCTTTTTTTGCTGATTAAACCACAGTTTCAAAGCATTCTACCAAACTCCCAGCTGCCTCTGTGTGTACAGTAATTATGTCACTAAACATATGCATAATGTTTGAAATGTAACAGTCTCACCCTTTCCCCGGTGCACTTCACTCATTTACAGTAGTAGTGTGTGTAATCCATGTAAGTTGTATATGTAACTATAAAGGATGAGATTTGCATTTTGGACATAAAATATGTACAGTGGGGCAAAAAAGTATTTAGTCAGCCACCAATTGTGCAAGTTCTCCCACTTAAAAGATGAGAGGTCTCCAATTTTCATAATACGTATACCTCAACTATGAGAGACAAAATGAGAAAATAAAATCCAGAAAATCACATTGAAGGATTTTTAATGAATTAATTGGTAAATTCCTTGGTAAAATAAGTATTTGGTCACCTACAAACAAGCAAGATTTCTGGCTCTCACAGACCTGTAACTTCTTCTTTAAAAGGCTCCTCTGTCCTCCACTCGTTACCTGTATTAATGGCACCTGTTTGAACTCATTATCTGTATAAAAGACACCTGTCCACAACCTCAAACAGTCAGACTCCAAACTCCACTATGGCCAAGACCAAAGAGCTGTCAAAGGACACCAGAAACAAAATTGTAGACCTGAACCAGGATGGGAAGACTGAATCTGCAATAGGTAAGCAGCTTGGTGTGAAGAAATCAACTGTGGGAGCAATTATTAGAAAATGGAAGACATACAAGACCACTGATAATCTCCCTCGATCTGGGGCTCCACACAAGATCTCACCCCGTGGGGTCAAAATGATCACGAGAATGGTGAGCAAAAATCCCAGAACCACACGGGGGGAACTAGTGAATGACCTGCAGAGAGCTGGGACCAAAGTAACAAAGGTTACATCAGTAACACACTACGCCGCCAGGGACTCAAATCCTACAGTGCCAGACGTGTCCCCATGCTTAAGCCAGTACATGTCCAGGCCCGTCTGAAGTTTGCTAGAGAGCATTTGGATGATCCAGAAGAGGACTGGGAGAATGTCATATGGTCAGATGAAACCAAAATAGAACTTTTTGATGAAAACTCAACTTGTCATGTTTTTTGGAGAAAGAACACCATACCTACTGTGAAGCATGGGGGTGGAAACATCATACTTTGGGGCTGTTTTTCTGCAAAGGGACCAGGACGACTGATCCGTGTAAAGGAAAGAATGAATGGGGCCATGTATTGTGAGATTTTGAGTGAAAACCTCCTTCCATCAGCAAGGGCATTGAAGATGAAACGTGGCTGGGTCTTTCAGCATGACAATGATCCCAAACACACCGCCCGGGCAATGAAGGAGTGGCTTCGTAAGAAGCATTTCAAGGTCCTGGAGTGGCCTAGCCAGTCTCCAGATCTCAACCGCATAGAAAATCTTTGGAGGGAGTTGAAAGTCTGTGTTGCCCAGCGACAGCCCCAAAACATCACTGCTCTAGAGGAGATCTGCATGGGGGAATGGGCCAAAATACCAGCAACAGTGTGTGAAAACCTTGTGAAGACTTACAGAAAACGTTTGACCTCTGTCATTGCCAACAAAGGGTATATAACAAAGTATTGAGATGAACTTTTGGGCTTGACCAAATACTTATTTTACCGAGGAATTTACCAATTAATTCATTAAAAATCCTTCAATGTGATTTTCTGGATTTTTTTTTTCTAATTTTGTCTCTCATACTTGAGGTATTCCTATGATGAAAATTGGAGACTTCTCTCATCTTTTAAGTGGGAGAACTTGCACAATTGGTGGCTGACTAAATACTTTTTTGCCCCACTGTACTTGATGAGTCTGGTATGATCTGCTTTCAACTGACAGGGGACCGTGGCTACCCACTAAATGGGTTCATATTGTCTACTTTTTCATTGCTGTTTGTAATGGTTCATGTGTGCACTCTGTGGCTGTGTCTCAATTCAGGTGTTGCAGCCACATAGACTACGGGCCTGGAGGCCAGAGCACTCAAAGGTCGGGTAGGCTGCATCTAAAAGTTGATTTACGACCTATGTAGATATTGCACCAAAAACTAGACATTTGCAGCTAGAATAGTCATTTACCACATTAGCAATGTATAGAGTGGATCCGGAAGTTGATGCTGTGTTGATGCTGTGATCACGAGAGACAATTGCGCAATAATTTGAACGGCGACTGCTGTCACGAAGATTGAAACAAACTTCTCCACAGGTAGTTTTTTTTTTTGTAATTAATTCATTAATTAATTGTCTGTGTCTTTCTTTCTTTTTTTTTTTTTTTTTTTACAGAGCTGGAGGATTTAGAAAGTTATATCAACGCATTTTACGACCGTTTTTGTGTCATGGAGCAGGCGAGTGTGTGTTCTGCTGCTGCCTCTGCCGCTGCTTCTCAGTCTAAGCGACCGAGACCCGCAGATTCACCCAAAATAACGGCCGAGAAATCACAGCAGGGCACCGAGGTTAGTGATATCCTTCTCTCTATTGAGAATAAACTCACCAGCATGGATGGTAGACTGGCGCTGGTTGAGCTTCTTCACAAAGAATTCCAAAATTTGCGGGAGAGCCTTGAGTTTAGTCAAGCACAGCTCGTCTCTCTCGTGGAGGAAAATAACAGCCTGAAAAAGTCACACCACACTTTCCACACGGCTTGGCGTTGTTGAGGGAGAAAATCGGAAGATGAAGGAGACAGTTCTTAGTTTGCAGTCACGCAGCATGAGAGATAACCTTGTTTTTTCTGGAATTATTGAAAAAAATAATGAAAATCCAGAACAGCTGGTCCGAGAATTTATGTCATCACAACTAAAACTATCCTCCCAAGTCACAAACTCAATTACTTTCCACCGAGTCCACCGAATAGGGCAAAAAAATTCCCAGAATAAACGTCCCAGACCTGTTGTTGCCAAATGTGAACATTTTAAGCAAAAAATTTTGGTACAGAGGCAGGGCAAGCAGCTTAAAAACACCAATTATGGTCTAAATGATCAATTTCCACAAGAAATCTTGGAAAGGAGAAGGAAGCTTTTTCCCATTAGAAAACAATACATCCAAGAAGGTAAACGAGCTATTGTTTCTGTGGATAGATTGTATATAGATGGCAAGCTGTTTATGGATGAAACTATAACTCCCTGGTTATTCTAGAGCCCTTTTTTTTCATTTTCATATTTTATATATTTCTTTTTCTTTTAGCTACAGGTGGAAAAAAGAGTGGGATTGTGCACAGGTCTCTTACTCGATTTCAGTTTAATATGTTAACATTTGTCAAAATGTTTATTTCTTTGTTGTTGAGGTTGTTGTTTGTCTGTTGTAGTTTTTTTTTTGAAGTTTTTAGGTCATTGTTGTATGTTGTCTGCATTTTTCCACCACTTACTAACCTTCATGTCTGTTTTTTCTCATACTTCTGGTTTATAGGAAATAACTTGAAATACATGTACCTCATTTGCTTGCAATTGCAGGCAAATGACACAGAGACATCATGCGCGCACACCCAATTATATATGCATAGGTGTATACACACAACATATATATACATATATATGCATACATTACAGACATATCACATAGGCACATATAGTTTACACATTTAGTTAGTCTTTAGTACACAACCAGTTAGTGAAAACATGTCTTCATTTAAGTTTGTCACGTGGAACATACGTGGAATTGGAAACGGGGAGAAGAGGCTAAAAGTTTTTAATCGATTGAACGATCTATAGGCAGACTTTGTTTTATTGCAGGAGACACATGTCTCTAAGTCGTCTGTAGATGCGCTCACCTCACCAGAATTCCCCCATATGTACTCAGCCGGCTTTAATTCTAAGCAAAGGGGGGTAGCTATACTGGTAAATAGAAGAATACACTTTGTTATGAATAACACCATAATAGATCCAGAAGGTAGATTTATAATACTAAAAATTTCAGTCCAAAATTTGGATCTATGTATTGCAAGTGTTTATGGCCCAAATGTTGATGACCCATCCTTTTTTTCACACTTTTTTCACTTCTCTTTCTGAGCACTTGGACACCACACTTATAATAGGAGGGGACTTCAACTTGGTATTAAACCCTGCAGTCGACAGGCTCAGTACATCGGGGATTTACCGAAAATGGCTGGCTACTGACACTCTCAAACAGTACATGAATGATTTTGGTCTTTGCGATGAATGGCGATCTCTTCACCCAACTCTTCGGGAATATACCTTTTTTTCATCAGTTCATAGTTCATATTCGCGTTTAGATTTCTTCTTAGCCAGTAACTCTATTGTGAGGGACATCATAGACACTGAAACATGTTCAAATCAAGCTATTAGCGATCATCATCCAGTTTCTCTTACACTAGTAAATAGGGAAGCTACAAGGGAAACTAGGAGCTGGAAATTTAATATATCACTACTGAAAGATGAAGACTTTATTAATTATTTTAATAAAGAGTGGGAATCATATCTGGAATATAATGATGTGCCAGGAATATCCCCAGGTGTTCTTTGGGAAGCAGCAAAAGTGGTCATGCGAGGTAAAATAATTTCTTACTGTTCATACAAGAATAAAAAAGAAAAAGCACTGATACTGGATTTAGAACAGAAGATTAAATCACTGGAGACAACTTGTGCCATTTCCCCACAGGAACAGGCACTTAACGATTTGAGAAAATTAAAGCTGGAATTAAAAGAAATTACAAACAAAAGAGAACAGTTTTTAATACAAAGACTGCGTCTTGAGAACTTTGAACACAGTAATAAATCGGGGCGATATCTTGCGAACCAGCTTAGATTGAATAAAGAAAAAAACAACTATCCATTCTATCAAGGATCTGACTGGAAATATTACCCATGTGCCTGAAGAAATAAATAACTCCTTCAGAAAGTTTTATGAAAATCTCTACTCATCACAGGTTAACCCATCAGACTCGGAGATAAATACATTTTCGGACAATATTAATCTACCACAATTAAATAATGAACAGATTGTGGTTCTGGATGCACCTCTTCAGGTGTTTGAACTCCAGGAGGCACTTAAGCACATCCCAAACAACAAAGCCCCGGGACCAGATGGTTTTCCAGTAGAATTTTATAAAGAATTTTGGCCCGTGATGGCACCTACTTTTTTTAAAATGGTGAACCAAATCAAAGAAGATAATGTAATTCCTCCGAATATGAATTTGGCTAGTATTATCCTGCTCCTTAAACCTGGAAAAGAACCTATGCTTCCATCCAGCTACCGTCCCATCTCGCTTATGAATGTCGATCTCAAAATAATTTGCAAAGCTCTCGCCAAAAGATTGGAAAGGATAATCCCGTTTATTATACACCCAGATCAAACAGGTTTTTATCAAGGGGAGGCACTCGGCTGATAATACACGCAGGCTATTTAATTTAATAGACTACTGCAAGATCAATAATGTAGAAACTACAATCTTGTCCCTGGATGCAGAGAAAGCCTTTGACTGGGTTAACTGGAAATTTCTTTTTATGGTGTTAAACAAGTTTGGGTTTGGTTCATCTTTCATAAACTGGGTTAAAACACTATATAGATGTCCAGTTGCGTCTGTCCGAACAAATGATCAGACTTCCCGAAGCTTTAATCTCCAGAGAGGTACTAGGCAGGGGTCTCCACTCTCTCCCTCACTTTTTACCATCTTTATTGAACCATTAGCAGCAACCATACGACAAAATGTTGATATCAGAGGTATTCAAACTGGAGAAAAGGAACATAAGATAAGTCTTTATGCTGATGATGTATTGATTTTCCTTGAAAACTCTGAAAGATCTCTTCTTCAGACAGTGGCGCTCATTGATAAATTTTCATTGTTATCAGACTACTCTATTAACTGGGTAAAATCAATAGCTTTACCCATAAATTGCAATTTCCTAAATACATCTACTATTCCAATACAATCAGGGAATGTTAAATATTTAGGAATAGATATTTCCCCCAGGCTCTCAGAGTTATTGCGACTAAATCATATCCCCCTTTTAAAAAAGATACAAGACGATCTTACGCGCTGGAGGACACTACCTTTATCATTAATGGGAAGAGTCGCAACCATTAAAATGATTGTCCTTCCTAAAATTAATTATTTGTTCTCAATGATCCCTACCCAACCATCAATGGCCTGGTTTAAGTCTCTAGACTCAAATATAAGTAAATTTTTTATGGAAGGATAAACCATCACGGATTAGTTTAAAAACCCTCCAAAAAGCGAAAGAGTGCGGAGGCTTAGATTTACCAAATTTTTTTAATTACTTTTTAGCCAACAGATTGCAGTTCGTTTCAAAATGGACAAAATCAACCCCATTAGGGAACCCATGGTTAGATGCTGAACAGGCTCTCTGTGGGTCGCTAAATATCTCTGACTTACCTTTTATAAGTCCCTCTATTAAACGCCATGAGTGTTTTAAAAGTATTAATATTAGTTCCTCTCTGACGGCTTGGTGGAAATTTTTAAAAATAACAGGGTCTTCACTTGTCCCCTGTAAACTCACGCCCATTTGGAATAATCCTGATATCCTGCAACAAAAGAGGACATTAAAATTTCCACTATGGCAAGAGAAGAGAATAAACAACTTAGAACATCTTATTCAAGGTGGAAATTTTATCCAATTTCAGGATCTAGTGTCACAACACGAAATCAGTGATAAAAAGTATTTTGAATATCAACAGCTTAAATCCATAATAAAAGCAAGATTTAATCTTAATCAGACAGATTTAGAAGTACCAGTTAAGGTGGCAGAGTTTCAAAATCTCCGTTCCCCAAAATTGATATCAAAAATATATAGACTATTATCAAAGTTGGATGAGTCCATATCTCTTCCAATATCAAAATGGGAGACAGACTTATCGATTAATAAGGAGGAAAGTGTCTGGACACAAATATGTTTAAACACTTTTAAGATGACTAAAAACTCTAACTTACAACTTATACAGTATAAAGTTCTACATTGAATTCATTATACAGGACAAAGGATGTTCAAAATGGGCCTGAGTCACACAAATGGGCTGCACGGTGGCGCAGTGGTTTAGCACTGTGGCAGCACAGTTTTACCCTCGGCCGGGGGATCGCGGGGATCATGAGATCGTGGGTTCGATCCCAGCCCCCGACCAACAGTGAGCTGTGTGGAGTTTGCATGTTCTCCCCGTGTTGCGTGGGTTTACTCCGGGATTTCTCCGGTTTCCTCCCGCATACCAAAAACATGTAGGTTTAGGGCGCTCGCGCACGCAGCGACCGGCAGCTGGTGGCTTGTCACCAGACTGCAAACCAAATCTACCTACGGGTACAAATAAGTAACAAAAAAAAAAAAAAAATATCTGCCCTCACTGTACTAGCAATGTCCCGGATAGCTATATGCATGCTATGTGGTCTTGTGCACCGGTTCAAAAGTTCTGGCAGAAGACATGTGAAGACCTGTCGGCATGGCTTGGGTATAGTGTCCCACCCTCACCCACACTTTGCATATTAGGTGATTTAAGTGAAATAAATATACAGTGATCCCTCACTTATCGCGGTTAATGGGTTCCAGAACCAACCGCGAAAAGTGAAAAACCGCCAAGTAGCGTCACCCCTTATGACGTCACCCATAAATAATACGTAGTTCATTCTCTCACTCTCTCTCTCATATGATACATGTGTGTGTGTGTGTAAGTGTACATACATACGTAGATGTAAATAAAGTGTACATAAATATGTTTTTAGAACTCTTTTATTCTTATAACAAGATACGTAACTCAAGATGAAGATGATTTACTGCACAGGTTAATGAGAGCTTTACTGCTCCTCAGGTGACGCCTCATCGTCAGGTGCTAGAGGCGCAGCATCGTCGAGGGCAGCTTCCGATAGAGCTGGAGAAGCTGCAGGAGGTGGCGTAGTGGCTCGACGGGAAGACTATTTCGCACAAAAAGGCACAAGAGAACAGCGAAAAGTTCCACGCGGCGAGACTAAGCAACACAAGCGATAAAGAACAATGAATGGGGTCTTCCTTCGCTGGGTATGGGCGCTCGGCAGGGAGAGAAGCTGGGTAAAACGTCTCGGCCAATCAGCTTGCGAGATTCCCGAGCCGAGCCAACACGAGAACAGTGAACAGAGAGGTGGATTTTGAGTTGTGCGGGCTCTCTGTGTTGATACCTGATGTTCTAATGTAGTCTCCCTGCTTTCTGCTAGCGCCCGCCCATTTTTTCTCAATTTTGAATTTTTGATGAATATTTTTGAAAAATCCGCGATGCACTGAGGGCGCGAAAGGTGAGGCGCGAAGTAGCGAGGGATCACTGTAGATGCAAGGATGTCACACATGGTTCTCACTGCCTTATGCATCGCAAAGAAAGCTATCCTCATGAACTGGAAAACAAGAAATAACTTATGCACGACTTACTATAATAACTTACTATTGGATTGTATTAGCCTGAAAAGAATGTCAGCCTCATCAAATAATCAATTGACGGAATTCAATTCTCTCTGGTCCCCGCTTATTAATTCTATAATCTGAGGGGTGGCGGGCAGTGACTCACTCTCCTTGGCACCTCTGGCGGCTGGCTGCGCCCCAGCCGCAGGTGTCCGGGGGGCCTGTTCCGGGGTGGACGTCTGTCTGGCCCTGGGGGGTGGTGGGTGGGTGGGGGGGGCTGTGGGGTGGGCCGGGGGATTGGGCTGTGGCCCCTGGCCGGCTGGCCTCGCTCCTCGTGGGGGGTCTGGGTCTGGCCCTGGGCCCCTGTTGCTGGGGGTGGGTCCCCCCGCCCAGGGCCGGGGTCGGGTGTGTGCCAGCGGTGGGGGTTGTCCCTGATGCATCCTTGCGTGGTGGGGTCGTGTGTTTCCTGGGGCCCTGGTGCCGCCCAGGGGCTGGTGCCCGCTTCCTGGGTTGCCCTCCCCGTTCACGAGGGTCTGCGGGTGGGGTGTGTGTGTGGGTGTGAGTGTAGGCTTGTGTATGAGCGGATGTGCGATGTGTGATTTGCGATGTGTGATTTGCGATGTGTGATTTTGCCTGCAATCAAAATTTCGCTTACCCATTAAGCGTCAATTTGATAAAACATGCTTTTTTCTCTCGCCTATTGTGTCATATCATTTCTTTTCTTTTTTTTCCTTTCTTCTTTATGACTGGCGCCTAGCGGCTGCCCCGGCTTTGGATGCGCTCTGCAGAGCGTGCCCAAATGCCAAGTCACGTTTCGTTACCTTGTATTCATACATGTGTAATGACAATAAAGTTGAATCTCATCTCATCTCTCATCTCATGTGGAAGTGGGTGTGTGCTGAGTGGGCAGGTGGGGTTGTGTGTTTGTGTAGGTGGGTATGTGTGATGGTGGGTGGAGTTATGTGTGTGTATGGAAGCGGTTACTTGTGGGTAGATGTCTAGGGGACGGAGGATGTGTGTATGGGTAGGAGAGCTTTGTTGGGTGGCAGGGGTTGGGCAGTCCATCCAGTGGCATGGGGGCTGGCGTTTCGGGGCTTGCTTGTCCCGGCCGCCCTGCTGTTGTGTTGGGGAGTGAGGCACTTTGCCACATCGCCCCTGGTGTCATTGGCAGCGGGTGTGCGTTGGTGCTTGGGGGTGGCTGGGGGGTCATTGGTGCGGGTTGTTGGCCGTGTTTCCATTGGGTTGTTCCGGGGTGGCTGTGGTTGCAGGGCGGCCTGCAGCTGTCGGTGTGTGTCTGGGGTGAGTGGTCGTGGGCCTGCGTGGGCGCTCGGGTGTGTCGCCTGGCGTGTTGGGTGCTGTGTGGGTCCGGCCCATTGTTCACTATTGTGACTGTTGTTGTCCATGTTCGTGTGTGTAAGATGAGTGGAAGTATGTTTGGCTGCCCCGTCATGTTAGTGGTGCTGGAGCGCCGGGACGTGATGCTGGTGGGTCCTGGGCTGTTTCCACTGGCGGCCCTCGCCCTGGGTTGGGATTGGGGGGCAGTGGGTGGCCTCATAAACCAGTCTGCAAGCTGGCTTCTGGGGGGGGGGGGGGGCCTTGTTTTTAGACCGCCTACCTCCCAGTCTTATTTCCCGCCCTCCTCCTCCCCCTGATCTTTTTTATTACATTTAGGGCTTTGGGGTGGGGGTGTGCCGCACTGTGTCGGTGAAGGGGTTACCTTTGCCACGTGGTGGGGCTGCACTCACCTCAATTTTAATTGCATTTTAGACACTGAGGGCTTGGGGGGATGGGGGCTCTGCTGCCCATCACAGTGGCTAACGATGCTTCAATTACTATCCCCCCAATTTTAATTGCACTTTAGTAGTCTACACATTTATACACAATTATATCATATAACCGACACACACCCACCATGTTCTGTGCAGGGGGAGGAGGTGGGAGTCTTCCCCCACCCCTGTTGCCCTGCTCTTGCTGGGGGCGTGGGGGCCTGGTGGGGAGCCTGGGACCTATTATGTTGTAAAAATCCCTGGATGCTACTAATATATAGATACAACCAAGGAAGTGACGGGGGGCTGAATATGAGTTTAAGTGTGAGTGAGAGGGTGATGAATGGAGGTGGTGATGGTGGGTCGGTTTTGTGCGGCGCTTTGCATGCCGGGTGGCATCTTGGGGCGCCTGCGGTGGTCTGCTGATTGTTCGCTCAGATGGGCGCCGGGGGGTGGGGGTCTGCTTATGTGGCCTGCACCGGTGGCCTCCCTGGTCACTGCCGGGCACTGGTGCATATTCAGGCTCGCTGCATCTGCTTGGCAGCCGGCTTTTGAAATAAAGGTGAATGAGGAGTGAATTTAAGTGGGTACTGGAGTGAGAGAGAATGGGTCGGTCTGGGTGAGTGAGAGGGGTGTGCATGGGAACATGTGGGTGTGAAGGTATGGGGAGGGGTGTGCCTGTGAGTCGGGAGGGGCTGGATTAAGGGGGGTAGTGCCTCTTGGCAACGTGGGCTCACCTGGGTGAGGGGATTTCTTTGGACGTGGGGGTCCCAGGGGTGTGTGGTTGAGGCGCTGGGGCGGGGCCGCTGTGGGAGTACCTGGGGGGGCTCGCTCCGGGGGGCGCTGGCTGGTTTCTGTCCTGGGGGGTGGGGTCGCTGGCCTCCTGGTGCCTGGGGCCCGGGGGCGGATGTTGGCCCCGCTGGGGGGGATGGGGGTCGAGCGGGTCCAGGGGTGTGGGCTCACCGCGCCGGCCGCCGGGCAGCCTGCCCTCCCTTGATCGTCCCTCCGGGGGTGGATGCCTGGCTTTCCTGGGGCTTGCTGACCTCGGGGCTGGGGGTTGGTGGCGCTGCCTTGCCTGCTCGGGGTCCTCGGGGGGAGGGCTGCTGCAACTGGCCCTCCGCTCGTATGTTTCCTGACAAACCACTCACATGCACACACTTATTTTGCGCGCGTTCTCATATATAGGCACACAGACATACATGTACAAGTGTCTCTCCTGTAACAGGTGCAGAAACCAGACTCGTGTTGAGACATCTCCGGTGGAAGAAGCAGTTTGTCTTTTGTTTGTTTTAGTTGTGTTTTTTTTTTTTTGTCTGTTCCCCTCCCCTTTCTTTCCCCCCTTCACACACTTCCTTTCCCTCTTCCCCATCCTGTTGGGTCTTCCATGAGTAAAACAATTAAAATAAAGTATTAAAAGTTATTACAGGAGGAGTTTACAACAATATACAGTGCAAAGTTAGGCACTGTATAGACTCCTCTTGGCAAAGTAAATCTGTTTTGGCACAGTAGGGTGACAGATCCCTGTTCTGTTTGCCTAGCTGCCTGACAGGACAAGGGGAAAAAAATAAAAAAATAAATAAATAAATAAAAGTTGATTTACTGTATGATTGTTAGATAAGATGGTCTAGTCTTTGGAGGACGTACAGTATGTTTGCATGAGTATGCACTACCCTGTTGCCTAGCAACCATGACAGTGTCAGTTGTTATTTATTTAATTTTTTTTTT
The DNA here is from genome assembly GCA_020510985.1 of Pholidichthys leucotaenia. Lineage (NCBI taxonomy): Eukaryota > Metazoa > Chordata > Actinopteri > Cichliformes > Pholidichthyidae > Pholidichthys > Pholidichthys leucotaenia. Next base: position 164,152,508 of record CM035839.1, read on the forward strand.
GCTGACATTTTTGACAGAGAACTTTATTTTTACCTTTATTATTGTATTTTCTTTATCTTTTACTTGAGAATCTTCACCAGACAGAAAGAGGACCATGACCACATAACATAATACTTTAACTCATGTTAAAGTCAGCAGGTAAAATTAGGGTAAATTAAAAACACAAAATACTGTAGATAAATTATTTTTTATTATTTTAAACATGTATACCAGTTAGACTGATCTCTAAAATATATTCTTAATTACATGACCAGTAGAAAATATGAAAGTTTACTCTTTTCATTTCTGACCATAATGTAGCTAAATAATTAGATGTTCTGTGTTGTATCAGTTCTGACATTTAAAAGTTCTAAAGCAGACCACAGTCCTGTACTGTAGGATGATGACCCTCAATGATTTTCAGCAGCAGCAGAACAGATTCCATCTTCAGCTTCGTCTCAGTAGGACCATCTCAGTAAATTAGAAAATCATGATTTGTCATTTAATTTTCAAAACTATAATCATTATCATCAATATTAAATCAGGTTGAAAATGTTTCACTTTATGTGTAATACATATATGAAAGTCTTTTTTAGAATTATCTTACAAAAAAAATCACCATTTCCAAAAAAACTACTTCAATGAAATGCAGTTTTTCTAACTATTAACAATATTTTTATTTAGCTTGTTCCAATTTGCAAAGTAAACTGCTAAAAAAGTTACAATCATACAATTCATCAAATATTTTTTATTGTGGTTATTTCAGTCAAATGTCAGTTTTATAAATCTTGAGTCCGGCTTGTTCTGGAGAGTGAGGGTGTGTGCGAGTGTGTCTTAAATTATGTTCTTTTACTTATATGGATGCCAAGAGAAACGCAATTTCATCTTGCCTGCACTACAGTTGTATGTACAGCAACATGACAATAAAGGTTGATTTGATTTGATTTGATTTCTCTCCACAGCTGACCATCGGTTCCTGCAGGTTTTCCGCCGTGGACCTCAGAAATAAATCAGAAAAAAAAAATATCAGAAAATCTGATTATCACTTCCAGTGTGATGGACATTTTTAAGATCAGCATAATAAAATTATTACAGATGGCCTATTCTCCTCAGCTTCATTAACTGCTCTGTTTTCTCTAAAAATAACCTTAAGTGTTTTTTTTTAACAACACCACATAAGCAAATAAATAACATCAGCTTCCCAATGTCTCTACAGAACTTTAAAAGTTATCTTAAAGCAAGTTATTTTAACCACATCATACTGTATTTTTATATTACTGGGAAAAAAAGGTTTGACTTCAGAAAAAATAGCAGTTCTAAATGTTTACAGTAATTAATACATTAAGCAAAGCATACAGCACATCAGAAAAAAAAAAATCACATAACATACGCTTAAATAATCAGATGTTGTTGTTTTCTGGATTACTGGTATTTTTTACGTTTAAACTGCTGCAGAATTCAAGCAAAAAAATCTTACTTTGAACTGTTTCTGACTTTGTTCTGCTTCTGCCTGAGCCGAGGAAAAAAAGAAGCCAGGCTGAGCCACGCGCTGAATGCTGGGATATGTTAAGGCCACAAGGATCCCCTTCATGTATCCTTGGTTTTCGGGATTTTGAATGCTGCATTTTTCGGCCACATGTGAAGGAGCCCATGGAATTAGACAGCCTTTGACGCAGCACAGTGACGTGTCTGGCCTGGAAATGCACACTTGGAGGACACAGAACCTGAATTGAGACACAGCCTGTCTCCCTCTCTCCCTCTAATTAGGCTCATCCTCTGCAGCCTTGTGCTTCACCTGTGATTCATCAGGGAAGACCTTTAAATAGGGAGCTCTCCCTTCACTCTGCCTGGTGATGTTGAACTACTACATCCCGATCTTCCTTGCGTTCAGTTGACAAAACAGTTCGCAGAACACAGTTTGAAAGGCGAACTGACCTAAATGAACGGGCAGTTCTCGGCGAACATTTTTTTCTGTTCGGCCCACACATTCTGTAGTTGTGTAGATTTATGGTCCTTTGTCAGCCGGTAGAAGACCCTAGTAACTACGGCATAGACTGTAGCCTACTTCAGCTTCATATTACCTAAGAATTCTCCATTATACCCCCACCAAAAACTATATTTTATGCATGATATTGTTTTACTTACAAAATGACATAACTTCTACTCTTAAATTGATGGAATTACTCCGAAAATAAAAGAAAACAAAAGAATATCACAAACTATCTTACCTAGCTGCTATCTTTGTTTGCTACACGAGCCACCTCCAAAAGCGTTTAGCCAAAGAGAAAACAGTTCGCAGTGACCGTGTCGTTCAGTTACGGAAACTAATGAACAGTTCCGAACAGTTGCAAACTGTTTTGTCATCTGAACGCACCACTGATTTCCATGTTATTCTGCTCAGTTGTAGTGACAGCCAGATGAGGCTTTCTGGAGGACTTGAGGCCTTTCATCAAAATGGCTCATGTAGATGAGGCCTCATGTGGAACTTCATTTTCTCTACTAGGCCATCTAGTAGACAAAATGCATACAACATGTAGATTTTTACAAGGGTGTCATTGGTTTGTGAATTTTTTCATTTCAATAAATGCACTGTCTTTTACAAAATATCAATGATCATAAGGGAAAAAAGAAACAATAAAACTGAGATGACTACAGTGAATGTGCTTGTGCTACTTAACCATTTTTATTAAGAAATAATACATTTTCAACAGTCTTATACTGTCTTTCCCAGTACATTCATTTCTGTCCTTATTGTCATGCAGGGCACTATAGTGCCTCAGCATAATGATGTTATTGTTGTATCCAAGCTTTTGAAAACACAACAGACACTTCACCTTGCAAATAAAAATAAATTATAAGAATAACCCCACTGGGACTTGAATCCCAGCTCTTCAGATGCAAGGCCAGATACGGCCTTCTTGAAGACTTGAGCCTTTCCATCAAAATGGTTCATATCGACAAAGCCTCATGTGAAACTTCATTTGCTCTTCTAGGCCATGTAGTCAACAAAAAGTACACAGCATGCAGATTTTTACAAGGGCATCATTGGTTTAGTGTGTATTTTTTTCAATTTCAGTAAATGTGCTGTCTTAAGAAATATCAATGATCATAAAGAAAAAAAGAAATAATAAAACTGGGGTGACTACAGTGAATGTGAGCGTTTTACTTAGTGTGCTTGTACTACTTATACATTTTTATTAAGAAAGAATAAATTTTCAACAGTCTTAGACTGTCTTTCCCAATATATTCAACTCTGGCCTTATTCTCATGCAGGGCACAATAGCAATAGTGCCCCAGCATAATGATGCATAATAATGATCCAAGCTCTTGGAAACGCAACAGACACTTCACCTTGCAAATAAAAATAAAATTACAAGAATGACACAGCCGGGATTCAAACCCAGGCCTCCCACTTGTAGAGCAGATGCTTCACAGCTAAGCCATCACCGTGGTTATAATAAATATCCACTACTTGTGGAAAATACATCAATGGGAGAAATGCGCTCAAAATGCTCCCAAATGGGAGAAGTCTGTGTTTTTGGTGCTGCCTCCATCTGAAAATTGGCTGTGAAAAATCCCTTACATAGTCAAACATTGACAACACAAAACGTGAGGGATGGGGGTTTCCATTGTGTATCGCTGCTCACTTTATTTCATGCTGCATGCAAAATTATAAATGGCTTCCTGACCCAGTCACGTGGAATGACAACACATATGTCAGCAATACATGCCTTGAAACGCGCTTCGCCAAATATTTCCTGGATAAGCTCGGAGAACCCTTGAAGCTCTGGAGCCTGCCGTCCCATCACTACTCTGTTGTGCTTTGTGATTTTTGCCTGCTTTAGACCCTGAGACTGCCTGCCTAAGCTTAGCCTTTGTGCCCCGACCTCTGCCTGTCTTTGGATACTGGAATTAGCCCCCCGGACTGGATTTGGATTACTCGGACTGTGCACTTTCCCCATTCCCCAGGTAAGTCGACACACTACCATAATTCCTTTAGCTCCTCACTGTCACTGCCCAGCACACAGGCCTGGCTAGCCTGTCCTCTTCACCCCCGGAGAATCTCTCGCAGCCCCACTGCACACTTACCCCTGGCAGCCCTTTTCTCCTGCAGGAAAGTCCATCCTCAGCTCCCAGCTGCTCATCTCTGCTGAAGCGTAAGAATAACTGATAAATGTAACATACTCCCTATACTGCTGCGGTTCAACTAATCTGTTCCTCTGCTCTCTCCTCGTATGGTTGCCAGTCTCCCACGTCACTCCCCAGCACGTTTCCTAACACTAGTTTTGTAATAAAAATCATTGTTCACATACTTTGTCATTTTCTCTGAAGTCTGCTTTTGGGTTTCACATTCCCAGCCTTAACAGTATTTTCATTACTGTTGAGCTGACCCACCTGGCTGGTCAAAAATCACAGTGATCAGCTGATGCTTCTGAGGATGACTGCAGACATCAGTTGAAACATGTCAAGGTTAAATAAACATCCCTTTCTCATCCCTGTCTGAATAAAGTAAACGGTAAACTAATCTTATAGGGCTGTGAGCAGGCTATTGAATTACCTGTATCTGGCACTAATGCCGGAGGACAGCGTGCCAAACAAAACATTTTTACATGCCTCTGCCTCATTCAGGAGCACCTCCAACTCACGGTCTGTGAAATTCCATTAAATCCATTATTTTTGATCGTGGATACAGAAGAATTAAATGTGCAGGGCTTGTATATATCCATTTGCATCTAATTGCATATTCAAATGGAGGCGTGTCAAGGGAGGAGTCCGGTATTTCCTCACGTGCGTTCAATTTCAAGTAAATTGGGATGTGCTTGGATTCCTGCGTATGCACCTTTTCATACATCAGGATTTTTTTTTTTTTCTTTTTGCTTATGGCGTTTTCTTGACTTCAACGTACGTCATCTTTCAGTAGGAAATCTGTGCAAGTCTTTGTACATGAGACCCCGGGTCCAGCAAGCTGTCTCCTTTTGTTGGAAAGTCCACATGTTGGTGTAGTTTTGGTAGGATGGCCTTTAAATCTCCATGGTTGAAGTCTCCTGCTGTGATGAGGAATCTGTCTGGATGCACTTTGTGTCTCACTGATGGCCTGATAGAGTTCATTTAGTACTTTACTCCTCTCACCGATGGTGGTAGGTGAGACATACATGGCGAGTAACAGGATAGATGTAATTTCTCTTGATAAGTAGAAGGGATGGCACTTGATCATAAATTACACCAATGGAGAACAGTGTTTGTGTACAACAGTTGCATCTTGGCACCAAGCGTCATTGATGTAAACACACAAGCCTCCTCGGGTTTTTCCTCCCTCTGTCATGAACCGAGCCCATGTTTCCTGTGGGCTCGGTTCTGATCGATCCTGGTGGCTCAGGCAGTGGGTTTATTATGTGGAGCTGTGTTTTGATTTCTTGTTGTTTTCATGTCCGTGCACTGTTTCTGTTCTTGCCTGTAGCTGCCGCTCTGGCCTGTTCGGCCATGCCCCCCCTCTTTCTGACAGTCAGCTGTTCGCCCCGATAATCATCTTTCCCGTGCTCGCCCAGGTGTTCCCAATTTGCCACGCCAGCAGTGTTTGTACAAAAACAGCTCTTTGCTAGACAAACGCCACTGGATTATTGTACGTGTTGGATGACTGTGCTTCACCATCTAACCGTCACATCACTAAGGATTGTTCTGTGTGCTCGTCGAGAATCTCTTGACTACTTGGACTGCCCCTGCACTGTGAGTTCAGCCTGTGTTCCGTTCACCGTTGTCATCCTCCAGTGTGAGTGGTGGGCGTCCTTAAGGACTCAAGTGTATCCAAGCTGTGTTTGTGTTTGTATGTTTAGTTTGGTGTTAATAAATGTGTGTGTGGTGTAACCCAGCGTTTAAATCCTCGTCCTTTCTCCCCTCGCCGTGCGCTAGGAAAAGCGTACGGGCGAGTTCGTGACACCCTCTGTGAACACCCGATCAGTGCAGAGGCATGTTAGCCCCGCTAACTGAATAGCAGAGTCCAGGATATTGTCATTTAGCCACATTCCCATAAAGATAAAAACTCAGCAGTTCCGTGCATCATGGTGCGTAGATCTCAGGAGCTGTGTGTGGTCTATTTTGTTGCTGAGTTAGTGTATGTTGGCCAGAATGAGGGAAGGAATTGCAAGCCTGTGTGGGATAGCAGCTAGCCTTGTTCAGATACCTCCACGTTTATCTCTTTCATCTTCGCTCACACTGCCTGCGGCCTCTCCATTTGGAATAAAACACAGCAGTCGAGGAGGTCTGGCGGAGAAGACCTAGGCCACGGAGTTCCTCTGTAACGCTTTGGTCCAGGGCGTAATGTTTGGTCATATTCCTTATCTCCAGAAGGCTGTGGCGACTACCTTTTTGTCTCGTCAGTCCACAGAGTATTTTTTTTCCAAATTTCTTGGAGATCATCAAGATATTTTCTGGCAAAACTGAGATGAGCCTTTATGTTCGTTTTGCTCAGCAGTGGTTTTCGTCTTGTAACTCTGCCATGCAGGCCATTTTTGCCCAATCTCTTTCTTATGGTGGAGTCATGAACATTGACCTTAACTGAGGCAAGTGAGGCCTGCAGCTCTTTGGATGTTGTTGTGGGGTCTTTTGTGACCTCTTGGATGAGTTGTTGCTGTGCTTTTGGGGTAATTTTGGTCAGTCAGCCACTCCAGAGAAGGTTCACCACGACTGTTCCATGTTTTTGCCATTTGTGGATAATGGCTCTCACGGTGGTTTGCTGGGGCCCCAAAGCTTTAGAAATGGCTAGAAAATTGAACTCAGCTTTCAAAGATGTGATAAACCACAGTTAATTTATGTTTTAACTGGGGGGGGGGGGGATCACTTTTTCACACAGGGCCATGTAGGTTTGGATTTTTTTTTTACCCTTAATAATATACACCAATTAAAAACTGAATTTTGTGTTTACTTGTGTTATCTTTGTCTAATATTTAAATTTGTTTGATGATCCGAAACATTTAAGTGTGAAAAACGTACAAAAAAAATGAGAAATCAGAATGGGCCAAACACTTTTTCACACCACTGTATCACTTTTGGTTTGATGCAAGTCTGTTAACAGACTTTTGAATCATATGTTGAAACAAGTGAAATCCCGTGTAACCTTAGCACATTATACTGACAAAAAAAAATGTTTTGTAAACCTTTTCTTACTGTCATAACTCTGGCTCTCACGAGCCAGAAAGGAGATGCGAGGGCGACCAGTGAGTTAGCGTAATTTATTAACATGAACACACAACGTACAAAAGACAAAGTAAAGAGCCACGTGGGGCTAAAATACACACAGAACTAAAGAAAACATACAACCCAGGGAGGAAGGCTAGAGAGGCGGCGAGGGAAAAAACACTCGCCGAGTCGCAGCACTTACTTTGGGGGAAGCGCCGAGGTAACGGCGACCTGTAGCTAGACGGAGGAGCTAACAGTCGTGGAAACACAAGACACGTCTTTCCATAGCAAGGTCGCAGCGACGAGTAACTCTCGGCTGCTCGCTTAAGTGGGGGAGATGATTGATGATAGGAGACAGCTGTCCCAGCGCAGCTGAACTAGACAGCTGGCAATCAGCTGGGCGCTGTCAAAGAACGGGCCTTGGAAGACCCGGCACGGACTACCACAGAGCAGGAGCGACACTGGACAACCTGAACGCAGAGAAAGATAGCGTTCAGGTCGTGACAGTACTCCTTCCCCGAGCCGCGCCTCCTGGAGCAGGCTAACCCCCCCCCCCCCCCCCCGAGGGAAGACCAGGGAGGGCGGTGGGGGCCAGATCTGGGAGAAAGGGAGGGACCAGGAAAAGGAGGCAGGGAAGAAAAAAAAACCTAGGTACAGTATAGGATTGGATGCCATAATAATAATTTCAAAAACGGGGAAAAAAAACCCATCACCCCCTCCTCTGCAGAGGCCAGACGGTCTATGCAGATGACCACAGGAGGTGGGGAGAACAAACTGCAGAAAAATAGCGACAGTCATGGAGAAAAAAAAAAGGTTCACAATAACTTAGGGCGAGGACAATGCAAAACTCATGTCCCGACGACCAAAAAAGACTACAAAACTCAGTGAACATAAGGTTGCAGAAGACTACACATGTAACCCCGGCCAAAAACAGAAAGGATAAAGGAACAAACCGGGCACAAGACCTAAAAATAAAGCCTGAGTCCGCTAACTGGTATAAGGATACAAAAAAAAAAAATAAACTCCTCAAACATGAATTAGCGCAACACAGAAAATCAAACAGTCTGGAGGAGGATATAAATGCAGAAGAACAAAAACTATTCTGAATAAGGCCAGGCAATGTGAGGCGAAAGCTACTTGAAGGACAAATTAGAATAAGAACACATACAGGGATCGTAAGACATAGAAAATAGTCTAAGGAAAATCTTTGGTTGGAATGACACCACAATAAGGACTCTAGCACAGAAAGTTCCTCGATGTCCTGAATGACATTAAATAATGGAGGGCATACAAAATACAAGGCTATGTACAGTCAGTCAACCCTTCAGGAACGACAGCAGGTGGAGCAGGCAATGACCGCTTGTCCGGCGGGCGGCCCGAACTCCACCAAGCCAGGAACCACAACACCAGTTCGGGTGGCCTACCCGAGTCCCAGGCTAGGAGACACAGTTCCTCCGGAGGCCGACCCAGATCACCGAACCAGCCAGATGGCTCCCCAGGCGGTCGTCCCGTGACCTCAGACCACGGAGAGCTGAGGGAGAAGTCTTGGTGCAGCTTCCTCCCTGAGGGAAACGGCAGGAGGAAACTGACCCAGGTGAGAAATTCCCCAACAGTAGTAGGGGGAGAGGAGATGGAGGCAAGGGGCAAAGTCAGCCTGACATCTAATGATAACAAGGGCAGGGGGAAACTGGCCCGGGTGAAAGGAACCCCAACAGCGGCAGGAGGGGAGATGGAGGCAAGGGACGAAGTCAGCCTGATGTCAGGCGAACACAATCCTCCAGCTCCCTCACTGACCTTTACCCGGACCGGTGCAGCACCCCCGGTGGACCCCGATCGGGCCGGCGAAACACTCCCAGTGGACCCCGATCAGACCGGCGAAACACTCCCGGTGGACCCCAGCTGGGCCGGCGAAACACTCCCGGTGGACCCCGACCGGGCCGGCGAAACACTCCCGGTGGACCCCGACCGGGCCGGCGAAACACTCCCGGCGGACCCCAACCAGGCCGGAACAGCACTCCCGGTGGACCCCGACCGGGCCGGAACAGCACTCCCGGTGGACCCCAGCTGGACCGGAACAGCACTCCCGGGCGCAGCATCTGAAGCAACACCGTGCAGAGAACCGGAACCTCCGAGATGGCACCCAGAGCCGGTTCGTCTCCGGTGACCCTGGGGAGAGGCTCAGAGAGAAAAAAGGAACCGGGATCAGGATCACCGGCAGCGGCAGAGCCCGGCGAGACAGGCTCGAGCGCAGCAGACGGCTGCACCCGGCCCGCCCCCCCGAGAGACAGGCAACAATGCTCCAGAAAATGAATGAAAGAAGGAAAATAGAGCACTCGCCTGATCTCGGGTTCTACCGCCATCCAGGACTTCGATGCTCCGGGTTCAGCGTGCAGGACTCCGTCCTCCGGCTCCAACTCGACTGGGAATGGCTCCGCAGCCGGCATGATGGTTTCCACATTCAAACGACCTCCAAGTGCCGATGACCGCGTCGACAGCCCGCCTGGCGTGGAGGCAGGAGATCTGGACTCTGCTGGGCCGAACCATTCCTCCGTGGAGACCCGGGGACTCTTAATCGTCGGCGCTGGCTCCAACAGGCAGTTCGACCTCCTCCTCTGCCCATGACGTGGCTGCGGGGCTGGGGCAAAACCTTCCAGGGCCACAGGCCGCCTCCTCCTCGCGCGGCGGTGTACACCTGGCACCGGGGCACACTCAGGGGGAAGGGACACAGAGGACGCAGGTTCATATTCAATTTTTGCAGTGGGATGAGAGAGCTCAGGGGACTGTGAACCCTGAACTCCTCCCCCAGGAATCAAACAAGGCAATTCACTCATAATGGGGGGAGAATGAAAGGACACTTGCCTGATTCCCGGAGGGCCGGTGGAATCCGCTACAAGGGACTTGAGTCTTTCCTCTCCCTGCCGGATAGAAGTGGAGGACCCCCCGGACAGACGAGGTGGTGCTACTCGCACCGGATCGGGACCGGGAACACCTGGAGATGAATTTGCGCCATTCCCAGCAGCCGGAGTGAATGACGAAGAGGGGGGAGAAACAGCTGAGGAGAGCTGGGGGCCCAAAGCTGACGGGACAGCGGGGAGAGCGGGCCCAGGAGCGGGAGCAGCTGATTCGCTTCTTCAGCAAGACACGAGAGCTACAGCAGGCTGGGAGGCGGAATTCATGTGGTTTCCTGGAGCGGGATCCGGACGGGGCTCTCGCTGAGATGAGCGGGGAATTTGGGAGCGACGTCTTCTGAATGTGAGATCGGGGAAACGCCGCTCCTCTGCGGAGAGCGAAGCCAACAGGTCAGCGTATTCCGGATAATCGTTCAGCTCTGGGTTCTTCTCGACCAGCCTGACCTCCGCAATCACGTTCTTCATGGCTACGGGGGGAACGGCGGCGGAACAAGCGGCTGCCACTCGGTCCGCAATGCGAATCGCTGTCACTCTCATCTTCTCCGGGGGAAATCCGGTTGACGTCACTCTATCTTGGGGATCACCCCTGGGTGAGGCGAACTCCTGGACTGGATCGGCGGCAGGAGCGGGATTCCAAAGCGAGGGGCGATGGTGTCCTGTCTTCGGCTTCCTGCCGGGGTTCTCCTCCAGCCTACGGAGTCTCTCCCAGGCCACAGAGATGTCTGCCCTCCTCGCCTTAACCTCGGGGAGAAGGAAGTAGCGAGAGAAGTTATTAATCATACTCTCGGCGAGCTCCAAGCACCAGCGTATCTCGCTGGGGGAATCGTAGAGGTCCGTGGTGAACAGCGTTCCGTCCACAAGGTCCAGAACCTCCGAGAGATCATGGCCTGGGTGCCGCATGTGTCTCCTGGAGGGAGACATGATGCAGGCCTGCCTGCACCCAGAGGAAGGAAAAAAAACGTTGAGTCCCACAGCAAACTCACAGTCGCGGACGTCTCAGTCTGGCTGCGACCTACTGTCATAACTCTGGCTCTCACGAGCCAGAAAGGAGATGCGAGGGCGACCAGTGAGTTAGCGTAATTTATTAACATGAACACACAACGTACAAAAGACAAAGTAAAGAGCCGCATGGGGCTAAAACACACACTACACTAGATAACGAACAGCAAAGTAAAGAGCCACGTGGGGCTAAAATACACACAGAACTAAAGAAAACATACAACCCAGGGAGGAAGGCTAGAGAGGCGGCGAGGGAAAAAACACTCGCCGAGTCGCAGCACTTACTTTGGGGGAAGCGCCGAGGTAACGGCGAACTGTAGCTAGACGGAGGAGCTAACAGTCGTGGAAACACAAGACACGTCTTTCCATAGCGAGGTCGCAGCGACGAGTAACTCTCGGCTGCTCGCTTAAGTGGGGGAGATGATTGATGATAGGAGACAGCTGTCCCAGCGCAGCTGAACTAGACAGCTGGCAATCAGCTGGGCACTGTCAAAGAACGGGCCTTGGAAGACCCGGCACGGACTACCATGGAGCAGGAGCGACACTGGACAATCTGAACGCAGAGAAAGATAGCGTTCAGGTCGTGACACTTACCCCCTTAGCATTTCCTGGCAATTTTCCAGTGTGGAAAAATAGAATTTTGTTTAAGAAAGAACTTTCATTATTCACCCTCCTTATCACCCTCACACAGGGGTTCCAAAGCAGCATTCCCAATTCGGCAAAACTTGGTGTCCAGCGGCGTCATTGTAGAGGCAGCTACTGCTTGAGGGCCCTCTGAAGCAGCACACTCCTCCCAGACGGTCTGGTTTCCACCCAGTACTGGCAAACACTCAGAAAAAACACCAACAGACACAGGGGACGCAGGTGAGGATGGAGGGATGAAGCAGACAGCACCATTATACACAGATAACATGAAAACATTGCATGGCTGGATTTCCAAAATGCGTCTAAATATTTTTTTTAACTCCAATGTCAGGATACACTGCATCACATGATTTTGTTGGTCCCAAACTGCTCCCACAACCTAGTCATGTGAAAAAATTAGGACACGCTGTATTAGCCTGTGTGGTTTTTTGTGAATATTTTAGGACACCCCCACATTCATTCCCGCCTAAAATGGCTAAATGTTTTATGCAAATAACAACAAAACCAGGGTTAGACATAGATGTGAACATTTCTTAATACAGAACTGAATATTTAATGGTGTCCTAATTATTTCACATGACCGTAAACCTTGACCTTGATCTTCGGACTTTTCAAGTATGTCTAAGTAATTATTACACTCCATAACATATTCCAATGGCATTGTCTTCCAACCCTTTTTTTGGGGGAAAAAAATCTGGAAAAAATTGGTAGTAACAGACAAAACACAATCATGATGCCAACAGTCACTGGTTTATTATAAGCTGCAGCCCAATTACTTATTGTTTTGTTTTGATGTATACATTGTAGAATCATCCACTTTGGCTCAGCAATAATTATTCTTCTGCCTAAAGACATTTTGTTTCACCCAGGAGTAAGACAGTCAAAAAAAATGGATTTCCTTCCTCCAGGCCACAGCTGAAATCCCATTCCTTTGTTAAAACCAGCCTAAGGAATTTCCCCAATGTCCGGCTCTGGTTTATTGCCCCCATAAACATGCAACAGACCTGGCCACACAGACCCACAACTCAATAAAATTTCCTTAAACTCTGGGACATGCTGGATTTAACCAGTGAACTTTAAAGTACATTATTACAAACTCAATTCTAAACCTTCTTCTTTTCAGAACTATGAAAAGCAAATGGACTCTGATGTTTTAATGTGGAAAATCAATAATATGTGTGAAATGCATTAATCTGTGATTTTATATACTGTATATATGCATGTTAATGTTTAAATGAATGTTTATTCCTGCATGTTGATTTAGAAACACTGCTTATAAGATACACGAAGGTTAGTTTAGTTATACATAAGTGTGTATATTCCAATGTATTTAAAATTGTGTGTATTCATTTGGACTGATATCACATTTCATCAGTCTTCAGAGAGACCCCACCTTCTTCATCTCATTGGTCCCTTGTAGACTGTTTGTTATTGGACTAAAAGTTCATCGAGGACACCCACGAAGGACACTCATTGGCTGAGATCCTGGAAGCCCGCGAAGCTCAACAGAACTTATAAAAGGCGAAAGACTCTTTGCTCTGCCTCTTTTGGCTCTCTTTTTGCTCTCTTTTCGGATCGTCTCTTTTGTCTCTTTCGGCTCGCCCTTCTCCACTGATCTTTTTTCTCTTTGGACTCGTTTGTCTCTCTGAAGTCTATTGTCTACACACAGCAAGGAAGAACAAAGACTCCAACCACATGTCGCTTTTCTAAACACAGAGCAGATAACTCGTAATTTGTTTATGTAACTTTGTATTTTAATGTTTTTCTTTTTCTCTTAAATGCCTAGGAATTCCTATTTCTTTGAGCTCAATTCTTAATCGGAGTTAAACTCCAATTTTTTCTTATCACTTTTTCTTTGTTAAACTTTCTGTAAAATCACCGTTTGTTTAATTTTAATGTAAACTTTAATCTTGACTTTATTTTTATAATATTTTTCTTGACCAATCCCACAACAGAAGTTATTATCTTATCTAAAGTCCGAAAGTTTTTTTTTTAATTTGAGATCGGATTAGATATCTTTAATTAATTATTATCGAAGGCCACTGAGGAGACGCAGCTCCCACATCACGCGCAGCTGAGGATTCAGCGCGCTTCTGCAGGATTTCAACCATCGAGATCCAACTTATGATTTCATGAATATCATTCATCGTCAAGAGAATATTTGTGGGACAAATATTCTGGGTTTTGCCCCTGAACAACACTTCAAAACTTCATGAGGACGACGACAGAACCATCATCGAACGAGGATCACGTGAGCTGCAACTTTCATCTGCTGAATTAAACATCTGAGGTTTGGTAATAATTTGTATATCTAATCAGATGCAAATTAAGAAGCCCTTAACATAACTCTTCTTTTCATTAAAATTCCATTTTTATATTCTTAAGATTAATCCAGGACTTTTTCATATAATTAGTAAACTTTCTCCATAAATTTGCGTTGTTTCCATAATCTGTTAACTCAAACTGATAGAGATTCATTTCTCAGTTTAACCCTGGTTCCGAAAATATTGACATTGTTAATCTATCATTTACAAAATTGATTTTATGATTAATGAAATTACTGCAATGTCTGTTAATCATTTCATTTAATAAATATGTGAAAATGAGAGAAGTTGTTGAGAATTTATTTCATTCTGAGTCTGTTTCAAGCACAGGTATTGAATTCACGGAAAATTTTTGAGACTGATTATTGATTAATTTATTGAGTGATTAAACAGGTATAAAGTGAAATTAAAGATTAAATTGCTTCTTAGAGATAGGAGCTGGTGCCCCCACGAGTGTTAACTTTTCTGATGTATATGAAACGAGATTTGATCTCAGATTCCAATACATCAATAGAAATTAAATAATTCATACCTGATCATATTTATTATTTATTAATATTCTATATTTCACACTACAACATGTTAAAAGACACTTGTGGGTAGACTGGGCCACACACACTGACCACTCATTGCGAGGTTGCCCAGTACAGCCAGGAAAGCCTGATGGAATGAAGCACTTTGAGCTATCTCTTCCCTTCGTAAGGCGGCTTGCTGCTCCCTTGCTTCACAAGCTTCATCGGCAAGTCGGTTTATGGTCTGCATGTGCTGGGCAAGTACTTCACCCCGCTGTTCAAGCTGTTTACGGTGTAGTTCGAGCTGTTCACGCTGCAGTTTGATCTGTTCACGCTGTTGTTCTTGGAGCTGCACCTCATCACCGTCCATCTGGGTAAACACAGTGGCAAGCTCCACATTGGGGTGGCTCCTTTTCCTCTTGCCTACACGAAAGACAGAAATGGGCGGTGGTTAGTTAAAGCAAGTGCAAAACAAATATACAGGAATTACACTTGTGAAAGCCAAGCAGTGGGGTGTGACAAAAACGCTTCGTTGTTGTATATAAGCACAGTTTTCATGTTGCTGCACCTCAGTACAGCAGATTTCACAAGCGCCAGGTTATGGTTAAAAATATTTGGTTTTATTGTGACCTCAGAAATCTGAATGAGTTAATACAGTCAGTTGACTTGAATCATTTGAATGAAGCATGTTGACCGCAAGCACATTCAAAATCAAGTTTTTGTGCTACATCAGTTTTTCAAAAACAAGAATTTTATCACTACTTCCTCCACTACAGCTGAAAAATGGGACCAGGTCATGGACCGCTGGCAAGTGAGCACCCCAGGATCCACTCTGTACATGTACATTTTTCAAGCCAGTGATTCATGGTGGAAAAGAAACAACACGGCAACACCGTAGTTGGAAAATCCACAGAATAGGTATGTGGGTCTATTATGAGGCTTTATGAAATTATATGAATCACTTTAAAAATCACTGGTTTAAAAATGCACTTGTATATGTTGAGAATTTGGTTCCTTTGGGTCAACTTGTCCTGTATCCATAAACAAAACAGTGTGTTAATCTTTTGTTTATTGCGCTTTACTAGTACATGAACGTGTCGTGCCACACGTTGACGGAGTCATGCCACACATTGATGGAGCTGGAGCTGGGGCTGGTATCGGTGTCGGATTTGCAACGGATGCAGGAGAGCCCAGGGGATTCATGCTGAGGGAGGGGGACCCCGGGCATGTGTAAAGAGATTCTAGAAAGAAAGTACACACACAACTTTAAAAGTGCAACATGTACACAAAAGGTTTTAACGAGGATTAGCATATTTAGTCGTTTTACTCTCACAAGCGAATAAATTAGACAGAGCAAGTGCGAATCAGCAGAGTTGGCTAGCTAGCTAGCCAGCGCTGCTAGTGCTCCTGGCTAAGACTTGTGAGCCAGGAGAGAACGGTGTTGTTATTACTCAAAAAAAAGTTAGCATGGCACCAATAGGCTGGATAGAGCGAAATGATGCATAAGGTCGCAAAATACTCACCATCCATGGTTTGTAACAATATTGTGGCCAGGTCGACTCCTATCTCCCTCCCATTACTGGCCAGCCCATTACCGTAAATGGCGTCCATTTGGTCAAACCACTTCCACTGCTTTCTGTTTGCCCCACTTCGACCGTTGTGGTCCTTGACGGCCAGGTAATCGCATTTAAATTTCTTTAGCTTCTCCCTACATTGTTTTACTGTCCGTTTGTATCCGTGGGCTGACAACTGCTCTCCAACCTTATGGAAAATCTTCTCATTGCAGTGTGCTCCATCTTTCTCTAGATTCTATCGTCGGCCACTATGCAAAGAAACGTCTGCACCTCCTTGTGGGACCACAGTGCAGATTTCTGTGAAGCCGAAGTCATTTCTACCATTTATAGTGATTACTCGCCTAAGATTTTTTGCAAATAGCAGTTGTACATTTAGCAGAAGAATGGCGCTGTAGCATCATCGTCTCCTCAAACCAAGACAGAAGATCACTTCTCTCCATTTTACAGGAATTTCACTTTATTCCTTCAACAGGAATACCACTTTTCTGCATTCTACAGGAATATCACTGGCTTTCATATCGACTCATCCAGGCCTCATCCAGGCCAGACCCAAAGATGTTTTCCCAGGACCCCAATGTAAACAGTTGCCTCTTGCAGAGATTGTAAGGATCAAAATTTGCTTTTAAAGGCTCAAACGAACATAAAACTTGGGAGACCATACCTCCAATGTGAACACTGCATTTGGATAACATCCTCCTTTACAGGAAACCAGTGCTCTTAAAAGGGTCATAAACGGCTTAATTAGACAGGTTTATAACCTCCGATGTTTTCCAGATTATCTCTTCCAGATACCATGGACCTAAAAGAAATCATCTACAGCTCAATAGTACCTCCTAGCGGATACCTACGAAATGTGTTTCAGTATGTAGGATGACTTTTAATTTGTTCTAAACATTAAGTTTCTTTCAGCTTATCCTCTTCTCCCCTGGATCCTAAGGACACTGAAAATCATCCCTTTTTTATCACCAACCATGGTTTGCTGTACTATATTAAGCTTTGATCTAAATATGAATGTGAGGCGGCATGGAAAAATAAGCTGCAGTGCTGTGGTTTTAAGCAGGTTTTATTATATCATGTCGCCTTCACGGGATCCCCTCTCCGGTGCATAGTGGAGCAGCCCGGAGCGGGATCCCTAAGCTCTCAGAGAAGGAGAGGAGGACACGTGTGTGTCTACCAGTTGCAGGATCAGAGTGAGAGAAGAAGAGTAAGAGAAAGATTGCGTTACAGAGTTGCACCTTAAATACTTGATCATAACAATACATCAAAGAGACGTACCCCACAGTTTAGAATGATCAAAGGGACAACAGAACAGGCAGGAGGTATTTGCATTTGTAAGCCATACATCACAATGGGCAGATTAGCTAGACCTCGCTCCAAGTGTCAGACAAAGAGGCTAACAAGCACATCTACATATTGATCTGAGTCTCTAGGTCACAGTAAGGGCAAAATGCATGAATACAAAGGATGAAAGGCATCGATTAACATCACATAGGTGAGACAGAAGAAACTCGTCTACCTGTAGACATTAATACACCAAAGCACATCTAAGATGCTCAGAAAAAGCATAGTAAGGACAAGCCATATGCACACTATATAGAATGGCGCATTACATCACAACACATGCATGTTTGCATCACAAATACATGAATGGCACATTGCATCTCAGTAGTGTAGCAGGAAAACAGAGAAAAGAGGGCTGAGTGTCCTTAGTCTGTTGTGGGGTTAAAACGAACCGCCACACACGCTCCCCCCCAGAGGACGCGGCAGGGGGTCGCGACCTCGATAATCCATCTGTGTGAGCGAGCTGTGGGAGAAGCTCGCTGCAGGCGGAGGGGGGGGGAGGGAGGGGAGGGGTAGTAAGTGCCGGCAGGAGCTGTGAAATCGTCCTGAGCCGCGCAAAAATTGCTTGTGGGTCCGCAATGTCGAAGGGCTGGTCCCGTTGAACGTGCAGCGGTCCACAAGAAGAAAAATTGGTCTCTGACTCCTCTCGTGGCCATGAAGAAAAGCAGGAGCGGCTGTAAGAGAGAAAGTAAACAAAGCAGGGGGACTGTTGGTTTTGGGTGCTGAAGCAACCCCAAAGCTCCCGGGAACAGCTGACGGCTGAAATCCCGTTGTGCCGTGGCTAAGACCATTAAAAAATCCAGTGGCGAGCTGCGTGCTTGCTTCAGGTGAACGAGCAACCCTGAAGGTTCTGAGGGCAGCGGCGGAGGACGATGGCGGTCTGTGGCGTGGCTGAGACTGTTAACAAATCCTTCCAGTATGCTGTATGCGTACCTCAGGTGAGCGAGCAGCCCTGAAAGGCAGCGGCGAAGGAGGAAGGCAGTCTGTGGAGCCGTTACTTGTCCCATGCGTGATGCGCCGTCCTTGTAACTCCCCGGTGCGTGCGCGGGGGTTCAGTGCGTGGGTGGGCCGCTGGAGTGGTGAGTCAGGGTGCAGAAACTTGGCGGAGATCAGCGCAGACGGCGCCAATAAAATCCAGGTTGAGCTGTTGCTGTAGATTTGGCCATGGTGCGTTGGAGCGTTGAGAGGAAATAGACGATCTTTAGTCCCTCAGGCCCGTGCAGAGGCGTTGGAGCGGCGGGAGGGAATAGACGATCTTTTGTTCCTCAGGCTCATGCAGCTGCGTTGGCGCGGTGTGAGGAAGTGGACGATCGTTGTCGCTCGTGCGGCCATGGTGCGTTCAGTTCCACGCGCTGCACTCCCCGTCGGCCCTGGAGGTTGCCGTCGTGGAGAGAGGACGAGGTGCGTGCGCTCTCAGTGAGAGCGGCCGGTCCAGCGTGGTTGTGCAGATCTCAGGCGACGGAGTATTCATGCCCGGGTGTTGCGTTCGCTGGCCGCTCGTTTTTTTCAGCGTCGGTTCGCCAGCGTGGCCATCCAAAACAGAAGGCTGCGTTGCACAAAACGTGTGCGTCTTCAAGGGGCCACCAACGCAGCTGTGTGGCTGTCCAGCTCGGAAGGTTGCTTTCGCACAAAACGTGTGCGTGTTGGAGGGGTCACCAGTGAGGTGGCATGGAAAAATAAGCTGCAGTGCTGTGGTTTTAAGCAGGTTTTATTATATCATGTCGCCTTCACGGGATCCCCTCTCCGGTGCATAGTGGAGCAGCCCGGAGCGGGATCCCTAAGCTCTCAGAGAAGGAGAGGAGGACACGTGTGTGTCTACCAGTTGCAGGATCAGAGTGAGAGAAGAAGAGTAAGAGAAAGATTGCGTTACAGAGTTGCACCTTAAATACTTGATCATAACAATACATCAAAGAGACGTACCCCACAGTTTAGAATGATCAAAGGGACAACAGAACAGGCAGGAGGTATTTGCATTTGTAAGCCATACATCACAATGGGCAGATTAGCTAGACCTCGCTCCAAGTGTCAGACAAAGAGGCTAACAAGCACATCTACATATTGATCTGAGTCTCTAGGTCACAGTAAGGGCAAAATGCATGAATACAAAGGATGAAAGGCATCGATTAACATCACATAGGTGAGACAGAAGAAACTCGTCTACCTGTAGACATTAATACACCAAAGCACATCTAAGATGCTCAGAAAAAGCATAGTAAGGACAAGCCATATGCACACTATATAGAATGGCGCATTACATCACAACACATGCATGTTTGCATCACAAATACATGAATGGCACATTGCATCTCAGTAGTGTAGCAGGAAAACAGAGAAAAGAGGGCTGAGTGTCCTTAGTCTGTTGTGGGGTTAAAACGAACCGCCACAAATGCATGTATTATAATTATGTATAAGAAATGTCATATTCATGAGTGTTATTCAAACAAATGTAATATTAGAGTAATGGTATAAATGCATGATCACCAAATATTAGCCAAGTCATTTAATTTAGTTAGATTTTATATTGAGCACCTAATTTCATAAGAACTGACTGAGTGTTGATCTTTCTGTGCAATTTCATGGGATGGTGTCTTCGTTTGATTGGCTGCTCTCAAACAAAGAAATGTTCTCACATTGGATAGCAGCCATTTCAAACTGCTTTTGATAAAGTCAATTGGTCAGTCTTGCGATCGGCATCACAAGTTTATGACCCAGGCGGGGGCATTTAAAAGTAGTAGAAGCTGCTCTGCTTGGGTAAGATTCAGAAAAAACACACAGATTCAGAATTAGAACAAGACAAGCAGAAAGAAAAAGAAACACACAGATGTAAGTTAAAGTTAAGTTAAGTAAGAGAGCAAGAGAGAACACAAGTTACACAGAGACAAGTGATGCAGTTAAGTTAAAGTTAGAGAAGAAAAAGCAGACAAGAAAGAGACAGAATGAGATTAGATAAGTCTGGGAAGATTTTGTTCCACCGTTTCAAGGTCTTGTGTAGTTTTATTTTATCTAAATTGTTCTGTGTGAAGTTTGTCAAATCCTGCATTAGTTTTTCTGGTTACTGAGGAGAAATCACCTTTTTCTTTAGAGCTCGCTTTCTCCGAGAATCAAATTCTCAAACTTTTTCCTTCACCTCAGAAGCCATTCTTGTCCTAGTAAATGTTTTTCTCAATTTTTTTATGACTTTTCACACCGTTAAAGCGGACCTTTAATTTTACTTGTTTAAAGTGAACAGAGACTGTGTTTTTTGGACTCTCTTTCCGGCCTCATACCCACCTGACTGAGAAGTTTCTCCTTCAGTTTTTTGGTGTATCCCGCTACAAGAGACCTCAAATTCGGACCCTTTTTTCAAGGACTTGTCACGCCGCTCGGAGACAGACCATCCTCTGCTGCCATTGTCTGGAGAGCCCCCAGTTGAGTTTACACTTCCATGGCTGTGAGGAAGCATCGCAGCAGCCGCTTCCTCCGACGTCCTAACTCCCAACTCGGCCGGTATCGACCCGCTGAAACGTGGACCTACAGCTGTTTTGTAAGTGAAACTCCTACTTCTGCTGGGTTAAAACGTGATGACCTAACAATTAAATTACAATTAAATATAGCCCGTATTTCAGGGCTCAATTAGTCTCTTAGCCACAGGATAAAGCTATAAACTGAAGGAAGACTCTTAGTCATTTTTAAGTAACTGCCCTTAATTTTTGTAGATTAATTCAGAAGTCATTTTTAGATAATTAGCTTATGAATTTTCCCCATAAAATTGCGTTGTTTTGTTAGACATTTCAGCCTTCGTTTACCATTGAAACGTAAATCTGGTTCCTCCTTGGTTCTACAGAGGTGTAACGCTGGATTTTATGTTCAGGAATCCAATAACAGTTGATGTGATATCGTACATTTGAATCTGTTTATCCATCATTTGAATGCCATGCCATGTAACCTGTATGAGTTTAATAAAGGGTGAATGAGAGAAGTTGAAGCGTTTTCCTTTCACATATATCTGTTTCCTAATCACGGCAGGAGAAGAACTCACTTAAACTTTGAGACTGATTCATTAAGTAATAGAAGGTACAAAATTAATTAAAATTAAAGTTAATATTATTGTCCATTTTGACTGGTGCCCCTTTTACGAGTGCTTTTATTTAATTTAGCGGGTGTAGAAGTGACGGTTTAACTCCGCCCCCTTTCACACCCACTGTTAAATACAATAAATAATTCCCATGCCTTATGACAAATATTTTATATATAATGCTGCAGCGCTCTCATGACGTTATGCCTGGACCAATCAGTGGCCTGCAGTCTTTGGACGTCACATTTTCAGGTTGGAACGGTACACTTAGAACCAGTCTAGAGTAGGTCTGAAAAATCGAGACCGAAACTGTTACAGTTCCTAATAGAAAAGCCTAGAAAGCATGCCGAACTGAACCAAACAGGGCCAAACAGGTACTAGTGGAAAAGGGTCTAAACAGACTGGGCAAAAACAGCATCCATGGGAGAGTTCCAAGGCAAAATACCACTGCTGACCAAAAAGGACATACTAAAGGCCCATCTCATATTTCAAAAAAATGCTGATGATCCCCAAGACTTTTGGGAAAATATTCTTTGAACTGACAAGACAAAAGTTGAACATTTTTGAAGCTGTACATCCCATTACATCTGTCATAAAACTAACACAGCATTTCATAAAAAGAACATCATACCAACAAACATGGTAGTGGTAGTGTGTTGTGTCTGGGGCTGCTTTGCTGCTTCAGAATCAGGATGACTTGTCAAAATTTAGCCCTCCAATGTGCCTGAATTAAAACAATTCTGCAAGAAGAATGGGCCAAAATTCCTCCACAGTAGCTATGTTTACATGGACACGAGTAACCGGATTAAAAGCCTGATTGGAATAAAAACGCTTCATATGAACACGCCAATCTGAATATTCTGACCCAATCACGGTCATTTGGATCAAAATTTCATTCCGATTGAGAGGGATGGGTTATGCCGATTGTTAATCCGAATGGTGCGCATGAAAACACTTATTCCGAATGCAGGGCAGAAAATATGTTTACTGCGCATGTCTGTACACCAGCCGCACGTCGACATGACGTATTTCCGCCTTAGCAGCAGCTAGTGGAAGACATAGCGGGAGTAAGACAAAACTGGTCTGTATCGTCCTGCTGTTTTCCTCTGTTCGTCATATGCAGAAGTATGTACTTGTAGCTTCATTACGGAGACCAACAAAAGCAAAAGTACAGTCTGAAAAACACAATACAGGTCAATTTCGACACGAAGCGGGGCTTGCTAACACCGGAAGTTGCTTCTTCTTCTACTATTTTCGGAATGTCGAAATGTCGGCGTGCGCATGTCAAAATGATTTATTCCCTTCAAACGTGTGACACATGGAAACGCACGTCCTAATCAGATCAACTTTTTCAGGATCCATGTAAACAGTAAAATTCTGATCTGAATTGTAATCAGATTGATGAAATTTTGCCCATGTAACCGTGGCCACTGATGTTCAAGACTCATTGCCAGTTACTTGTTTGCAGTTGTTGCTGCGAATGGTGACGCAACCAGTTATTAGGTTTAAGGGCAATTACTTTTTCACACTGGGCCATGTAGGTTTTGATTTTTCCCCCTTAATAATAAACACCTTCATTTAAAAACTGCATTTTGTGTTTACTTGTGTTATCTTTGTACAATATTTAAATTTGTTTGATGATCTGAAACATTTAAGAGTGACAAAAATACAAAAAAATGAGAAACCAGGAAGGCAGCAAACAATTTTTCACACCACTGTAGGACCAGATAGGTTTGGATAGCTTTTTTTTCCCTTAATAAATGAAATCATCATTTAAAAATGGCATTCTGTATTTACTCGGGTTATCATTGTCTAATAGCCCCCCCGCGACCCGAAAAGGATTACGCGGAAGAAGATGGATGGATGGATGGATCTCAAACATCTGTGACAAATATGCAAAAAAAAAGAGAGAAATCAGGAATGGTGTAGCGGGTTGATTCAACCCCCCACAACACAGAGACAGAACACTAGACAGTCAGCTCGCACTCCTTGGTTTTTTCCGCTGCACTACTGAGATGTAATGTGCCATGCATGTATCGTGATGCAATGTGCCACGCATGTATTGTGATGCAATGTGCCATGCATATATTGTGATGTAATGTGCCATTCATGTATAGTGTTCATGCGTTCTGTCCTTACTGTGACCTGGAGGCTGAGATCAATATGTAGATGTGCTTTGGTGTAACCCCCACAAACAGACTGGTCAAACACAGCGCTCGGCTAGAGCAAATAACAGAACAGTGAAATGTGTATTAATGTCTACAGGCAGACTTGTTTCGTCTGGCTCACTTCTGTGATGTTAATGTTGCCTTTCATGCATTGTGCTCATGCGTCCTGTCCTCACTGTCACCTAGGGACTGAGATCAATATGTCTCTCAAATGCAAATGTCTTATGCCTGTTCTGTTATCTCTTTGATCATACCAACTGCTGGGGTATTCCCTTTTGATGTATTGTTGTGGTCGAGTATACGTATATGCTGCAACTCTGTAACGCAAACCCCCTCTCACTCTCATTCCCACTTCTGCAACTGCTGCTGCTGGACACAGACTTTGTGTCCCTCTTCTCTGAGAGCCGTTTGGGCTCGCTCCCGGCGCGCATGCACGGCGCCGGGAGCGGAGCCCGTGACGGCTGGATGATATGATTAAACTCTCCTTAAAACCTACAGCATCGCTGTTTATATTTTTTCATGCCGCCGCAATGGGGCAAATATTTTTTCACAGCGATTTAAGTACATTTGATCTTAGTATTTGAGTTACTTTTTTTGAAAGATTTATATATAATGAATTTATCCACCTTATAGAGAGCATAAGTCACGCCCCCTCTATTTCCGCATATGGGACCTTAAATTAGAAAAAAACCTCCATCAAAATGAATAGCAAGAGCGAAATCGATCAAATTTTGCCACGAGTTACACGTATGTTTGTCAATTTAAAAGATAATTTTCCACATAAATAACTCTGTAGGTGTTGTCTAACTGTTCAGGTTTAAGGTTGTAAAAATGTGTAAATTAAAAACAACTACAAACACACAATCATGTGAGCTATGTCACGTGTTCAAAGAGTGCCCAGGGGGAAGTAACTAACAGTCCTCCGGATCAGCTCCAGCTCTGAAAATACAATAAAATACAACTGTTGTGGGACAACCCCCACAGACTAAGGACAGACAGCTCGCTACTCCTGGTTATTTTCCACAGCGCTAGTGTGATGTTAATGTGCCATTCATGCTTTGTGTTCACACGTCCTGTCCTCACTGTTGACCTAGAGACAGATCAATGCCAAGTCACGTTTCGTTACCTTGTATTCATACATGTGTAATGACAATAAAGTTGAATCTCATCTCATATGTAGGTGTGACTTGTCACCTCTTTTTCCTGCAAGCTGGAGCAGGTGTTGGCAATCTGCCTATTTGATATGTATGTCTCTCTCATATGCAAATGCCCATGCTCTTTCATGCATTGTCTGTAACCGGTATAAATACCGCACGTATCATGTAACTCACTCTCTCTCTGCTACTGCTTAACTGACTGCACCTGTCTTCACGCTACTGAGAGCCCTCAGGGCTCGCTCTGGGCCGCTCTGCACAGCACCAGAGTGAGCTCGTGTTGGCGATGTGATTTAATAAAGGCACTTTAAACTCCTCAGTTCGCCGCTTATTATCCCATGTCGCCACACTGGTGACCCCGAACATGCACATGTTTTGTGCAAAGCAGCCTTCTGGTCTGGACCGCGACACTGGTGACCGCTTCACGCTTCACGGTGAGATCTGCACGCCTGAGATCTGCACATCCACACTGGACCAGCCGCTCTCACAGCTCCTCCACACGAGAGCGCACGCACCTCGTCCTCCCTCCACGACGGCAACCTCCAGGGCCGACGGAGAGCGCAGCGCGTGGACCTGAACGCACCGTGGCCGCACGAGCGACAACGATCGTCTCCTCCCTCTCACTGCTCCAACGCAGCTGCACGAGCCCAGGGCACAAAGATCGTCTACTGCCTCGCACCGCTCCAACGCATCTCCACGAGCCCGAGGCACAAAGATCGTCTACTGCCTCACACCGCTCCAACGCATCTCCACGAGCCCGAGGCACAAAGATCGTCTACTGCCTCGCACCGCTCCAACGCATCTCCACGAGCCCGAGGGACAGAGATCGTCTACTTCCTCGCAGCGCTCCAACGCACCACGACCGAACGACGCAACAGACAACAGGGATGATCTCCAGCAAGCTCCCTGACCCTGGTTCTCCTCACCAGCGGCCAACCCACGCACGGAACCCCGGCACACGCACCGGGGAGCCACGGGGACGGCGTACCACGCATGGGACACATACGGCTCCACAGACTGCCTTCCTCCTTCGCCGCTGCCCTTCAGGGTTGCTCGCTCACCTGAGGCATGCATGCAGCATGCTCGAAGGATTTGTTAATGGTCTCAGCCACGGCACACATAGGGAATTCAGCTGTTTTGCGATTCCCGAAGACTTTAGGGCTGCGCCCGCACCTAAAGTAACACGCCACGTCCCTCTGCTGTTGTTTTTTTCCCTCACAGCCACCCCTGCTTTTCTTCATGGCCACGAGAGGAGCCAGAGACTAATTTTTCTTCTTGTTATCTCCGCACGCTAAACGGGACAGCCCCTCGACATCGCGGATCAACAAGCAATTTTTGCGCGGCCTGGACGATTTCACCGTCCCCGGCAACCCCCACCCCCCTCCACCTTCACCGGCACAGAGCCTTCCCTGCTCGCTGCCATGCTGCACTATCGAGGTCTCGGCCCCCAGCCGAGCCCTCTGGGGGGGAGCAGTGTGGGACAACCCCCACAGACTAAGGACAGACAGCTCGCTACTCCTGGTTATTTTCCACAGCGCTAGTGTGATGTTAATGTGCCATTCATGCTTTGTGTTCACACGTCCTGTCCTCACTGTTGACCTAGAGACAGATCAATATGTAGGTGTGACTTGTCACCTCTTTGTCCTGCAAGCTGGAGCAGGTGCTGGCAATCTGCCTATTTGATATGTATGTCTCTCTCATATGCAAATGCCCATGCTCTTTCATGCATTGTCTGTAACCGGTATAAATACCGCACGTATCATGTAACTCACTCTCTCTCTGCTACTGCTCAACTGACTGCACCTGTCTTCACGCTACTGAGAGCCCTCAGGGCTCGCTCTGGGCCGCTCTGCACAGCACCAGAGTGAGCTCGTGTTGGCGATGTGATTTAATAAAGGCACTTTAAACTCCTCAGTTCGCCGCTTATTATTCACTACCGCCACACTGTGTTGTTTTTCTCCTCTTTGGATCCTTCTTTCATTGGTCAGGGAACACGAGGTGAGGTTTGGGAGGGAAACCACCATGATCGTGTTTAGTGATGTGGGATGATGGGATATGTAGTCCGCTAAGCGTTTTCACAAAATATAAATGTTACCCTGTTGTAATATATACACACGTGGACAAAATTGTTGGCACCCCTCTGTTAATGAAAGAAAAACCCACAATGGTCACAAAAATAATCTGACAAAAGTGGTAATAAATAAAAATTCTATGAAAATTAGCCAATGAAAATCAGACAATGCTTTTGAATTGTGGTTCAACAGAATTACTTTATCATGAAACAGGCCTGACAAAAATGATGGTACCCCTAGAAAAGACATGTTCAACCAAGATGTGTCCTCTAATTAACATCACAGGTATCTACAAACTTGTAATCAGTCAGTCGGCCTATTTAAAGGGTGACAAGTAGTCACTGTGCTGTTTGTTGACATGGTGTGTACCACACTAAACATGGACCAGAGGAAGCAAAGGAGAGTTGTCTCAGGAGATTAGAAAGAAAATTATAGACAAGCATGTTAAAGCTAAAGGCTATAAGACCATCTCCAAGCAGCTTGATGTTCCTATGACTACAGTTGCACGGGACTGTAGCCAACCTCCCTGGACGTGGCCGCAGAAGGAAACTTGATGAAAAATGGAAGAGACGGATAATATGAATGGTAACAAAAGAGCCCAGAACAACCTCTAAACACATTCAAGGTGAACTCCAAGGTCAAGGTACATCAGTATCAGATCGCACCATCCGTCATTGTTTAAGCCAAAGTGGACTTCATGGGAGACAACAAAGGAGGACACCACTGGTGAAAACAAATCATAAGAAAGCCAGACTGGAATTTGCAGAACTACATGTTGACAAGCCACAAAGCTTCTGGGAGAATGTCCTATGGACAGATGAGACAAAACAGGAACTTTTTGGCAAGGCACATCAGCTCTATGTTCACAGACGCAAAAATGAAGCATACCAAGAAAAGAACACTGTCCACTACTATGAAACATGGAGGAGGTTGTTATGTTCTGGGGCTGCTTTGCTGCATCTGGCACAGGGTGTCTTGAATCTGTGCAGGGTACAATGAAATCTCAAGACTATCAAGGTATTCTAGAGAGAAATGTGCTGCCCAGTGTCAGACAGCTTGGTCTCAGTCACAGGTCATGGGTCTTGCAACAGGATAATGACCCAAAACACACAGCTAAAAACACCCAAGAATGGCTAAGAGCGAAACTTTGGACTATTCTAAAGTGGCCTTCTATGAGCCCTGATCTAAATCCTATTGAACATCTGTGGAAGGAGCTGAAACATGCCATCTGGAGAAGGCACCCTTCAAACCTGAGACAACTGGAGCAGTTTACTCATGAGGAGTGGGCCAAAATACCTGCTGAGAGGTGCAGAAGTCTCATTGACAGTTACAGAAATCATTTGATTGCAGTGATTGCCTCAAAAGGTTGTGCAACAAAATATTAAGTTAAGGGTACCATCATTTTTGTCCAGGCCTGTTTCATGAGTTTGTTTTTTAAAATAATTCTGTTGAACCACAATTCAAAAGCATTGTCTGATTTTCATTGGTTAATTTTCATAGAATTTTTATTTATTACCACTTTTGTCAGATTCAAGTTATTTCTGTGACCATTGTGGGTTTTTCTTTCATTAACCGAGGGGTACCAACAATTTTGTCCACGTGTGTACCAACGGACAACTTTAATTATGTGGAAAATTATCTCTTAAATTGATAAACATCACATGTGTAACTGGTGGCAAAATTTGATCAGGATCAAAAGACAATTTCCCTCTTGCCATTCATTTGGATGGAGAATTTTTCCGATTTAAGGTCCCATATGTGGAACTCGAGGGGATGTGATTTACCCTGGATTTACACTGACTCCAGATGCAGTCCATAATGAATGCAGTGTGGACAGAGCCTTGCGTCCATCCCTCCAACTCCATTTGTGTTTTGAAGAAGCATGGATAAGAACCAGCCTCGAAATACAAGATTGTGCGATAATTATATAAAATAACGTGAGATCTCGAGAAAGACCCGAGTAAGACCATGCTGTGTTTGAAATATTCACTCCCTCCCCATATCATGTACTATAAAGTGAATCAGCCATTGTGTAGTGCTGTTGGAAATCTTAACTGAAAATTTCATTCACTATATATTACACTCAAAATATCCCACAATGCATTTTGAAAAGTAGTGTACAAGGGATGGTCACCACATTAGCCAATATATCCCATAATGCAATGCGCAGCTAACAGCAGTGATAGGAGAGCTTCACATCACAACATAAACTACCTTAAGGTATTTATGTTTATTAATTCAGCAAAAACGAATTTATTAAATACGTATTTACTACAAATTACATGCAGGAATTCATTTTTTACCATCGTTAGTTTATGTTTTACTGTCTCACTATGATGACGTCATTCACCGCGCCATGAAAACAAGCCCAGGGGTGTCCGAAAGATGTTAATTTTATTGTTATATTGAGTTTACTATCTAGTCCACTATATCTAAATTTACTATATAGCGAGGAGGGAGGGGGTGAGGGAGTGAACATGCCGAACACAGCACGAGAAGAACCAATTGAGATCACGTGATAACAACAAGGAAGCGGGATGTACCGGTTCTTTTTTTTTTTTTTTTTTTTTTTTTTTATTTTAACTTTTTTAACAGTCTTACAAGAGGTAAGAAGGATAAGATAAAGTAATAAGAATAGTAAATAATAATAAGATAAAGTAACTAAAAGCATAATAAAAGTAGACAAAAGAGAAACGGGGGGTCTTTTCAGTCCAGAGTGTCCAGAGTTCTAGGGGTTTTCCATGAGTTTCCGATCATCGACCAAACAGTGGAGTTTCACAGCATCCCGCTTCTTCATGTGTTTCAGTGATGAGAAAAAAAGGCAGAGTTCTTTATGAAATACATTAAAATTTGGCTTGCATTTTAAAAATCTATTTTTGTGTACATAAAATTTTCCCAAGATTACGAGGGTGTTAATAGACATATCATGCAATGAGTTCTTAATAATAAAGCCATACAAAATATTCTGACAGTTAAAAACAGGGGTTGGTACATGTTTAGATAACCAGTGATGAAAATCATCCCAAAACGCAATGGTGTACATACAGTAAAAGAAAATGTGATCTGTACTTTCTATATGTTCATTACAAAAGGAACAGTTATTGTTCTCAAAGCCAAAGCGTTTACTTAGAAACTCAGCAGAAGGATAAATTCCATTTAAAACTTTATAGTGGATCTCTTTTGCTTTCGGTGAAATAGGAAATTTAAAGAATTTAGATCTTAGAATTTGAGCTTCTTTTTTGGAGAAAAAATTAAGAATAGCAGCTCTAGAAACTGTTGCTGGGAAGATTTCTTTATTAAATATTTTCCTAATCGTTAAATTGTTTAATTTTGAGTCATCTAGGCGGAAACCATTCACCAAAAGCAAAGGGAGGTTTGGGCAAGAGCCAAATCTATTTAAAGTTGAGGCCATTAGTATAACTGTCTGAGGTATTGCCTCCATTACTTGGTTATATTCTCGTTTATCATTTATGTTATATTTAGCACAGAAGTTCTCAAAAGTTAAAACATTCCCTGTGCCGTCTAATAAGTGTAGTACAGACCAAATGCCCTTATTTTGCCAGTTTTGTAGGAATATTGATTTGTGTTTATATAGTACATATCTACAATTCCACAGAGGGGTCATATGAGGGCTAAAATTATGTTTATAAATCAATCTCCAATATAGTAAGACCTGTTGATGAAATGAGGAGAGTTTATAGGGGAGCTTTTTTAGGTCATAGTCACATCTGAGCAGGAATTCAATGCCCCCAAATTTAGCAAAAATTTCATTGGGAATATGAAACCAGAAATGTTTGGGTTGTTTAATAAATTGTCTCAGCCAGTTAATTTTGATGGTGCCATTAATGCATTCAAAGTCTATTGCTTTAACACCACC
The DNA here is from genome assembly GCA_020510985.1 of Pholidichthys leucotaenia. Taxonomy (NCBI): domain Eukaryota; kingdom Metazoa; phylum Chordata; class Actinopteri; order Cichliformes; family Pholidichthyidae; genus Pholidichthys; species Pholidichthys leucotaenia. The sequence goes on from CM035839.1 coordinate 164,183,289, forward strand.
TTCCTCATATTCTTGAATCATGGTACCTTTTTTAATATAATGTGTTTTCCCTTTCCAGATATAATTGAAAATGGTTTGGTTGATGGCTTTAACGGCATCTTTGGGCATTGGTAATGAATGGGCTGGATAAATAAATCGGGAGATGCATTCCATTTTTGTCAGAAATGTTCTTCCTATGATGGAAATATCTCTTTGAGACCAGGAGTTGAGATAAGTTTTTGATTTCTCCAAGCAATTCCATATATTGAGCTTGACTAATTGATCAACATCTTTAGTGATATGCATGCCCAAATATTTCACTGTTTGTTGGACGGGAATGGTATGAATGGCTGATAGACTGCAATCATGAATAGGTAATAATTCACATTTACCTAGATTCAGTTTAAGCCCAGAGGCTTTAGAGAAAACATCTATATAATTAAGAATTTTAGGGACTTGATCAGAGTTGTGCATGAATATGGCTGTGTCGTCAGCCAGTTGGCTGATTGTTAGTTGTTTTCCAAATACTGTTAATTTATCAAAGTCAGAGTTTTTTATAAAAATTGAGAGCATTTCAGCTGCTGCAATGAACAACAGAGGCGAAATCGGGCAGCCTTGTTTTATTCCTTTGCCTATTGAAAATCTAGGGGAGGTACCATGTGGTAATAGAACTGAGCTGTTCGTATCCGTGTAAATTAGTTTTATAAAGTCTAAAAAGTGCTCCCCAAAACCAAAAAGCTCTAAGGTCCTAAACATAAATTTGTGTTCAATCATATCAAAAGCTTTAAAAAAATCCAAAAATAAAATAAACCCCTCGTCAATTAGGTCCCTATAGTCAAGTAAGTCCAATACCAGGCGTATATTGTTGTGTATTGAGCGCCCTTTAATAAAACCTGATTGTGTCTCTGAGATAAGATCAGTGATGCCAGTTTTGAGTCTGTTGGCATAAATATGTGTTAAAATTTTGTAATCATTATTAAGTAAAGTAATTGGTCTGAGATTATCAATCAATTTTGGGTCCTTGCCAGGTTTGGGAATTAATGTGATGACTCCTTGTTTCATAGTATTTGGTAAAACTGATGTAGCACGGATTTCCTTTAACATATTAAAAAATAAGTCTTTTAGGTTAATCCAGAAGTGCCTGTAAAAATTTGCTGTCAAGCCGTCTGAGCCAGGTGATTTGTCTAGAGCTAAGGATTTTAAAGCTTTCTCAACTTCCTCCATTTGGATCTCTGCGTCACATGATTTTCTAAAATATTCATCAATTTTCGGTATCCGTCCTGAAATGGATTCAAAGAAACCCTCTGCATTAGTATGCGAGTAAGAGGAGGAGTATAATTCACTGTAAAATTTAAATATTTCTTTAGAGATCCTCACAGAATCAGTACATTCTTTACCATCAATTATAAGAGACTTAATGGCATTTCGTTCTTGTCTTCTTTTCTCAAGCCTACAGAAGTATGCTGAGCTTCTCTCTCCCTCCTCTATCCATTTCGCTCTTGACCTAATATATGCTCCTTTGGCTTTATTAATATAGATGTTATCTAGGGAAGAGTGCAATAAAATCAGTTTTTGTTTGTCCTCTTCACATAAGGAATGTTTGTTGCATATTAAATGGATCTCTTTTACAATATCCATTTCTTTTTGTTTATTGGCTCGGCTTATGACTTTGCTGTATGAAATGGAAATCTGACGGATTTTAAATTTAAGAAATTCCCATTTCTCCCTGTAAGTTGACAATAATGTATCTTTAGTTATACTGTCGATTGTCCTTTTAACATCCTGACAGAAAGGGTCATGTTTTAGAAGATTTGAATTAAATTTCCAGTAGCCTTTATTTCTTCTGACTGCACTAGTGGGAGTTATGGTTAACTTGATCATACAATGATCTGTAAGCGGAGCTGCAGAAATTGTGGTATTTATGTCTATATTAGGTTGGAATTCAGAAATAAGCCAGTAGTCTAATCGCGATTTAATGGTGCCATCAGGTTTAAACCAAGTAAAGGTTTGAGTATCTGGATTTAACGCACGCCATATGTCACTAAGCTGAAATGTGTTACAGAAGTCTAGTAAAGTGGTATTATACTGATGATTAGGAAATCTTGAAGGTTGCCTATCAAGCCATTCATCCATAACCATATTGTAGTCGCCACCCAACACAAAAACAGGATTGATATATATTTGGGATCATTCCTTCAATATGTTAGTCACGTCTGTAATTAATTGTTTGTTCTGACTGTGGTTAATAAATCCATAAATGTTAACAAGAATCAAGAATTGTTTGTGTATTTCAAAAACGCAAATAATCCAGTGTCCTGTGACATCTCTTTTGGTTGCAACTACTTTCCCAGGAAAGTTATTTAGGAGTATGGCGACCCCTGCTGATCTATTTGTGCCATGACTATAGTATATTTTTTCTCCCCATTGATTTGTCCACATTTTTTCATCTGTATTGTTGCTGTGAGTCTCCTGAATAAGATAACAATGTGCTTTTTCATTTTTAAGGAATAGAAATGTAGCCTTTCTTTTTATAGAGTCTCGTAAACCCCTAGCATTAAGTGATGCAAAAGAAAAGGTTGTAATAAAAGACATAAAGGATAAAAAAGAATAAGGAAAAAATTAAAATAATAAAATAAAAATAACAAGTAGATAAACGGTTTAGGTTGTACTTTGGACCAAGTACACTTGAAGAAAGCCCCTGATTAAATTGCTAAATATATGTTTTAACTCATAACTTTTTTCCCCTTTTTTTTTCCTTCCCTTTTTTCCTTTTTCTTCCTCTTTTTTCCTTCTCCTTCTTTTCCTTTTTTCCCTTTTCTTTCCCCTTTCCCTTCCTCCTTTCCCCCCAAGCTGCACGCTTGTTATGACAGAATCCAAAAACCAAATCTATAAAATTATCGAAAATATGTAATGCAAATTATCAAAATGGCATTGAAAAAGAGCTGCCTTATAAATCTACCCTTCAAAAAAAAAGGATTCAGGAACCTGAGTAAAAGTAGCATGTAAACATATCCAAATGACAGCTGCCAGGAACACAGCGTACTTCAAAAGGGGACTATGAAATGACTCCCTATAAAGTAAACATTGAAGTAGCTTAGCAACATGTACAGAACATTAAAGAGTCAAAATGCTTGTTCAGCCATAGTTGTGAACCAGACCCTTAGATGCTGACTCTTCTACCATCGATGTATCCCACATGGCCTTTGTACCAGACGTTTTTCCCAGCTGCACGGGCTTGCTCCATCTGTGGCCATGCTGCTGCGCGGGCATCCCTGTCGGCTTTACAGAAATCTTGCTTGAATCGGATCCCGGCTACTCTGCAGAATTTGGAGTTTTTGGTCAGCCTCCAAATTTCTTCACAGTGGTATCTCATGACAAACTGAAGAATAACCTGGCGGTTTCTCCCATTTTCACGTTTTCCCAGGCGGTGGACATTATCAACAATAGTGCCCATGGTCGTTGCCCACTGCGGTGCAATTTCTGACAGAATGTGGATTACCTCCTCACGGATCATTTCGTTATCCTTTTCTTTGATCCCGTGTATTTTAAGGTTCCAGCGCCTCTTGTACCTCTCCAGCTCAGTAATCCTTTCCTTTAGCTCTTCGTTTTCTTGTATAAGCTTGGGGATGTCTCTCTCAAAGCTCTGTAGTTTGGTCTGGCAATTTTTGATGTCAGCAGTATTAATTTCAACAAGACGGGTGATGCTGGCTACCATTGTGGCGGTCTCCCTTAACTGCGCTCCAAAATCATCAACTTTGGTGGTTAGTTTTGTGATAGCATCTACCAAGTTGTCGTAAGATTGCTCTTGGGCGGTTTTCATCTTGGAAAGTGGCGGAGCAGAGGACTTAGTTGGAGTGACGGGAGAACTTTTTCTCTTACCAGGACCGCTACTAACAGAGGTTTCCATCGGGGTGTAGTCATGGTCAGTAGTAGCTGTTGTTAGCTTAGCGTTCGTTTTCCCGCCGGACATATTAGTCGGATTTGATTAGTTTCCTGTGACAGAAACTTGCGTTCAAAATCACCAATTGAACTTACTTGCTTTGAAGCTGTCAGCTCTGAAAATGTTTTCAGTCTGAATATGAGTTATTGTCCAAGTTTCGGGGCTGGAGAATGCGGGTTTAGAAGAGCGAACTGGTCCGGATCGCCATCTTCCGGAAGTCCCCATGTACCGGATCTCCACCTGGATTTTTGTGCTCTTATAATATGTAAGTAGCCCATTAATTTTAATTCTATGAAGTGTTTGTATGTTACGTCAAAGTTTTTTGTTATTGTTAGAAAAAAACTCAGTATTATTTAATCCTACCTAACATATAAGTTGTAAAGTCAGTCAATACGATAAGATCATTATAAACTGACATGTAAATTGCAAACAACAATCTGAACACTAAAAACTTGACAGGGGTAATAAAATGATAACAGTGATCAGAGATGCGATTTTTGATGATGGTCTGATATCTCATGAAGCTCTGAAACACAAACATCCTCCTCTTAGCTCCTGAACTGCAGTCAGAGCTCTGACATTAAAAAGCATTAAATATTTAGTCATTCACCCTTACATGTAGTTCAGACTGATATAGAACTGCTGCTGGCAGGACAATCATGATCCTCAGAGGGAGAAAACAGCTGCAGCAGGTCAGCAGTCTGATTAGTAACAATAATTATCTGTTAACTAGCTAAAACCTCTGCATGTCACATATACAAGGTTCAAGCACAATTTAACATAATTTATTAACTTGTAAGGGATAAGGACCTGTATTTATATAGCGCTTTTCTAGTCTCACAGACCTCTCAGAAAGTGCTTCATGAGCACTAACCCTCTATTCTAACCCTGGATTTACACTGACTCCAGATCCAGTATGCTGCAGATGCAGTGCTGATGGAGCCTTGCAGGTCTGTCCCTACCAAATCTGTTTGTGTTTTGCAGAATGAGAACAGAGTTTGAAAGATCACTAGTGATGGCCAGATGAGGCTTTCTAGAGGACTTGAGGCCTTTCATCAAAATGGCTCATGAGTATAGACGAGGCCTCATGTGAAACTTCATTTTCTCTACCAGTTCATCTAGTGGACAAAACGTATACAACATAGAGATTTTTCCAAGTGTATCATTAGTTAAATGTGTATTTTTTTTTCCATTTCAATAAACTAGTACATACCCTTGCATACCCGTCCATGCCCACAGAAACCAAGTATAAGCAAGTATTTCTGCATGCCCGTTGCTGAAGGGTCTCCTCCTGTCTCAGATGGCTGTGTTGTTCACAGTCATGCCTGCGGCGTACTGCTGGAACCTGAAGTGTTTTATGATCACAGCATCTTTTCTGACGTGCGGCAGTTCTCCTCATTCTATTGCTCTCCATCTGGTGGATCTTCTTCTTCTTCGTTGAGACCACTGGTTGAGGGATAGGTACGTCGTAATTCCAGTTCATGGGCAGGATCATGAAAATAGATCTGAGCAAAAAGTGGCTTTCGACTCTGTTCAGGAAGGCCCGTGCATGCCCGTAGAAACCAAGAAACCGGAGCACCCGGAGGAAATCAGCGCTTTGCTTGGCATTTTACACATTTGTAGTGTAGACTGGCATTCTTCAAGATTACACATTTTTACTGTGTCAGCACCTCTTTAAAAACGACATTGCTGAGAAAGCGACGCTTTTGCTTAGTTTCTTCATCTTGAGCAACAATACGAAGACTGCTTGATCTGACAACTCTGCTCACGGCAACGTAGAATGGGCCATGGCTGCAGAAATCTGTTGTGCAGAAAACACAAACGCGCTGTAAAGACTGGCCCTGTGACTTATTCACCTTGCCAATTTTGAGCCATATGACATCATAAAGACACATTAGGGATTGTGAGTGATGGTCTATATGACATCATAAAGACACATTTGTCTATATGACGGCATCGCAAGTCCTATGTTGCCTGATATCATCGGATCATCATAGGACATCAGGTTCAGGTTCAGGTTCAGGTTACTTTATTTGTACCCGTAGGTAGATTTGTTTTGCAGTCTGGTGACATCCATATTTACAAGCCACTAATTACATTCAACATAGACACAAACACAGGCACACATCTTACAAAATAGGTAAATATAAAATATGTACAATATAATTTTTTATAGCTTGTTCAACTCTTTGACAGCAGCAGGGACAAAGCTGTTTTTGTAGCGCTTGGTTTTGCTTTTTGGGACAGCAAATCTCCGTCTGGAGGGAAGAAGGTGAAAGTTGCAGTGCAAAGGGTGGGAGTCATCATTTAAAATTGAGTCGGCCATCCTCTGTACTTGTCTGGTGTACAGGGATGTCAGGCTCAGCTGTGACTCACCAAGCAAACGACTGGACCATCTAACTACCTGATCCAAGGATTTCCTCTTTCAGTTTTATCTGACCAAACCATGACATTAAAGAAAGGGATAAAACAGATTCAATAAAAGCCCGATAAAACATAGTCATTATGGTTCGGTCAATTTGGAAGCATGCAAGTTTCCTCAAACAATGCAAATTTTGCTGACCCTTTTTGCACACCCTTTCACAGTTCACTTCAAAGTTTAATTTACTATCAATAATCGTCCCAAGATATTTGTACGATTGTACACATTCGGTGGTCTGGCCTTTTAGTATGGTGACTTTGTGCCTGGGAGTTTTCCTCCTAAAGTCAATAATCATATCTTTCGTTTTTGTTGTATTCAGCTGCAGGTAGGAATCCTCACACCAGTGAACAAAGTCATCAACTACTGGGCCGTGGCCACTCTCACCATCCTGGAGGAGACTGACAATGACTGAGTCATCAGCATACTTTATAATGTGTCTGTTGTCATGTCTGCTCCGACACATGTTTGTGTACAGGATGAAGAGTAGTGGTGACAACACACACCCCTGAGGAGAGCCAGTAGAAGAGCACTTTAGGTCAGACAATGTGCCATTGACCCTTACTCTCTGCGTCCTGTTGGTTAAGAAATCCAGAATCCAACCCACCAGATTATTGCTCAAATCAAATTGTTGCAGGAGCCTTTCAACTAAAATATGAGGTTGGATTGTATTAAAGGCAGAAGAAAAGTCCACAAATAAAAGCCTGGCGTGTGTCCCATTAAAATCCAGATGTTTAAAAAGCATGTTAAACAGAGTGACAGTGGCATCCTCCACTCCTCTGTGAGGCCTATAGGCAAACTGCAGAGGATCCAATGCATGTTCAGTCTGCCGTCATGCAGACGTCATAGGCCATTGTATGATGTGCTATGTCTATATGGTGTCATAGAGACATCATATCTTTTAGGGTCATCGTAGGACATCATCTATCATAGGACATCATGCAGACATCATAGGCCGTCCTATGATGTGCTCTGTCTATGTGCCGTCATATAGACATCATATGGAACTTCCTCGTCACTTCCTTGTGGTAACGTATCGTCACTTCCTGTTTTGCTGTCTGCCTGTGTGGTTTGCTCTCCAGCCATTAGCTATGGCTACTAGCTCTCTTTCCTCTCCTCTGGTGTGCTCTCTCTGTCAGATGTTTAGCTACACCTCTGCCTCTTTTAGTGATAACGGTAAATGTAATAAATGTTGTCTTTTTGAGGCGCTTGAGGCGAGGTTGTCTGATTTGGAATCCCGGCTCCGCTGCATTGAAACACCGTCTGCGCCAGTTAATCTCGACGGACGCCCATTAGCTGCAGCGGAGCTAGCTAGCTTAGGCCCCCCTGTCAGCGGTTCCCCGGCTCTCCTCAGCAGCGAGGAGACTGGGTGGGTGACGGTGAGAAGGAAGCCTAGTCGCAAAGCCCCGGTTCACCACCAACCTGTTCACGTTTCTAATCGTTTTTCCCCGCTCAGCGACACACCCGCTGAGGAAAAAACTCTGATCATTGGCGACTCTGTAGTCAGAAACGTGAACCTAGAGACTCCAGCGGTCATAGTCAAATGCATTCCTGGGGCCAGAGCAGGCGACATCGAGTCAAATTTGAAAATGCTGGCTAAAAGTAACTGTAAATACTCCACAATTGTTATTCACGCCGGCATTAATGACATCTGTCTCCGGCAGTCGGAAGTCACGAAACTTGATGTAGAATCAGTGTGTGAATTTGCCAAAACAATGTCGGACTCTGTAGTATTCTCTGGGCCCCTCCCCAATCTGACCAGTGATGACATGTTTAGCCGCTCGTCATCCTTCAACCGCTGGCTGTCTGTGTGGTGTCTTAAAAATGACGTGGGCTACATTGACAATTGGAGCTCTTTTTGGGGAAAACCTGGTCTTATGAGACGAGACAGCATTCATCCCACTTTGGATGGTGCTTCTCATTTATCTAACAATCTGGCATCTTTTTTATCCAAATTTCCAAAACCCTGACTACTCAGAGTTGGGACCAGGAAGCAGAGTCGCAGTCTTACACGCCTCTCTGCAGCTCCTCTTCATCCGCCACCCCTCAACTTAGCCCCTGACTTCCCCATCAGAGAATCGTTGTCTGCTCCCTCCAAAGTGAATAAAAATATAATGTATAAGCATCCCAAAGTGATAAAGCAAAATATTGGTAAAACTCAAATTAAACATAAAGCCTCTAAATTGAATGATTTGGCCTCTGTTCCTCCTCATAATTTAAAAATTAAATGTGGTTTATTAAATATTAGGTCTCTAACTCCCAAGTCTCTGTTAGTCCATGATCTGTTAATTGATCATCAGATTGATTTAATATCCCTTACAGAGACTTGGTTAGGACAAGAGGATTATGTTGGTTTAAATGAATCAACTCCCTCTGGTTATTTAAACTGTCAAAATCCCAGAAGTTCTGGTCGTGGAGGAGGAGTAGCAACAATTTACCATTCCAAATTACTAGTTAATGTAAAGCAAAAACATGTTATAATTCCTTTGAGGGCCTGGTCCTCAGTATTGGGCACTTTAGCAATTTTAGGTTAAACCCAATTTTATTTGCCATAGTTTATCGTCCCCCATCAACCTACTCAGAATTTTTATCCGAATTTGCTGATTTCTTAGCTGATTTAGTGCTGACATCTGATAGAATAATTATAGTAGGGGACTTTAATATACATGTGGATGTAGATAGTGACTGCCTTAATGTGGCTTTTAATTCAATATTAGACTCGATTGGGTTTTCTCAGAAAGTAGGAAATTCTACTCATTACCTCCACCATACATTGGACCTTGTTCTGACATATGGCATAGAAATAGAAAATCTTGTAGTGTCTCCTCATAACCCTGTACTGTCAGACCATTGTCTGTTAACCTTTGATTTTACTATTTCTGACTGTTTGGCTCCTAAAGAAAAATATTATTACAGTAGATGCCTCTCAGATGATGCTGTTTCCAAATTTATGCAGATTGTTTCCTCTATGCCATGTGTCAACACAACGGAAATAAGCTATAGACAGCTTGCTCCTTCTGTAATTGATAACATGGTGGATAGTGTTTCAGCTTCTCTGCATCAGGCTCTAGACTTGGTGGCCCCCTTAAAAAAGAAAAAGTCTAATCAGAGATTTCTAACTCCTTGGTTCAACACAGAAACTCGTAGCTTAAAACAAGTCTTCCCACTTATTGATAGCTTTATTCTTCATATAATCAATTCTTCATTAACTTTAGGCCATGTACCGCAGGCTTTTAAAACGGCTGTAATTAAACCCTTACTCAAAAAGCCAACACTAGATCCAGGAGCTTTAGCTAACTATAGACCAATCTCTAATCTCCCTTTCATTTCAAAAATCTTAGAAAGAGTTGTTGCTACGCAATTATTTGACCACCTGCAGGGAAATGGTTTACTTGAAGAGTTTCAATCTGGGTTTAGAATCCATCATAGTACTGAAACAGCCTTAGCGAAGGTCACTAATGACCTCCTCATTGCATCTGATAATGGACTAGTTTCTGTACTTGTCCTTTTAGACCTTAGTGCAGCTTTTGATACTATCGATCATAATATTCTACTTGATAGATTAGAACACTATGTTGGACTTAATGGAACTTCGTTGCAGTGGTTTAGATCTTATTTATCTGATAGGTTCCAGTTTGTTCATGTAAATGATGAGTTTTCTTTCAGCTCAAAGCTTAGTCATGGAGTTCCACAGGGATCTGTGCTAGGCCCTACTCTTTTTAGTTTATATATGCTTCCGTTAGGCAACATTATTAGAAAGCACTGTATACATTTTCATTGTTATGCAGATGACACACAATTATACCTGTCAATGAAGCCAGATGATAGTAATCAATTAGCCAAGTTAGAAGCCTGTCTTAAGGAAATCAAAGCTTGGATGACTTGTAATTTCCTGCTATTAAATTCAGATAAGACTGAAGTCATTCTTGTTGGTCCAAAAAACCTTAGAAATTCCTTTCCAAATCAAACTTTCAGTTTGGATGCAGTTACTCTTTCTCTTAATAGCTCTGTGAGGAACCTTGGAGTTATTTTTGATCAGGATTTGTCCTTCAATTCACATATTAAATTTGTTTCTAAGACTGCCTTCTATCATTTGCGTAATATTGCCAAGATTAGGAGCATCTTGTCTCAGAGTGATGCTGAGAAGCTGATCCACGCTTTTGTTAGCTCGAGATTAGATTATTGTAATTCTTTATTATCAGGCTGTCCTAAAACATCTTTAAAAAGTCTTCAGCTGATCCAAAATGCTGCAGCAAGAGTTTTAACAGGTACTAGAAAGAGAGATCATATCTCTCCGGTTCTGGCCTCCCTTCATTGGCTTCCCATAGAGTTTAGAATTAAGTTTAAAATCCTTCTTCTTACTTACAAAGCTCTAAACAATCAGGCTCCTTTTTATTTAAAAGATCTGATACTACCGTATTATCCTAACAGAGCACTACGCTCCCAAAATGCAGGATTACTTGTAATACCTAGAATCTCCAAAAGTACAATGGGAGGCAGAGCCTTCAGTTATCAAGCTCCTCTCCTGTGGAATCAGCTGCCAATCTGGATTCGGGAGTCAGACTCGATCTCTGATTTTAAGAATAGGGCTAAAACCTACCTTTTTGATATAGCCTATAATTAGGGAGGGATCATGTGTTTCTGAACCCTCCCTTAGTTATGCTGCTAATAGGTTTAGTCAGCCGGGGGACCTCCAGTAATGCACTGGGCCTCACTCCTTTCCTCACTCTCTATGAAATATTTTTTTTTGCTGGTCATTAACATTTGTTTGTTCTCTCCCATAGATTGAGTCCCCATCGTGCTGTTTGCTCTCTACATGTTGACATAACGCACGGCTCAGGAGACGCACACACACAGGCTCAGAGTAGTTCAAATAGTTTATTAACAACAGGCGTGAATGAGTGCGTGTCTGTGGGATGTCAATGTGTTGGTGGCGGCGTCTGCTTCAGGCACAGAGGCAGGTGACCGTACAGCCGGGCAACCCTATGGAAAAAGCACAGGGAGAGGGTGACGGGCATACACCAACACAGAGGAGATTATGGCGAGAGAAGGACTTACTTGGATGGACAGGATAGCTGGCACAGCAAGGGGCGAGACCCGGGAGACAGCCACCTGGAGAGCTCGGTGCAGCAGCGAGGAATGGGCGTTGGTAGGACGTCGTCCGCCGCCGGGAAATCCACCTGTGCACAGGGGAGCAGACTGGAGAAAAAGAAGGTAAGGGCTTCTTACCCAAATGTTTGCGCTGAAGTTTGGAAATGACTCACAACGGTGAGGGATGAAGTCTGACGGCTTCAGGCCGAAGCTCAGGGCGAGACGGCTTTTATCCCTCGCCGTTGATGACGAGCAGGTGCGGGAGCAGGTGGCGCCGCTGATGAATGGCGCGGCGTAACAGTACTCCCCCCTCTAGCAGCGCCTCCTGGCGATGGCTTATCTGGGTGCGCTCGGTGGAAGTCCGCGATGAGCGATGGGTCCAACACAAACGACGAGGGTACCCACTGTCGATGCTCGGGCCCATAGCCCTCCCAGTCCACCAAGTACTGCAACCCACGACCCCGGCGTCGAGAGTCCAGGATGGAGGCGACGGACCAGGCCGGATGGCCATCAATCATCCGGGGCGCGGGTTGCGCAGCAGGAGGGGGGCAAAGGGGGTTGGTGACTGCCAGCTTCACCTTTGACATGTGGAAGGTGGGATGTATGCGGAGGGAGGGGGGAATAGCCACGCGCACAGCCACCGGGTTGATGATCCGGGTGATGGGATAGGGACCCATGAACCGCTGTGCCAGCTTCCTCCTCTCGCCCTTCAATGTAACGTCCTGGGTCGACACATAAACTTGTTGCCCAACTCTGTACGCCGGGGCAGGTCTTCTGTGCCGGTCCGCCACGGTCCTGTTGCGCTCCGCTGTGCGTAAAAGCGCACTACGCGCGGCAGCCCAGATGGAGCGGAACTGCCTGAGATGCGCCCTAACTGAGGGGACAGTTACCTCGCTCTCCTGCGCTGGAAACAGCGGGGGGTCATAACCCAGGGACGCCTTAAAGGGGGACATCCCCGTTGCAGAAGAGCGGGCAGGCGAGATGGTTGCTCCAGGACGTTGGTTTGGATGTGGTCACACAGCGGAGCGCAGCCTCCAGCTCCTGGTTGGTCTGCTCACACTGCCCGTTGGACTGGGGGTGATGGCCGGAGGAGAGGCTCACCTTGGCTCCGATGGCGTTACAGAATGACCTCCAAACCTCGGATGAAAATTGGGGGCCCCGGTCCGAGACCACGTCCACCGGAATCCTGTGCAGCCTGACCACGTGTTGGACGAGGAGATCCGCCGTCTCCAGGGCAGTAGGGAGACCTCGCAGGGGGACGAAGTGCGCCGCCTTGGAGAAACGGTCCACGATGGTCAGGATGGTGTCAAAGGAGTTGGAAACGGGGAGTCCGGTGACGAAATCCAACGCGATGTGCGACCAGGGCCTGCCAGGAACGGGCAGGGGCTGGAGCAGACCCGCTGGAGGGGCATTTCCCGAATTGCTGGTGGCACAGATTGGGCAAGCCCGGGCGTAGCGGGCTGTGTCCCTCCGCAGGCCTGGCCACCAAAAGGACCGTTGGAGGAGGTTGATCATCCGGGAGGTGCCGGGATGACAGGTGAGCCGGGAGGTGTGGAGCCAGTGGACGACCTCTCCTCGGACCGCAGATGGCACGAACAGTCTTCCTTCCGGTCCGCCGCCAGGATCAGGTTCCACCTCCTGCGCCTTCCGGATCTTGCTCTCGATGTCCCAAGAGATGGCACCCACGACGCATGACCTGGGCAGGATGGTGTGGGGCGTCTCCTCAGCCTCCACGGGGGTAAACTGCCTAGAGAGGGCGTCAGGCAGGCCATTCTTGGAGCCTGGCCTGAAGGTGATGGTAAAACGGAACCTGGCGAAGAACAAAGACCAGCGCGCCTGGCGGGCGTTCAGGCGCTTGGCAGATCGTAAATACTCTAAGTTCTTGTGGTCCGTCAGGACCACGAACGACAGGTCCGCCCCCTCTAGCCAGTGGCGCCACTCCTGTAAGGCGAGTTTGATGGCCAGGAGCTCTCTGTCCCCCACATCGTAGTTCCTCTCCGCCGGGGACAAGCGCCGGGAGAAGAAGGCGCAGGGTCGTTTGGCGCCATCGTCAGGTGACCGCTGGGATAGAACTGCTCCCACTCCCGTGTCCGAGGCGTCCACCTCCACGATGCACTGCAGCGCGGGGTCGACCTAGCGAAGAACCCGGGAGGAGGAGAATTCCGCCTTCAGCGCCTTAAAGGCAGCAGCGACCTCTTCTGTCCACTGGAAAGGGACCTTCGGGGACGTGAGGCGGGTCAGTGGTCCGACGATCGAGCTGAAGTTGGGCACAAAGCGGTGGTAGAAATTGGCGAAGCCAACAAATTGTTGCACCTGCTTCCGGGATGCGGGAGTAGGCCACTCCACCACCGCCTTCACCTTCTCTGGGTCTGGGAGCACCTGGTCTTGAGAGATGATGAATCCCAGGAAGGATGTGGTCCTAGCGTAGAATTCACACTTTTCAGCCTTCACGTAGAGCCGATTCTCCAGCAGTCTTTGGAGGACCCGCCTCACATGGACCTGGTGCTCGTCCCTGGACCTGGAGAAGATAAGGATGTCATCCAGGTAGACGAACACGAAGAGGCCGATGAAATCCCGGAGGACATCGTTGATGAGGCGCTGAAAGACGGCAGGAGCGTTGGTTAACCCAAACGGCATGACTAGGTATTCAAAGTGGCCGTTCGGGGTACGGAAGGCTGTCTTCATCTCCCTCCCGGATCCTGACGAGGTGGTAAGCGCTGCGTAGATCCAGCTTGGTAAACCAGGTCGCCCCCTGGAGGGAGTGAAAGGCAGTGTCCATGAGGGGCAGGGTTATGGAGGCGTAGCCAGGGATACCCCAGGATGACGGGCGACACAGAGTTGGGCAGGACGTAAAAAACCATCTCCTCCCGGTGGTTCCCTGAGATGATGACTGGGACGGGAACGGTCTGATGTGAAACTCTCCCAAGGGAGGCACGAGAGAGATTGACCAGGGAGATGGGGTTTCTCAGTGCCTGACAGCGGATGCCCAATCGGGTTTCCAGGCTTTGTGAAATGAAGCTGCCTTCTGCGCCCGAATCCACCAGTGCGTGGGTGAGATGCCCAGTGGGGTTGTGGCAGAAACGGATGGGCAGCTTCAATTGGGTGAGGGGATTTTGCCGATTGACGTACGCGAGGCCCCCTACAGTGACTCGCGGACCCCGCCGTTTGGCTTCTGTGGACAAAGCTCCACCGTGTGCTGACTGTCTCCGCAATACATGCAGAGACCCAACTCACGGCGGCGTTGTCTCTCTGCTGGGGAGAGCTTTGTCCAGCCCGTCACCATCGGCTCCGACTCCTCGGGGCGCGATGGTGGCGGCGTCGCCAGGGGGCGAGCTTGGGGCAGGCGCAGCGAGGCTCCCCGAGGGCGAGAAGTAGACGACTTCCGTCCTGAGGAGCGCTCGCGCAGCCTGTTGTCCAAGCTAATGGCTAGTGAGGTTAGCTCCGCTAGCGTTCCAGGGACATCCCGTCCAGCCAGTTCATCCCTCAGATCATCATTGAGGCTGCGGAGGAACAGGCCACAGAGGGAACGTTCGTCCCAGCCCAATTCCTCCGCCGCTACCCGGTAGTCGATAGCATAGTCCGCGGCTGACCGGCTTCCCTGCTGGAGAGCGAGAAGCCGATCGACCTGGACCGTCTCGGTGCGAGAATGGTCGAACACCTCCAGGAAGCGCCTCACGAACTCGGCATAGGTGAGGGTGGCATAACTGGGTCTCGCCATTATAGCGTAGGCCCAGGTTAAAGCGCGCCCCTCCAGGAGGTTACCTATGTAGCCGATTCGGCTGTGATCTGAGGGAAAATCTCCGGGCACACGGTCGAACACGGACTCACACTGCATCACAAACCCCCGCGCTCCGCCGAGCTTTCCGCTAAAGCGAGCGGGGGTCGGAATTGGTGTGAGTCGGGCCGGTGCCACCGGAGCTGGCTGAACGGCCGCAGGAACAGCAGGAGCTGCGCCACTCTGATGAGCCGGGGGGAACGGCTGCTGGGGGTCCAGGCGGTCCAATCGGTTTGTTATTGCTACCAGTTGATTCGGGATCACCTGTTGTTGATAAGCGATTTGATCCACTCGAACCTCGAGAGTGGTAAGACGGTGTGCGAGCCCGCCGTCTGCCGAGCCGTTCTGCTGAAGCCGTACTGACATAACGCACGGCTCAGGAGACGCACACACACAGGCTCAGAGTAGTTCAAATAGTTTATTAACAACAGGCGTGAATGAGTGCGTGTCTGTGGGATGTCAATGTGTTGGTGGTGGCGTCTGCTTCAGGCACAGAGGCAGGTGACCGTACAGCCGGGCAACCCTATGGAAAAAGCACAGGGAGAGGGTGACGGGCATACACCAACACAGAGGAGATTATGGCGAGAGAAGGACTTACTTGGATGGACAGGATAGCTGGCACAGCAAGGGGCGAGACCCGGGAGACAGCCACCTGGAGAGCTCGGTGCAGCAGCGAGGAATGGGCGTTGGTAGGACGTTGTCCGCCACCGGGAAATCCACCTGTGCACAGGGGAGCAGACTGGAGAAAAAGAAGGTAAGGGCTTCTTACCCAAATGTTTGCGCTGAAGTTTGGAAATGACTCACAACGGTGAGGGACGAAGTCTGACGGCTTCAGGCCGAAGCTCAGGGCGAGACGGCTTTTATCCCTCGCCGTTGATGACGAGCAGGTGCGGGAGCAGGTGGCGCCGCTGATGAATGGCGCGGCGTGACACATGTCTGTTCTTTTCTTCTTCTCTATCCCCTCACCCCCCAGCCAGTCGCAGCAGATGACTGCCCCTCCCTGAGCCTGGTTCTGCTGGAGGTTTCTTCCTGTTAAAAGGGAGTTTTTCCTCTCCACCGTCGCCAAGTGCTTGCTCACAGGGGATCGCCTGATTGCTGGGGTCTTTCTGCAACTGTGGGGGTTCCCCCCTACAGTTGATAGTGCTATGAGATGACTGTTGTTGTGAAATGGCGCTATATAAATAAAGTTGAATTGAATTGAATTGAATTGAATATCTTTATGACGGCATCACATATCTTTGATGACATCGCGAGTCCTATGATGCCTGAGATCACAGGATGGCCTATGATGCATCATAGGACATCAGGCAGACATCATAGGCCGTTCTGTGATGTCCTATAAACATAACACACACACAAGACACACAGAGATTTCTTGAATTGCCCGTAGAAACCTGTGCATGCCCGCAAAGGGGATGCATTGGCACAGAATTCTTGCCAGTTACAAGACAGTTGGTATAGCAACACAGCACTAAGTGGCAATCACATGTGATGGATTTTGTATACAGCAAAACATAAAAATCACACAAAATATGCCCTGCAATCTGGGGCTGTTTGCCACTGCTTGTTACTTCTTCTCCTGCCTGTCACTAGGGATGGGCATTCGGTGAAATTTTCTTCACCGATCGTCGGGAGAATTAATGATTAATAATCGGTTAATCATTAACATTTTTAGGTACGTAACAAGGCAGGTAGACTACATTAGAACATCAGGTGCACGGACAGCCGCACAACTCAAATCCACATCTCTCTCTGTTCGCTGTTGTCATGTTGGCTCGGCTCGGGAATCTCGCAAGCTGATTGGCCGAGACGTTTCACCCCGCAAGCTGATTGGCCGAGACGTTTTACCCAGCTTCTGTCCCTGCCGAGCGGCCACCCAACAAACGAAGACCGCATTCATTGCTCTATCGCTCGTGTTACTTAGTCTAGCCGCGCGGAACTTTTTGCTGTTCTCTTGTGCCATTTTGTGCGAAATAGTCTTCCCGTCGAGCCACGACGCCGCCTCCTGCAGCTTCCCTCGACGATCCTGCGCCTCTAGCACCTGAGGAGCAGTAAAGCTCTCATTAACCTGTGCAGTAAATCATTTTCATCTTGAGTTACGTATCTTGTTATAAGAATAAAAGAGTTCTAAAAACATATTTATGTACACTTTATTTACATCTACGTATGTATGTACACTTACACGTGTGTGTGTGTCTTCTACCGAATCTTCATGACCTTCTCAATAAAGTTTCTGAAAAAAAAAAAAAGAATCTTCACCGACCGCCATTACTCAGCGCGCAACCACTGTTGGCGGTTTCTTCGCGTAATAAGGGTGTTCCATGGACCCTGTCGATGAGGTATATTTGTATGCTGCATTGCAGTGATTGCAGTACACCTGGTCATTTTTTAAATTGAAATGGTCCCACGCAACACTTCGCCGTAATCGCTTCATGATTTGGCGATTGCCCTACGGAAGCGCGCATGTATCAACTGAGGCACGCCAGGGTACGGCGATGGTGTAATGTTGCCCCCTGGTGCCCAAATTTTGCCATTGCATTGTTTGAGGACGGCCGTGCACTAATAACCTCGGATTGTTTAAAAAAAAAAACGGTTTGTCGACGAAAATGAACTTCCTCGGTGAAATTCTTAATGATCAATTATCGGTTAATCGGTAAATTATGCCCATCCCTACCTGTCACTGTTCTGTACTATGTTGCTTATCTGTGTACTGTATATATATGTCTTGTAGGGAGTCATGTGCTCTATGTGCCGTCATATAGACATCTGGTGGGTCTTAATTTTCTTTGTTCAGACCACTGAAGGGTCTCCTCCTGTCTCAGATGGCTGTGTTGTCTACAGTCATGCCTGCGGCGTACTGGTGGAACCTGAGGTGTTTCATGTTCACGGCATCCTGTCTAACCTGCAGCAGTTCTCCTCATTCTATTGCTCTTCATCTGGTGGGTCGTCTTCTTCTTCGTTCAGATGACTGGTTGAGGGATAGGTGCGTTGTAATTCCAGTTCATGGGCAGGATCCTGAGAAAGCGACTTTCGACCCTGTTCAGGAAAGCCCGTGCATGCCCGTAGAAACCAAGAAATCGGAGCACCCAGAGAAAATCAGCGCTTTGCTTGGCATTTTACACATTTGTAGTGTAGACAGGCATTTGTCAAGGTTACACATTTGCTGTCATGTAGGCATGGCGAGTCGTCCTATGATGTTACATATTTGCAGTCATGTAGGCAGGGCGAGTCATCCTATGATGCCCGAGTTCATAGGACGCACTATGATGATGAGGCAGAGAGCATAGGCTGTCCTATGATGTCCTAGAAATGTGCTTTAAAGTCTTTCGTACCCTATGCTGGTGAAGGGTGTCCTCTTGTCTCAGATGGGTGCGATGTACTGCTGGAACCTCAGGTGTTTCATCTTCATGGCATCTTTTCTGGCATGCAGCAGTTGTCATCATTCTATTGCTCTCCATCTGGTGGGCCTTCTTCTTCATTGAGACCACTGGTTGAGGCATAGGTGCGTCGAATTTCCTGTTCATGGAAATGATCATGAAAATGTCCTATGATGTTCAGGCAGTGATCATATGACATCATAAAGACACATTTGTCTATGTGTCCTATGCACATAGACACGTAGACAAATCTATGTGTGACATCATAAAGACAAATCGTCCTATGATCTCTGGTCTATTTGACATCATAAAGACACATTTTTCAACACAGACAAATCTATGTGTGACATCATAAAGACAAATCGTCCTATGATCTCTGTGGTCTATGTGACACCATAAAGACACAGTTGTTGTCCTATGAACTCGGTCCTATGATGTTCAGAGAGGGAGAGAGAGAGAGAGAGAGAGATCATATTACAAAATACAATAATCTATTGCAATAAAGAATTTCATAACAACCAATGAGGGAAGACATCATTCTGGAAAGACTCAGACTGGATCACACACGTTTAAACGGCACTTTATTCACCATGGGGAAAAGCGAAAGTGAAAAATGTAGAGAATGTGGAGTAAAAGAACATATTGAGCACATCTTATTACACTGTCACAAATACGGAAATGAAAGACAGATAATGGAAAATGAAGTTCGAGAGGCTGGTAGGGAATGGGATTTAACTGGGATTCTGGGAACGGATGGAGATGGAGAGGCAATAAGAATCACGAGAAGGGCGGAGTTCCTTATTGTAAATTGTCGGCCATATTATTTGCCTAGGGAATTCAGCAACGTGTTTGTAGCGGCTGTTTACATAGCGCCGAGCGCGAACGCTAACGCTAATGCTAAGAAGGCACTCGGGGAACTGCACAATGCGATTAGTGAAATCCAAACTTCACACCCGGACAGTTTTGTGGTGGTTGCGGGGGATTTTAACCACACCAGCTTAAAGACTGTGCTCCCCAAGTTTAAACAATGTGTAGACTTTTAAGACCAGAGGAGAGAATATGTTGGACTTAGTGTACACAAACACAGATGCATATAAGGCTATACCCCGCCCCCATCTCGGCCTTTCTGACCACATATCCGTGATGCTGCTGCCTGCCTACAAACCTTCATTGAAGCACAGCAGGCCAGCAGTGAAACAAATCAGAATTTGGCCAGAGAGTGCAACCTCTGCACTGAAAGACTTTTTTGCACACAGACTGGGAGGTCTTCAAAATAGCAGCCTCCCAGGAAGACAAGACAGATGTGGAGGAGTATGTTGAAACTGTCACCAGCTACATCGCGAAGTGCACAGAGGATGTCACTACAGTGAAGACCATCTCTATGCGGGGTAACCATGAGCCCTGGATGACTGCAGAGGTGCGCTCGCTACTTACAGCCAGGGATGCAGCCTTCAGAGCGAAGGACAGGATCGCCCTCCGCTCAGCCAGGTCTGCGCTTTCAAAGGGAATTAAGGCGGCAAAGCGCGCCTATGCGGAGAAAATCCAGGGACACCTCTGTGACACTAGGAACACCAAGCAGATGTGGCAGGGAGTTCGGACACTGATGGGCTATAAGTCTAGGCAGGGGGTCGATGATGATGACGCTTTGCTTCCAGACAGGCTTAACAACTTCTTTGCACGTTTTGAAGCATCAAACTCGACAATCAGAGGGAGGGCTGGCCCACCCCCACCATCGGTCGGACCAGCTTTTACCATCAACACAGCGGACACACGGAGGACCCTAACCAGAGTCAACCCATGTAAAGCTGCAGGTCTGGACAACATCCCGGGACGTGTGCTCCGAGACTGCGCGAGCGAGTTGGCGGATGTCCTGACTGACATTTATAACATCTCCCTGAGTCAGGCCATCATTCCCAGATGCTTCAAGACCTCTATCATTGTACCGGTGGCAAAGAAACCAGTTGTGTCCTGTTTGAATGACTATCGTCCTGTTGCACTGACACCAATTGTGATGAAGTGTTTTGAACGGCTTGTCAAACCACACATTACAGCCTGCCTCCCTGCATCACATGACCCGCTCCAGTTTGCATATCGTTCAAACTGCTCCACGGAGGATGCTATAGTCACCACCCTACACTCTGTCATCACCCAACTGGACCAGAAAGACACCTACGCCAGACTCCTGTACATTGATTTCAGTTCAGCATTCAACACCATTATTCCCCAGAGGCTGATGGAGAAATTACTCCTTCTCGGTCTGAACACCGCCACATGTCTCTGGATCCTGGATTTCCTGACTGAGAGACCTCAGTCTGTCCGGCTTGGAAACAACATCTCCAACTCTATCACGCTGAGCACCGGATCCCCTCAAGGCTGTGTACTCAGTCCACTGTTGTTTACACTTCTAACACATGACTGTGTATCCAGACACGAAGGGAACCAGATTATTAAGTTTGCAGACGACACCACGGTGGTGGGACTTATTCAGAGGGATAAGGAGACCTGGAGGGCTGGTGCAGGGAGAACAATCTGGTGCTCAACGTGGACAAAACGAAGGAGATGATTATCGGCTTCCGGCGGTCACAGCCTGAGCACGTCCCCCTCAGCATCGGCGGCCGTTTAGTGGAGAGAGTGGAGAACTTCAAGTTCCTCGGAGTGCAGATCTCGCAGGACCTGACCTGGAGCAAGAATTCCTTGGGGATCAGGAAGTGGGCTCAGCAGAGACTGCACTTCTTGAGGAAACTCAAACAGGCCTCTCTCCCCATCTGCATCCTCAGGACCTTCTACAGAGGTGTGGTGGAGAGTGTTCTGACGTACTGCATTGCTACATAGTACTCCAGCTGCAGTATGTCAGACAAAAAAGCCCTGCAGAGGATAGTCAAGGGGGCTGAGAGGGTAATTGGAGTCTCCCTCCCCTCTGTCCAAGAACTTTTTCAGAACCGTTGTAGGAGCAGGGCACTGAACATTGTCAAGGACTGTTCTTACCCGCTGCATAAACACTTTGAACTTCTTCCATCTGGTAAACGATTCTGGAGCATCAGAGGCAGAACCACCAGACTGATCAACAGCTTCCTTCCACAAGCTGTCAGGATGCTGAACAGTTGCCCCGGAATCTCTCATACACACTACTGCACCTATGGACATTTTGTATATTATTTGTATATTATAGTTAGTTAGTTTTTTCCCAAGTATGTCTCAGGGATGTGTGAATGGATGGGGTGGTGGTGGGGGGGGGGTGGGTGGGTGAAGCTATGTGTGAGTGTGTTTTAAATCATGCTGCTTCTATTTATATGGATGCCGAGAGAAATGCAATTTCATCTTGCCTGCACTACAGTTGTATGTACAGCAATATGACAATAAAGTTTGATTTGATTTGATTTCTCTTTTTTAAATAACACAGGATTAAGTCATAGAATTTAAAGTCCAAATGTCACGTAATAGGGTCCTTAAAATGTCTTGAAACTAGATATAAAAGGGAACCGATCCGTTCGGGTCTTGGTGCATATGCTTCAGTTACGCCGGAACATTCGTTAATTTAAAACTGCCGCGCTTGGCCTGACGTTCCTACTCACGGCCCCCGTAATCGCCTGGGGAAGAAGGCGGAAGTGACGAAACAGATTGTACCTTAGCTTGATGCTTGGGGTATCCCGATCATCTATCGTATTGCTGGATGGCACCGTAAAACGGGGCTATAAGGGACGGCTGGGTAATAAGGGACACTTTCCTGGGAAATGTTTTAAATGTAATTCGTGTTGTTATTGTCAAATATTTTAAGGATTCATGGATATTTGACAATAACAACACAACTCAGCGTCCTGCTCAAAATAAAAAAAGCAGAATTCTGGATTTGGAAGGCGATTCCTCTCTGTTCCGGAGCTGCAGGACAGTAGAAAGTGAGACCATCAGCCTAATGATTGAGTCCATACTTCTCACTGTAGTGAGAATAGCTCACGCTGAGCGCTTTGCCCGCCCCGGCCATCAGCCTAATGATTGAGTCCACACTTCTCACTGTTGTGAGAATAGCTCACGCTGGGCGCTCTGCCAGCCCTGGCCATCAGCCTAATGATTGAGTCCACACTTCTCACTGTAGGGAGAATAGCTCACGCTGAGCGCTCTGCCAGCCCCCTAGCTGTGGGGGTCCACATACACAACGTGTTCCTCAACACACTCAATAATTTTTTTTCCCGTATATTTTTCTTTTGGGCGTACAGAAATGGCAATACGCCCGTATTTGCTAAAATTGCATTTTCCCCGTATTAAAATACGGCGAAAACGTATCACTTGACAGGTATGCGCCTCCATTCTCATTCTGATCTGGTCAGTTTCTTGACAGCAGTGGCTCTCCTCCACTGTTGGCATTGCTTGGCAACACTCACAGGTGCACCTATTGAAAAATTCAAGTACAAGAATTTGCAAATATTTTCTGAATGCATGTATACATAAATATGCTTGTTTGTTGATATTGTAAGCACAGGTTTGTTGATATTGCAATTGTGATCTTTTATAAATTTTGTAACAATATAATATATATAATATTCAATAATGTGTTCACATCCTGTCCATATTATTTACACCATATCCACCTCATAAATGCCTTGCAGAACTCATGTAAAATAAAGTGAAAAGATCCATTGCATTATTCATGTTGTCTTTGTTTATTAATAGAACTTTCAAGCCCTCCCCATGAAGTGCCATGTGCTAGAGACATAGTTTTTTCCCAATTATTTCTAGTTATCAAACCTTGAAGCTGGCGTACAAAACAACAAGCTAGATTTCTAATTCGTCTACAGTGAGAAAGGAACATTCCTGGTTATGGCCCTATACACACGATCCTGGGGATTTTAATACAAGTCATTTTCCACAATTACTTCCATTTCATCCTTGATTTTGTTGCTACAACTGAATGAGGAAAGAAAGGGTTCTACTGTAAGCTAGCGCCCCACTGTATCGTCATAATAATGGCTTCCGAAAAATCGATATTTATGGGGCGCCCTCGACAGACCCCCTTCGGCTTCCCAATTTTGCCGGTGGTTATAGTTAATTTATTAAACATCACAGATTTCTTTTGGCTTACCTTTCAACATTCTGGAGGCGATTAATGTCCAATTCAATGACATTTTCCACTGGTTCTGCTCTCTGGTCATCGTCGGAACTGTTGTCATCAGACAAAGCATCTGATTCCGTCTTGAACGGCTCGAACCTGTAAGGTTCTATGCCTCTGTCACTGTGTGAACCACTGTCATCAGTATCTGGGGTGTCGTCTTCCCTGAATTCCAAGTCCGATTCACCAGAGGACAAAACTAAACTAATTTGTTCACAATCGCTGTCACTTTCCGTCATGATTGTCCAATGTTGATAAGTGGGAATGTGGATACGGCAGGGCAGCCAGGGTTAAATTTGTGACGTCAAAAACATGGCCGCTGTGTGGATTGGCTGTCACAAGCCAGCGAGCAAGGCGGGGCCTTCGCCTGGTGTATTTTGTGCAATTATGTAAATATGGGTGGGTGATATGGTCTGCGGTATGAATATTTGGTTTAAGCTATGTATATTTTATCAAAATTCGTTGGCATTTGGAAAAAAAAAATTACGTGACATTTGGACTTTAAGGATCGGGCTCAGATGACATAATGTTACACACTCTTGTACAGTAGGTGGTGGTATGCACCTTTCAGTTGTTTGCTATCCGGCGGGGGGGGGGAGGAGGAGGAGGAGGAGGAGGAGGAGGAGGAGGAGCTACTGTCTTTCCCAGTTGGTGCACGTATTGTCATGCAGCGCCCAATAGTGCCTCAGCATAATGATGGTGTTATTGTTGTATCCAAGCTTTCGAAATACAACAGACACTTCACCTCGCAAATAAAAACAAATGATAAGAATAACCCACTGGGACTTGAACCCCAGCTTTCCAGATGCAAGACAGATATTTTACCTCTAAGCTAACACTTAGTGACAGCCAGATAAGGCTTTCTTGAAGACTTGAGCCTTTTCATCAAAATGATTCATATCGACAAAGCCTCATGTGGAACTTCATTTGCTGTTCTAGGCCATGTAGTCAACAAAAAGTATACAGCATGCAGATTTTTACAAGGACATTATTGGTTTAATGTGTATTTTTTTCCATTTCAATAAGTGTGCTGTCTTAAGAAATATCAATGATCATAAGGGAAAAAAATAATAAAACTGGGGTGACTACAGTGAATGTGCCTGTGTTACTTAGTGTGCTTGTACTACTTATCCATTTTTATTAAGAAATAATAACTTTTCAACAGTATATTCACCTCTGGCCTTATTCTCATGCAGGCCACAATAACAATAGTGCCTCAGCATAATGATGCATAATAATGATCCAAGCTCTTTGAAACACAACAGACACTTTACCTTGCAAATAAAAGTGAACTTACAAGAATGACACAACTAGGATTTTAAACTCAGGCTCTTACTTGTAGAGCAGATGCTTTACCACTAAGCCATCACTTCAGTTACAATAAATATCCACTATTTGTCAAAAATACATCAATGGGAAAAATGGGCTCAAACTGTTCCCAAATGGGAGAAGTCCATGTTTTTTTGTGCTGGCTCCATCTGAAAATTGGTTGTGACAAATCCCTTACACCACATGTGTCAAACTCAAGGCCCGCGGGCCACACCGCCACGTCATTTTATGTGGCCCGCGAGAGCTTATAAGGCCTGAGTGTCTAAAAATAAATAGGTCAAAAGAGTGCTTTGACCAAAAACTACATTTCCCACAATGCCTGTCGACTATGATACCCGTGAAGTGATGGCTCACCGCCATTACACGGCAGTGTTTCCACATCAATGCTACTGAGTGGAATTCAGGAATAAATACAGTGATCCCTCGCTACTTCAGGCTTCACCTTTCGCGCCCTCAGAGCATCGCGGATTTTTCAAAAATATTCATCAAAAATTCAAAATTGAGAAATAATGGGCGGGCGCTAGCAGAAGGCAGGGAGACTACATTAGACCATCAGGTATCAACACGGAGAGCCGCACAACTCAAAAAATCCACCTCTCTGTTCGCTGTTCTCGTGTTGGCTCGGCTCGGAAATCTCGCAAGCTGATTGGCCGAGACGTTTCACCCCGCAAGCTGATTGGCCGAGACGTTTCACCCACCTCCTCTCCCTGCCGAGCGCCCATGCAACGAAGGAAGACCGCATTCATTGCTCTTTATCGCTCGTGTTGCTTAGTGTCGCCGCGTGGAACTTTTTGCTGTTCTCTTGTGCCATTTTGTGCGAAATAGTCTTCCCATCGAGCCACTACGCCGCCTCCTGCAGCTTCTCCAGCTCTATCAGAAGCTGCCCTCGATGATCCTGCGCCTCTAGCACCTGACGATGAGGCGTCACCTGAGGAGCAGTAAAGCTCTCATTAACCTGTGCAGTAAATCATCTTCATCTTGAGTTACGTATCTTGTTATAAGAATAAAAGAGTTCTAGAAACATATTTATGTACACTTTATTTACATCTACGTATGTATGTACACGTACACACACACACACACACACACGTATCATATGAGAGAGAGAGTGAGAGAATGAACGTACGTATTATTTAGGGGTGACGTCATTAGGGGTGATGCTACTTCGCGGTTTTTCACTTTTCGCGGTCGGTTCTGGAACCCATTAACCGCGATAAGTGAGGGATCACTGTAATGATCCCCAAAATGTCCAGGAAGAGAAAAGTTGATGCAGATGGAAGACTGTTTCAAGAAAGATGGGAAGGCAAATACTTGTTTGTGCTTCAAGGAGAAAGACCGGTATGTCTTTTGTGTTACGAGGCGGTGTCGGTTGTCAAAGAGTACAATCTGCGTCGGCATTTTGACACCAAACACGGAGCCATGTACGCCAAAGCTAGCCTTCAAGAAAAGCAACAAATTGCCCAAGAATTAAAAGGCAAACTGCGGTTGCAGCAGAGTATGTTCACGAAATCCACAGCCAAAAACAATGCGGCAGTGAAAGCTAGCTTTATTGTGGCTGAAGAAATTGCCCACGCTTCCAAGTCTTTTTCAGAAGGAGCGTTTTTGAAGCAGTGCATGCTGAAGGTCTGTGAGCAGGTGTGTCCCGACCAGTTACAGACTTTTAAAAATGTCAGTTTATCAAGAAACACCATCACGGACCGAGTTAAGGAACTAGCAGAAAATCTTGCAACACAGCTGGCCGAGGAGGCACGCAGCTACACAGCTTTTTCATTAGCTGTTGATGAAAGCACAGATAACACGGATACAGCGCAGTTATCAATTTTTATTAGAGGCGTGAAGTCGGATCTCTCTGTCACTGAGGAGCTGTTGGATGTAGCTGCAATGCATGGGACCACGACAGGACAGGACATTTTTGATGCAGTGGAGAAGTCTGTAAGTAAAAATGCATTGCCCTGGGAAAACTTGGTGGGATTAACTACAGACGGTGCACCGGCAATGTGTGGAGGAAAAGTGGCTTGGTTGGACTAATGAAGGGGAAAATGCAAAAAATGAACTGTCATACGCCTTTGATAACGTATCATTGCATTATCCATCAAGAAGCTTTGTGTGGGAAGGTGCTGTGGATGGATGACATAGTGACCACAGTCATGAAAGCAGTGAACTTTATTCGGGCGCGAGGCCTAAATCACCGTCAGTTCCAGCTGTTTTTGCAGGAGATGGGCTCGGAGCACGGGGATGTGCCGTACCATACAGAAGTGCGGTGGCTGAGTAGGAGCAAAGTCCTCACGCGATTTTTTGAGCTCAGGGAGGACATTGCTGTTTTTATGCAGAGTAAAGGAAAACCCTTGTCTGAACCGTCAGATCCAAAGTGGCTGTGTGACTTTGCTGTGTTGTGTGACATAACCGAGCATCTCGCCCAACTGAATCAGAAGCTGCAGGGACGCAAACAAGTCATCATGCAGATGTCCGACACGATCACGGCTTTCCAGCGCAAACTGGACCTATGGCTGTGCCAAGTGAAACAGGACAATCTTGCCCACTTTCCTGTTTGTCAGAGCATGTCAGCCTCATTTCCCGAGACTTTTTCATGTGCTCAGTTGGCTACCAAACTGAGCCGGTTACAGACTGAGTTTGATCGGCGCTTCTCTGACTTCAAAGCACAGCAGTCTGGCTTTGACATCTTTGCCAATCCTTTCACCACCGATGTCTGCACTGCACCCCATCACCTTCAGATGGAGTTAATTGAGCTTCAAAGTGACAGTGGCCTGAGAGTAAAGTTCCAGCATGCTGCAATCCAGGACTGTTACCGTCTGCTGCCCCCTGGTTTGATGCCACAGCTTCGACTTCATGCTGCCCGTATTCTGTCCATGTTTGGGAGCACCTATCTGTGCGAACAGATGTTTTCCTTAATGAATCTGAACAAAAACAAGCACAGATCACGCCTCACTGATGACAACCTCCATTCTGTTCTACGGATTGCCTCAGAACAGGACCTAAAACCAGACATTGACACACTGGTAACGGAAAAACGGTGTCAGACATCTGGTCAGAAAGCACATAGGTAAGCATTTTTAAAAAACTTAATTAGAATATAATAAAATGTAATTCAACCAAGAAGAAGAATAGTTAAATTCTGTGTGCAATTTAATGATTGTGCTTGCATTTTGTTTTGTGTTTGTTATTTTCAGAACATGATCAATGGATGGTAGAGAGGGGATCCACTTGGTGTGTTCAAGGACAGACAAATTATTGTAATCAAACCATCAGTTGGATGCAAGGCTGTGTGCAGCCTTTTTTTTAAATGCTACATCTGTCATACTTGTTCTTAGCAGCTCACAATTGTTGATTTTACAGTAATTAAGCCCATTTTAATGGGTATTTATTGTGTTATTTTTCCGAGTTTTTTCCGAGTTATTTATTATGTTATTTTTATTCATTCACTTGGATAGTTTGATCCATGATTGATGGAGTTATGTGGGTTTCATAAGCTGACAAATTAAAAAGGTTTATGTTATAACAGAGCAACAAGCAAACATATTTTTTTCTATGCAACTGCAATGTTTGTGACTTGAATAAGTAATAAATTCAGAGTTATTTAACATTAAGGAGTAGTTACATTTATTTTACATTACATTCAATTACATTTAGTTACATTTATAAGTTACATCTGGCCCTTTGAGGACAGTCATTACGCTGATGTGGCCCTCGGTAAAAATGAGTTCGACACCCCTGCCTTACACAGTCAAACATCGACAACACAAAACGTGAGGGACGGGGATTTCCATTGTGTATCATTGCTCACTTTATTTCATGTTGCATGCAAAATCATGAATGGCTTCCTGACCCAGTCACATGGTAAAACATCAACACATACGTCAGCAATACACGCCTCGAAACGCGCTTTGCCAAATATTTCCTGGTGTAACGTAAAATGGGATATTAATAAATAATAAATATGATCAGGTATGAATTATTTATTTTATATTGATGTATTGGAATCTGAGCTCAAATCTCATTTCATATACATCAGAAAAGTTAATAACACTCGTAAGGGGCACCAGCTTCTATCTTTAAGAAGCAATTTAATCTTTAATTTCACTTTATACCTGTTTGATCACTCAATAAATTAATCAATAATCAGTCTCAAAAATTTTCCGTGAATTCGATACCTGGGCTTGAAACAGACTCAGAATGAAATAAATTCCCAACAACTTCTCAATTTTTAAATATTTATTAAACGAAATGATTAATAGACATTGAAATAATTTCATTAATCATAAAATCAATCTTGTAAATGATAGATTAACAATGTCAATATTTTCGGAACCAGGGTTAAACTGAGAAACAAATTTCTATCAGTTTGAGTTAACAGATTATTAAAAACAACGCAAATTTATGGAGAAAGTTTGCTAATTATGAAAAAGTCCTAAATTAATCTTAAGAAAATAAAAACGGAATTTTAATGAAAAGGAGAGTTATGTTAAGGGCTTCTTAATTTGCATCTGATTAGATATATAGATTATTACCGAACCTCAGACGTTAATTCAGCAGTGGAATTAAAAGTTTGCAGCTCATGTGATCTTCGGTCTTCGTCCTCAGCCCAGCTTTCGTGGAAGTTAGGGGAAATATCTGCCAGCAGATACTTCAGAGTCCACAGTTCGACCTTTAGATTCAAGTGGTCGAAGGAGGCTGGATTCTGGGCTGTATGACCCAGAGTTGTAACTGGGTTAGATGACTTTCTTCAGCGTTTGATGAACAGCCTTGATTCCTCAGCTGCACGTGACGTGGAAGGCTGCGTCTTTCTTCAAGAGGTCTTCGATAATAATTAAAAGATATCTAATCCGATTTCAAATTAGAAAAGAAACTTTCGGACTTTAGATAAAAATAGTAGTTTCTGGTAGGTGCTTGGTCAAGAGAAATATTATAAAAATAAAGTCAAGATTAAAGTTTACCTTAAATTTAAACAAACGGTGGTTTTACAGAAAGTTTAACAAAGAAAAAAAAAGTGATGAATAAAAATTGGAGTTTGACTCCGATTAAGAATTGAGCTCAAAGAAAAAGGAATTCCTAGGTATTTAAGAGAAAAAGAAAAATACAAAGTGACAAACAAATTACGAGTTATCTGCTCTGTGTTCAGAAAAGTGACATGTGGTCGAAGTCCTTTGTTCTCCCTTGCTGTGTGTAGACAATGGAGGAGATCAGAAAAAAACGAGCAGCCGGAAAGAAATCCGGGGAGGAAAAAGGCTGGAAAAAGAGTCTCTCTCCTTTTTATAAGCTCTGTTGAGTTTCGCGGGATTCCGGCCTGACTGGAATCTCAGCCAATGAGCGTCCTTCGTGGGCGGGCTCGATGAACTTTTAGTCCAATGAACAAACAGTCTATTGTTCGGAGTCCTTTGGGGTGAAGAGTTGTCGTGCAGAGATTGGCTGTTGGAGTCACATGTGATAGAGGCGTAACTCATGCATACTGGAAGTTAAAATTTCCCTTTATGTATTAAACTAAGATAACTTTAGTGATTAGTATAAATTATAAGCAGTGCTTCTAAATCAACATGCAGGAATAAACATTCATATAAACATTAGCATGCATATATACTGTATATATAAAATCACAGATTAATGCATTTCACACATATTTTCCACATCAAAAACATCAGAGTCCATCTGCATTTTCATAGTTCTGAAAAGAATGAAGGTTTAGAATTGAGTTTGTGATAACGTACTTTAAAGTTGTTTAAATCCAGCATGTCCACAGTTTAAGGAAATTAGCTGAGTGTGGATCTGTTGCATGTTTTATGGGGGCAATAAAAGTGAAGCCGGACATTGGGGGAAATTTCTTAGGCTGGTTTTAACAAAAGAAAGGGGATTTCAGCTGTGGCCTGGGGGAAGAAAATCCATTTATTTGCGTTATTCCTGGATGAAACAAAAATGTCTTTAAGCAGAAGAATAATTGTTGCTGAGCCAAAGTGAGATGATGCTACACTGGATAAGCTCGGAGTACCCTCGAAGCTCCGGAGCCTGCCGTCCCATCACTAAAGATCATGTGAGAATCATACAAAATAACGTGAGGTCTCGAGAAAGACCCGAGAGTGACTGAGATGAACTGATCAAGATTATGTGATAACAAGGAAGTGTGATGTAGCAGCGGTTCCCTACCTGCATCTTTGGACTCTAAATGAAATTTAAGTAGCCCATTAATTTTAATTCAATGAAGTGTTTGTATGTTACGTCAAAGTTTTTATCTTCTCTGACAGAGGTGGAGGAGTAGACCTCAGAGAATATTGGATGATCTTTAAATCACTCTATTAAAGCAAGTAATCTCAGTGTGTGTCTGTCATGTTTATAGGACATCATATGACGGCCTATGAGCTCTGCCTGATCATCATAGGACATCCTATGAACTCAGGCATCATAGGACTCACAATGCAGTCAGCATAGACAAATGTGTCTTTATGATGTCATATAGACCATCACTCATGATGCCTTGACTATTGTGTCTTTATGATGTCATATGGCTCAAAATTGGAGTCACAGGGCCAGTCTTTACAGCGCATTCGTGTTTTCTGCACAACAGATTTCTGCAGCCCATGGCCATTCTGCGTTGCCGCGAGCAGAGTTGCCAGATCAAGCAGTCTTCGTATTGTTTCTCAAGATGAAGAAACTAAGCAAAAGTGTCGCTTTCCCAGCAGTCATTTTTAAAGATATGCTGACACAGTAAAAATGTGCAACCTTGAAGAATGCCAGTCTACACTACAAATGTGTAAAATGCCAAGCAAAGTGCTGATTTTCTCTGGGTGCTCCGGTTTCTTGGTTTCTACGGGCATGCACGGGCCTTCCTGAACAGAGTCGAAAGCCACTTTTTGCTCAGATCTATTTTCATGATCCTGCCCATGAACTGGAAATACAACGCACCTATCCCTCAACCAGTGGTCTGAACGAAGAAGAAGAAGACCCACCGGATGGAGAGCAATAGAATGAGGAGAACTGCTGCACGTCAGAAACGATGCTGTGAACATAAAACACCTCAGGTTCCAGCAGTACGCCGCAGGCATGACTGTGAACAACACAGCCATCTGAGACAGGAGGAGACCCTTCAGCAACGGGCATGCAGAAATACTTGCTTATACTTGGTTTCTACGGGCATGGATGGGTATGCACGGGTATGTACTAGTCATTTTTAATTAACAATCAGCTCTTAAATACCACAAGACATTGCAGCATTTCCTTGCAGAATGGATTCAGCATCTGTCAAAAATAGACTTGTTGTGTTTCATTAGCGATCCAAATCCAATGAGTTGGATTCATTCCGCAATGGTCCGGACCAGGTGGGGATTAGAACATTGACAAGAATGGGAACTATATCAGAATCAGAATCAGAATCAGAATCAGGTTTATTGCCATTGTTCATGTAGTACACAAACTAGGAATTTGTCTCGGTACAATGCTGCAACATTAAACATGATAAGATAAGAGAAATAAACTATACATGTAATAAAGTGTAGGATAAGATTAAGTGATACTGGTCAACAGTTAAAATATATATTAGCCAGCAGCAGATACTGTGGAGAACTATATAGTGCAGTCGGTAATGCAGGAAGAAAACAGTGATGATTGACATGAGTCTGGTTGAGCTGCTGTACATGGTGCACGAGAGTCACTTAGTGTTCAGCAGTCTAATGGCAGAGGGGAAGAAGCTGTTCATGTGACGGGAGGTTTTAGTCTGGATGGACCGAAGTCTTCTACCAGAGGGGAGGGGGGCAAACAGTACGTGACCAGGGTGTGAGGGATCGGCTATGATCCGGCCAGCACGCCTCCGGGTCCTGGAGATGTACAGATCCTGGAGAGATGGGAGCTTGCAGCCGATCACCTTCTCAGCAGTGCGCACGACGCGCTGCAGCCTTAGTCTGTCCCTGGCAGTGGCTCCTGCGTACCACACGGTTATGGAGGTGGTGAGGATGGACTCGATGATGGCTGTGTAGAACTGCACTAACATCTTGGTGGGTAGCTTGAGCTTCCTCAGCTGCCGCAGGAAGAACATCCTCTGCTGGGCTTTTTTGATGAGTGAGCTGATGGTCAGCTCCCATTTGAGGTCCCTGGTGATGGTAGTGCCTAGGAAGCGGAAGGAATCAGCAGTGGTGATGGGAGAGCCTGAGAGGGTGAGGGGGGGCAGAGGAGTAGTGACTTTCCTGAAGTCCACGATCATCTCCGCTGTCTTCAGAGCGTTCAGCTGCAGGTTGTTATTGCTGCACCAGGACGCCAGCTGGGCCACCTCTCTCCTGTAGGCGGACTCGTCGCCGTTGGAGATGAGCCCGATGAGGGTGGTGTCGTCCGCAAACTTGATCAACTTGACAGACTGGTGGCTGGAGGTGCAGGAGTTGGTGTAAAGGGAGAAGAGTAGGGGGGAAAGTACACAGCCCTGGGGTGATCCGGTGCTGATGCTAGTATAGTCTGAGACAGTCTTTCCCAGCCGCACATGCTGCCTCCGGTCCGTCAGGAAGTCGATGATCCACCTGCAGAGGGAGTCAGGCACGTTGAGCAGGGACAGCTTGTCCCGGAGCAGAGCGGGGCGGATGGTGTTGAATGCGGAGCTGAAGTCCACAAACAGGATCCTGGCGTAGGTTCCCGGGGAGTCCAGGTGCTGCAGGATGGAGTGGAGGGCCAGGTTGACTGCATCGTCTACAGACCTGTTGGCTCGGTAGGCAAACTGCAGCGGGTCCAGGAGAGGGGTGGTGATGGACTTGAGGTGGGACAGGACCAGGCGCTCAAAGGACTTCATGACTACAGAGGTGAGCCATGACTTTTTTACACTTTTTTACCCCACTTATGTTGATACGATGCCAGTATCCTTGTGTCTAAACTAGAGCCTACTAACACAATTCACAGCCTTAACTTAATATCATTACCTAAAGGCTTAAAAATAATTTCACAAAATTAAATCTCATAAATAAAAGACCCTTTACTCTCCCTTTCAAAGGACTTTAGTGTTTTGAGGAAAGTGTGGATTGGGTAACATTCAGGTATAAGTCGTCAGACTGCAACTCCACTTTCAACCTGTTTGACTATCAATGTAATAATTATACGTACATTTCTCAGTAGCCAGTCCATTACAGGCCTGTGTGGTGGCTTCACTTAGATTACATAAAATGTTTTAAGAGGACCATTTTCTGCCCAGAGCACAGTAATACTAAGTTCAGTCCTGTTGGTTTCTTGTCCATATGCTACAGAGTCCAGATTGCATTCATAATGGGCTGCATCCGTAGTCAATGTAAATCTAGGGTTAGGCTCTCTATTGCCGGGGATGCTGCTGTGGAAGTGATTATGGGTGTAACGTATGCTTTTGGGCGGAAGTAGTGTTAAGTAAGTCAGCAATGAGGGATATTGAGGCATTACAAAATAGCATTTTTTTGAATTTTTTTCAAATTCGTTTTAAAGTATAGTCGACATATGTGTTTTGCAGTTAAGTGGCAGCTAATTTCTGCATTTGCCATTTTTGTATTTTTGAAGGTTTTTGCATAGTTCTGGTACTTGTTACTGGTTTTTGTGGTTGTGCCATAGACTATAAAAATGGAGGCTCCCCATAACTAAATCATAACTAAATCTGTGCCTTCAACAGCATTGTGTAGATCACACACCGAAAATTAAAAAATGATTATTTGTGTGACTGGTGGTACAGACACAAGACAGACACAAGAACACCAGGTATGTTTTCACATATATGAATGTCACAGATCTGATGTTTGTCTCATATATGGATATATGTGCAAGGTACAAGTACTGTATAAGGCTGCATTAAGTAAAATAATAAATAAATAAAAATAGTTACCAGTTTTCTTCGTGAGACTTAACAACTGAGAGTCGTATTACAACGACGGGGTTGGATGATCAGTTGATATAGAACGCATTTATGGGCGTTTCCAAGTTCATTTCCTTATCACAATAGTGTAAAAACGAACTTTCCACAGACACATGATGCAAAGAGGACGGTCTAATCATTCAGAGGTGTGTTTTGGATAATCCAGTCCAAAGTGCTCCTTCCCATCCCTTTTAATGCAAAGAGGCGCATTATCTAAAGTGAATTGTGATTATGATGATTTAAGACGGATTTTGCGTTGACCAACGCCTGTGTGTGTGAGCCAAAATGCACCCGATAGTAATCCTGCTTGGTAATAAGGAAGACATCAATCACAGTTGATGCCCAGTTAGTTATGTTAAAAAGAACAAACAGTGAAGAATAGGCTGACATGTCTCTGCGTCCTAGGGCGCACGAGGGCATCCTAGGACGTGCGTCCTAGGAGGCACTGAAAAAAAAAAAAAGCGGCTGCATTTCCGTTCATCCACTACAGACACAGCCGTGAACAGAAAGCCAAAGGAGTGCTTTGATTGGTTTAGATGTGATTGACCTCTCATTCAGCTAATAAGAGCCTTGAATTGGGTTTCTGAAACCTTTTGATTTACTTTGGGTACTTTATTTTTTGGCGATTTTGGGGAAATTGACCAGAGTGCAAGGGGTTAAAGTGCGCGTGGATGCAACACAGACATGAAGAAGAGGATGATGCCTGTGAAAATTTTCATAAACTTTCATTAACAATGGCATGGAAGTCACTCCCAGCTGTGGCGAGATGGAGTGCTCCCTCTTCTATTGCTTTCGCCGACTGAGGGTCTCCCCCTATCCGTCCTGGGTAGGAGGGAAGGATGTGATCTGGCGCAGGTTCCTGCCCACCTCTGGCCCCCACCATGAATTGAAGCCATTCTCAGCAGCCTCTGCTGCGTGTTGACGAGTGGCTGTTGGGGAGCTTACTGGGCTGGAAAGCTGGGGCGCTTGTCTGATGCAGTTGTGGACGCATCACCTGTCTCTCTGGGCAGTTAGTGAAAAGTAAAATGCTGCACACTCCTTCGCTTTCATTTATTCCCCTAAAAAGAAACACATTTAATGCCTACTAAGTCCGTGATAAAAACTGAAATCCCCCCCCCCATGCGCCACGCATCACATTGGGACACACTGGCACACATGCTCCATGTTAATTCGTTCATTCCCCTCAAATAATCAGACATTAAAGCCTAATCTATAGACTCCAAAGGTACGGTAAGTCCGCACTTAAAATGTGAGTGTGGATGGAATAAAAAAAAAAAAACACTAATGTGCGATCATGATATAATTAAAATGACAGGCAATTATGACTGTTACAAGATCCCAGCGCATGCATTTTCCTGAGCTCCGGAGCTGCGCAATGTCAAAACATGCCACTGAAATATCATTAAACAATGCGCTTCTGACAATAGCCCTACTTTTTCCTTATCAAAAGCAGATTCTCATGGAATGCAGTAAAATAGTAATGCACATTCGATTGCGTGCCGCCACACCTCTTTGAAATGAGGCGCCTTCTCTGAGCACATAGCGGGTGCACCGTTTACTGACAATTTGATGGTGTGACGCAAGGCATAAAAATCAGACCATGCGCTGACAGAAAAACACTGGTGCACGGTGAAAGTCTGTCTGAAAGGTGCACGGATGACTGTCAAAATAGGGCCCTTAGTGTGATGGGTCAGAATTACATAGTGTCATCAGTTTATCAATAGCTCTGTATTGCAGTACCACAGTATAGACTTTATTAGTATAGTATTTAACTAGAAGTTAAATAACAAGCATTCATCACAAATCCAGACACTTGCAGCTGTCTGGATTTTACATGGATTTACCAAACACCCTGGCTCTTTGTGGCTCTGACTAGATTCTACGTCTGCTGCAAGGTAAATTATATTATGCCCAACATCTTTTAACAAAATGTGACCCACCTTATTGCGGTGGAGATAGTGATATATCTCAGTGCTTTGATTTTGTTTACAGTATTAGCATCTTAGCAGTGCAACTTCTGAACAGAGCTACTGTATGCGATGCGAGGATACTTTTTAAGGTCATCTTCCCATCCCCTGATAGTCGTGGGGAAGTATGATTATATTACTCTTTTTGAGATGCAAAAGGTCATGTTCCCACATGTTTGATGCTGAAGTCATTTTTGAAATAAGGAAATGCATCCTGTTTCCATGGCAACTCCATGTTCCAAAATAGTCGCAGAAGTTGCCTCCATCACGCAAGGCATCATGGAGGCTAGGAATAAGGTGGATAACCTTATTTAACTGACAGAATTTAAAAAACAAGAAGTTCTATTCTGTAGTGTTGTAGTCGAGACCTTGTCAAGACTAGAGTCTCCCAAGATGGTCTTGGTCTTGGGAGAATCTAGTCTCATCTACAACACTACTAGTATGTGGAATAATGTAAGACTGTTTTTATTTTATTTTCAACAAATAAACGCTTTATAGTTCATCCATTTAAAAAAAAAAAATGCAGAATATCTGCTAATGACAAAATCTCCACATTGCAGATTTGAGAAGTAATTTCTAATTGAAGAGGGAAAGGCTCTAAATGTATAAATGTATATAAAAAGTGACAAGTAAAACACACATTTAACGGAAAAAATCACCACCTCTTCCAGCTCTTCCAAGAGGATACCAAGGCATTCCCAGGCCAGCTGGGAGACATGGTGTAAGAGGTAATTTTAAGAAAACAGGTATTTCCTTATTTTAGAAGTAATATTTCATTGTTATTCAAATTGAAGCAAATTTGTTTAAATTTCATACTCTGAATAATTTTGCTTTGTTTATCTTATTTTTGCTATTTTATTGTGTTGTCTGGCAAGAGCAAATACACAGAATGTATAAGGCTTTTATTGTGAAGGAGGAGTGATGGAAGGTAAGTGTGAAGAGTTAATGGCTTTTTTTTAACTGTTCTTGGTTCAGCTTGATTTGTTATTAAAAGTTATGAGAAGAGCTCAAACGGCTTTGTTCTTGTGGGAGAAGCAATAACCCTCAGCAGTTACCCATGCAAGTTTACCATGGGGGCAGCGGTGTCGGTTTTTGACTCCTTTTCTCTACTTGGTGAGCATAATTTGTAATCGACAGTAGGAGGCTAACTACAAGCTAAGCTAATGACTACGTTACAGTACAGTGAGCTCATTGCCGCCAATTCTGTTTCTTTGTTTTGTAGCTCAGTGTTATTAGGCACCGCGTTTACATTGCTTTCTTCTACTCGAGTGTACACCATGCCACCATGTCTGACAGGGAGTCATCAGACACCAGTAGCAGACAACACAGTAGGCAGTCTGCCCTGGCTTCACCTGAAGCAGTGCAGGGCCCACCTGGAGGAATTTTGCTGCCCCCGCCATTCTGCAATAAGTCGGGAGTCCTTCCAGTTATGGGCTCACCACAATGAGGTAATTCAGGATGCCTGGTACAAGGATTGCAGTGTTGATTTGGATGCAGTATTGGCTTTGGAGCTACCCACAACACTGCCGCCAGAACTGTTTATTGTATGGGATAATCTGCCTCCCACCACACAGCACTCCTATGATGAAACAAAGAAACATCTTCAAGCTGCTTTTGGTCAAAAGGACATTATTGTCTCTTTTCAGACATTCCCAAATGCCCACAGTAGAAAACCAAAAGAAGGCCATGGAGGTTTAAGTTGCTGATGTGTGCAGACTTGTGAAGGAGGCTTTCCCTGATTTTGAACACAATGCATCTGAGTACACGAAAATGTCATGCTTCATTTAGGTTGGATCAGGAGCTCCAAATTAAGTGTCATCAGAGAGGAGAGAAAACTTTTCAAGAGGCTGTGGAAATAGCCACTCTAGCTGAGCATGCTCACCAGGATGCAGTTAGTGACATCAGTCTCCCCATATTGTCACTACCGGAGATGTTAGCAGCTCAGCTCAGTCAGTTAATTGTGTGACTGATAATGACATGTATTTGAGAATGGCTGTCCAGGAACTTATGGCCACCATCCAAAGTTTGATCAAAGATCTTGACACATTGGAAGAACAAAGAAAAATGCACCAGCCAGAAGTGCATGGGTACAGACACTCTCACTGGTCTCCTTCACATTATGGGCGTAGTCCACTGAGATCCGTAATGCACGTCTCCCCCCCAAGACGCCCCTCCTCCTCCTTCTCCTCACCTGAATTTAACTATCGGCATTCACTAAACCACAATTACAGAGCTGAACAATTCCAGCGCTCATATAGCCCAAACTCAACATCATATTCAGCAGACAAGTCATGTAGCCAAGAATCCTATTATTCTCCCGAACAGTATGATAAGAGATGGACTATTATACAAAGTACCTCAACCTGTATGCCCTCCCTGATCAACGAGCAGTTACTGTGGGAAGATGTTTGTTTGAAGACTATATGATTCAAACTTTGGATGGTGGCCATTTTTACCTCCGCCAAGGAGGTTATGTGATCATCGGTGTTGGTTTGTCTGTCTGTCTGTTTGTTTGTTTGTCTGTTTGTTTGTTTGTTAGCAAGATAACTCAAAAGGTTATGGACGGATTTTCATGAAATTTTCACAGATTGTCAGAAATGGGGTATCCTACAGATGATTAGATTTTGGTGGTGATCCGGATCATCGTCCACAAGAAAACCGCCATTACGCAAAATGCCATTTTCGTGAATAACTACTAAACCACTAATCCTATCATTGTCAATCCAATTGCTTGTCATATGTTTTCATGGTCAAGGAATCTGAAAACGTACACACAAACACTGTATGGGGGGAACTGTGGTGCTAAACCGCCATTACGGAAAATGCCATTTTCGTCAATAACTACTGAACCACTAATCCTATCATTGTGAATCCAATTGCTAGTCATATGTTTTCATGGTCAAGGAATCTGAAAACGTACACGCAAACACTGTATGGGGGGAACTGTGGCGCTTGGCGGAGGTCTGCAATCTCCGAGTGCTTTTCTAGTTTTTTTTTTTTTTTTACTTCCGGCGCCACACGGGTCGGCTGCCTTTTTCAACGGCGGCTCAGTTCTGAGTTTTTTTTTCTTCCTCTCTCTTTCTGATCCGGTGACAACTTTCTGATCCGGCGACACCTTACACTCCATATATATCACGGACACACAGATCGCCCCAAATGTCTCCCGAGCCGGTGGACGGAGCCACTGTTTATAGCAGCAGACAGTACAGCAGGGAAGAGCTGCTAGCACTCAACCGCCACCCGGTGCTAACAGAAAAACTCGACATACCGGGAGAGCTGAGGCGAAAACGATGTGGGTGCCGTGCTGGAGTTAGGCGGCGGGCAAGAAATATAAGGTACAGACCCACCCTCCCATCCGTTGTTATGGGGAATGTACGATCGATACTGGGAAAGGTAGATGAGCTAGCGGCTATCTCCCGCTACGATAGCATATACCGGGAGTGTAGCCTGTTTCTATTCACAGAGTCTTGGCTAACAGGACTAGCAGCAGATGGTAACATTGAACTGGAGGGTTTCCACGCTATACGGGCAGACCAAACATCAGACAGTGGCAAAGCAAGGGGCGGTGGAGTGATAATGTATGTTAACAACAACTGGTGCAGACCGGGACATATCACTGTTAAACAACAACACTGTAGCAAAGACATCGAGTTGCTAGCTGTTAGCATGCGGCCTACATATCTCCCGAGGGAATACTCACACGTGATCTGCATTGTTATTTATGCAAATCCGACGGCGAACGCTGGGACAGCGCGTGACGTCATACACTCAGTAACTGGCAGGCTGCAGACAGAACACCCAGATGCTCTTCTCCTCATCTCAGGCGATTTCAACCATGTTTCACTGTCACTGTCACCAGAGACAATAAAACACTGGACTTATTCTACGCAAACACTATGGAGGCGTACACCTCATCACAACTCCCCCCACTCGGGAGATCAGATTACAACTTGGTTCATCTCCGGCCAGTGCACAAACCCCTAGTGCACAGACAACCTCCGGCCATGCGCACAATGAAGTTATGGTCTGAGGAGGCAATGGACGCTCCAAAGGGCTGTTTTGAAACCACCGCCTAGGAGCAGCTCTGCGATCCACATGGTGAGGACATCGATGGCCTCACTCACACCATCACGGACTACATCAGCTTCTGTGTGGACAACACCGTTCCCACCAAGACCATACGGTGTTGCTCAAACAACAAACCCTGGATCAACCCTGAGATAAAAACACTTCTGAGAGAGAAGAAGAGGATCTTCAGGTCAGGGAACAGGAAGATGCTGAAGTCCGTACAGAGGGAGCTGAGGAGAAAGATCAGAGAAGGCAAGGACAGCTTCAGGAAGAAGATGGAGGACAAGCTGCAACAGAGCGACATCAGCGGGGTCTGGAGAAACCTTAAAACCATCTCTGGGCTCCAGAATACCTCCCCCCAGGCCACGGGGGCCAGGGAGTGGGCGAACAATCTGAATCTGTTTTTCAATAGGTTTGACCAACCGCCCTCCCCCCTGACTGCACAACAACCACTGCTGCCTCTAAAGACATCAAGTCCTGCTGCCCACTCCCCACTCCACCAACACCCTCCCACTCCCAACACACAGCCCCCCAACCTGACCCAGGTGAGGACGGCGCTGAGGAAGATCAAGGCGAGGAAGGCGTCGGGACCGGATGGCATCAGCGCAAAGCTCCTCAAGTCCTGTGCAGACCAGCTGTGTGGGATTGTGGAACACATCTTCAATCTGAGCCTGAAGCTGGAGAGGGTACCACAGCTGTGGAAAACATCTTGTGTGGTACCTGTACCAAAGACTTCCCACCCCAAAGATTTGAACAGCTACAGATCAGTGGCCCTGACGTCCCACATGATGAAGACCCTGGAGAGACTGCTCCTTGCTCACCTCCGCCCCCTGGTGGAACCAGCGATGGATCCACTCCAGTTCGCCTACCAGCATGGCATTGGGGTGGAGGATGCGGTGTTTTTCCTCCTTCACCGTTCTCTGTCCCACCTGGAGAAGCCCGGGAATGCGGTGAGGATCATGTTCTTTGACTTCTCCAGTGCTTTCAACACCATTCAACCGATGATCCTGAAGGACAAGCTGCTGTGCGCAGGGGTGGACCAGCACCTGTCATCATGGATCCTGGACTACCTCACAAACCGGCCTCAGTTTGTGAGAACCCGGGACTGTGTGTCCGACACGATTATCGGTAGCACGGGGGGCCCCCAGGCAACGGTTCTGGCTCCCTTCCTGTTCACCCTTTATACTGCGGACTTCTCACACAACACAACACACTGCCATCTACAGAATTTCTCTGATGACTCTGCGATTGTTGGCCTCATCTCCAACGGAGATGAAGCTGAGTACAGAGGGCTTATCCAGGACTTTGTGGACTGGTGCCATCGGAACTGCCTCCAGATCATCGCGAGGAAAACTAAGGAGCTGGTGGTGGACTTCCGCAGGCAAGGACAACCCCTCACAGCACCAGTAAATATACAGGGAACAGACA
Organism: Pholidichthys leucotaenia; assembly: GCA_020510985.1. Classification (NCBI taxonomy): domain Eukaryota; kingdom Metazoa; phylum Chordata; class Actinopteri; order Cichliformes; family Pholidichthyidae; genus Pholidichthys; species Pholidichthys leucotaenia. The sequence continues at coordinate 164,225,613 of CM035839.1, forward strand.
TCGAGATGGTGACATCCTACAAGTACCTGGGTGTTCATCTGAACAATAAACTAGACTGGTCACACAATACTGACGCACTCTACAAGACAGGACAGCGCAGGCTGTTCCTACTGAGGAGACTCAGGTCTTTTGGTGTACAAGGGGCGCTGCTGAAGACATTCTATGACACGGTGGTGGCATCAGCCATCACTTTTGGAGTGGTCTGCTGGGGCAGTGGCATTACAGCAGCCGATAGGAAGAGACTGAACAAACTGATCAAGAAAGCTAGCTCTGTCCTGGGACAGCGCCTTGACCCAGTGGAGGAGATGGGAGAGAGAAGGATGGTGGCTAAACTGTCATCTCTGCTGGAGTCCAAGTTCCACCCTCTGCAGGACATACTGAATGCACTGAGGAGCTCATTTAGCAGCAGACTACATCATCCTAGGTGCACAACCGAGAGGTTTTGCAGGTCCTTCCTACCTACGGCTGTCAGACTGTACAACCTAAGCAGGGCTGCTCGCAGAGATAGCAAAAAGACATGACAACCTAATAGTATTGAATGCAAAAGACCCAATAGACTAACACAATGGTCCCCTCCGGTATACAACTAGGAAAATACCGGTCGCTATGGAGGGTGAGAATATGTATGGGTGCATAATCATACCATGTAGGATAACTAAGTAGACGGTTGTGCTGTTTCATTTCATCTAGCTACAATGTTCCGCACTGTGTGTGTTTATATATTTATATATTTATTCCATCTTGCAACAATGCTCCACGCTGCGTGGGTTCATATATTTACATATTTATTCCATCTAGCTACAATGGTCCGCACTGTGTGTGTTTATATATTTACATATTTATTCCATCTAGCTACAATGCTCCGCACTGTGTGTGTTTATATATTTATTCCATCTAGCAACAATGCTCCACACTTTGTGTGTTTATATATTTGCATATTTATTCCATCGAGCTACAATGGCGGGCTGCACGGTGGCGCACGGTGGCGCAGTGGTTTAGCACTGTGGCAGCACAGTTTTACCCTCGGCCGGGGGATCGCGGGGATCATGAGATCGTGGGTTCGATCCCAGCCCCCGACCAACAGTGAGCTGTGTGGAGTTTGCATGTTCTCCCCGTGTTGCGCGGGTTTACTCCGGGATTTCTCCGGTTTCCTCCCGCATACCAAAAACATGTAGGCTTAGGGCGCTCGCGCACGCAGCGACCAGCAGCCGGTGGCTTGTCACCAGACTGCAAACCAAGTCTACCTACGGGTACAAATAAGTAACAAAAAAAAAAAAAAAAAATGCTTCGCACTGTGTGTGTTTATATATTTACATATTTATTCCATCTAACTACAATGCTCCGCACTTTGTGTGTTTATATATCTACATATTTATTCCATCTAGCTACAATGCTCCGCACTGTGTGTTTATATATTTACATATTTATTCCGTCTAGCTACAATGCTCCGCACTGTGTGTGTTTATATATTTATTCCATCTAGCAGCAATGCTCCACACTTTGTGTGTTTATATATTTACATATTTATTCCATCTAGCTACAATGCTTCGCACTGTGTGTGTTTATATATTTACATATTTATTCCATCTAGCTACAATGCTCCGCGCTGTGTGTTTATATATTTATATATTTATTCCATCTAGCAACAATGCTCCACACTTTGTGTGTTTATATAGCTACATATTCCATCTAGCTACAATGCTCAGCACTGTGTGTGTTTATATATCTACATATTTATTCCATCTAGCTACAATGCTCCGCGCTGTGTTTATATATTTATATATTTATTCCATCTAGCAACAATGCTCCACACTTTGTGTGTTTATATATCTACATATTCCATCTAGCTACAATGCTCAGCACTGTGTGTGTTTATATATCTACATATTTATTCCATCTAGCTACAATGCTCCGCACTGTGTGTGTTTATATATTTACATATTTATTCCGTCTAGCTACAATGCTCCGCACTGTGTGTGTTTATATATTTATTCCATCTAGCAACAATGCTCCACAGTTTGTGTGTTTATATATTTACATATTTATTCCATCTAGCTACAATGCTCCGCACTGTGTGTGTTTATAAATTTACATATTTATTCCATCTAGCTACAATACTCCGCACTGTGTGTGTTTATATATTTATATATTTATTCCATCTAGCAACAATGCCCCACACTTTGTGTGTTTATATATCTACATATTTATTCCATCTAGCTACAATGCTCCGCACTGTGTGTGTTTATATATCTACATATTTATTCCATCTAGCTACAATGCTCTGCACTGTGTGTTCATATATTTACATATTTATTCCATCTAGCTACAATGCTCTGCACTGTGTGTGTTTATATATCTACATATTTATTCCATCTAGCTACAATGCTCCACACTGTGTGTTTATATATTTATATATTTATTCCATCTAGCAACAATGCTCCACACTTTGTGTTTATATATCTACATATTTATTCCATCTAGCTACAATGCTCCGCACTGTGTGTTTATATATTTTTATATTTATTCCATCTAGCAACAATGCTCCACACTTTGTGTGTTTATATATTTACATATTTATTCCATCTAGCTACAATGCTCTGCACTGTGTGTGTTTATATATCTACATATTTATTCCATCTAGCTACAATGCTCCACACTGTGTGTGTTTATATATTTATATATTTATTCCATCTAGCAACAATGCTCCACACTTTGTGTTTATATATCTACATATTTATTCCATCTAGCTACAATGCTCCGCACTGTGTGTTTATATATTTTTATATTTATTCCATCTAGCAACAATGCTCCACACTTTGTGTGTTTATATATTTACATATTTATTCCATCTAGCTACAATGTTCCGCACTGTGTGTGTTTATATATCTACATATTTATTCCATCTAGCTACAATACTCCGCACTGTGTGTTTGTATACTCATATATTTATTCCATCCAGCTACAATGCTCCGCACTGTTTATATATTTATATATCTATTCCACCTAGCTACAATGCTCCGCACTGTGTGTCTATATATATATATATATATATAATATATATATATACAGTGTATATATATATATATATTTATATGTACATATGTATGCTCGCTGCTCTTGTTTTTCTCTTGCCTCTGATTGTTGCTCTGAGTGTTGCTATCCCTGTGCTGTTGCAATCCTGGAATTTCCCCATTGTGGGACTAATAAAGGCTTATCTTATCTTATATCAGCTGTCATGGAGTGCCACAAAGCCTGCACACTAACCAAGGGTGCCAGTTTGACTCAGATTTGGTAAAATGTCTATGTTCACTTTTGGGCATCCACAAAACAAGAACTTCTCCCTATCATACTATGTCAGATGGTGTCACGAACTGGGCTTGGTATGCTGGCCCAGTTCTGTGACACGGTGGCTGCCTACTCGATTTGTCTACTTTTTGCTGTTTATTTTTCGTCAGGCACTCTCTTAGAACCCTGGGGTCCTTTTGGCCCTTTGACAGGTCAGCCACGCCTCCCTTCTCCTGTCAAAGTGATCAGCTGGTTGTGATTATTGGGTTTTCCGTCACAGACACCGGCAATCTCTTTCCTCCTTAGGATTCGTATTATTTAAGCCCGATTTCTGTGGAGATTGTCAGATCATTTTCCTATACTGCGGTTAAGCTCCCAGTGTTATCCCCCGTCATGCTTGACTTGTTGCCCTGCCAGTTTATTAGTACCGCATCGCTCTGTGTGGCGTCTTCACCTTGTTCTGTTTGGTTTTGTGTTTGCCTGGATTCATACTCGGATGGACTCGGACTGCTCCAACCTTGTGAGTAATAGCTGCTTCACCCTCTCCATACAGTGCTACCTGTTAATGTTGAAGGACATTCTGGCTGTATTATTCTCACCTTAGTTCTGTTGAGCGTCTTAGTAGTTTCTCCAGTATTTCATGTGCTCCTTATTGATGGTTTGGACTGTTTTTTTGTGTTACCATTAAAACTACGCACAACTTACTCCAGCGAGTGGGCTTCCTCTTTTCCTCCGTGTGCTATGTTATAGCGCACGGGGAAAATCATAACAGATGGCATGGTGGAATGGGCCAACAGATCAATAAAGGATCAGTAAGCAAAGTATCTTTTCACCAAAGGTGGATAATGGGATGAGCATCTTAAAGTAGAACTGAACTGAACGGCATTGAACGGCACTGGGTGATAGTACATACAATTATAAAGATAATTTATCATTGGCACCCCCTCCACAAATCCCGGAATCTTGGAGAAAATCGCGATTTTGAATTTCCCACCCTGAAAAATCAGACAAATCCGCCGATTAACCGGAAGTGCAGCCGGAGTTCCGCGTGACGTCACGAGTGTGACACAGTCCTCCATGTTTACCATTGCGAGCACGTTGACACTGGTTGTTTTTGGTGCATTTTGTCGTGATAGTCGACTACAAAACACTTCCAACACCTGGGAAGATCTGTTCAGTGGCCAAGGAAAGCTGTCATGGCGAGTGATCCCTCACTTATCGCGTTTAATGGGGACCAGAACCGACCGTGAAAAGTGAAAAACAGCGAAGTAGCGTCACTCCCCCCCTCAAGGGCGTCACAAGCACTATTTTGCACAAAAAGGCACAAGAGAACAGCGAAAAGTGCCACTAAGCAACACGAGCGATAAAGAACAATGAATGCGGTCTTCCTTCGCTGGGTATGTGCGCTCTGCAGGGAGAGAAGCTGGGTAAAACGTCTCGGCCAATCAGCTTGCGAGGTAAAACGTCTCGGCCAATCAGCTTGCGAGATTCCCGAGCGGTGAAGAGGTGGGCGGAGAGGAGTGGAGCGGTGGTCAGAGAGGTGGATTTTGAGTTGTGCGGGCTCTCCGTGTTGATACCTGATGTTCTAATGTACTCTCCCTGCCTTCTGCTAGCGCCCGGGCAACTTTCGTGCCATTTTTTCTCAATTTTGAATTTTGGATGAATATTTTTGAAAAATCCGCGATGCACTGAGGGCACGAAAGGTGAAACGCGAAGTAGCGAGGGATCATTTATAAATAGCACAGTCAAATGCAGAGGCCAGTTCTGTTCATGTGTATTGCCACTATAGTCTGTAGAAGTATTGTAATACATAGCCCAATTTTTTGAATGAATGAATGAATTTATTTATTTCAGATAGTACAGTACAGGTTGAAAGAAACTGAATGATATAACAACAAGGTCAAATTGAACAATGACTCATCTGATTATACAATTCAACGTAAGTTATCCGGAATGGGTGATGGCTGAAGCCGCAGCTTATATTGCCCACCCATATTCCATCCAAGAATTCAAAAGAGAAAACAGGCAAGAGCGATTACAATTCAAAACAAAACTAAGACAAAATGTGACAGAGAAAAAAGAAAACTAAGCTACAACACAACACAGGCTGGATATGTTACAACTCGCCGCTCATTAGCGGCGCCAGCTGCGCGCACACTTGCGCCTCGTCAGCAGCGTGGGATATAAGCCACTCTGCCCTGGGCTTCGGCATGAAGCCGTCTGATTCCTTCAGCCCTCTTGCTGCAGAGGAACCCCCTCATCTCCCAGCAAGATCTACAGCGTAAGCATACCTACCTTTGCCTTTCCAGTCTCTCCCCTGTGCACAGGTGTATTCCCCGGCGGCGGACCTCGCCTCTGCATCGCCGTCTGCCAGCTGCTGTCACAGGTGCATTAGGTCTCTGTCTCCCGGGCTCGCCGTTGTGCACGCCTGCCACCTGCCACACTCCTGCATCCTCCTCTGTCTCGTCACCGATCCTGAATGCCTCTTCACTCTGAAAACTCTGGTGTTCTTGACTGCTGGAACTGCTATCATCTGCCATTGTTGTTTTGTTTAGGGATCACACTCGTGATGTCACGCAGCGTCGTCTGCACTACTTTCGGTTTGTTTGGCACTGCCAGCCAGAGGCAAAAGTTTATCGGCTTATAGCTTGGCCATCGCACGGCCTAAAAATTTATTTTATGTGTTGAAAAATACAATAGGTAATAAGGAATTAATCTGCTATTCTACTTTTTGCGCCAAAAGGTGGGTTCAGTTCTACTTTAAACAAGTTGAGTTTGCTTACAACACCACTGTCTCATCCTCCACCAAACCATGCCATTCTTCTGAGCTCATGGGAGAGAGGCTGGTCTGCCCACTGACGACCTCCTTGGGGAAACCACAGGAGCTTCTGGAAACACACAAGGTGCACCACATGACTATGCTCATTCTGTTGTAAAAAAAAACAAAAAAAAACTGATTCTTTCCACTCTGCTGCAGATAATATTACTGCTGCAGATGCTCAGCAGAAGCATTACTATGATCACCACAAGAAACACACTCCTTATGAAGCAGGGGACCTGATTTGGGTTGATCTCCCCTCTCTCGCTAGGCACAAACTGTTGCCCAGATGGACAGACCCTTTCAAAGTCCTACAGAGGCTGAACTTTGGAACAGATGACAGTGGTATGGTCTATGAGCTGTTGGATATGCTAAACCCCACAGGCAAATCAAAGATCATTCACTACAACTGTCTCAAGCCTTATCAGTCCCCATGGTTTGCAGTACAGCCACCACCCCAAACCTCTGAACCAGCACCACTTTCTGGCTGTAGCCCTTTTACACGACCAGTCACTGCACTCTCAGGCTCGAGGCATTATGTGTCTCAACACCCAACCCCTGCTTCATCCTCAAGTGCCTGATGTTCCTTATGTGCAGGAGGCTCCATATGAACATGTTCCAGTGAGAAATGGCTCACCAGCTGTGCCTCCACAACAGCCACCTGCTGTTGTTCAACATCCCTCTCAAAGGAAGACCAGGGGCTTCATATACAAAGACTTGCGTGGATTTCCTACTGAAAGATGATATACATTTAAATCAAGAAAATGCTGTAAGCAAAAAAAAATCCAGATGTATGAAACAGTACGCATGCAGAAATCCAAGCACATTTCCTTTGTACACCCCAATCTACTTGAAATTGAACACACATGAGGAAATACCAGACTCCTCCCTTGACACGCTCCATTTGAATATGTAATTACATGCATATAGATATGTAAATAGATATATACAAGCACTGTACGTTTGATTCTCCTGTATCCACAATCAAAAATAATGGATTTAATGGAATTTCACGGACTGTGAGTTGGAGGGGCTCCTGAATGAGGTAGAGGCATGTAAAAACGTTTTTTTTGGCACGTTATCCTCTGGCATTAGCACCAGATACAGGTAATTCAATAGCCTGCTCACAGCCCTATAAGATTTATTTATTGCTTTCTTTTATTCAGACAGGGTTAAGAAGGTGTTTATTTAACCTTGACATGTTTCCACTGACGTCTGCAGTCATCCTCAGAAGCATCAGTTGATCGCTGTGATTTGTAACAGCCCTGTAGATCAGCTGGTTGAATTAAAGGCAAACAGTCACAAAAAAGAAGACAATACGAACCTATTTAGTGGGTAGCCACGGTCACCTGTCAACTGAAAGCAGATCATGTTAGATTTGACAAGTACATATTATATGTCCAAAATGCAAATCTCATTCTTTATAGTTATATACAACTTACATGGATTACACACACACTAAATGAATGAAGTGCACCACAGGAAAGGGTGACACTGTTGCATTTCAAACTTTACACATGTGTTTATTGAGATAACTACTGTACTCACAGAGGCAGTTGGGGACTTGGTAGAATTCTGTGAAACTGTAGTTTAATCAGCAAAAAAAAGAGTTACTACTCGACCCACTGACTTGTGATGAAGCCTTGAAGACAGGGTGATGTTTGGGAGTGCACAGGCGTGTTGCACACGAGGTGGGTTATTTAGGACAATTGCGTGAATATACTCACCAAGAAGCCACCCATCCGCACAGTGCCAGTTTGTAGTTTGTTCCCAACAATGCTGATCATTAGAATCATTAGGAAAACTGGCTTTTGCTGCAAATTGCGCTTTGATGTTGGCCTGTTCAACTGCATTGTATGGGAATATGATGTGCCTGGGTGACAGCCGGATAATGCCATCCCACACAGCTGGTGTAGCTCGGCTCAGGTTTGACTGGGAAATTCCAGATTGGTCTGCCAGGGTAGTGCAGTGCCGCAGTGGTTAGCACTGTGGCAGCACAGTAACTCACCTTTGGCCATGGGAGCCCGGGTTTGATCCCAGCCCCTGACCAACAGTGATCTGTGTGGATTTTGCATGTTCTCCCCTTGTCTGCGTGGGTTTACTCCGGGATTTCTCCGGTTTCCTCCCACAGGCCAAAAACATGCAGGTTAGGTTAATTGGAGACTCTAAAGGTGTGAATGTGTGTGTGAATGGTGAAGGGATAGCACCGTACTGTGGCTGCTTCATCCATCCAGGTGGATGCCCTGAATTTCCCCTCTGGGGATCAATAAAGTACACAAAATCAAAAAAAAGCTCCCACTGGCATGCCCCTGTTGCCAGGAACCCCTGTGTTGTCAGTACCTGCACTGGGACGGGCAGTGCATGGCTTCTCACCATGTCGCGCTCCAAGAGTGGCTGTAGCTCTGAGTACAGTTCCACAAGAACTGCCTGTGGAAACCTAAACCGGCTGAAAAGCCAGTCATCATCCTGAGCCAGAAAATCTTCTGTCTCTAAATACCCTTTCTCTTCTCACTGTGTGATGTGCAATATCCTCAAATAATGCTAACACCATTGTTGTTAGAGCCATTTTCTGCACTTGTTTTTGCTTGCTTTTACGTATATCCACTTATCTAATTGCACACACTTGGATGTTTGTTCATCATGTGTCTCTGGTGTGTACAATAATTGTCACATCATTATCAGTCTCCCAACATGACCTATAAATGTCGCCAACGGAGCAATATCAGTAGAAATGTATGCCAGCCATGAAGCTGCTGTGGGGCTGTGCATATTTCTACGGTCATTTCATCCTTGATACAGCTGAAATTTTTCGCGGAAAAGGCCGTACGCCATGTTTTTGTGCTTAAGTGCCCTTTGTACATGAAGCCCAGGTCAGGACATTGTGTTCAACTGCCACAATGTTACAGAACTGACACCTTAACTGTTCAGTGTTCACCATTAACCTTTCATGCAAACATAATAAGACCAAACTTAAACTGAAAAAAAAAAACATGGTAAATTGTAAATGGCGTTCACTTATATTTTTTACTCATCTCTGGATGACCAAAGTGCTTTACAGATTCTGCTATTCACCCATTCATGCACATATTCACACACTGATGGCGGCGGAGCAGCCATACACAGGCACTGGCCTTACCCACCAGGAGCAACTGGAGGTTAAGTGTCTTGCTCAAGGACACTAGGGCTGAAATGATTAGTCGATGTTATTGATAAAGTCAATAAAAATTTGTCAACGCAGATTTTTATTGTCGACAAATCATTTAATTTTAAAGTTTATACGCATGCTGTGGAAATATTCAGTTTAACTGTTCCACTGAAGACGAAGAGGAGCACATCATGACGACATGGGGAGAAAATCACAGAAAAGGCCACAAGTTTCCAAAGTGTGGGAGGATTTTACCAAAAATAAATAGGGTGGCGCGGTGGCGGAGTGCTTAGCACTGCCGCAGCACAACCTGGGGATCCTGGGTTAGATTCCAGCCCCCGACCAACAGTGATCTGTGTGGAGTTTGCATGTTCTCCCTGTGTCGGCGTGGGTTTACTCCGGGATTTCTCCGGTTTCTTCCCACTTGCCAAAAACATGCAAGTTAGGTTAATTGGCATCAAAACTGGGGATTCTAAATTGTCCTTAGGTATGACTGTGAGAGTGAGTGAATGGTTGTCTGTCTCTGTGTTGGCCCTGCAATGGACTGGCGATCTGTCCAGGGTGTACCCTGCCTCTCGCCCAAAGATGCTGGGATAGGCTCCAGCACCCCTGCGACCTGAAAAGGATTAAGCAGAACAAGATGAATGAATGAAAAAAGTTAAATGTAGACTGTAAAGCAGTGTTGTCTTATCACAGCTGCACTACAGCAATGCATCCATTTCATCCTCCTCTCCGTTCCTCTGTCTCTGGCACCTGTAAGGTTAGCAAGTAACGTTAGTGCTTCTTATTTTCAATGAGCAACTCTGTCAGACTAAGAACGATCCAACAGACTCTCATGATAAATTCTATGTCAAGGATTCAGTGTACCCCGCCCGGTATGGGGTTACCGGGGCCACACCCTGGACCCAGGCCTGGGGGAGGGGCTTGATGGCTAGCGTCTGGTGGCCGGGTTTCCACCCATGGGACCCGGCCGGGCTCAGCCCGAAGGAGTTACATGGGTCCGCCCTCCAGTGGGCTCACCACCTGCAGGAGGGATCATGGGGGTCCGGTGCTATGTGGATTAGGTGGCGGTCAAAGGCGGAGACCTTGGCAGACTGATCCCAAGCTTTCTAAACTGGCTTTTGGTACGTGGTACTGGCTTTTGGTACTGGCTTAGGAGCCTGAGCTGGTGTACGAGGTTGAGAGATACCGGCTAGATATAGTCGGCCTCACCTCAACACACAGCTCCGGTTCCGGAACCAGTCTCCTGGAGAGGGGCTGGAGCTTGGCCTTTTCTGGAGTTGCCCTGGGCGAGAGGCGACGAGCAGGGGTGGGTATTCTTGTATCCCCCCAGCTTGCTGCCTCTATATTGGAGTTTTCCCCGGTGGATGAAAGGGTTGCTTCCCTGCGCCTTCGGGTTGGGAAACGGGTCCTGACCATCATTTGTGCCTATGCACCAAATGATGTTTCAGAGTACCCACCCTTTTTGGAGTCTGTGACTGGGGTGCTGGAGGGTGCTCCTCGTGGAGAATCTATTGTCCTACTGGGGGACTTCAATGTGCACGTGGGCAATGATAGTGAAACCTGGAGGGGAGTGATTGGGAGGAACGGCCTGCCTAATCTGAATCCGAGTGGTGTTCAGTTATTGGACTTCTGTGCTAACCACAGTTTGTCCATAACGAACGCCATGCTCAAGCACAAGGGTGTCCATATGTGCACCTGGCACCAGGACACCCTAGGTCGCAGGTCAATGATCGATTTTGTTATCGTCTCATCAGACCTGCGACCGTATGTCTTGGACACTCGGGTAAAGAGAGGTGCAGAGCTGTCAACTGATCACCACCTGGTGGTATGTTGGATCCGATGGCAGGGTAGGAAGCCATTCAGACCTGGTAGACCCAAACATATAGTGAGGGTGTGCTGGGAACGTCTGGCTGAGGCCCCTGTCCGGGAGGTCTTCAACTCCCAACTCCGGAAGAACTTCAACCACATTCCGAAGGAGTCTGGAGACATGGAGTCTGAATGGGCCATGTTCTCCACCTCTGTTGTTGAAGCGGCGGCCCAGAGCTGCGGCCGCAAGGTGGTTGGTGCATCTCGTGGTGGCAACACCCGAACCAAGTGGTGGACACCAGTGGTGAGGGGGGCTATTAAGCTGAAGAGGGAGTCCTATCCAGCTTGGTTGGCTTGTGGGACTCCTGAAGCAGCTGAGGTGTACCGGCAGGCCAAGCGGAGTGCAGCTCGGGTGGTTTCTGAAGCAAAAACCCGGGTATGGGAGGAATTCAGTCAGGCCATGGAACAAGACTTTCGGTCGGCCTCGAAGAGATTCTGGAAAACTGTCCGGCGGCTCAGGAGGGGAAAGCAGCTCCCTAGCCACACTGTGTATGGTGCGGATGGGGCGCTGTTGACTTTGACTGGGGATATCGTCGGGCGGTGGAAGGAATACTTCGAGGATCTCCTCAATCCCACTGATACGCCTTCCACAGAGGAAGCAGGGTTTGTGGACGAGGGGGATGACTCGCCTATTACAGGGGCTGAGGCCGCCAAGGTGGTTAAAAATCTCCTTGGTGGCCGGGCCCCGGGGGTGGACGAGATTTGCCCTGAGTACCTCAAGGCCCTGGATGTTGTTGGGCTGTCATGGTTGACACGCCTCTGCAACATTGCGTGGAGGTCAGGGGCAGTGCCTTTGGCATGGAAAACCGGGGTAGTGCTTCCTCTCTTCAAAAAAGGGGACTGGAGGGTGTGCTCCAACTTTAGAGGGATCACACTCCTCAGCCTCCCTGGGAAGGTCTATGCCAAGGTACTGGAGAGGAGAGTCTGGCCGTTGGTCGAACCTCGGATTCAGGAGGAGCAATGTGGTTTTCGTCCTGGCCGTGGCACATCGGACCAGCTCTTTACCCTCTCGAGAATTCTCGAGGGTTCGTGGGAGTTTGCCCAACCAGTTTACATGTGTTTTGTGGACTTGTAGAAGGCATTTGACCGCGTCCCTCGTGGTTTTTTGTGGGGGGTGCTTCGGGAGTATGGGGTATCGGGCTTGTTGTTACGAGCTATTCGGTCTCTGTACGACCGTTGTGAGAGTTTGGTTCGTATTGCCAACACTTGGTCGGACTCATTCCCAGTGAGAGTTGGATTCCGCCAGGGCTGCCCTCTGTCACCGATCCTGTTCATAATTTTTATGGACAGAATTTCTAGGCGCAGCCAGGGAATGGAGGGTGTCATACTTGGTGACCACAGGATCTCATCTCTGTTGTTTGCAAATGATGTTGTCCTGTTGGCTTCATCCAGCAATGACCTACAGCTCTTGCTGGGACGGTTTGCCACTGAGTGTGAAGCGGCTGGGATGAGAATCAGCACCTCCAAGTCCGAGTCCATGGTCCTCAGCCGGAAAAAGGTGGATTGTCCTCTCTGGGTTCGGGACAGGCTCCTGCCCCAAGTGGAGGAGTTTAAGTATTTTGGGGTCTTATTCACGTCGTCGGCCTCCGTCGGTCTATGATGACCATGGAAGAGAATCCTAAACGTCTACTCTGCTGGAACAGCACCGCCTGTGGCTGAACAGGCCGATGCGCGAATGGCAGTCCCTGTCACACAGGTCGCATTTGTGGGTGGTCTCCGTGCTGCTGGGTCTGTGGTGGTTCTTCCTGCGGGTCCTTTTTTCATCTGCTGCAGCAGTCAGTCTCTCTTCACCCGCCTTGAGCTGTCTGGTCAGGGTGCCTCTCCATTTGGAGTGGTCCGTTGCAAGGTCCTCCCAGCGCTCTGTGTTGATCTCCAGTGCCTTCATGTCTCTCTTGCAGATGTCTCTAAAGCGCAGCTGTGGGCGGCCAATGTCTCCCCTGCCAGTTGCCAGTTCTCCGTAGAGGACGTCTTTGGGGATTCTGCCATCCTCCATACGGTGAACGTGGCCTAGCCAGCGGAGCCTGCGCTGCCTGAGTAGAGTGACCATGGAGGGAAGGCCGGCGCGGGACAGAACTTCTGTGTTGGGCACTTTGTCCTGCCAGGATATGTCCAGGATGTGGTGAATGCAGCGCAAGTGGAAGGAGTTCAGTCTCTTTTCCTGCCGGGCGTATGTTGTCCACGTCTCACTCCCATAGAGCAGTGTGCTGATGACGCAGGCGTTGTACACTGCCATCTTCGTCTTGACAGAGAGTTTGGGATTCTCCCACACTCGTGTGGTGAGGCGAGCGAGTGTGAAGGCTGATTTTCCAATCCTCTTGTCGATCTCTGTATCAAGGGAGAGGTTGTTGCTGATCGTGGACCCCAGGTACGTGAACTGATTCATGACCTCCAGCTCGTAGTCGTCGATGGTGATGGTTGGTGGTGCTTCCGTGCCTTGCGCCAAGACGTTAGTCTTCTTCAGGCTGATGGTAAGCCCGAAGTCCTTGCATGCCTGGGAGAAGCGGTCCATCAGGGTCTGAAGCTCCTGCTGTGTGTGGGTTGCGACTGCAGCGTCGTCTGCGAACAGCATGTCTCTGATTAGAGCCTCGTGTACTTTGGTTCTGGCTTTCAGGCGGGCGAGGTTGAAAAGCCTGCTGTCAGATCTTGTGTGCAGGTAGATTCCCTCTGTTGCTGTGCTGAAGGAATGCCTCAGGAGCATAGCAAAGAAAATCCCAAAGAGGGTTGGCGCAAGTACATAGCCCTGTTTCACTCCGCTGCGTATGTTGAATGGCTCTGAGACGTTGCCGTCGTGCTTCACTATCCCCTGCATGTTGGTGTGAAACAATTCAATGAGGCTTTGCAACTTTGGTGGGCATCCTATCTTTGGCAGGATCTTGAAAAGGCCCTCTCTGCTTACCGCTTTGGTGAGGTCGATGAAGGCGACGTACAGGGGCATGTTCTGTTCTCTGCATTTCTCCTGGAGTTGGCGGATGGAAAATATCATGTCTACCGTCGATCGCTCAGCGCGGAAGCCACACTGAGACTCGGGGTAGACACGTTCGGCAAACTTCTGTAGACGAACGAGAACAACTCGTGCGTAGACTTTGCCAACAACGCTGAGGAGGGAGATGCCCCTGTAGTTGTTGCAGTTGCTTCTCTCCCCTTTGTTTTTGTAGAGTGTGATGATCTTGGCGTCCCGCATGTCCTGTGGTACGGCACCTTCCTTCCAACACTGGCAGAGGACGTCATGCAATGGCAGCAGTAGGGCGGTCTTGCAGTGCTTGATCAGGTCAGGGGGTATGCCGTCGTTGCCGGGTGCCTTGCCAGTGGCCAAGCGATCAATGGCCTTGCTGAGTTCGTCGATGGTTGGCTCGGCATCAAGTTCGTCCATGGATGGCAGGCAGTCGATGGCATCAAGGGCTGACGGTGTCACGGTGTTCTGTCTGGAGTAGAGGTCGGAGTAGTGTTCAACCCATCTCTCCATCTGCTTGTTCTTTTCTGTGATCATCTCCCCAGTAGAGGATTTGACGGGGGCCGTCTTGCTCTGAGCCGGACCAAGTGCTTTCTTGATGCCATCGTACATACCACGGATGTTCCCTGTTATGGTAGCGGTTTGAATGTCTTGGCTGAGCTGAGTCCAGTACTCATTGGCACAGCGCCGAGCAGTCTGCTAAACTTTGCTTCTCGCAGCCCTGAGAATCTGGAGATTCTTCTCGTTTGGGTACTTCTAGTACTCAGCAAGTGCTGAGCGCTTGGCTTCAATGACGGGGGTCATCTCAGTCAACTTGGCATCAAACCAGTCCTGTGACTTCGAGGTCTTCCTCCCAAAGGTAGCCACGGCTGTGCGGTGGATAGTGTTTCGCAGCTCTTCCCACTTCTGCTTTGCAGATTCTCCTTCTTGTGGTACACCAAGTTCCTTCTCAAAGGCGGAGGCAAACTGCTCAACAAGTTCTGGTTGAGCCATCTTGCTGGTGTCAATCCGTGCCTTTCCAGG
The DNA here is from genome assembly GCA_020510985.1 of Pholidichthys leucotaenia. Classification (NCBI taxonomy): domain Eukaryota; kingdom Metazoa; phylum Chordata; class Actinopteri; order Cichliformes; family Pholidichthyidae; genus Pholidichthys; species Pholidichthys leucotaenia. Next base: position 164,240,703 of record CM035839.1, read on the forward strand.
CTGTCTAACATGATGGAATTTCTTCAGCTGCAGCTTGACCTTGCAACACACCAATGAATGGTCTGTGTCGCAATCTGCACTCTGGAACGAACGGGTGATTAGCACGTTCTTCAGTGAGGTGCACCTGGTCAGGATCAAGTCCAGCTGGTGCCAGTGCTTCGAGCGCAGATGTTGCCAGGAAACCTTGTGTTGGGGCTTGGTCTTGAAGAACGAGTTTGTGATGCACAGATCGTGATATGTGCAGAACTCGAGCAGCCGCTGTCCGTTGTCGTTCATTCTGCCCACGCCAAAAGGTCCAAGACAGGAGGGCCAGGAGTCGTGGTCAGCACCCACTCTGGCATTGAAGTCTCCAAGGAGAATGAGTTGTTCAGAGTTGGGGATGATCCTGACAGTTGTTGCGAGATTCCCGTAGAACTTGTCTTTTGCCTCTGGTGTGGCTGTCAGTGTTGGGGCATACACACTGATGAGGGTGTCTGGGCCTTGAGTGGTGTTCAGGTGGAGGGTGAGGAGTCGTGCAGAGCCAGTGCTGCCCGGTTCCACCATCTTTAGCAAAGTGTTCTCCACTGCGAAGCCCACTCCGTGTTCCCTGTGTTCGTCACTGCCCTTTCCCTGCCAGTAGAACATGTAGTCCTTCTCTCTCAGTGTGCCTGCGTCAGCCAACCGTGTTTCCTGGAGAGTGGCGATATCCACTCCCAGTCTCTTCAGCTCATTATTGATGATGGCAGTCTTCCTGGTGTCATTGATGTCCTTGAGGTTAGCAGCGAGTCCTGTCATCATAGTGCGGACGTTCTAAGTTCCCAGTTTTAGAGTTGGTCTCTTTTGTTTTATTGTCTTGCCTGGTGCGAAGGTTCTCAGCCTGCTGTTTGGACTTCTCCTCATCCCCATGCATCCAATGAGGAAAGCAAGCTGTGGCGGGACAACACCTTATTGGCTGGGGGCTGCCCAGCTTGAGGCGGGTGGTAGCTTTCCAGTGAGATCCGATGATCCCTCCCACTGTCGGGAACAACCCCTGGCGCCGCGCTCTACGCCAATTGAGCAGTGGCTTATAACCGGTAACTGTCATTCTCCGTGTTTTGTCTACGCCAAAGGCGAAGCTGGAGTGTCCTCTCCAGTGATCCGGTGTTCTACCTTCCAGCGTTGGGCGTTGGTAGGATTCAAGCCTGGGCAGGAAGATATGGAGGACAAGATGTTGCCCATGCAGCATGCCCCCCCTCTCCACGTCACTGATGAATCCAAAGGAACAGCAGGGCTGCTACAGTTTGGCACCAGCGCCGTCGCAGGAGCTGCCAGAACGATGTTGAGCACAACATAGAACTGCCTTAGGGGCTCCGACTCCGAATTTTTCCTCAGGGTTGACTCTCGAAGCCTTTCCCGTGACCGGGTATGCTGCAAGGCAGCAGAGGTTTGAAATCAGGGTTTACCTTCCCCTAGATGGGCTACCTTCCCGGGTTGACGAGCCACCATCTACCCAAAGCATCTGGTTTTAAGGCGCCAGAGATCTGCCCTCGCCCCTTCTCCTATTAGCAAAAGCAGTTCCGCCGGGCTTTGAGACTAAACCACACGGGCAGGCTAGGAGTTGGACTTAGTTGTCAAGAGGCTTTTCGAGATGCAAGCCATAAGGAGCATTTTATGAGCACTGGGAGCTTAACCCCAGTGCCGCTCCTGGCTATGACAACCTTGGAACCTCTTATTCACGAGTGAGGGGGAAATGGAGCGAGAGATTGACAGACGGAACGGAGCAGCATCTGCAGTGATGCGGATGTTGTACCAGTCTGTTGTGGTGAAGAGGGAGCTTAGTTCTAAGGCAAAGCTGTCGATTTTCCAGTCAATCTACATTCCTACTCTCACCTATGGTCACAAGCTTTGGATAATGACCGGAAGAATGAGATCGCGGATACAAGCAGCCGAAATGAGCTTTCTCCGTAGGATTGCTGGACTCACCCTTAGAGATAGGGTGAGGAGCTCAGTCATCCGGGACAGGCTCACAGTAGAACCGCTACTCCTCCACATTGAAAGGAGTCAGTTGAGGTGGTATGGGCATCTGATTAGGATGCCTCCTGGACGCCTCCCACTTGAGGTGTTTCGGGCACGTCCCACTGGGAGGAGACCCCGGGGTAGACCCAGGACTAGGTGGAGAAACTATGTCTCCCAGCTGGTCTAGGAACGCCTTGGTATCCTCTCTGAAGAGCTGGAGCAGGTGGCTGGGGAGAGGGAAGTCTGGGCTTCTCTGCTTGTACTGCTGCCTCCGCGACCCGGACCTCCGGAGAAGCGGTAGAAGATGGATGGAACTCTGTCAGCTTTAGAAAACTGACCACACTATTAGTACATGCTGTTTAAATAGTTTACATGTTGTCAGACAATAATCTCTCTTACGATGGTTGCTGACAGCTGAGCTGCTTCCGTTAAATGGGTGAATTACAAAAGCATCTTACTCTTTTTTTGTATTCTCTATTATTTTCACTTTAATATATCAGCCTTCATTCTTTACATTAGTGCATCTCAGTAAATTACAATCATGATTTGTAATTTAATTAAAAAAAGATAACTATACTCCATCCATCCATCCATCCATCCATCCATCTTCTTCGGCTTAATCCTTCTTGGGTCACGGGGGAGCTGGGCCCTATCCCAGCATCACAAATAAATTTAAAATGGCTTAAATATTTCACTGTATGTGTAGTGGAGGCTCACATTCCTGCATTGATATTTAAAGTGTTTTTTATTCATTTAATTATTTTGGACAGGAAGAAGTTCTTTAATTTTCATCTGAAGCCTAATTAAACTTTTAAACTTCTAGACCCAACAAGGTTTCAAACAGGGTAGACTAGCTTATTTTCTTTTTTTACTTTAATGAAGCTGAATATTACTGTAGTTTGTTTTTAACATGAAGTTATAACGGCCTTTATGGAGCAGCAGAGCTGCTATTTGAATTTTTACATTTTAACATCGATTATTTAATTGTGTTGCTACAAACAGTTTTGATTAAGCTGTAAAGATCAAGTTTCCAACTCATGTTTGATGGGTCATTATTTTATTTAGCTATGGGAAATTATGAGATTAATGTCTTTCTTGCATTTTGTCTCCAGATTTTCAACATGAACTCTCCATGTGTATGCACTATCAAACCACAATCCTAGATATTTGAACTCACTCACTTTCTCTGTTGGTTGATTATATAATCCCAGTTCCACGGGGTGAGACTGGACATCCTGGCAGATAAATACATTTGTCACAAGGTCTGTGGTGGACTTTTGCCAGTCGGTGCATTGTGACATGCACTACACAAAGAGCAGAGATAAACAGCTCGGACGTCGCCCGGGTTAACAAGGTCAGGAGTTCCTGGCAGCGGAAGGTGAAGGACAGAGCTGTGTGGAGGAATATGATCAGACCTAAATGAAACAGTCATTGTCGTCCCCGACAGACTGCTATGATGATGATGGTGACATTATATTAAGGCAGAGACTGACAACAAAGTGATTTTCACAGGTGTGTAGGCTTAAACAAGTGAGGTAAAACATGACCTAGAGCCCCGAACAGAAGCTGTGCTAGCAGGAAGTGGAGCTGGCAGACATGAAAGAAATAATCTGGATTAGTTGACTAATCGAAAAAATAGTTGTTAAATTGGTCAACTACAAAATAATTGTTAGTTGCAGCCCTAAAGGACACTTCAACATGCAGAATGCAGACTGAGCTGGAATTGATCCCCTCACCCTCTGATCAGTAGTCAATTACACTACACCTGCGCCACAGCCACCCCAGTTCTACTGTTATAGTTTGGTAGTTTTCCTATGCAGTAACAGTGGTACAGCATGGGGGTACAGTGGTTAGCACTGTTGCCTAACAGCTAGAAGGTTCCAGGTTCAAATCCCCAGGCTGGCAGGGGTGAGAACCTTTCTGTGTGGAGTTTGTATGTTCTCCCTGTGCTGCATGGGTTTATTCTGGGAGCTTCGGTTTCCTCCCACAATCCAAAGACAAGCATGCTAGGTTAATTGGTGATTCTAAATTGTCCCGAGGTATCTATCTCTGAAAGGCCCTTAGAATACAGGGTTAGTACTAGTGAAGTGCTTTGAGTGGTCTTTGAGACTAGAAAGAGCTCTATACAAGTACAGGTCCTTGTCCCTATTAGATTTTCTTTTTGTTATTGTGAAGCAAGGACACTTCTTTTATGAAGAGGGAAGTAGTGTATTTCCTTATTTGAGAAGTAATTTTTTATGGTTATTCAAATTTAAATTAATTGGTTTAAAGGTCATACTTAAATAATTCAGTTTTGTTTTTCTTATTTTTGCTCTTATTGTATTGGTCTAGCAAGAGCAAATACACAGAATGTAGAAGACTTTTATTGTGAAGGACGAGTGATGGAAGTGAAGTGAAGCGTCAACTGCTTTTTGTGAAGGAAAGTGAAAGGAAGTGAAAGGGAAGTGAAGCATCAACGGGACTAGATGGGATCTACAGTAAAGTATTGCAAGCATGTGCTGCCAAAGTCGCGGGAGTTTTTTCACAAATCTTTTAACATCTCATTTGCATTAGCTGTGGTGCCACCCTACCTAAAATCTGCTACCATCATCCCGGTCCCCAAAAAGACAGCCACTAAAGATCTAAATGATTACAGACCAATCGCACTCACCCCTGTAATCATGAAATATTTTGAGAAATTGGTCCTCCACCACATTAAAACCTGTCTCCCATCTCACTTTGACCCGTATCAGTTTGCCTATAGATCCGATAGGTCAACCGAGGATGCCATAGAAACCACAGTGCACACCATTCTGAGTCACTTGGAACATCCAGAGTATATGAGGATGCTCTTTGTTGACTTCAGTTAGGCATTTAATACACTCATCCCGGACATCTTGATTATTAAACTATTGGACCTAGGCCTCTCCCCGTCCATCTGCACCTGGATCAAACAGTTTCTCACAGACCAGAGTCAAATCCAGCCCTCAGATCTCCTCTTCCATCACCCTCAGCATCAGCTCCCCCCAGAGCTGAGTCCTCTCCTTTATTCCTTGTACACCTACGATTGCTGTCCTGCCTACTCATCCAGTCCCATCATTAAATTTATGGATGACACAACCATCATCAGGGTCATCTCTGGAGGTGACGAAGCAGTATACAGGAAAGAGACTGAGAGACTGCTGAAGTGGTGTTTGGTAAACAATCTGACCCTCAACACCATCAAGACAAAGGAGATGATACTGGACTTTAGGAAAAAGCATGATGTACCTCCTCTTCCTCTGCATCAATGGTGTGGGCATGGAAAGAGTGCAAACCTTCAAATTCCTTGGAGATCATGCAGCTGAGGACCTCTCCTGGACACCAAACACCACTGCCATTACTAAAAGAGCACAACAAAGACTGTACTTTCTCCGTGTGCTCAAAAGAAATGGTGTGGAGAGAAAGTTGCAGGTGGCATTCTACAGAGCATCATTTGAGAGTATCCTTATTTACTGCATCTCAATGTTGCATGCAGGCTGCACAGCTGCAGACAAAAAGGCCCTACAAAGAGTCATAAGGTCTGCAGAAAAGATCATTGGTTGCTCCCTGCCCCTTCTGGATAGCCTCGTAACATCATGCTACCTCAGCAGAGCTGCAAACATCATCAAGGATCCCTCCCACCCTGAACACCGCTACTTTGAACTGTTACCCTCTGGCAGATGCTACAGAGCTGCCAGAGCATGGACATCCAGATTCAGAGACAGTTTCTATCCATTTGCCATCAGCCTATTAAACAAACAATAACCAAACTCATGATCCCTTTGTACTTCAGGCACCGGGCACTTTAGCAGTTTTTAAACTGCACTCATATAAGCATCTCAGCCACTTTTATGCAGAGTCTTATATAGAGATCTGTACTTATATAAGCTTTTTAGTCTTTTCACTCCAGTTTACATCCTAACGTTGAGTTGTTTTTGTCTTCCATGTACTAAATGTGTCAGTTTGTGTCTAATGTTTTGAGTGTGTGTTTTATGTTAATGGAGTGCCCACTAATTCTGTTGCATTATTATGTTCAATGACAATAAAGGCTTTCTATTCTATTCTATTCTGACTCTTCTTGGTGCAGCTTGGCTTGTCATTAAAAGTTATGAGAAGAGCTCAAATGGTCTTGTTCTTGTGGAAGAAGTAATAACCCTCAACTATTACCCATGCAAGCTTACAATAGTTTCCCTGTGTCCTGGGTCCTCCCAGTGGGACGTGCCCAAAGCACCTCAAGTGGGAGGCATCCAGGAGGCCTCCTAATTAGATGCCCAAACCACCTCAACTGGCTCCTTTCGATGTGGAGGAGCAGCAACTCTACTCTGAGCCTTCCCCGGAAAACTGAGCTCTTCTCCAAGTCTGAGTCCAGCAATCCTACAGAGAAAGCTCATTTCCACAACTTGTATATGCGATTTCATTCTTTCGGTCATGACCCAAAATTCATGACCATAGGTGATGGTAGGAATGTAAACTGAGCAGTAAATTTACACCTTTGCTCTAGAGCTCAGCTTCCTCTTCACCACAACAGACCGGTACAATGTCTGCATCACTGCAGATGGTGCTCCGATTTGTCTATCAATCTCCTGCTCCATTATCATGTCACTCATGAATAAGACCCCAAAATACTTAAACTCCTCCACTTGCAAGTGGAGGACATTGTCCTCAACTCGGAGAGGACAATCCACCCTTTTCCGGCGTAGGACCACGGACTCGGACTTGGAGGTACTGATTCTCATCCTT